>CM061747.1:132879595-133518422 GCA_030979885.1 Lolium multiflorum | reverse complement strand
TCTAGGTTTGACAAGATTTGCAGCTAAGTTAAAACATGAAAATAAAATGGTAAGCATGGATCCTTCTTAGTCTCCCGAGAAATGAAGCTTTTTTTTGAAATTTCCATGTTTGAAACCAAAAACCCCACTTCTCTTCATGCTTGACTTCACATAAGACATAGTTTAGGGTTAGGGGTAGATATATACATGATTTTTCTGGTTTGAATATGTCTAGACCTTGTTTATCAACTTGAATGCTAGCTTACTATATATGACATAAGAATGCTATGTGCTTTGGTTTTTCATTCTTTTGATTTTTTCTGAATTTTTATGCCCATTTGAATCTTGGTCGAATCCTAGGTTTGACCAAGATTTAAACAAGTTTAAAACATGAAAATGAGAAGGGAAGCATGTATCCTTCTTAGTCACTCTAATTAAAATGAAGATTTTGGGAGGTTTTTGAAATTTCCATGTTTGAAACCAAAAACCACGTCTCTTCATGCTTGACTTCATAAGATATATAGAGTTTAATTAGGGGTTAGGGGTATAGATACATGATTTGTTTGGTTTGAATATGTCTAGACCTTGTTTAACAACTTGAATGCTTACTATATGCCATAAGAAGACTATGTACTTTGGTTTTTAATTTTTTTGATTTTTTAAAATTTTCTGCCAATTTGTATCTTGGTCAAATCCTAGGTTTGACCAAGATTTAAACAAGTTTAAGACGTGAAAATAAAATGGTAAGCATGGATCCTTCTTAGTCTCCCTAAAATGAAGCTTTTGGTTTTTTTTTTAAATTTCCAGGTTTGAAACCCAAAACCACTTCTCTTCATGCTTGACTTCATAAGACAGAGTTTAGGGATAGGGGTAGATATATATATACATGATTTTTCTGGTTTGAATATGTCTAGACCCTGTTTATCAACTTGAATGCTTACTATATGACATAAGAATGCTATGTGCTTTGGTTTTTCATTCTTTTGATTTTTTCTGAATTTTTATGCCCATTTGAATCTTGGTAGAATCCTAGGTTTGACCAAGATTTAAACAAGTTTAAAACATGAAAATGAGAAGGGAAGCCTGTATCCTTCTTTGTCACTCTAATTAAAATGAAGCTTTTGGGTGGTTTTTGAAATTTCCATGTTTGAAACCCAAAACCACATCTCTTCGTGCTTGACTTCATAAGACAGAGTTTAGGGGTTAGGGGGTACATAGATACATGATTTGCATAGTTTGAATATGTCTAGCTAGAGACCTTGTTTCTCAATTTTAATGCTTACTATATGACATAAGAAGACTATGTGCTTTGGTTTTTCATTTTTCTGTTTTATTTTAATTTTATGCCCATTTGAATCTTGGTCAAATCCTAGGTTTGACCAAGATTTAAACAAGTTTAAATTATGAAAATGAAGGTAAGCATGGATCCTTATTAGTCACTCTAAAACTTTTGGGGGTTCTTGAAATTTCCATGTTTCAAGCCCAAAACCACTTCTCTTCATGATTGACTTCATAAGCAGAGTTTAGGGTTTTAGGGGTAGATATATACATGATTTTTATGGTTTATGTCTAGCCCTTGTTTATCAACTTGAATGCTTACTATACATATGCATAAGAATGCTATGTGCTTTGGTTTTTCATTTCTCTTTTGATTTTTTTCTAAATTTTAGGCCCATTTGAATCTTGGTCAAATCCTTGGTTTGACCAAGATTTAAACAAGTTTAAAACATGAAAATGAAAAGGGAAGTATGTATCCTTCTTAGTCACTCTAAAATGAAGCTTTTGGGAGTTTTTTGAAATTTCCATGTTTGAAACCCAAAACCACTTCTCTTCATGCTTGACTTCATAAGACAAAGTTTAGGGTTAGGGGGTATAGATACATGATTTGTATGGTTTGAATATGTCCAAACCTTGTTTATCCAACTTGAATATGCTTACTATATGACATAAGAAAGCTATGTACTTTGGTTTTTCATTTTTATGTTTTTAATTTTCTGCACATTTGAATCATATCTTGGTCAAATCTAGGTTTGACCAAGATTTGGGCTAAGTTGTTTCTTGCAGTGAAAACGAATAAAGTAGCTGGATCACTTCTTAGTCCTTTCTAAATAAACTTTTGGGAGGTTCTTGAATTTCCATTTTTGAAACCCAAAACCACTTCTCTTCCATGCATTGACTGAGTTTAATTAGGGTTTTAGGGGTAGATATATACATGATTTTTTCTGGTTTGAATATATATGTCTAGACCTTGTTTATCAACATGAACTTACTATACATATGACATATATAAGAATGCTATGTGCTTTGGTTTTCATTCTTTTTGATTTTTTTTCTAAATTTTTAGGCCCATTTGAATCTTGGTCAAATCTTTGGTTTGACAAGATTTAAACAAATTTAAAACATGAAAATGAAAAGGGAAACTGTATCCTTCTTAGTCACTCTAAAATGAAGCTTTGGGATGTTCTTGAAATTTCAATGTTTGAAACCAAAAACTACTTCCTGCTAGACTTCATAAGATCGAAAGGGGGTAGATACATGTATGGTTTGGATATATCTAGACCTTGTTTATCAACTTGATTACTTTACGATATGACATAAGAAGACTATGTGATTTGGTTTTCCATTTTGATTTTTTTGAATATTGTGCCCACCCATTTGTATCTTCATGAAATCCTAGGTTTGACCAAGCAAATTTAAACAAGTTAAAAACATGAAAATGAAAAGGAAAGCATGTAACCTTCTTAGTCACTCTAAAATGAAGTTTTTGGAGGGTTTTGAAATTTCCATGTTGAAACCCAAAAACCACTTCTCTTCATGTGACTTCATAAGACAAAGTTTAGGGTTAGGGGTATATATAGATACATAGTTTGTATGGTTTTAATATGTCAAACCTTGTTTATCAACTTGAATATGCTTACTATATGACATAAAGAAGACTATGTACTTTGGTTTCATTTTTACGATTTTTTTATTTTCTGCGCATTTGAATCATATCTTGGTCAAATCCTAGGTTTGACCAAGATTTAGACAAGTTTAACAAAAATGAATAAGTAAGCTAGATCCTTCTTAGTCACTCTAGAATGAAGCCGGAGGTTCTTGAAATTTCCATGTTTAAACCCAAAACCACTTCTCTTCATGATTGACTGAGTTAATTAGGGTTTTAGGGGTAGATATATACATGATTTTTCTGGTTTGAATATATATGTCTGACCTTGTTTATCAACATGAATGCTTACCGCCATATGACATAAGAATGCTATGTGCTTTGGTTTTTCATTCTTTTGATTTTTTATGAATTTTTAGGGCCATTTGAATCTTGGTCAAATCCTTGGTTTGACCAAGATTTAAACAAGTTTAAAACATGAAAATGAAAAGGAAGTCTGTATCCTTCACACTCTAAAATGAAGCTTTTGGGATGTTCTTGAAATTTCAATGTTTGAAACCCAAAACGACTTCCCTTCATGCTAGACTTCATAAGATCGAAAGGGGGTAGATACATTTGTCTGGTTTGGATATATCTAGACCTTGTTTATCAACTTGATTGCTTACGATTGACATAAGAAGACTATGTGATTTGGTTTTCCATTTTTCTGATTTTTTTAATTTTTTGCCCACCCATTTGTATCTTCGTCAAATCCTAGGTTTGACCAAGATAATTAAAACAAGTTTTATAAAACATGAAAATGAAAAGGGAAGCATGTATCCTTCTTAGGCACTCTAAAATGAAGCTTTTGGGAGTTTTGAAATTTCCATGTTTGAAACCCAAAACCACATCTGTTCACATGCTTGACTTCATAAGACAGAAGAAAAGTTCTGATAGACAACGTCTCAAAATCGTCCGCTAAGGGGTATTTTCGTCGCCTATGGGCCTAACCCGACGATATGGGTTCCGTTGTGGAAACTGCGTCAGGCAAAGTCCAACGACGATTTTTTCGGTCCGTCGCGCTTGGGCGCCCTTCCGCCACGGAAAATCGGACCGTTGCGAAGTGTTTCGGGAGCCCGTTGACTGCTGACGTCATGCAAACTGACACGTGGCAGACGCCGTTAACTGCCAGTTAACGGCGTTAACCGGCTGAAACCCCGTGGTAGATGGTAGGCCCACGAGGCTGCCACGTCTAGCGAGCCGGGCCGGATGACATAGTTTGACCCAACATATAGCTGGGCGGTCCATTAGTTCGTGGGCGGGCCTAACCTCTGTTGACTGGTCAAAACTTAAATGGGCCGGCCCATTTAACATGTGGGGTCACCTTACATTGGGCCGCCCATTTGGTGTGTGGGGTCCACCATATAGAAGTGGGCACCAAGCTAGTGGGCCGGGCCAAAAACACGTGGGTCCCACTTTCCAGTTAAAGGGTGACCCATTTAGTTTGTGGGGTCCACCATATAGCAAGTGATGGCCAACAAAATAGTGGGCGAGCCAAAAACAGTGGGTCCCACTTTCTGTTAAAGGGAGGACCACTTGGTTTGTGGGGTCCACCATATAGCAAGTGGGCCGGCCGATAGTGGGCCGGGCCAAAAACACAGGTGGGTCCCACTTTCTGGTAAAGGGTGACCCAATTGGTATAGGGTCCATATAGAGTGGGCCGGCCCAACAAGATAGTGGGCCGGGCCAAAATCACAGTGGATCCCACTTTCCTGCTAAAGGGCCGGCCCATTTAGTATGTGGGACCACCATATAGCAGTGGGCGGCCCAACAAGATAGTGGGCGTGCAAAACACATGGGGTCCTTTCTGTTAAAGGCGGCCCAACTAGTATAGGTTCCACCATATAGCAAGTGGGTCGGCCCAACAAGATAGTGGGCGGGCCAAAAACACGGGTGGGTCCCACTTTCCTCTTAAAGGGCCGGCCCATTTATTATGTGGGGTCCACAAAAAAGCAAATGGGCTGGCCCAACTAATTAGTGGGCCGGGTAGTTTGTACCTCAAAAAGAAGTGGGCCAGTAATTAGTGTGTGGGGTCCACCGTAAATCAAATGGGCTGGCCCAAGAAGTAAGTGGGCCAGCCCGTTTAAGTTCTGTTTATATGCGGCATAATATGCGCTTTAGGATTTTGCGGGCGGCACATATGTGATTTGTTTAATTGGGCCGTTTAAGGGATGGGAATTCGTGATTTAGATACTGAGAATATTTACGCAGCATTGATTTCTCTCGGATAGCCTCACTTACCACAAGCACCAAAGAAAAAATGCGCGAAAGAACTATAAAAACTAACTAAATATTACATCAGCTGCAAGGCATTGAAAAAAATATTACAGAACCCAGAGAAATTGAATGGTAATTAAACCTAGCAATACAATGAAGCGATCCAGCAATCTTTTAAGTTGTCCATGCAGCACCTATATCTGAAACAAAGACATTACAAGTTAAGACAACAACAATGGAAAGGCAAAGACACTACAATATTGTTTGGCAAAGAATTTGGAACTCATCATTTCGTCGTTATAACAAGATCATTGTAATGCGCACAATAAGCAAACAAAGAGTGCATGCCGCATACCAACAGCCAATATAACAGAGCATGTTAGAATGAAACAGCAGACTTACTACTGTCGAGTCCCATGCAAACCAACATGTTCAGGGAGTACAAAATTGGCATGAACAACATAGTAGCAGGCTATAAATTTTGTAACAACGACTGAGCAAGATGAAGTTATGATGGCTACATCTACAGAGCAGGGAATGTAAACCAAAAATAGAAGTTACGATGGCAAAAGCTAAAGAGGAGGGAATGTGAACCAACATGTGCCAAGTGCAATTACTTCACTTTGGCCGTGAACTAAATAATACTCCTGAACTTATAGTGAAGGGGATGCAAATCAAGATGTTTCGGGATATAAACTTGTAATGAGCAACACATGGAGGATAGTTAATGCTGGAGCTTAGGATGGACCAGATACAGAATATAGTGGGATCACCTGTGAACTTGTATAAGAGGGAATGCAAACCAATATGTTCAGCTTTCCATATGTGAGCGTCATGCCAAGTCAGAGAAACAAGTCAATAATGCAGCTTTTGAAGAACAAGATGGCACGCAAAATTATTATCTAGTAGTATGACAAGTTTATTTGTACTACAGGCTAGATAGCAGAGTGATAGCATGCCAAACTAAGTCCTTACTTTGTTAGCTTACAATGAACTAGATACAAAACAATGGCATCACCTGTAGTACAGGGAATGCAAGCCAACATGTTCATGGAGTAAAAAATTGGCACAAACAACATAGTAGCAGGCCATAATTTTTGTAACAACGACTGAGCAAGATAAAGTTATGATGGCTAGATCTACAGAGCAGGGAATGTAAACCAAATATAGAAGTTACGATGCCAAAAGCTATAGAGCAGGGAATGCGAACCAACATGTGCAATTACTTAAAATTGGCCATGAACTAAATAATAGCAGGATGTTACTATAATACCTACAGTATAATTTTTGTAACAACGACTGAGCAAGATAGAAGTTATGATGGCTACATCTACAGAGCAGGGAATGCAAACCAAAATGTTCAATCGCTTAAAGTTAGCAATGAAGTAGAAAATAGCAACGTGTTACGGTCATAGCTAGGAATGAACTAAAAGAGCTTCAGACAAACAAGCATCTGAACCCAGAACATGGCGCTAAAACAAGGGACTTACATTAGGAGAAGCACTCTGTGGGAGTCACAGCAGATCTTCCTGGGGTTGATAGATCCGGTGATGAAGTACGCTACATGTGCTACTTGGGGTTGGAGAGACGGCCATTACACTTCATGGTTACTCATCTCATCTGCAAAAACGTAACGGCGCGTCGTTAGCACAAACAGGTTCCCCCAAGATTAAACAAGAACTTGCAGGCAAGCAATAGAAAAGCGACAGTAGAAGAGTTTAGATCATGCACTGCGCCGGTGAAGCAGATCCGGTTCATGCACAGCGGTGTCGGTGAGCAAGATCCGATGCGGTGGACGACGGATCCGGCGAAGCGGCTCCGGCGGGGTGGACGATACCGCAGCTGAAGCGACTGCGGTAGACTGCTGGATGAGCATATGGTTTCGAGGTTCGGCGGGGATGATCCGGTCCGGTTGATGACGGCGTCGATGAAGCGGCTCCGGCAGGCAGCCGGATGACGAGGATCGCGAGGGCTCGGGTAGGCCAGGGAAGTCCGGCGGGGATGTTCCGGTGCGGTGGTCGTGGAGGTGGTAGAGAGAGGGACTTGAGAAGTTCCGGTGGGTGGTCTCAGATGAGAGACTGAAGGAAATGTATTTTTTTTGGGAGGGTTTCCGGGCTAGGGAGGTGGTGATCGAAAAAATGACGGGCAAACCCCTCACCAACCGACTTTGCTGTCATCTCCACAGGGGTAGAATGGGAATTTGGAAGCGTGTGAAATTTTTGTATTTTGTGGGCGGGAAGTTTTGCCGCTATGAGATTTTGAATTTCGCTAAGGTACAAGTATAATGATAAAAAATTGTGACACCGTACTAGTACCTCTGTTCATGGCCGAGTGCAAAATCAAATCATCATCACGTTGAATATAGGTCACTACCATGATCATGATCTATCTTCTTAATCCCATTCAAAAATGCGTTTGAAATATTTCAGGATTGGTGGGAGATTTTGCCGCCCGACAGAGATTAAATTAAACCACACGTTCGACAATTCAAACTTGAGACCTTGGCTATGATACCATTTAAGTTCGAACTGATTCAAAAAAGGCTAGGCAATTAATTTATATAACATCCACAGGAACAACTACCAAGTTGATCCCAACCGCAGATAAATGCATCCACCAACAAAAGTCTGAACGGTGCCTTAATCTAAGGAAACATTTCACAAGACCAATGTACTCACTATGTTAGTGTTCATCTCCAATTATCTATGGCATTTTCTTAGTCTTTGGGAGATTATAACGAACTTGATTGGCCTCGTGCAGTAGGGCATCACATGCTTCTAATCTCGATCTCAACATGTCAACTTTTGTTCTTAGCATAGCTGTTGCAACTCGTTCTACTTGGAGTTGTTCCTCCAAAACTTGAGCAGAGAAAGACTTGGACTTGGGCTTCAAAACCCAGCATTTCGCAGGAAAGAGTTTTTGGTGATATCTTTATCTTTCCCGGGTTTTGCCATCTCAAATTTCATATTAGCCAGACAAGTTTTGAGTTGTGTAAAAAGAAAAGTTATTACAGAGAAAAATGCAGATGGTAGATTTAATGTGTACGAACTACTTTTAATCATACAAGTTGACATGCCTGACTATAATAAGGACCATCTATCTTGCTAGCAGGCATAATTATTAATGGGCTACCATGTACGGGAACCGTATCCTCTAACGTGAAGGAGCTAAGTCAGGAAAAATAAAGAAGCAAAGTCAGGCTTCTGTAGCATAAGTACAAGGTTATGCACTGTCTTTAACTAATAAAGGTGATTACTGTAGATGTTTAAAAACTAAACTAAATTTTATTACACCATAATTTTCTCTGCATGTAATTACTTCAAATGCAAGACACAAGTTTGTATTGTGCAAATTAATTTAAATTATTTGGATTTTAGACATATGGTTTGGGGGAAGGAAAGTTAGAGTACTGTAGCTTCTCTAACTTTTCACCTTCAAGTTAGAGTACTGTAGCTTCTCTAACTTTTCACCCATGTACGTAGTCCTTCCAAGAAACAGCCGTTATTGCATTACGAGCAGAAAATAGTTCACACGTGCGCTCAGATTCAAATTTTCAGCATGCAGTCGATTTATGGTTTAATTGAAGTACACATCAGGAAATTATTTCACACAAAATACAGCAGCCACATGGAACATATCTAATTTTAGTACAACAACAAAATTTGCAATTATTACAGACCACGAAATTTTGAACGAAATTTTGAGCAGTAATTAGTTACAGCATTGGCATCAGCAGTCCACTTGACTGAACAACAGAATCAAAGTTTATTTAGACACCTTCAATTCCCAGACACATCACAACTGGCTTACCATGACAAGTGCATAGGAGATTCTTTAGAACATTTTCTGTCAAAGTTTGCCTATTTTTCAATTCATGTATCTCTTGGCGTGTCTTGGCAATTAATTCATCAGCATCTTTGTTTTCCCGCCCAAATATATCAACTGCCTCTTGGAGTGCATCCCCGAAATCTCTTTGTGCCGGATTAAGTTGACCAATAGATACCATGGGCCTATGCGAGCAATATGCACTCTCACTGCTGCTTTGTGAAACATCAATACTTGAGGCATTGGCCCTTGCTTCTGGCATTGTAGCTTTATTTGAAGCCTGAAATTTAGATAAAACAAGTTACAACATCATATGATGCAATAAAAGACCTCCAATTTCAAGAACATCATTGAGCTGATATAACACAACAAGCAATCAAAAATAGAGCCTCGTACATCTATTTCTTCTGGAATGGTTGGTGTACCGGACTCAGTGGACCAATGAGAGCACGTGCCACTGTCACTGTTGCTCTGTGAAATGACCGCAACACTTGATAAATGGGTTGTCCCTACTGACATTACAGCTTTGTTTGCAGGCTGAAACTAAGACAAAACAAGTTAAAATGCAATACAATACAAGGCAAACAAACAGCATTGTTGACATAATTTTGAAAGAACCATGGGCAGATACAACAAAGAAACCAGTTAAGCCACATGCCTCTTAGAACAAACCAAACTAGATCATGGCGATGATGTATACAATGAACCAAGCAACTAGACATCATGTGCCCAATAACGAAGCCAGGTCACTGCACAGAAGAAATCTAGCAAATAGCCAAATACAGTCAAAAGATGTGCATGTTGGATTTGATACTATTAGGAAAATAATGTATGATTGATTTAAGCATGACTCAGATAGTGCCTTCGACATCGCAGAAGGTCAATGCAACAATTAATTGTATGGCTTGTATGAAGTGCCATAACATTTAAATTAAGCATAACGAGGCATTGCTTAATCTGAGAACTGAGTGCTAGCTCAGTGGCAAGGCTTGCGAGTGCGCAGCCAGCCCACCCGGGTTCGAGTCCCAACAGGACCGAATTAAACGGGGTGTTATCTAGCGCGTATAAATTCGCTGCTAGAGAGGTCTCATCATCTATCTCACAACGTATAGACAAGGGAGGGAATCTTCCTACGTTGGTCAACGTTTAGGCAATGCTTAATCTTGAATTCATGATCAAACTCAAACAAAAAAGGGCATATAACAAGTAGCACCATGTGCATCATGTATAATAGATTACTAGAAACTGAATGAAGCAATTGAACATGGAGCGTATTATATAAACAGCCAGATCATTTGAATATGGATATACCACATCATGTCAATGGGACTCAGAAAAACAAAGCTAGACATTTAAACAAGTAATATAACTATTTTTTCACCATGTTTCAAGTAGAATAGGAAGCTAGGTTAGGAATAAAGCAATCATGTTTCAAGTAGAATAGGAAGCTAGGTTAGGAATAAA
The DNA here is from genome assembly GCA_030979885.1 of Lolium multiflorum. NCBI lineage: Eukaryota > Viridiplantae > Streptophyta > Magnoliopsida > Poales > Poaceae > Lolium > Lolium multiflorum. The sequence goes on along the minus strand of CM061747.1, from coordinate 133,508,014 downwards.
GCAATAAAAAAACACAAAGTGCATCATTTCAGCTAGGATCATTTCTATCAAACTTCATGCACTAGCCATGGAACAACAGGCAAACTCAATGAAGCAACAGGCAAAAAATTAACATAATAGAATTTCAGGACTTGTATTAACATAGCCAAATCATGTAACTTATACCCAGGCATGCCGGATGCCAGATGGGTCAAAGGCAGTGTGCAATGTTCCATATGGTCATTGTTTATATTTTATTAGATTCCATTAGGCAACTTAGGTAGTGCAACATACAGAAAATGATGCAATTGAACTATGCACAGGAGGTAAATTAACATTCCAAAAAAAACAGGGAACTTACGTGAGCTTTTTTTTGAGTCACACGGACCTCATCGGGTACTTGGACAGAAGAACCTGGTGCCTCACTGTTTCTCCTCTGCATGAAGGAGAGGCCAATTGTAAACAGAAACAGGTCCAAGATATAGAAGTTTGCATTAAGCAATATACAAAAAACAGCAGGTACTTACATGATTATAGGCGAGCTTTACTCTACGTTTATGAGTGTAAGATGTGCCTGCTGCACGTGTAATAATAACAAACAGTTACGAGTCACGGCTTTGCTATAATTAAATTGACACCAAATAGTAGTAGAAGCCATGGTTCAAAAAAGCGTACGCCTAGGTACGCTTAAGCGCGCTTAAGCGCTGAGCGGTTGTCTTCCGCTTCGCTTTTGGCCTAAGCGTTCGATTAAGCGAGACAGGGAATCTGGTCGTGTTTTGTGCTAGAATCTCCTCTATGCGAGTGTTGGTGTGTTGCCTGTGTTGCTCTGCTCCTTGCTCGATGCATTGATGGTGATTAGGTCTGGCTTAGCTGCTTGCTACTCCTCTACTGCTTAGCTGCTTGCTACTCCAGTAAAGCTTAGCTGCTTGTTTGTGTTTGTTACATTGTTTGCTTAGCTGCTTGTGTGTTTATAAGAAATTGGAGCAAAACCGAGGCTAACCAAGGTATTAATCCCCGTATTCCTCAGAAATGTAGCATTACATGCTTAGGATACAAATTTACAGCATATTATAGGGGTATATGTGCCCATCTTGACTTCCCTGTTTCATGTTCGTACGATTTTAGCCTGAGCGCTTAAGCGGCGCTTAAGCTCGCTTAAGCAGCAGTTCCTCTAAGCAGTGCCTCACCGCTCGCTTAGCGCCTAGCGCTTTTTTGAACCTTGGTAGAAGCATTATGACGTGCATAAACATGTAATACAGGATCGCAGAAAGATATCAAACATGATGTAACTAGAGCAGTAGCCTACGGCCAAATAGTGAGAAATTGTAATCGTGTCAATTGTGGACTTGTATAGCCTACCCCAACTTGTTTGGGAATAAAGGCTTTGTTGTTGTTGTTGTTGTCAATCGTGGACATGTAGAGCATTCAACGGCTCATGATTGGTGGCTCATATTTTGTAGAGTTTCAGCGAATGGGTGGGTTAGGTTACTCAGACCACCACACTGTATTTATATCATCTGAGTTAGGGTTACAATACTACTGGACATGGGCCTCTATGGGCCTCACACTGGATACAATATTACTACAGCGCTACTACTAAACTCACTCATGGTAACACACCCCCTCAAGATGATCATGGGTAAACAACCATGGCCATCTTGCAACAACAACATGACACATATGACAACTACCAGTAATGAACATTCAGCATAACTCCTAGGATACATGACAGCATTGCACTTTCCATCATCTTGTCATCTCGATTCATCTCTTCATCAGCAGCGAAGATATCCAGCTTCAACCATCTGGGATACGCACAACTCCTAACCATACACGTCCTCAACAACCCCGGCTGCCTCACCACACAAGTTCCGCAGAACCATCCACACTCGCCTCAATGTCCTCAGCCTCTCTTCTCCACTCTGCCCGGCCACCTCTTCCGTCTCTCCCACAAACCCCCAGCCAACTCCTGCCTCAACCATCCACTCCTCAAGCACCCATGCCTATCCCCCGGTCAGGCCTCAACCAGTCTCACCTCAGGCACGCATGCCTTTCCCCTGGACATATCCACAACCATCACCATCACCACTAAACCGCAGCCTCATCAACTCCATCACGACTCAACCGCAGCCTCATCAACTCCATCACCACATATCCTCACAGCCTCACATCTCCATTTTCTCCTCACTTCCACTCGGATGGCGCCTCGTCTGCGCGCCCTGGCCAACCTGGCGTACGGCACCTGGCCACATCGACCGGCTCGCGCTGGTCAACGTCCAGCACCAACCTCCGGCTCCGCCCTGCGCTCAAAGGCTCGCCCCACTCCGCACGCCTCCAACTTCTGCCCCTCACACGGATCCAGATCTCTCTGCCACGGATTCACTTCCTCTTCTCTCCTTTCTAAACCAAAACGATCTTCACCCTCTTCTTTCTCCCCGCGCGAGCAGCCGCCGATCTCACACAGCTCACATCGCTGTGTGTGATAGCCGCAACCGACGCAGAGCACCTGATGCGGCCTCCCGCCGCCTGGATTTCTACATCTCAACGGTGGGTTTTGTGATCAAAGGAAGAACTTGTTTGGTACTGTTTGTGGCGGCTAGCAGGAAGGAAACCTAGGCTCTGATACCATGTAGAGTTTCAGCGAATGGGTGGGTTTGGTCACGGAAAAACATACTTATGCGTCGTGTTTAAACCTAAAGGATGAGGTGGTTATCAACGAAAGCACTTGTAAGTTAGAAATATAGCACGAATTCAGAAATACAGTCAGCTGCAATACTCCTAACAGAACAAAACGCGCAGGGATGTCTGGTTACCTATTTCTGGGCGGCGTTTAGACGTGTTCCGCGTTCTTACGGGTGACGTGGAGGTCGGCGAGGGGACTGCTGTTGCGGTGGGTGCCGGGGAAGCAGATCTTGGGGGGTCGGAGAAGGACATGCTGGGCGGTCGATGAAGTGTTCAGCGCGCCGGCCGAACTAGAAGGTCGGTGAAGCAGATGATGTGCAGTGCACGGTGGCGTCGGTGTCGGCGAAGCTGGTCAGGTGCGGTGGTCGATAGAGTCGGCGAACGAGATACGGTGCGGTGGACGCCGGAGTAGGTGCGGATAGGGCAGCCTCGGGGTTTGAAGCCGTGGCAGCTTGAACGGCGAAGTGCGGCGGCCGGGAAGATCTGGAGGTAGGCAAGAGGGGCGGTTTCTCTGAGGGCTTGCGGGCGAAACTAGGGCGAAGCTGGGCGATAGAGGAGTAGAAGGGAATTTCGCAGTCCTTCTTTTGAGGAAAAAAATATTCGCAGATCTGAAACTTTGCGGCGCGAGATATTTGGGCGTTGGCGGGGAATTTTACCGCTCGATGATATTAAATTTTGGCTGCAGTAGGTTTTTTTTTAGAGTATGTAATAATAATAAATAGTAGGCCCTACTAGTACTGTACGTCTGTTCAGGAATCCAAGGGGGTAGAGGTAGAGGTATAGATATATAGACAATATAGAGATATAAGAAATGGCGGGGGCTAGCGGAAATGCACTTTGCCTCATAGGAGCATATGCTCCCATTATGTGAATCCATATTTCAAAGTGTCAAAAAATTCTAAACTAAAATTTTACATGTATATCTAGACATTTTATGTTGGTACACAAGTTTTCTCACAAAAAAATTATGTGGCTCCTATAAAAAAGACAAATTTTGATGTTGTAACACGACTACGTACAGTATATTTTTTGCCTTTTTTTACACGCCACACAAAATGTCGTTTTTCCACGAAAACTTGTGAACGAACATATGATGTCACAATGTATACCAAAAAAATTAACATTTATATAATTTTTTTAATCATTTTCTATAATTGGTGCATATGCACGCGTGTGCCAAAACGCCACCTCCGCAGGCTAGGAGTTTCTAAACTTCTTATGGCACATCAAATAAAATGTTGTTCAAACAATAATAATAATGTGCTTATGATTGTTACTCCCTTCCACCATGAATAAAGTCCACATCGGTTTCGTGTCAAACTTTGACTCGAGATTTAGGTACCCACATGATAGTGCTAGTATCATAGCTAGTATCATACACATTGGTCCCACAAAAATGTTGATCTGGCAGCTAATTAAGTAGGAGAGAGGAGATTAGTGTAACATAGGTAGATATTGTATCATAGCGCAAACAACGAGAAAACTTAATGCTAAACAAATCTTGTACACAAATTTGCATTGAGATTCTAAAAAATAATAAATGTAGCATTACTATGATACTACTCCATGATACTACCCACTATAGAAATAGTATGACCAGCCTAATTTTATGACATCCGCAAAATATACCATTGGAAAGTTCATCGAAACAAGCATCCGATGATATAGTTTTGAATGACATGCAACTCATAATTGGCGGGCCCAAGTATTAGTCTAAGTTTGCCTCTGAAAACAAATTGGCATTGTACTCTAGGACAAAGGGAGACTACTCGCAATGGCAATATCATAAGTAGTATCATGCACTACATGCATGCAAAATGTTGATGTGTCATATCAGTTAATGATGAAAGAGACGATAGTGGTATCATAGGTAGATATCGTATCATATCATGTAGAACTAGAAAAATTACTGCCAAACAAATCTTGTACACACTTTTGTATTGAGATTCTACAAATCCCTAAATACATGTAACATATTATACTACTACATGATGATAATATGGACTGTGAAAATAATATTGTACATTAGTATCATATGTATGATACTATTATATGATACTCCCCATTGTGACTAGTCTAATAATAACAATAGTACTCAAATTTGTCTTGTCCCTCGGGTGTTTAGAAGTATATGTTCGGTCCCTCACGTATTTAAGAATTATGTTTGGCCCCTCAACTCTAATGTGGTCAAAATTGAGCACTTGAACACTTAGTTAGGTCTAGCAATGATAAAAACTTGATTGGTCTGTTTATTATTTGTTATGTGGCACGGCGGCAAAGCATTTTGCTAAATCTCAAGCACACATAGTTGGGGTCCATTAGAGGGACTAATTAAATCAAAGTACAATGGATTATGAAAGCAGGTTTTATCATTGATTAGCTTTGCAACGGCCTATCAACTGTAAGTGTTGCATGTGTTCTAAAGAACTATGTTCATCGTCACAGATCAAGAGGAGTACGCAGTGGAGGACGCACAAAACAACCGTAGGCCAGGTGGGCACACCTTACTAATTTTCTTTTTTCCACTTTATATGTGATAATTTTTTACATAATTAATTAACTAAAACATTTTAAAATAGGGTGGGCCATTCAACCCAAACACCATGTTGCGTACGTCGCTGAGGGTAAGGGGTAGTCTAAGGGGGCAATGTAAGACCTAATTAAGTGTTTGAGGTTAGTTATGGACCGCTGTTATACCTAATTGTGTTTGAGGTTAGTTAGGGACCTTATTATACATAATTAAGTGTTAGAGGTGAGTTCAAATAATAATATATAGTTGGGGTCTAAAGTTCACCAACGTATGCAACACACGAGCTGCCAAATGTGTACTTAATTAACCCTATTAGGAAAACACAAGATTATCTCATTCAACAAAATATTAGGAAAGTGTATCACAATTGTATTTATCCCTTATCTCTCTCATGTTAACCGAGACAAGAGTTCGTTCTAGGTCAGCTCTACGACAATTAGCGTCGCAAGGGTGGTAACATAGGTGTGCAGTTGCGAAAGTTTTTTCCCAAGTTATCGACTTCCTCAATCCACACTTAATATTTGTGCATGCGGGCCTAAGTATATGGTACTACTTAGTTCTATTCCTAGTATATATGTTGGGTGACTTAGAAAAATCATACTTCGTACATGATTCCTTCGAAAATCCTTTAGGGCTTCTTTGATTCATATTAGGTTGGTATAAGATAATAGGATTTAGATCTTATAGGAATATTTCCTACACTAGTAGTTTGATTCATATGAACATATCCAATAGGAAATAATCCTATAGGAATCATCAAGTAGTGCAAATCCTAGTATAGGATTAAATATTTGGTCCTACCTCATGGAAAAATTCATTTGGCGCAATCAAACGCAACTCATCTTATTATAGGATTTAACTACACATGTCATCCCAAATCCCAATCCTACATTCCTACTCCTATGATTTCCCTATCCTGTGAATGAAAGGAGCCCTTAAAATCAAACTATCCCGCACCTCGTCGATTCGTATAAAACCGACTCTAGCCAACAACTCTTCGCCCGACCTTTCTTCTTCACCATCAGGCCACCACACACTGTCATTTTCCATTGCAACGCATTTAGGGTGTGTTCGGTTCCAGAACCAAGTGGAATGGAATGGAACCGTTCCGCACCTAGAGCCCATTCTTGTGTTCGGTTGTGGAATGGAACGGAACCGAGTGGTTCCTCGAAAGGGAATATTCTCCCCATATGCAGAATGCACCCATTCCACCGAATCGGTGGAATGTGGTGGAACGGCTGTTACTTAGCCGCTATTAATTACAAAGCACTTCACTAATCCAACCAAAAAAATTATTAGTTGTTGTTAATTATGATTTTGAGATTAAAAAGGCCACTATTAATTACGATATTTAGACAAAAGATTAAACTTTAACTTCATTCCGTTCTACTCTCCAAATTCCCCGACCATACAAAAAATAACATTAATTACGATTTTAAGATTAAAAAGGCCATTAGGCGTTGTTAATTACGATTTTAAGATTTAAAAGGCTATTTGCCATTGTTAATTACGATTCTTAGACAAAAGTTTAGTTTAACCACATTCCGTTCTGCTCTCCAATTCCTCCAACCGAACAAAAAACAGTACCATTCTGTACCTCCTTTTTGTCCAAACCGAACGCGGGGATGGAACCATTCCATTCCTCTGGAAAGGAACCATTCCTTACTAAAATCTTCTTGTGCCACCTCCCAGTTTAAAGGCCTACTCGCATAACCCTACAGGTACAGCTCTGCACTCGCGTGGGCAACCGAACACACCTACATCATCAATGCCCCGCGTACTTATCCGCACCGCCTACAGCTCTGCACTCCTATGACCTATCCATGGCTGGGCAGTCAAAAAAAGCTGCGTCACCTGGGAAATCAACAAGCCGCGCAAGCAAGTCGCAAGCATCATAAATTCCGAATCAATGCCTAGCTACAGTCTACCTGGCCTCCTCCCAACTCATTGTCCTTGAGGCCTTAACAAAGCCTTCTAAAAGGGTTTTATCAAAATATTCCATATGGATTAGTAAAAAAACGCACCTGCTAAAGATTCATATATGCCCATTTGAATCTTGGTCAAATCCTAGGTTTGACCATGATTTAAACAAGTTTAAAACATGAATATGAAAATTAAGCATGTATCCTTCGTAGTCACTCCAAAATGAAGCTCTTGAGAGGGTTTTTGAAATTTCCATGTTTGAAACCAAAAAACCACGTACTTCTCTTCATGCATGCTTGACTTCATAAGACAGAGTTGAGGGCTAGGGTAGCTAGATACATGATGTTTCTGGTTTGAATATGTCTAGACCTTGTTTATCAACTTAATTGAATGCTTACTATATGACATAAGAAGACTACGTGCCTTGGTTTTTCATTTATTTTCATTTATTTTGAATTTTTATGCCCATTTGAATCTTGGTCAAATCCTAGGTTTGACCATGATTTAAACTAGTTTAAAACATAAATATGAAAAATTAAGTATCTATCCTTCTTAGCCACTCCAAAATGAAGCTCTTGGGAGGGTTTTTGAAATTTCCATGATTGAAACCAAAAACCACTTCTCTTCATGCTTGACTTCATAAGTCAGGGTTTAGGGATATATATATATATAGGGGGTACATGCATGATTTTTCTGGTTGGAATATGTCTAGAACTTGTTTTTCAACTTGAGCTTATCTAGAGCTTGTTTTTAAATTTTTTATACCCATTTGATTCTTCATCAAATCCTAGGTTTGTTGACCTAGATTTGAACAAGTTTAAAACATGAATATGAAAAGGTAAGCATGTATGCTTCTTAATTAGTCACTCCAAAATGAAGCTCTTGGGAGGGTTTTTGAAATTTCCATGATTTAAACCAAAAACCACTTCTCTTCGTGCTTGACTTCATAAGTTAGGGTTTAGGGATATATAGGGGGTAGATACATCATGATTTTTCTGGTTTGAATATGTCTAGAGCTTGTTTATCAACTTAATTGAATGCTTACTATATGACATAAGAAGACTATGTGCCTTGATATTTCATTTTTTTTAATTATGCCCTTTTGAATATTGGTCAAAACCTAGGTTTGACAAAGATTTAAAAAAGATTAAAACATGAAAATGAAAAAGTAAGCCTTGATCCTTCTTATTAACTCCAAAATGAAGGTTTTTGGGAGGGTTTTTGAAATATCCATGTTTGAAACCCAAAACCACTTCTCTTCGTGCAGAGTTTAGGGTTAGGGGTAGCTAGACACCTGAATTTTCTGGTTTGATATGTCTAGACCTTGTTTATCAACTTAATTGAATGCTTACTATATGACATAAGAAGACTATGTGCCTTGATTTTACATTTTTTTAAAAATTATGCCCATTTGAATCTTGGTCAAATCCTAGGTTTGACCATGATTTAAACAAGTTTGTTTATCAACTTGAATGCTTGCTATATGACATCAGAAGACTATGTGTTTGGTTTTTGTTTTTTGAATTTGTTATGCCCATTTGAATCTTAGCTAGTCAAATCCTAGGTTTGAATATATATGTCTAGACCTTGTATATCAACTTGAATGCTTACTATACATATGACATAAGAATGTTATGTGCTTTGGTTTTTCATTCTTTTCATTTTTTCTGAATTTTTAGGGCCATTTGAATCTTGGTCAAATCCTTGGTTTGACCAAGATTTAAACAAATTTAAAACATGAAAATGAAAAGGGAAGTCTGTATCCTTCTTAGTCACTCTAAAATGAAGCTTTTGGGATGTTCTTTAAATTTCAATGTTTGAAACCCAAAACGACTTCCCTTCATGCTAGACTTCATAAGATCGACAGGGGGTAGATACATGATTTGTCTGGTTTGGATATATCTAGACCTTGTTTATCAACTTGATTGCTTACGATATGACACAAGAAGACTATGTGATTTGGTTTTTCATTTTTCTGATTTTTTTGAATTTTGTGCCCATTTGTATCTTCGTCAAATCCTAGGTTTGACCAAGATAATTTAAACAAGTTTAAAACATGAAAATGTAAAGGGAAGCATGTATCCTTCTTAGTCACTCTAAAATGAAGCTTTTGGGAGGTTTTTGAAATTTCGATGTTTGAAACCCAAAACCACTTCTCTTCACGCTTGACTTCATAAGACAGAGTTTAGGGGTTAGGGGTATAGATACATGATTTGTCTGGTTTGAATATGTCTAGACCTTGTTTATCAACTTGAATGCTTACTATATGACATAAGAAGACTATGTGATTTGGTTTTTCATTTTTCTGTTTTTTAATTATTTTTCTGCCCATTTGAATCTTGGTCAAATCCTAGGTTTGAACAAGATTTAGACAAGTTTAACACGTGAAATTAAACGAATAAGTAAGCATTGATCCTTCTTAGTCACTCCAAAATGTACCAATTGATAGTGTTAACTTTGCTTCATGGAAAAAATAATGTCATGTAAATGAGTTAACTTGGATTTCCTACCCTTGAATCCATAGGAAACTTTGTTCTAATGCACTATTATAATCAACCGAGTTTTTACACCAACAGGTCTGTCACTTACGTGTGGTGCCCACGCGTGAGGTCCCACACTTGAGTGAGCACAAGTCACGTGCAATAGGTACGCCAACTCCCAGCCATCTTCTTTGTCAAGAGAAGACGCATCAGGATGCGTATTGGAAGTCTGTGGGTCCTTCTGGATCCTTCGGTTGTCCCTCTCACACAAAAAAAACAAATCTCTCTCATTCTCGGCCTCGCTCGACTCGCTCGCTCGCTCGCTCGCTCCTGCGCACTGACAAACCCTGCACAACAGTCAACATCATCATCATCACCCGAAAAAGGGAAGACACCATAATGCTCTGCCTTTTTTCTCTCCTTCCGAGTGATCCCTCTTCCTCCGAGTTTCACTCGACGGGCAAACGCACATCTGCAGCATAGTAATAATAAAAAGGTAGAAAAATCGATATACGAATCTATAATTAAATAGGTTAAACTAGGGTTTTGCCCAGTACTACAGATCAAGGTTCAAAAAATCCAACTACGGGGTTCGAACAACACGATTCTAATCCAAGAACTTTTTCGACCTCATCCAAGTGGCCTCAAACTATAGGGTTAGCATCTAGTGCAGTATGTGTGAAAATGTATGCACTATGTGTGCTATAACTTGTATGTCTTTCAAATTTGAACCAACTTTGAATAAGTTTGAAATATTTGAAATGGGGCTTTTGGCTTAAACGTTTGAAACTCAAAACGATTCTCTTCATGCTAGACTTCATAAGACCGAGTTTAGGGTTAGGGGTAGATACATGATTTGTCTGGTTTGAATATGTCTAAACCTTGTTTATCAACTTTAATGCTAACTTCTCAGTCACTCTAAAATGAAGTTTTTGGAGGTTTTTGAAATTTCCATCTTTGAAACCCAAAACCACTTCTCTTCATGCTTGACTTCATAAGAAAAAGTTTAGGGTTAGGGGGTATAGATACATGATTTGTATGGTTTGAATATGTCCAAACCTTGTTTATCAACTTGAATATGCTTACTATATGACATAAGAAGACTATGTACTTTGGTTTTTAAATTTTCTGACTTTTTTAATTTTCTGCGCATTTGAATCATATCTTGGTCAAATCCTAGGTTTCACCAAGATTTAGACAAGTTTAACACGTGAAAACGAGTAAGTAAGCATGGATCCTTCTTAGTCACTCTAAAATGAAGCTTTTGGGATGTTCTTGAAATTTCCATGTTTGAAACCCAAAACCACTTCTCTTCATGATTGACTTCCATAAGATCGACAGATCAGTTTAGGGTTAGGGGTAGATATATACATGATTTTTTGGTTTGAATATGTCTAGACCTTGTTTATCAACTTGAATGCTTACTATACATATGACATAAGAATGCTATGTGTGCTTTGGTTTTTCATTCTCTTTTTGATTTTTTTCTAAATTTTTAGGCCCATTTGAATCTTGGTCAAATCCTTGGTTTGACCAAGATTTAAACAAGTTTAAAACATGAAAATGAAAAGGGAAGTCAGTATCCTTCGTAGTCACTCTAAAATGGAGAAGCTTTTGGGATGTTCTTGTAATTTCTATGTTTGAAACCGAAAACGAGTTCCCTTCACATGCTAGTAGACTAGCTTCATAAGATCGACAGGCCGGGGGTAGATACATGATTTGTCTGGTTTGGATATATCTAGACCTTGTTTATCAACTTTAATGCTTACTATATGACATATATAAGAAAACTATTGCTTTGGTTTTTCCTTTTTCTGTTTTTTATTTATTTTGATGCCCATTTGAATCATGTCGAATCCTAGGTTTGACCAAGATAATTTAAACAAGTTTAAAACATGAAAATGAAAAGGGAAGCATGTATCCTTCTTAGTCACTCTAAAATGAAGCTTTTGGGAGGTTTTTGAAATTTCCATGTTTGAAACCCAAAACCACTTCTCTTCACATGCTTGACTTCATAAGACAGAGTTTAGGGGTTAGGGGTATAGATACATGATTTGTCTGGTTGAATATGTCTAGACCTTGTTTATCAACTTTAATGCTTACTATATGACATAAGAAAACTATTGCTTTGGTTTTTCTTTTTCTGATTTTTTTGAATTTTGATGCCCATTTGAATCTTGTCAAATTCTAGGTTTGACCAAGATTTAAACAAGTTTAAAACATGAAAATGAAAAGGGAAGCATGCAACCTTCTCAGTCACTCTAAAATGAAGTTTTTGGGAGGTTTTTGATATTTCCATGTTTGAAACCCGAAACCACTTCTCTTCATGCTTGACTTCATAAGACAGAGTTTAGGGTTAGGGGTAGATACATGATTTGTGTATGGGTTGAATATGTCCAAACCTTGTTTATCAACTTGAATATGCTTATGTGCTTTGGTTTTTTATTTTTCTGATTTTTTTGAATTTTATGCCCATAAATCTTGGTCAAATCCTAGGTTTGACCAGGATTTAAACAAGTTTAAAACATGAAATGAAAAGATAAGCCTGGATCCTTCTTAGTCACTCTAAAATGAAGCTTTTGGGAGGTTCTTGAAATTTCCATATTTGAAACCCAAAACCACTTCTCTACATGATTGACTTCATAAGACATAGTTTAATTAGAGTTTTAGGGGTAGATATATACATGATTTTTCTGGTTTGAATATATATGTCTAGACCTTGTTTATCAACTTGAATGCATGCTTACTATACATATGACATAAGAATGCTATATATGTGCTTTGGTTTTTCATTCTTTTGATTTTTTTCTGAATTTTTAGGGCCATTTGAATCTTGCATGGTTAAACTTGGGTTTTGCCCAGTTCTAAAGATCAAGGGTTCAAAAAAATCCAACTACGGGGTTCGAACAACACGATTCTAATCCAAGAATTTTTTCGACCTCATCCAAATGGCCTCAAACTATAGGGTTAGCATCTAGTGCAGTATGTGTGAAAATGTATGCACTATGTGTGCTATAACTTGTATGTCTTTCAAATTAAGTTGATAAACAAGGTCTAGACATATTCAAACCAGAATATTATACTGCATTAGTACAAAAAGTTTCCTATGGATTCATCAAGGGTAGTAAAGCCAAGTTAACTCATTGTCATGACTAAGAAGGATCCATGCTTACTTTTTCATTTTCATGTTTTAAACTTGTTTAAATCTTGGTCAAACCTAGGATTTGACCAAGATTCAAATGGTCATAAAAAATCAAACAAAATCAAGAAAATCAAAAACCAAACCACATAGTCTTCTTATGTAATATACTAAGCATTCAAGTTGATCAACGAAGTCTAGACATATTCAAACCAGAAAAATCATGTATCTACCCCCTAACCCTAAACGTTGTCTTATGAAGTCAAGCATGAAGAGAAGAAGTGGTTTTGGGTTTCAAACATGGAAATTTCAAAAACCCACCCAAAAGCTTCATTTTGGAGTGACTAAGAAGGATCCAAGCTTACTTTTTCATTTTCATGTTTCAAACTTGTTTAAATCTTTGTCAAACCTAGGATTTGACCAAGATTCAAATGGGCATAAAAATTCAAAAAAGAAATCAAAAAAATGAAACACCAAAGCACATAAACTTCTTATGTCATATAGTAATTAAGCATTCATGTTGATCAACAAAGTCTATATATATTTAAACAATAAAAATCATGTATATATACCCCCAAACCCAAAACCACTTCTCTTCACATGCTTGACTTCATAAGACAGAGTTTAGGGGTTAGGGGTATAGATACATGATTTGTCTGGTTTGAATATGTCTAGACCTTGTTTATCAACTTGAATGCTTACTATGTGATTTGGTTTTTCATTTTTCTGTTTTTTAATTATTTTTCTGCCCATTTGAATCTTGGTCAAATCCTAGGTTTGAACAAGATTTAGACAAGTTTAACACGTGAAATTAAACGAATAAGTAAGCATTGATCCTTCTTAGTCACTCCAAAATGTACCAATTGATAGTGTTAACTTTGCTTCATGGAAAAAATAATGTCATGTAAATGAGTTAACTTGGATTTCCTACCCTTGAATCCATAGGAAACTTTGTTCTAATGCACTATAATAATCAACCGAGTTTTTACACCAACAGGTCTGTCACTTACGTGTGGTGCCCACGCGTGAGGTCCCACACTTGAGTGAGCACAAGTCACGTGCAATAGGTACGCCAACTCCCAGCCATCTTCTTTGTCAAGAGAAGACGCATCAGGATGCGTATTGGAAGTCTGTGGGTCCTTCTGGATCCTTCGGTTGTCCCTCTCACACAAAAAAAACAAATCTCTCTCATTCTCGGCCTCGCTCGACTCGCTCGCTCGCTCGCTCGCACCTCCTGCGCACTGACAAACCCTGCACAACAGTCAACATCACCAGAAAAAGAATATACACCATCAATAAGAGGGGCCCCGTGACTGCTCTCCCTTCTTCTCCTTCCGAGTGATTCCTCTTCCTCCGAGTTTCACTCGACGGGCAAACACACATGTGCTGCATAGTAATAATAAAAAAGTAAAAGAATCGACTACGAATCTATTATTAAATAGGTTATAAACTAGGGTTTTCCCCAGTACTACAGATCAAGTTGAAAAAAAAATCCAACTACGGGGTTTGATTTTGGCCTACAAATAAAAAATTAAATAAGTTGAACTAGTATTCCTCTAAAAAATCATTTTGGTTTGCATTGTTTGATAATTTTCATAGCTAGAGTGCATCACAATTTTTTGATTTCATGCTTTGCTTTGCCAATTTTGATTTTTTCTAACCACCTTCTCTTTGATTTCAAATTTAGGTCAAACTATCGGTGCCTACTATGTGTTCTACTTGAATTGGATGCAGCATGCGCACATGATATGTTTTGCCATTGTTTTGGGCTTCCACACATCTTGGGGCATCCAAGTATTTAAGTTACCTTGTTTTTTAATTGTAATTCATGTACCCTTTCCTCCCAATTAAATTTTGGTTTTACATTTTTAATTTTTTTAAATTTTTATGCCCATTCTGATGTCATATAGTTAGCATTTAAGTTGATAAACAAGGTCTGGACATATTCAAACCAAAAAATCATGTATCTACCCCCTAACGCTAAACTCTGTCATATGAAGTCAAGCATATGAAGAGAAGTGGTTTTGGGTTTCAAACATGGAAATTTCCATGCTTGAAACCAAAAACCACTTCTCTTCATGCATGCTTGACTTCATAAGACAGAGTTTAGGGTTAGGTGGTAGATACATGATTTTCCTGGTTTGAATATGTTTAGACCTTGTTTATCAAATTAATTGAATGCTTACTATATAACATAAGAGAAGACCTTGTTTTTTTTGAATTTTTATACCCATTCGAATCTTTGTCAAATCCTTGGTTCCACCAAGATTTGAATAAGTTAAAAACATGAATATGAAAAAGTAAGCATGTATGCTTCTTAGTCACTTCAAAATGAAGCTCTTGGGAGGGTTTTTGAATTTCCATGTTCGAAACCAAAAACCACAATGCTTGACTTCATGAAACAAAGTTTAGGGTTATGGGTAGATACATGCATGATTTTTCTTGTTTGAATATGTCTAGAACTTGTTTATCAACTTAATTGAATGCCTACTATATAACATAAGAAGACCTTTTTTGTATTTTTTAAATTTTTATACCCATTTGAATCTTGGTCAAATCCTAGGTTTCACCAAGATTTGAATAAGTTTAAAACATGAATATGAAAAAGTAAGCATGCATGTATGCTTCTTAATTAATCACTTCGAAATGAAGCTCTTGGGAGGGTTTTTGAAATTTCCATGTTTGAAACCAAAAACCACATATCTTCATGCATGCGCTTGACTTCATGAGACAGAGTTTAGTGTTAGGGGGTAGATACATGATTTCTCTCGTTTGAATATGTTTGAAACCAAAAACCACATATCTCTGGTTTGCCCGCACTTAGAAATGATATTTGCATCACTTATCATATGTTTGCCCATTTGAATCTTGTCAAATCCTAGATTTGACCAAGATAATTTAAACAAGTTTAAAACATGAAAATGAAAAGGCAAGCTTGTATCCTTCTTAGTCACTCTAAAATGAAGTTTGGGGAGGTTTTTGAAATTTCCATGCTTGAAACCAAAAAACCACTTCTCTTCATGCTTGACTTCATAAAGACAGAGTTTTTGGGGATATATAGGGGTAGATACATGATTTTTCTGGTTTGATATGTCTAGACCTTGTTTATCAACTTAATTGAATGCTTACTATATGACATAAGAAGACTATGTGCCTTGATTTTACATTTTTTTAAATTATGCCCATTTGAATCTTGGTCAAATCCTAGGTTTGACCATGATTTAAACAAGTTTAAAACATGAATATGAAAATTAAGCATGTATCCTTCGTAGTCACTCCAAAATGAAGCTCTTGAGAGGGTTTTTGAAATTTCCATGTTTGAAACCAAAAAACCACGTACTTCTCTTCATGCATGCTTGACTTCATAAGACAGAGTTTAGGGCTAGGGTAGCTAGATACATGATGTTTCTGGTTTGAATATGTCTAGACCTTGTTTATCAACTTAATTGAATGCTTACTATATGACATAAGAAGACTACGTGCCTTGGTTTTTCATTTATTTTCATTTATTTTGAATTTTTATGCCCATTTGAATCTTGGTCAAATCCTAGGTTTGACCATGATTTAAACTAGTTTAAAACATAAATATGAAAAATTAAGTATCTATCCTTCTTAGCCACTCCAAAATGAAGCTCTTGGGAGGGTTTTTGAAATTTCCATGATTGAAACCAAAAACCACTTCTCTTCATGCTTGACTTCATAAGTCAGGGTTTAGGGATATATATATATAGGGGGTACATGCATGATTTTTCTGGTTGGAATATGTCTAGAACTTGTTTTTCAACTTGAGCTTATCTAGAGCTTGTTTTTAAATTTTTTATACCCATTTGATTCTTCATCAAATCCTAGGTTTGTTGACCTAGATTTGAACAAGTTTAAAACATGAATATGAAAAGGTAAGCATGTATGCTTCTTAATTAGTCACTCCAAAATGAAGCTCTTGGGAGGGTTTTTGAAATTTCCATGATTTAAACCAAAAACCACTTCTCTTCGTGCTTGACTTCATAAGTTAGGGTTTAGGGATATATAGGGGGTAGATACATCATGATTTTTCTGGTTTGAATATGTCTAGAGCTTGTTTATCAACTTAATTGAATGCTTACTATATGACATAAGAAGACTATGTGCCTTGATATTTCATTTTTTTTAATTATGCCCTTTTGAATATTGGTCAAAACCTAGGTTTGACAAAGATTTAAAAAAGATTAAAACATGAAAATGAAAAAGTAAGCCTTGATCCTTCTTATTAACTCCAAAATGAAGGTTTTTGGGAGGGTTTTTGAAATATCCATGTTTGAAACCCAAAACCACTTCTCTTCGTGCAGAGTTTAGGGTTAGGGGTAGCTAGCTAGACACCTGAATTTTCTGGTTTGATATGTCTAGACCTTGTTTATCAACTTAATTGAATGCTTACTATATGACATAAGAAGACTATGTGCCTTGATTTTACATTTTTTTAAAAATTATGCCCATTTGAATCTTGGTCAAATCCTAGGTTTGACCATGATTTAAACAAGTTTGTTTATCAACTTGAATGCTTGCTATATGACATCAGAAGACTATGTGTTTGGTTTTTGTTTTTTGAATTTGTTATGCCCATTTGAATCTTAGCTAGTCAAATCCTAGGTTTGAATATATATGTCTAGACCTTGTATATCAACTTGAATGCTTACTATACATATGACATAAGAATGTTATGTGCTTTGGTTTTTCATTCTTTTCATTTTTTTCTGAATTTTTAGGGCCATTTGAATCTTGGTCAAATCCTTGGTTTGACCAAGATTTAAACAAATTTAAAACATGAAAATGAAAAGGGAAGTCTGTATCCTTCTTAGTCACTCTAAAATGAAGCTTTTGGGATGTTCTTTAAATTTCAATGTTTGAAACCCAAAACGACTTCCCTTCATGCTAGACTTCATAAGATCGACAGGGGGTAGATACATGATTTGTCTGGTTTGGATATATCTAGACCTTGTTTATCAACTTGATTGCTTACGATATGACATAAGAAGACTATGTGATTTGGTTTTTCATTTTTCTGATTTTTTTGAATTTTGTGCCCACCCATTTGTATCTTCGTCAAATCCTAGGTTTGACCAAGATAATTTAAACAAGTTTAAAACATGAAAATGTAAAGGGAAGCATGTATCCTTCTTAGTCACTCTAAAATGAAGCTTTTGGGAGGTTTTTGAAATTTCGATGTTTGAAACCCAAAACCACTTCTCTTCACACGCTTGACTTCATAAGACAGAGTTTAGGGGTTAGGGGTATAGATACATGATTTGTCTGGTTTGAATATGTCTAGACCTTGTTTATCAACTTGAATGCTTACTATATGACATAAGAAGACTATGTGATTTGGTTTTTCATTTTTCTGTTTTTTAATTATTTTTCTGCCCATTTGAATCTTGGTCAAATCCTAGGTTTGAACAAGATTTAGACAAGTTTAACACGTGAAATTAAACGAATAAGTAAGCATTGATCCTTCTTAGTCACTCCAAAATGTACCAATTGATAGTGTTAACTTTGCTTCATGGAAAAAATAATGTCATGTAAATGAGTTAACTTGGATTTCCTACCCTTGAATCCATAGGAAACTTTGTTCTAATGCACTATTATAATCAACCGAGTTTTTACACCAACAGGTCTGTCACTTACGTGTGGTGCCCACGCGTGAGGTCCCACACTTGAGTGAGCACAAGTCACGTGCAATAGGTACGCCAACTCCCAGCCATCTTCTTTGTCAAGAGAAGACGCATCAGGATGCGTATTGGAAGTCTGTGGGTCCTTCTGGATCCTTCGGTTGTCCCTCTCACACAAAAAAAACAAATCTCTCTCATTCTCGGCCTCGCTCGACTCGCTCGCTCGCTCGCGCTCGCACCTCCTGCGCACTGACAAACCCTGCACAACAGTCAACATCATCATCATCACCCGAAAAAGGGAAGACACCATAATGCTCTGCCTTTTTTCTCTCCTTCCGAGTGATCCCTCTTCCTCCGAGTTTCACTCGACGGGCAAACGCACATCTGCAGCATAGTAATAATAAAAAGGTAGAAAAATCGATATACGAATCTATAATTAAATAGGTTAAACTAGGGTTTTGCCCTGTACTACAGATCAAGGTTCAAAAAAATCCAACTACGGGGTTCGAACAACACGATTCTAATCCAAGAACTTTTTCGACCTCATCCAAGTGGCCTCAAACTATAGGGTTAGCATCTAGTGCAGTATGTGTGAAAATGTATGCACTATGTGTGCTATAACTTGTATGTCTTTCAAATTTGAACCAACTTTGAATAAGTTTGAAATATTTGAAATGGGGCTTTTGGCTTAAACGTTTGAAACTCAAAACGATTCTCTTCATGCTAGACTTCATAAGACCGAGTTTAGGGTTAGGGGTAGATACATGATTTGTCTGGTTTGAATATGTCTAAACCTTGTTTATCAACTTTAATGCTAACTTCTCAGTCACTCTAAAATGAAGTTTTTGGAGGTTTTTGAAATTTCCATCTTTGAAACCCAAAACCACTTCTCTTCATGCTTGACTTCATAAGAAAAAGTTTAGGGTTAGGGGGTATAGATACATGATTTGTATGGTTTGAATATGTCCAAACCTTGTTTATCAACTTGAATATGCTTACTATATGACATAAGAAGACTATGTACTTTGACTTTTTTAATTTTCGCATTTGAATCATATCTTGGTCAAATCTTTTCACCAAGATTTAGACAAGTTTAACACGTCCGCAGAATTTATCCTTCTTTGAACTCTATCTCTAAGATTGGACTGTTTCTTTTGATTTTCTTGAAATCCCCATGGATCTTCTTAGTCACTCTACTTTTGGGATGTTCTTGAAATGTTTGTTTGACTTGGTTTGCCAAGATAATTTAAACAAGTTTAAAAAGAAAATGAAAAGGGAAAGCACACCTTCTTAGTCACTCTAAAATGAAGCTTTTGGGAGGTTTTTGAAATTTCGATGTTTGAAACCCAAAACCACTTCTCTTCACATGCTTGACTTCATAAGACAGAGTTTAGGGGTTAGGGGTATAGATACATGATTTGTCTGGTTGAATATGTCTAGACCTTGTTTATCAACTTTAATGCTTACTATATGACATAAGAAAACTATTGCTTTGGTTTTTCTTTTTCTGATTTTTTTGAATTTTGATGCCCATTTGAATCTTGTCAAATTCTAGGTTTGACCAAGATTTAAACAAGTTTAAAACATGAAAATGAAAAGGGAAGCATGCAACCTTCTCAGTCACTCTAAAATGAAGTTTTTGGGAGGTTTTTGATATTTCCATGTTTGAAACCCGAAACCACTTCTCTTCATGCTTGACTTCATAAGACAGAGTTTAGGGTTAGGGGTAGATACATGATTTGTGTATGGGTTGAATATGTCCAAACCTTGTTTATCAACTTGAATATGCTTATGTGCTTTGGTTTTTTATTTTTCTGATTTTTTTGAATTTTATGCCCATAAATCTTGGTCAAATCCTAGGTTTGACCAGGATTTAAACAAGTTTAAAACATGAAATGAAAAGATAAGCCTGGATCCTTCTTAGTCACTCTAAAATGAAGCTTTTGGGAGGTTCTTGAAATTTCCATATTTGAAACCCAAAACCACTTCTCTACATGATTGACTTCATAAGACATAGTTTAATTAGAGTTTTAGGGGTAGATATATACATGATTTTTCTGGTTTGAATATATATGTCTAGACCTTGTTTATCAACTTGAATGCATGCTTACTATACATATGACATAAGAATGCTATATATGTGCTTTGGTTTTTCATTCTTTTGATTTTTTTCTGAATTTTTAGGGCCATTTGAATCTTGCATGGTTAAACTTGGGTTTTGCCCAGTTCTAAAGATCAAGGGTTCAAAAAAATCCAACTACGGGGTTCGAACAACACGATTCTAATCCAAGAATTTTTTCGACCTCATCCAAATGGCCTCAAACTATAGGGTTAGCATCTAGTGCAGTATGTGTGAAAATGTATGCACTATGTGTGCTATAACTTGTATGTCTTTCAAATTAAGTTGATAAACAAGGTCTAGACATATTCAAACCAGAATATTATACTGCATTAGTACAAAAAGTTTCCTATGGATTCATCAAGGGTAGTAAAGCCAAGTTAACTCATTGTCATGACTAAGAAGGATCCATGCTTACTTTTTCATTTTCATGTTTTAAACTTGTTTAAATCTTGGTCAAACCTAGGATTTGACCAAGATTCAAATGGTCATAAAAAATCAAACAAAATCAAGAAAATCAAAAACCAAACCACATAGTCTTCTTATGTAATATACTAAGCATTCAAGTTGATCAACGAAGTCTAGACATATTCAAACCAGAAAAATCATGTATCTACCCCCTAACCCTAAACGTTGTCTTATGAAGTCAAGCATGAAGAGAAGAAGTGGTTTTGGGTTTCAAACATGGAAATTTCAAAAACCCACCCAAAAGCTTCATTTTGGAGTGACTAAGAAGGATCCAAGCTTACTTTTTCATTTTCATGTTTCAAACTTGTTTAAATCTTTGTCAAACCTAGGATTTGACCAAGATTCAAATGGGCATAAAAATTCAAAAAAGAAATCAAAAAAATGAAACACCAAAGCACATAAACTTCTTATGTCATATAGTAATTAAGCATTCATGTTGATCAACAAAGTCTATATATATTTAAACAATAAAAATCATGTATATATACCCCCAAACCCAAAACCACTTCTCTTCACATGCTTGACTTCATAAGACAGAGTTTAGGGGTTAGGGGTATAGATACATGATTTGTCTGGTTTGAATATGTCTAGACCTTGTTTATCAACTTGAATGCTTACTATGTGATTTGGTTTTTCATTTTTCTGTTTTTTAATTATTTTTCTGCCCATTTGAATCTTGGTCAAATCCTAGGTTTGAACAAGATTTAGACAAGTTTAACACGTGAAATTAAACGAATAAGTAAGCATTGATCCTTCTTAGTCACTCCAAAATGTACCAATTGATAGTGTTAACTTTGCTTCATGGAAAAAATAATGTCATGTAAATGAGTTAACTTGGATTTCCTACCCTTGAATCCATAGGAAACTTTGTTCTAATGCACTATAATAATCAACCGAGTTTTTACACCAACAGGTCTGTCACTTACGTGTGGTGCCCACGCGTGAGGTCCCACACTTGAGTGAGCACAAGTCACGTGCAATAGGTACGCCAACTCCCAGCCATCTTCTTTGTCAAGAGAAGACGCATCAGGATGCGTATTGGAAGTCTGTGGGTCCTTCTGGATCCTTCGGTTGTCCCTCTCACACAAAAAAAAAACAAATCTCTCTCATTCTCGGCCTCGCTCGACTCGCTCGCTCGCTCGCTCGCTCGCACCTCCTGCGCACTGACAAACCCTGCACAACAGTCAACATCACCAGAAAAAGAATATACACCATCAATAAGAGGGGCCCCGTGACTGCTCTCCCTTCTTCTCCTTCCGAGTGATTCCTCTTCCTCCGAGTTTCACTCGACGGGCAAACACACATGTGCTGCATAGTAATAATAAAAAAGTAAAAGAATCGACTACGAATCTATTATTAAATAGGTTATAAACTAGGGTTTTCCCCAGTACTACAGATCAAGTTGAAAAAAAAATCCAACTACGGGGTTTGATTTTGGCCTACAAATAAAAAATTAAATAAGTTGAACTAGTATTCCTCTAAAAAATCATTTTGGTTTGCATTGTTTGATAATTTTCATAGCTAGAGTGCATCACAATTTTTTGATTTCATGCTTTGCTTTGCCAATTTTGATTTTTTCTAACCACCTTCTCTTTGATTTCAAATTTAGGTCAAACTATCGGTGCCTACTATGTGTTCTACTTGAATTGGATGCAGCATGCGCACATGATATGTTTTGCCATTGTTTTGGGCTTCCACACATCTTGGGGCATCCAAGTATTTAAGTTACCTTGTTTTTTAATTGTAATTCATGTACCCTTTCCTCCCAATTAAATTTTGGTTTTACATTTTTAATTTTTTTAAATTTTTATGCCCATTCTGATGTCATATAGTTAGCATTTAAGTTGATAAACAAGGTCTGGACATATTCAAACCAAAAAATCATGTATCTACCCCCTAACGCTAAACTCTGTCATATGAAGTCAAGCATATGAAGAGAAGTGGTTTTGGGTTTCAAACATGGAAATTTCCATGCTTGAAACCAAAAACCACTTCTCTTCATGCATGCTTGACTTCATAAGACAGAGTTTAGGGTTAGGTGGTAGATACATGATTTTCCTGGTTTGAATATGTTTAGACCTTGTTTATCAAATTAATTGAATGCTTACTATATAACATAAGAGAAGACCTTGTTTTTTTTGAATTTTTATACCCATTCGAATCTTTGTCAAATCCTTGGTTCCACCAAGATTTGAATAAGTTAAAAACATGAATATGAAAAAGTAAGCATGTATGCTTCTTAGTCACTTCAAAATGAAGCTCTTGGGAGGGTTTTTGAATTTCCATGTTCGAAACCAAAAACCACAATGCTTGACTTCATGAAACAAAGTTTAGGGTTATGGGTAGATACATGCATGATTTTTCTTGTTTGAATATGTCTAGAACTTGTTTATCAACTTAATTGAATGCCTACTATATAACATAAGAAGACCTTTTTTGTATTTTTTAAATTTTTATACCCATTTGAATCTTGGTCAAATCCTAGGTTTCACCAAGATTTGAATAAGTTTAAAACATGAATATGAAAAAGTAAGCATGCATGTATGCTTCTTAATTAATCACTTCGAAATGAAGCTCTTGGGAGGGTTTTTGAAATTTCCATGTTTGAAACCAAAAACCACATATCTTCATGCATGCGCTTGACTTCATGAGACAGAGTTTAGTGTTAGGGGGTAGATACATGATTTCTCTCGTTTGAATATGTTTGAAACCAAAAACCACATATCTCTGGTTTGCCCGCACTTAGAAATGATATTTGCATCACTTATCATATGTTTGCCCATTTGAATCTTGTCAAATCCTAGATTTGACCAAGATAATTTAAACAAGTTTAAAACATGAAAATGAAAAGGCAAGCTTGTATCCTTCTTAGTCACTCTAAAATGAAGTTTGGGGAGGTTTTTGAAATTTCCATGCTTGAAACCAAAAAACCACTTCTCTTCATGCTTGACTTCATAAAGACAGAGTTTTTGGGGATATATAGGGGTAGATACATGATTTTTCTGGTTTGATATGTCTAGACCTTGTTTATCAACTTAATTGAATGCTTACTATATGACATAAGAAGACTATGTGCCTTGATTTTACATTTTTTTAAATTATGCCCATTTGAATCTTGGTCAAATCCTAGGTTTGACCATGATTTAAACAAGTTTAAAACATGAATATGAAAATTAAGCATGTATCCTTCGTAGTCACTCCAAAATGAAGCTCTTGAGAGGGTTTTTGAAATTTCCATGTTTGAAACCAAAAAACCACGTACTTCTCTTCATGCATGCTTGACTTCATAAGACAGAGTTTAGGGCTAGGGTAGCTAGATACATGATGTTTCTGGTTTGAATATGTCTAGACCTTGTTTATCAACTTAATTGAATGCTTACTATATGACATAAGAAGACTACGTGCCTTGGTTTTTCATTTATTTTCATTTATTTTGAATTTTTATGCCCATTTGAATCTTGGTCAAATCCTAGGTTTGACCATGATTTAAACTAGTTTAAAACATAAATATGAAAAATTAAGTATCTATCCTTCTTAGCCACTCCAAAATGAAGCTCTTGGGAGGGTTTTTGAAATTTCCATGATTGAAACCAAAAACCACTTCTCTTCATGCTTGACTTCATAAGTCAGGGTTTAGGGATATATATATATAGGGGGTACATGCATGATTTTTCTGGTTGGAATATGTCTAGAACTTGTTTTTCAACTTGAGCTTATCTAGAGCTTGTTTTTAAATTTTTTATACCCATTTGATTCTTCATCAAATCCTAGGTTTGTTGACCTAGATTTGAACAAGTTTAAAACATGAATATGAAAAGGTAAGCATGTATGCTTCTTAATTAGTCACTCCAAAATGAAGCTCTTGGGAGGGTTTTTGAAATTTCCATGATTTAAACCAAAAACCACTTCTCTTCGTGCTTGACTTCATAAGTTAGGGTTTAGGGATATATAGGGGGTAGATACATCATGATTTTTCTGGTTTGAATATGTCTAGAGCTTGTTTATCAACTTAATTGAATGCTTACTATATGACATAAGAAGACTATGTGCCTTGATATTTCATTTTTTTTAATTATGCCCTTTTGAATATTGGTCAAAACCTAGGTTTGACAAAGATTTAAAAAAGATTAAAACATGAAAATGAAAAAGTAAGCCTTGATCCTTCTTATTAACTCCAAAATGAAGGTTTTTGGGAGGGTTTTTGAAATATCCATGTTTGAAACCCAAAACCACTTCTCTTCGTGCAGAGTTTAGGGTTAGGGGTAGCTAGCTAGACACCTGAATTTTCTGGTTTGATATGTCTAGACCTTGTTTATCAACTTAATTGAATGCTTACTATATGACATAAGAAGACTATGTGCCTTGATTTTACATTTTTTTAAAAATTATGCCCATTTGAATCTTGGTCAAATCCTAGGTTTGACCATGATTTAAACAAGTTTGTTTATCAACTTGAATGCTTGCTATATGACATCAGAAGACTATGTGTTTGGTTTTTGTTTTTTGAATTTGTTATGCCCATTTGAATCTTAGCTAGTCAAATCCTAGGTTTGAATATATATGTCTAGACCTTGTATATCAACTTGAATGCTTACTATACATATGACATAAGAATGTTATGTGCTTTGGTTTTTCATTCTTTTCATTTTTTTCTGAATTTTTAGGGCCATTTGAATCTTGGTCAAATCCTTGGTTTGACCAAGATTTAAACAAATTTAAAACATGAAAATGAAAAGGGAAGTCTGTATCCTTCTTAGTCACTCTAAAATGAAGCTTTTGGGATGTTCTTTAAATTTCAATGTTTGAAACCCAAAACGACTTCCCTTCATGCTAGACTTCATAAGATCGACAGGGGGTAGATACATGATTTGTCTGGTTTGGATATATCTAGACCTTGTTTATCAACTTGATTGCTTACGATATGACACAAGAAGACTATGTGATTTGGTTTTTCATTTTTCTGATTTTTTTGAATTTTGTGCCCACCCATTTGTATCTTCGTCAAATCCTAGGTTTGACCAAGATAATTTAAACAAGTTTAAAACATGAAAATGTAAAGGGAAGCATGTATCCTTCTTAGTCACTCTAAAATGAAGCTTTTGGGAGGTTTTTGAAATTTCGATGTTTGAAACCCAAAACCACTTCTCTTCACACGCTTGACTTCATAAGACAGAGTTTAGGGGTTAGGGGTATAGATACATGATTTGTCTGGTTTGAATATGTCTAGACCTTGTTTATCAACTTGAATGCTTACTATATGACATAAGAAGACTATGTGATTTGGTTTTTCATTTTTCTGTTTTTTAATTATTTTTCTGCCCATTTGAATCTTGGTCAAATCCTAGGTTTGAACAAGATTTAGACAAGTTTAACACGTGAAATTAAACGAATAAGTAAGCATTGATCCTTCTTAGTCACTCCAAAATGTACCAATTGATAGTGTTAACTTTGCTTCATGGAAAAAATAATGTCATGTAAATGAGTTAACTTGGATTTCCTACCCTTGAATCCATAGGAAACTTTGTTCTAATGCACTATTATAATCAACCGAGTTTTTACACCAACAGGTCTGTCACTTACGTGTGGTGCCCACGCGTGAGGTCCCACACTTGAGTGAGCACAAGTCACGTGCAATAGGTACGCCAACTCCCAGCCATCTTCTTTGTCAAGAGAAGACGCATCAGGATGCGTATTGGAAGTCTGTGGGTCCTTCTGGATCCTTCGGTTGTCCCTCTCACACAAAAAAACAAATCTCTCTCATTCTCGGCCTCGCTCGACTCGCTCGCTCGCTCGCTCGCTCGCACCTCCTGCGCACTGACAAACCCTGCACAACAGTCAACATCATCATCATCACCCGAAAAAGGGAAGACACCATAATGCTCTGCCTTTTTTCTCTCCTTCCGAGTGATCCCTCTTCCTCCGAGTTTCACTCGACGGGCAAACGCACATCTGCAGCATAGTAATAATAAAAAGGTAGAAAAATCGATATACGAATCTATAATTAAATAGGTTAAACTAGGGTTTTGCCCAGTACTACAGATCAAGGTTCAAAAAAATCCAACTACGGGGTTCGAACAACACGATTCTAATCCAAGAACTTTTTCGACCTCATCCAAGTGGCCTCAAACTATAGGGTTAGCATCTAGTGCAGTATGTGTGAAAATGTATGCACTATGTGTGCTATAACTTGTATGTCTTTCAAATTTGAACCAACTTTGAATAAGTTTGAAATATTTGAAATGGGGCTTTTGGCTTAAACGTTTGAAACTCAAAACGATTCTCTTCATGCTAGACTTCATAAGACCGAGTTTAGGGTTAGGGGTAGATACATGATTTGTCTGGTTTGAATATGTCTAAACCTTGTTTATCAACTTTAATGCTAACTTCTCAGTCACTCTAAAATGAAGTTTTTGGAGGTTTTTGAAATTTCCATCTTTGAAACCCAAAACCACTTCTCTTCATGCTTGACTTCATAAGAAAAAGTTTAGGGTTAGGGGGTATAGATACATGATTTGTATGGTTTGAATATGTCCAAACCTTGTTTATCAACTTGAATATGCTTACTATATGACATAAGAAGACTATGTACTTTGGTTTTTAATTTTTCTGACTTTTTTAATTTTCTGCGCATTTGAATCATATCTTGGTCAAATCCTAGGTTTCACCAAGATTTAGACAAGTTTAACACGTGCAAACGAGTAAGTAAGCATGGATCCTTCTTAGTCACTCTAAAATGAAGCTTTTGGGATGTTCTTGAAATTTCCATGTTTGAAACCCAAAACCACTTCTCTTCATGATTGACTTCCATAAGATCGACAGATCAGTTTAGGGTTAGGGGTAGATATATACATGATTTTTTGGTTTGAATATGTCTAGACCTTGTTTATCAACTTGAATGCTTACTATACATATGACATAAGAATGCTATGTGCTTTGGTTTTTCATTCTCTTTTTGATTTTTTTCTAAATTTTTAGGCCCATTTGAATCTTGGTCAAATCCTTGGTTTGACCAAGATTTAAACAAGTTTAAAACATGTGCCTTGATTTTCCATTTTTTGTTTTTTCTGAATATTTATGCCCATTTGAATCTTGGTCAAATCCTAGGTTTGACCATGATTTAAACAAGTTTAATAAACATGAATATGAAATTTCCATGATTTATACCAAAAACCACTTCTCTTCATGCTTGACTTCATAAGTTAGGGTTTAGGGATATATAGGGGGTAGATTCATCATGATTTTTCTGGGTTGAATATGTCCATAGCTTGTTTATCAACTTAATTGAATGCTTACTATATGACATATATAAGAAGACTATGTGCCTTGATTTTTCATTTTTTTAAATTATGCCCATTTGAATCTTGGTCAAATCCTAGGTTTGAGCAAGATTTAAACAAGATTAAAACATGAAAATGAAAAATTAAGCCTTGATCCTTCTTATTCACTCCAAAATGAAGCTTTTGGGAGGGTTTTTGAGATATCCAGGTTTGAAACCCAAAACCACTTCTCTTCATGCATAGTTTAGGGTTAGGTGTAGATACATGAATTTTTGGTTTATAGTAAGCATTCAAGTTGATAAACAAGGTTTAGACATATTCAAACTAGAAAAATCATGTATATACCCCCTAAGGCTAAACTCTGTGATATATATGAAGTCAAGCATATAAGAGGAATGGTTTTGGGTTTCAAACATGGAAAATTCAAAAACCCTCCCAAAAGCTTCATTTTTTGAGTGAATAAGAAGGATCCAGGCTTACTTTTTCATTTTCATGTTACTGACTTGTTTAATTCTTGGTCAAACCTAGGATTTGACCAAGATTCAAATAGGCATAAAAATTCAATAAAGAATTCAAAAAATGAAAAACCAAAGCACATAATTAAGCTTCTTAAGTTATAGTAAGCATTCATGTTGATCAAGAGAGTCTATACATATTTAAACATTACAAATCATGTATATACCCCAACCCTAAACTCTGTCTAATGAAGTCAAGGACGAAGAGAAGTGGTTTTCGTTTTTTTTTTGAATTTTTATGCCCATTTGAATCTTGGTCAAATCCTTGCAGGTTTGACCAATATTTAAACAAGTTTAAAACATGAAAATGAAAAGTAAGTGTGGATCCTTCTTATTCACTCCAAAATGAAGCTTTTGGGAGGTTTTTTTAAATTTTCCATGTTCGAAACCCAAAATGATATCTCTCCGTGCTTTACTTCATAAGACAAAGTTTAGGGGTAGGGGGTAGATACATGATTTTTCTGGTTTGAATATGTCTAGACCTTGTTTATCAACTTGAATGCTTATTATGTGACATCAAAAGACTATGTGTTTAGTTTTTTTTTGAATTTGTTATGCCCATTTGAATCTTGGTCAAATCCTAGGTTTGACCAAGATTTAAACCAGTTTAAAACATGAAAATGAAAAGTAAGCCTGGATTCTTCTTAGTCCCTCCAAAATGAAGCTTTTGGGAGGTTTTTTAAATTTCCATGTTTGAAACCCAAAACCACTCCTCTTAATGCTTGACTTCATAAGACAGAGTTTAGGGTTAGGGGCCAAGTATATACATGATTTTTCTTGTTTAAATATGTCTAGACTTTGTTTATCAACTTGAATGCTTACTATATGACATCAAAAGACTATGTGTTTGGTTTTGATTTTTTTGAATTTGTTATGTCCATTTGAATCTTGGTCAAATCCTAGGTTTGACCAAGATTTAAACCAATTTAAAACATGAAAATGAAAATGAAAGCCTGGATTCTTCTTAGTCACTCCAAAATGAAGCTTTTGGGAGTTTTTTCAATTTCCAATGTTTGAAACCCAAAACCACTTTTCTTCATGCTTGACTTCATAAGACAGAGTTTAGGGTTAGGGGGTATATACAATATTTTTCTGGTTTGAATATGTCTAGACTTCGTTGATCAACTGTAATGCTTACTATATGACATAAGAAGCTTATGTGCTTTGGTTTTTTTTTTGATTTCTTTTTTGAATTTTTATGCCCACTTGAATCCTGGTCAGATCCTTTGTTTGACCAAGATTTAAACAAGTTAAAACATGAAAATGAAAAAGTAAGCCTGGCTCCTTCTTAGTCATGAAAATGAGTTAACTTGGCTTTCCAACCCTTGAATCCATAGGAAACTTTGTACTAATGCAGTATAATAATCACTCGAGTTTTTACACCAACAGGTCTGTCACTTACGTGTGGTGCCCATGCGTGAGGTCCCAAACTTCAGTGAGCACAAGTCACATGCGGTAGGCAGGCAAAATACCCGATCAATCCGGGCGGTGGCTGTTAAGGACCCGATCGCATTTCTTGCTTTCAGACTGGGGTCTACCATGTAAGAAGTTTGTTCCTTTTGGATGCATCACTCGTATTTGCAAGTTTTTTGGGGGTCCCGCAAATTCAGGGTAGCATCATGCCCCCCTTCCCACGCCAACACAAACAGAGTTCAACACAACCTAATTAAGCAAGGTTCAACACAGACATAGTTCAACAACCCCTAATTAAGCTAATAGGTTCACCACAAACGCTGCTGAGCAGCAAACATAAACAGAGTTCAACAAAAGATGCTGCTTTTGAAGCAGTAGGAGAGACAAACATGCACAACAGTTACGGAGTATATTTACCATCTTCTTCCTGGTCCCGCTTCTTCTGCTTCTTGCTGCCCATACCTTTAATCTTTGGTGGCTTGGGCTTGGGAGGAGGCACACGACCGGTCTCGATAGCTTGGTTCAATTTCTTCCTTAGGAATAGCCCATATGCCATGTGGTTGGCTATGAAGCCGGATCGGTTAACAGTTTCCCCAACTTTGAGACAGCCGGACCCACCGGCTTCGGCATGCTGCAGGACGCTTCGAAAGTCAACCTTTATGCTCTTTGTGCAGAAGGGGCAGCTGTTCCTGGCACCAGTCCAGGGTTCACTCCAATACTTGTCGAACTTCCCCGCCTTAAGCTTGTTGAGAGTGGCCCTGGCCTTCCTATGACGCGACTCGACATCGCTGTCAACCTCATCAGTAGCAACCTGATACATGCCAAATAAACAGGTGAAGCAAATATGTAGCAGTTGCAACTAATAATGAATATGAATCTAAAAAGATTCTGACGCTAATTCAAAACCCTATAGCGCAAAAAAAAGAGGGAGAGACCATAGAGCAAATCGATACAGGGCTATGTTAAATAAGGGAGAGAGGTGAATCGGATGTGAAGCAAATATGTAGCAGTTGCAACTAATACTGAATATGAATCTAAAAAGATTCTGACGCTAATTCAAAACGCTATAGCGCAAAAAAAAGAGGGAGAGACCATAGCGCAAATCGATACAGGGCTATGTTGAATAAGGGAGAGAGGTGAATCGGAACATACTTCCTCCCCCTCGTCGACGATATTCTCGTCGAAGGTCGGCGGCGGCGGTTCAAAGATGAGTTCAACCTCGTCCTCGTCATCTAGGGGATGCTTCCCAAGAGAGTGGACCCATCTACCAACAGCATCAGATGCCGATGAGCGACCGATGGCCCGACCTTCGGCAATGGCCTCCGCTTCGTCTTTGGCATCCGCTGCGGCAATGATCGCCGCCGTTGCGGCCATGCGTGCTGCGGTCGCGGCTCTGCACGCCTCCTCTGCGGCTAAGGCCAGCCGCGCGGCTTTCGCTTTCGCTGCGTTGACGGCGTCGGTTGGGCTCTCCATCGGTGGAATGGGAAGGGGAAGTGAAGAGAGGGTTTTTTCCTAGTCCGTGGAGAGAGGGAGAAGTGTGGACGTGAAATGGATAACTGACGATATTTCAAGATTTGGGAGACATAGCACGAACCGGCAGATGACAGCGCGTGGGTGCATTACCTCATACTGCCTCTGTCCTAGAAAGAGCGTACGTGTGGGTTTTCAAGGCATATTAAGGATTTTATTATTACATTGGGAAACTGTCATCGACCATCACTTTCCTCTTCAACTTTTCCACCTCCAATGATCTAAATGCATGTAGTAAATAAGAAAACCATATTATGCTAAATACTACTACCTCCATCCCAAAGCGTAAGGCTTATATTATTTTTAGAAGCTCAAACTATGTCAAGGTAAACTAAGATTTTACCAAAAATCATTATCATGCAAAATACAAAATTAATATCAATACATAGACAACGATTTTTTTTGGTATGGTATCTACAAAATATTATATTAGTTGATAGATTGTTCTAAATTTTCGTCAACCTTTACTTGCTTTGACTCTTAAAAAAAGACTTAAGCTTTGTGATGGAGGTAGTACGTACTAGTCGTGAAGAAACTATATCCCTCGTGATGAGAAAGAAATATTTTTTACTACCACTCTTTTGTGGACAAATTTTGAAGTGCATTGCAAAACGAGAAGTACACTCTTTTATGGACAAATTTTAACTCTACACCCATTATTTCAGGATGGAGGGAGTATAACCCAACTTGTTTTTTTCTTCTGGGCACTACACTGCTTTTTCCCTGTGCAATGCTTGGTTCTACCCTTTTTCTCAATGTAATGGTCACTTTAAGTCATTTTTTCCCACACACATTTATTTTGTACTTCTCTACAGTGTTGACCGTGCTACTACTATTTGTGTTAGTGCGCCAAAAACAAAATGTTATTTTTTAAGTGCCAAATTAATCTAGGGCGTTGGTTGTGAATCGGTGAACAAAAAAGAGATAGCCCAAAAGAGGAACACACCAAGGTACAAAAACTAGTATATATGCATGTTTCTATGTACATATATATGACCCTGGGTTTGTAGATAAAAAAACATTCATATATGCGCTTACTATTAATATACATAAGTTTATGCTGATTCTCTTGGTTTAGGTATATATATGGTTAGGCATCACTACTAATTCAGAAAAAAACAAAAATGTAACTCTTCAAGTGAAGTCATTTTAAGTGACCTAACAACTAAAATTCATATATAGGATTTGTATAGGAATTATGTAGGATTTAGATCACATGTGAATTTTCCCCACACTAGTTGTTTGATTCATAGGAACATATCCTATAGGAATCTTGCAGTGCAAATCCTATAAGAATAAAACATTAGGTCATACCTCATGGAAAATTTCCTTTGGCACAATCAAACACAACTCATCTTCCTATATGATTCAACTAGCCATTAAATCTCAATCCTATGTTTTCCATATTTCTATGGTTTTCCCATCCTATGAATCAAAGGAGCCTTAGGGCTTATATCTTTTTTTAGAAAGGCAAACTATGTTAAGATTGGCCAAGTTTTACGAAAAACCTTTAACATGCAAAATACAAAGTTGAGTCATTTCGTTTGAATCGGAGGGA
Organism: Lolium multiflorum; assembly: GCA_030979885.1. Taxonomy (NCBI): domain Eukaryota; kingdom Viridiplantae; phylum Streptophyta; class Magnoliopsida; order Poales; family Poaceae; genus Lolium; species Lolium multiflorum. The sequence continues at coordinate 133,474,759 of CM061747.1, read as the reverse complement.
GTACATTTGACGTTATGGTACTATTTGACAGCTGCTTGGCACTGTATTTTTTTTCGAACCAAACTTCCCCCTTCATGAAGCTTTTATTTTAGCTTCAGTGACTTGATACATCCATATATCTAGACAAAGTTGAGTCAATTCATTTGAATCAGAGGGAGTACATTTGACTATATGGGTATTGTTTGACAACTGCTTGGCACTGTCTTCTTTTTTGAACCAAACTGCCCCCTTCACGAAGCTTTTATTTTGGGATAGAGCTTCACTGACTTGATACTTCCAAGTTTCACAGTGACTTGGTGCCACCATCCACCATCCATCTCAGATCCAATGTATGCGATCGACTTAGAATTTAAACTAAATAATTATTATAATTGCTCAGAAATATTTCAAGAACTTCCAGTTAATCGTGCATATTTCGATTTATATTTTGGTGAAGTTTCATTCGATTTGAATCAAAGGTTTGTGAGCAAATATATACTCCCTCCGGTTCATATTAATTGACTCTAATATGGATGTACTAGACACATTTTAGTTCTAGATACATCCATATTGAAGTCAATTAGGGCTCCTTTGATTCAAAGGATTTGCATAGGAATTGTGTAGGATTTGGTTCCTATGGGAAAAATTCCTATACATGTTGTTTGATTCATAGGAACATATCCTATAGGAAAAATTCCTATAGGAATCTTGTAGTGTAATTCCTATAGGAAAAAAGCATTAGCTCATACCTCATGGAAAAATTCCTTTGCTACAATCAAACAAACTTCATCTTCCTATAGGTTTCAAGTAGACATGTCATTCCAATCCTATACCTTTCCTATTCCTATGCTTTTCCTATCCTTTAAATCAAAGGAGCCCTTAATATGAATCAGAGGGAGTATTTAGTTTAAACTAGTGCTCGTATACGTAAAAAGCTCTTTAATCACAAGCTAATCGTCCGAGTGGGATGAAATATTCACAGATTTTAGAACAAGGCATCTACATTTTACTGGATTTTTTTCGTAATTTTTGTTTTTAGGTTCGAAATAAGAGATTAGTTTGGAACGTTGGATCTCAAATGGTTGGTAGATGGTGGCACCAAGTCACAATGAGATTTGGAGACTTCAAGTCACTGCAGCTCTGTCCTTTTATTTTGACAAACTGCAGAGCCGCTGGTGCATCTATGCTTGCGTACGGCCGACGCCGATTCTTAGCAAGGAAGTTCTTCCTATAAGTAGTAGTAGTATCCATACTCCACTCCAAGGCATGTATAAAAAAAAGAACCCATCCCGTTCTCGTTTTCCCGATCACTCTTCTCTGAAGATGGAGGAGGCCCTCTTCTTGTGCCCCCTCTGCCTGCTGCCCTTCAAACCCCCCATATCCAAGGTCGCTCCCTTCCGATTTCATTCTTAGGTTCACCTGTGAGAAATGTCAATGACAACTGATGCCACGTACGTTGTTCCGTGCAGTGCAAGGGCGGTCATATGGGCTGTCGGCGCTGCGTCGGCGAGCTTGCGCCGAACCCGTGCAAGAAGTGCGAGCAGCCGGCGTGGTTGCCGCCGTCGAATCGATCTGGGCCAAGATTGCCGCCGTCGAATCGATCTGGGGCAATGGTCAAGTGCGTCGGCTGCCAGAGCTTGGTCGCCTCCACGGAGTCCTACAAGCACTATATCGCGTGCCCGCATGGTCCGTGCGGCTGCACAGAGGCCATCAATACCGGCTGCAGCTTCACCGGCCCGCCGCGGGAGCTCCTGGTACACCTCCAAGCATCCCACTCCATCCCAGTGTTTACGTTCCAGTATGGCATACCCGCCTGGTGCATAGTTCGTCTTCCGGTACAACCGCGGGGACACCTGTTCATCGGCAGTGGGGAAGAAGACGGTAGCGTGTTCGCCATCACCGTTGGAGCGCTCGGCCCGACCACCATTGTGTCCTGTGTGTGCATCAGGTCGGCCGCGTGCTTGTTTCCGATGTACAAGGCGCAGCTGTTGGTGATTGGTCCGCCGGCGCCGGCGACGGCTGGGACCAGTGACCTCTCGACGGACACCTTGATGGCGGTAATCGAGCCGACGAGCTCCCCGACGCCTAGCTCGATCATGTTGCAGCAGCTCACTTCTTTCCTGGCGGTGCCGCCCCGTTACGCGAAGCAGAATGGAGGGCAGCGTGTGTTGCCTATCTGCGTTTGCATCAACAAGAAGGTTATACAATAATCTTCGTTTAGTCATACTGCAATGTAGTTACTCGAAGATCGGAGGGAGTAGTTTAGTTCGAAGTAGGGTTCGTTCGGATGTATTTTGGACTTGTATAGTAGTAGTACTACTACTCCAGAACTATTACTAGCTAGTTGGAGTGCTAGAATGCAGCTCGGAGTATTATAGTATTTTGGCAGTACTACTAGTTATGTATGTGACTGCAAATTCAAACTAAAATGGACTATTTCTTGCTAATGTTGTTCTTTTGGAGTCATCATTTTTTTCTGAACGTGTTAACTATGCTATTGTCTAAGGATTCGTTTAGATTTCTTTGGTTGAATTCATATTTCGTCTCTTCCTAATTTGGCAAAACTGCACTGTCATGGGCATTCTTACAAGGTCGCTGAAGTTTCAAAGTTTCTTAATGTATATTGCGTAGGGTGTACCCCCTTAACATGGATCTGTTGCATTTTTGGGTTGTATTTTTTTTGGCAATTTTCAGGACCATAAAATAGCACGCCTTCAGTTGAAATTTGAATTAGTGGCCGATACTAGCATGGAGTAGTGAAGTTTTTTTGTACTCCCTCGGTCCCACCAAAAGTGTCTCACCTTTGTTAAAATTTAGATGGATAGATGTATTTTTTTTACAAAGTTGAGACAACTTTGGTGGGACGGAGCCACGGAGTCGTAGTTGATGGCGAGAAGGTTGATGCCTTGCTAGGTTGGTGTACGTTGCAAAAAGAACAAGGTTGGTGTGTATTTGTTTTATTTGTTCACCATAATACTGACATGGCCATCGATTTGATTAGACAACACAAGCCTGGGATGTTTCACTTATTTATTGTAGGAAGCACGATTAATGTTCTGTAATGATGGGGCTACTCCTATAGTCCGTCTGCTCGGCTCCTACTCGGGTGTCGGGTCACATTCACACTCTCCTCTTTTTTTGAACACATTCACACTCTCCTCTTTTTTTGAACACATTCACACTCTCCTCGAAACTGCAGTAGGCAGTATATGAGCGTCTCGGTTCACCTCCGTCGTCTATCCCCACTCCGCCCATCTTCCATAGCACGCGCCTGCGTTTCGCATCCTATCCAGCAGTGCCCAGTTTGAGAGCCTCTGTTCTCCAACTCAAACCCCCACCTGCCGCCATTGATCGCCATCTCTCTCCCAAAGTTCGAATCAGTAGATCGCCCAAGAAAATACCAACCCCATTGTACCACCTGCCTCATTGTGATGGCGAAATCGAGCAGGGTCTGTGGATCTGGGCTGTTTCACAAGGTGTTTACGGAAGGCCCCCTTGAAGTGCTCATCAGCCAGTGCGACGCCATCACCGCCGCGTCCCTAGTCGGTTCCTCCAAAAGTATTCTTCAGTCAGCCAAATACAGTGCCACTCTGCCTGCTTCTCAGCCGTTTGGCCTTCCGTGTGTTCTCTGTTGTGACCCGGCGGATAAACCATGGGCGGTGTTCAAGGAGGATTTGCCGGTGCACAGCAAGTGCAAACTACTGCCGCTGGACAGGTTCTCCTATGATGGCCTAATGCCACACGGTAAGGATGAGGAGCGGGCAGGCGCCAATGGAGATTGGATCGCCATGGTTGGCCCCGAAGGCAAGTGGAACCTCCTCAATGTGTACACTCATCGCAAGATTAAGCTTCCATCTTTGAGGAACAAGTTGGAAACCACACACAATCCACTTATATTCGAGTATCAGCGTTCTGCTATTCAACTGCAGAAGATAGCTATTTGCCAAGTTCCTACAGCTGCTAGGGGGTATCAAGATTTCTCCCTTGTCGCAATCTTCGACTTTGCAATTGCCTACCTCCATGGCGAATATCCTCGTGAATGGATATTTCTTGAAAACCAGTTTCAGTACGGCGCCATATACTGCGATGCAATTATACATAACGGACTTGTGTTCGCCGTTACTGAGCTTGGAAATGTTTATGCATGGGATCCTAATCAATTTGGTAACATTTCCTCCCTATCTTTTTTATATACGTAACTTATATAGTATTTCACCTCTTATTTGTTGAACTGTCTTGGCATCTTTTGGCTTAAAGGAATTCCATAGGCGCACACCATAACCCTCTTGTGGTATGGACATATATAGAATTTAACATCTATAGGAATTTTAGTATGGTCTAATGTGCATGTTGTTCCTTAGGAAAAAGGCCCCCTAGTAATTAAGTTTCTTTATTATTACTCCCTAGAAAATTTAAGGTAGAGTAGAAATAGAATCAATAAAGGTGCCATGCAATATTGATAAAGACTTTCATTTGTTTATATTCAAACCATCTAAAATTTGGACCAATATTTTCGGGAACATGTTTTAAATCCACATGAAGTTTTACCAAGATGTTCGAAATATATTTCAAACCATCTTATGTTCGACCATGATTTTATAAAGTACTAGTATTGGCATCCCAATATCAAATCAATATCACTAGTAGATAAATCATGAAATATATTTTCATGTGACGTGTTCTTTCCTTTTTCAAGGTCCTATAGTGCTCCCTGCTCCATTCATTCCGTGGACGGCTGGATTTGATGACGATGATGATTTTGACTCTAATAGTCGTACGTGGTGGCTGGCAAGATCTCAAGATCGTTCTAGACTTCTCCTGGTCTATGCACGTGGCGTAATGGATTTTGACGCTGACGGTGCTCCAACTCATTATGATAGTACCCCTTCTGTCCATTGCGGTCGCGCTGTTCACAGCTATTCGGGGTATACCTGCATTGTATTCTCGAATGACACTAGTCGGTTACTTCCAGCCAACCCGTGGGAAAGGGTTACTAATCTTGGAGACTATTCTATGTTCCTTGGGTTGAACTATCCGATTTTCATGCCAGTGGGTGGTGCAACATTTCCCCCAGGATATTTGACAAGAAGAAACTGCATCTACACCACGCCTCAGGCCATTGGCTCTCAGTTTGACACATCACATCAAGAAATTTTCCGCTTCAGTCTAAATGGCGAAGACCACCAAAGCATATCTTTCTCAAGCAGCGGTCCAGGGGCCAACTGGCATACGGGGTTTTGGTTCATCCCAAGCTACACCAACGCGCTGGACTGGAACAAAGACAATCAGAGTTAGGGATATTTATGTAATAGTAGGATCATACTACTAGCTAGCTCAGTTGGTCTTGACTCCTATTTAACTATTTATAGCTAATGTACTTAGGTGATAAATTTATGCTATTTGCATGAACCCAGGCGCTTCTTTTAATTTGATCAAATACGGTCTATACACATGCATGGTTGTTTGGCTGTTTCAGTGTCCCTAGAGGCATACATATATACTGTTATTTAGCAATCTTTATTACAGTACAAAGGTCTTAACCTCATGGTTCACAGAAAGTATAAACGTAGATCAACCATCTAAACATAGAAGACATTCTAGTGTATGATTCTTACATATACACATCAACATCCTATCAGAAAATCTTAATGTGAATTGTACTGGCTGTACAAACCCGTGCATCATTCTCTAGCCGGTTGCACCCAAAAACCAAATCGTGGTACTTCATAGTTGACTGTATGTAGGACAACATACAGATCCAATGCGAAGCCATGGGTATCACCTGCATGACAGAACCATATTTCACATGGTTGGAGGTACTCTATATGGCATTTAAAATCATTCCTTGTCTTTCATATGGTCCTAAAAATAGTACAGTTGGATTTGTGGGTTTTAATTTTTTATTAACACACTCAATTGATTGCCCAAACATTGATTAATAATATTATTAAGGGGTGTGATGTTGAAAGCCATAAGAACAATGTGCCAAACAATCTTTGCTAGCGGACGGTAAATGTATACCCATCAGAAATAATCAGCAGACGTGCATGTTTCTTTGGTCAGAATAACTGCTGCACCATCTTAAAAGTAAATGGCATGACCATTTATTTGATTTGATAGCGTGCAGCTAGATGGCGTACATTACTATCTCTACTTCCTTGGGTCGCCCAAATCTGGAGTACTAAAAGCAAATCCTGGTGATTCATTTGACAAGACAACACAGATGCGACCAAATTTCTCCGTCCATATTATTATAATAATCTGGAGTGCGTTGCCTCGTTGCCTTCCAAGAGAAGCTGCATTCCTTGCCAAAAAAGAGAGAGAGGCTGTATTTATAACTATCTCACCGGCCGCCACTAGTACAAACCATCACTCCCTCTCCACCTCCACCTCCATCTCTTCCCTAGTAGCTCCACCTCCATATCGGCGACGGACCACAATCGCGCGGCTTCGACTTCATCTTCGACGGCGGCGGCGACAGAGGCGTGAGGCACCTTCTCCGCGGCGCATCACTCATCCTCGTCCCGCGGCAACAATGGCTGTATGTGAAATCACCATACCCTTTTGTATGGTAGAGATGATGATGTGCGGATAAAATTTTATTGGCGGTTGCTCATCCTTGTTTGAATATTTGGTGTAGATTCACATCTAGGGCAGGGTGTCAAGCGGGGTGGGTAGCGGGCTAGCTAGTTTCAGTGCGAGTGCTTTAAATCTGCTCTAATCTCAACCACTATTTGCTCTAATTTTCTGCTTTGCGGGACGATTCGCGGACGCCGCTTGCAACCCTAATCTAGGGTATTGATCCTAGTTTAGTAGACTACTAGGATTTACATGCCAATTTGTTTTTAGACTAGATCCGGATATTTGTCAATACTACTACGTACTTCTTCCGTTCGTATTTAATTGACTCTAGTTGAAAGCATCGACAGTTCATTTTCTTCTCTCCCTCTCGTCGACTAATTAAAACCGAACAGAGGGAGTATTAGGAATCCATGTGCATCCGTACTACCAGTAAGGTATTGCGTTGTTGCAGAGGCTCAGTGTAATCAATATCTTTCGATATTAATATACTCACTTTATCAGAAAATAAATTAGTAATCCATGTTCAAACTTGCTAGTTTGATCGACGTTTGATGATGATTTGTGAGGCCATGTATGGGCCTAGTTTGTTTTGCCTGGTGGTCAGTAGGCTGATGATTTATTTTTTTGCTTGGTCGATCTGTGGTCGTTCCATGGCCACTGCTGATTAAGCATTACTAGAATCAACAATTTTTTGCTTGTCTGGTGATTGGAAGTGTATGCGCTAGCACCATCGCACGATGATTAGTCTTAATGGAGATGCAGATGTCGATCAAGAGGGAGAAACATATCTTGATCATGCATTTCTCACGAGATTACTTGGTGATTGGAAGTAGAATCCACAATTTGTTGTGCAAACTTCTCAACATATGCATATATTCAATGAATTGGCTTTATGTGATCAATAGTACTTCTTATTGCAGATGGATGGAGGGGAAAGAGCGAAAAAACCGATACTTAGTGAGATGACTTCTCATTCTTTGACTTCTGATATCCCAGATAACAAGGTAAATATATAGAACGACGATTCGTAGGTGATAAAAGCAGAATCCACAATTTGCCGTGCAAACTTCTCAACATATGCATATATTTGATTAATTAGTTTTATGTGATCAATAGTATTACTTATTCCAGATGGACGTAGGGGAAGGAACGAAAAAGCGGATGCTATGTGAAATGACTTCTAAATCTGTGTGTTCTGATATCCCAGATGACAAGGTAAACATATGGACCGACGCTTGTTTTGCCGCTGCCCCTGTTAGATGGCTAGATGCTCTGGTCTAATTTCTGTTCATGTGCTTATTATTGCAGAAACATAGAGTTGAAGAAAACTCTATATTGTCTGATGACAAAGGTGAAATGGCATGCCAGTCTTTTAAACCTCCGACGCCACCTTGTTTACTGTCTATGGAGACTGATGCAGCTGGACCTGGTACTGATGAGCCTATACCTGGCATCATCGTGTCACATGAAGAAGGTTGTGGATTGGGTTTACCCCCTGCTGTAGAAACTGGTGGTGCAGCTGGAGCTGCTAGTGTAGAGCCTCTAGTGAACGGTGTCGTGCCACGGGAATTCTCTGAACTGGAGCAAAACGGTTTACCTATTGTCAAGACCGATATAACTGGTGCTGATGCTGGAGTTGCTACTGATGATCCTGCACCTGAAGTATGTTTTGCATTGTTAAAACCCGTCCTGCCCAGAGTACTGACTGGTGGTGGACCTGGAGCTGGTAGGGTAGAGCCTCTAACTGAAGTGGATATTGGTGGTTTACCCTCTGGTATTGTAGAGATTTCAGCAAGCGGTCCTGTCCGAGAACATATCTGGTCCTACTATCCCTTTAGGTTCTACCGTGCTACCGACTCCTATGAACCGGAGCATGTACCTGATGTGCCTTCTGTTGAACCTGACGCACCTGTAAGTAGTGGTGATGATCAAGAAGGATCTGCATCTGATGATCCTGCACCCGAAGTTGCCACGCCACCCGAAGGAGGTTTTGTATTGGTAGAACCCGTCATGACTATGCCCACAGTACTGACTGGTGGTGGACCTGGAGCTGGTATGGTAGAGCCTCTAGCGAAAGGTGTCGTGCCACGAGAATCCTCTGAAGTGGATATTGGTGGTTTACCCTCTGTAGATACTGGTGGTCTACCTGGAGCTGGTATTGTAGAGATTTCAGCAAACAGTGCTGTCCCACCCAACTCCTATGAACTTGAGCATGTACCTGATGTGCCTTCTGTAGAACCTGATGCACCTGTAAGTAGTGGTGATGATTCCGCTGAATCTGATCAAGAAGGATCTGCATCTCGAGGACAAGATGTCAGCTGTCATTCACCTGAACCCGAGCTGAAGTCAGCAACGGTAGCTTATATGGCACGGACTGTCCTTCAAGCTCTAAAGATCCAGTTGGGTGGTTCACAGGACCAGCTACTCCAAGCCATTGTCACTACAAAAGACCAGCCAGCATGCTTCGTTATCTCCTGCATACTGTTTGACAAGCTGAAGCACTGCAACTGGCGCATTGTTCAATCCCATCAGCATGGAGAGAGGAGCTATGTTTATGTCAAGATGATTCATGCTGATTTGGTAAGGTTCCATGATAAGATGTATGGGTGGGGTGAGGCAAGAGCCACATTTTGCAGCATTCACACAGTCTTCGCTCTTGAGCCAGACCCCATGGATGCTTACCCAGTGGTGCAGCTGTCCTGACTTGATATATGTTTTATGATCAGTATGCTGCTGTCGTGGAACTGTGATGTCGAGCTACCTTTCTTATGGTTTCTAGGCTTTTGGTTTCAACATGTATTATGGAGCTTACCTTAGGACTTTCGCATGCGTTTGGCTGTTGACCTGTAATGTTTGTGGTTGGTTGTCTAATCTACTTGGCACAATCACATTGCAAAGGCAAATGTTCCTTTTCTCTTTAATTGTTATTATGACTTATGTGTTATAACCAGGCAAGAATATGCAATCTTGGTTCTCTGACCGATATATATGTACATACAACTTTTGTTCACATAATAACACTTACACGGGAAAAGAGTAGCTTTCTCTGTTGGACAAACACCAAACCACAAAAGGGTAACAACACAATATCCAAACTAGGTACGGCACCTGTTGAGCATACATGACTTTTGTCGTAAAATCACGTTAACCAACACTAGCAGCATCTTGTTCTTTGCAAGGTGCTATGCTTATCAGTCTAATCCCAATACACAACCTACTTCAGGTGGCACGATGATGTCAGGTGCAGGTTCACCAGTACCAACTCTCTTGCATCAGTCTCCATTGAAGGTACGCCACTGCTGCAGTAGACACCATTAGCAATGCAACCTGAAGGTGTTCTTATCCTCATATCAGGATCACATAATACAGGTGTCAAGCTTCATGCACTAGCCAACACAATGAAAAGTCCGAACTAGGATAGCTAGGAAAAAAACATGAAGATCTTTTTTTCGAATCCCACGCTGAACATCTTTTTTTTAACTAATTAGGTAAGCTCCTGCTGACAAACATATTACAGCAACTCCAGCAGTGGCTCTATATTTAGGCGCTGTGGGCTGAATGGCTGATGCTGCGCATGGAGCCGGCAATAGCTTCACCGGAAGCTGCAAACTGTGGCGGCCAAATGCAGGGCTGAAACAGCGTATTTTCAGAGGCGCTATAAATGCAGCGCCAAAAACAGAATATAATGAAAAATAGAGTGCAGTAAAACAGAAGATCAAACAAAGACTAGAAATAGACATAAAATAGGATAAAATTAGCTTGATAGATACTCCGTAGTTCATATTTGTACAAAGTAGTGCGATAAAACTAAACTAAAACTCGACATCTGACGAGTCCGGTGTCGTGCCCGACACCGGATCCGACGAGAAGAGGTCAATCCAACGGGGGTCGTCCTCGCCAATGGTGGTCGGCCCGGCGAGCTGCGCTTCGATGAAGGCCCGCTTCGTCGCCTTCTCCGCCCTCCGTCGTGCGCGGTCCTCCTTCTTCGCTGCCCGCCTCGTCGCCTTCTCCGCCCTCCGTCTGCGGAAGTGCTCGTTCTCGGCGGCAACGTCCTCGGGGAAGCGGGCCGCCCACTCGCGCGCCGCGCGCTCGTCCCGCTCGGCGATGCGCAAACGGCGCTCCGTCTCGCGGCGGCGGTGCTGTTCCTCCTGTCTAACGATGTACGGCGGCGGCGCGAGATCCTCGGCCTGCTGGCGCGTCCACACGTCATGGAAATTCATCGACGATCGCGGGCGCCCGAGCCGCCACGCCACGGCGTCGTACGCGCGCGCGGCCTCGTGCGCGGTCTCGTAGGTGCCGAGGCCGATGCGCTCGCCGCCGTCACGTATCTCCGCGTAATACGTACCTTTGGGGCGCGCGCGGACGCCGCGGTACCCCGTGCCCGAGACGCGGCAGTACCGCGAGCTCGACGCGAGACGAGGCATGGCGGCGGCGGCGGAAGCGGAGCCGCGGCGGCGATATTAGGCGCAGATGGGCAAATTTCAGCAACCCGTGTCCATCTTTTTTTTTGGCAGGATTACGCCATGTACCACCTTCCAATTAGAAAATAGTACTGTTCAGCATTCCCCTGTTGGGCCCAATATTTCACTTTGGGTTGCCAACGGCCATCTACATGGTAATTGCTCTCGGCCTACTTGCTCCGGCCGTCGAAGCCCAATAACTACAAATGGGCCTTTCTGCTCATGCAATTTCGGCCCTTTTCTAATGAAACACAGATCCTATGATTGGCAAAAAAAAAATACACGGAGATTCTACATAAAAGTTGTTTTTATTTATTTTGAATTATAGGGTTCCAATTTTTGAAACTGCTCATGCCCAATATGAAAATCCTTGATCGCTCCATACCCACATGGATAACGGTATTTTTAAAAATTCATAAAGTGGATTTGAAATTTAAAACATATCCTAATAATTCCTTGATTTAATCTATCAACTTGCAAGATCTTGGAGCCAAAGAGCTTGTATTAGTCTGCGAAAATAATACTGATAAACCTGTCGTTAACAAGAAATGAAGGTTTATCGTTCAGAGAGGATGCCATGTGGGACCCATGAGACAGTACCGTCCTCAACGTTTCAAAGAAAAAGGCAAGTAGCCCGAAAATAGGGGTAAAAAATAAATCCTACAAAGGAAACATTTATTGTTCATAGAGGCTGACATGTGGGACCGATCTGCCAGCTGCATCCTCATCATTTCGAAGTCGGCAGGGATCAGAAGAAAAAGGCAAATAGCCAGAAATTAGGGGTCAAAAATAAATCCAAAAAGGAAACTTATATTCTTCATAGAGGATGACATGTGGGACCGACCTGCCAGCAGCGTCCTCATCGTTTCAAAGGCCGCAGGGGATCAAAAGAAAAAGGCAAATAGCCAGAAATTAGGGGTAAAAAAAATACAACAAAGGAAAGGTTTATTGTTCATAGAGGCTGACTTGTGGGACTCATGAGCCAGCGGCGACCTGAATTTCAAAGGCGGCATATGATCGAAAAGAAAAAGGCAAGTTAGCAAAAATCACTGGGTAAAAAAAATCTAAGAAATGAAACTTTATTGTACAGTCCCATGAGCCAGCACCTTACTCAACGTTTCAGTGGCGGCATGAGATAGAAAGAAAAAGGAAAGTGACCAAATATCAGGAGCAAAAAATAATCCAAGAAAAGAAACTTTTATTGTACATAGATGATGACATATGGGTCCCACTTATACAAGCTCTTTCGCTCCAAGATCTTGCAAGTTGATTGTACATAGAGGATGACATGCGGGCCCCTTGTGTCAGCATCTTACTCAACGTTTCCAAGGCGGCAGGGGATCAAAAGAAAAAAGGAAGTAGCCAGAAATTAGCGGTAAACAATAACTCCAAGGAAGGAAACTTTTATTGTTCATAGAGTATGACATGCGGGACCCATGCGCTAGCAGCTTCCTCAACGTTTCAAAGGGGGCATGAGATCGAAAGAAAAAGACAAGTGACCAAATATCAGGAGCCAAAAATAATCCAAGAAAAGAAACTTTATTGTACATAAAAGATGACATGCGGGTCCCATTTTGCAGCAGCGGTGTCAACGTTTCAAATGCGGCTTGAGATCAAAAGAAAAAGAGTAGCCAGAAATTAGGGGTAAAAAAACTCCCAGAAAAGAAAGTTGATTGTACATAGAGGATGGCATGCGGGTCCCATGACCCAGCACCTTACTCAACGTTTCAGAGGCGGCATGAGATCGAAAGAAAAAGGAAAGAGACCAAATACCAGGAGCAAAAAATAATCCAAGAAAAAGAAACTTTTATTGTACATAGAGGATGACATATGGGTCCCACTTATACAAGCTCTTCCGCCCCAAGATCTTGCAAGTTGATTGTACATAGAGGATGACATGCGGGCCCCTTGTGTCAGCAGCTTAATCAATGTTTCCAAGGCGGCAGGGGATCAAAAGAAAAAGGAAACAGCCAAAAATAAGAGGGTGAAAAAATCCAAGAAAAGAAACTTTTATAGTATCGAGGATGACATGTGGGTCCCATGAGCCAGCAGCTTCTCAACGTTTCAGAGGCTGCATGAGATCGAAAGAAAAAGGCAAGTGACCAAAAATAAGGGGGTAAAAAAAATCCAAGAAAAGAGACTTGATTGTACATAGAGGATGACATGCGGGTCCCACCAGTCAGCAGCTTACTAACGTTTCCAAGGCGGCAGGGGATGAAAAGAAAAAGGAAATAGCCAAAGATCAGAGGGTGAAAAAAATCAAAGAAAAGAAACTTTTATAGTACATAGAGGATGACATGTGGGTCCCATGGGCCAGCAGGTTCCTCAACGTTTTCAAGGGCGGCATGAGATCGAAAGAAAAAGGCAAGTGACCAAAAATCAGAGGGTGAAAAATAATCCAAAAAAAGAAACTTTTATTGTACATAGAGGATGACATGCTGTCCCAACGTTTCAAATGCGGTTTGAGATCAAAAGAAAAAGAAAGTAGCCAGAAATTAGGGGGTAAAAAAACTCCAAGAAAAGAAAATTGATTGTACATAGAGGATGACATGCGGGTCCCACGAGTTTGCAGCTTACTCAACGTTTCCAAGGCGGCAGGGGATCAAAAGAAAAAGGAAATAGCCAAAAATCAGAGAGTGAAAAAAAACCCAAGAAAATAAACTTTTGTAGTACATAGAGGATGACATGCGGGTCCCATGAGCCAGCAGGTTCCTCAACGTTTCAAACGTGGCATGGGATCGAAGGAAAAAGGCAAGTGACCAAATATCAGGAGCCAAAAATAATCCAAGAAAAGAAACTTTATTGTACATAGAGGATGACATGCGGGTCCCATTTTGCAGCAGCGGTCCCAACGTTTCAAATGCGGCTTGAGATCAAAAGAAAAAGAAAGTAGCCAGAAATTAGGGGGTCAAAAAACTCCAAGAAAGGAAAGCTTTATCGTTCATACAGGCTGACATGTGGGACCTATGAGCCAGCAGCTTATGAACGTTTCAAAGGCGGGGGGATCAAAAGAAAAAGGAAATAGCCAAAAATCAGAGGGTGAAAAAAATCCAAGAAATCAAACTTTTATTGTACATAGAGGATGACATGCGGGTCCCATGAGCCAGCAGATTCCTCAACGTTTCAAACGTGGCATGAGATCGAAAGAAAAAGGCAAGTGACCAAATATCAGGAGCCAAAAATAATCCAAGAAAAGAAACTTTATTGTACATAGAGGATGACATGCGGGTCCCATTTTGCAGCAGCGGTCTCAACGTTTCCAAGGCGGCACAGGACCAAAAGAAAAATGAAGTAGCCAGAAATCAGGGGGTGAAAAAAATCCAAGAAAAGAAAGATTTCAATTGGGCTACATCTAGACATCTGGGCCTTCGAACTATCCTTCTGGGCCTTTGGACACGTACAATTTCAGCCCACTCCAGAACATGATAGTTCGGATTTTTCTCAAAAAAAAAAACAGGAAAGTCCTATGCTTCGCCAAAACAAAAAACAAGGAGATTCAAGATATATGTTGTAAAAATAAAGATTTAATTTATCCGTTTGCAATAGCTCAGAGCGAAATACACTGTTTATTGTCTGCAAAATAATCAAGATATCACATGTTTCTTGTACGGGGAGGCTGACATCGTGGACCCATGAGCCAGCAGCGTCGTTTTAAAGGCGGCAGGGGATGGAAAGAAAAAATAAACCAAAAATCTGTTGGTAAAAAATCCAAGAAAAGAAACATTTTCGTTCTGAGAGGATGACATGCGGGACCCATGAGGCAGCAGCGTCCTCAGCGCTTATTGTTCATAGAGGCTGACATGTGGGACCCGTGAGCCAGCAGCGTCCTCAACGTTTTAAAGGCGGAAGGATATCGAAAGAAAAAATAAGCCAAAAATCATTTGGTAAACAATATCCAAGAAAAGAAACATTTACCGTTCTGAGAGGATGACATGCGGGACCCATGAGGCAGCAGCATCCTCAACGATTCCAAGGCGGCAGGGGATCAAAGAAAAAAAAGGAAATATCCAGAAATTAATTAGGGGTTCAAAAAAATCCATCAAAGGAAACTTTTATTGTTCATAGAGGATGACTTGTGGGACCGACCTGCCAACAGCGTCCTCATCGTTTCAAAGGGGCAGGAGATCCAAAGAAAAAGGCAAATAGCCAGAAATTAGGGGTCAAAAATAACTCCAAGAAAGGAAACTTTTATTGTTCGTAGAGGATGACATGCGGGACCCATGAGCCAGCAGCTTACTCAACGTTTCAAAGGCGGCATGAGATCGAAAGAAAAAGGCAAGTGACAAAATATCAGGAGCAAAAGATAATCCAAGAAAAGAAACTTTATTGTACATAGAGGATGACATGTGGGTCCCATTTTGCAGCAGCGGTCTCAATGTTTGTAATGCGGCTTGAGATCAAAAGAAAAAGAAAGTAGCTAGTAATTAGGGGGTGAAAAAAAATCCAAGAAAGGAAAGTTGATGGACATAGAGGATGACATGCGGGTCCCTTGAGCCAACAGCTTACTCAACGTTTCAAAGGGGGCAGGGGATCAAAAGAAAAAGGCAAGCCAAAAATCAGAGGGTGAAAAAAATCCAACAAAGGAAACTTTTATAGCACATAGAGGATGACATGCGGGTCCCATGAGCCAGCAGGTTCCTCAACGTTTCAAACGTGGCATGAGATCGAAAGAAAAAGGCAAGTGCCCAAATATGAGGAGCCAAAAATATTCAAGAAAAGAAAGTTTTATAGTACATAGAGGATGACATGCGGGTCCCATTTAGCAGCAGCGGTATCAGCGTTTGAGAGGCGGCAGGGGATCAAAAGAAAAAAGAAATTGCCAAAAATCAGATGGTGAAAAAAAACCAAGAAAAGAACTTTTATAGTACATAGAGGATGACATGCGGGTCCCATGAGCAGCAGGTTCCTCAACGTTTCAAACGTGGCATGAGATCGAAAGAAAAAGGCAAGTGAAAAAATATCAGGAGCCAAAAATAATTCAAGAAAAGAAAGTTTTATAGTACATAGAGGATGACATGCGGGTCCCATTTAGCAGCAGCGGTATCAGCGTTTGAGAGGCGGCAGGGGATCAAAAGAAAAAATTGCCAAAAATCAGATGGTGAAAAAAAACCAAGAAAAGAACTTTTATAGTACATAGAGGATGACATGCGGGTCCCATGAGCCAGCAGGTTCCTCAACGTTTCAAACGTGGCATGAGATCGAAAGAAAAAGGCAAGTGAAAAAATATCAGGAGCCAAAAATAATTCAAGAAAAGAAAGTTTTATAGTACATAGAGGATGACATGCGGGTCCCATTTAGCAGCAGCGGTATCACCGTTTGAGAGGCGGCAGGGGATCGAAAGAAAAAGGTAAGTGACCAAATATGAGGTGCCAAAAATAATTCAAGAAAAGAAAGTTTTATAGTACATAGAGGATGACATGCGGGTCCCAGTTAGCAGCAGCGGTATCACCGTTTGAGAGGCGAGGGGATCGAAAGAAAAAGGCAAGTGACCAAATTTGAGGTGCCAAAAATAATCCAGGAAAAGAAAGTTTTATAGTACATAGAGGATGACATGCGGGTCCCATTTAGCAGCAGCGGTATCACCGTTTGAGAGGCGGCAGGGGATCGAAAGAAAAAGGCAAGTGACCAAATTTGAGGTGCCAAAAATAATCCAGGAAAAGAAAGTTTTATAGTACATAGAGGATGACATGCGGGTCCCATTTAGCAGCAGCGGTATCACCGTTTGAGAGGCGGCAGGGGATCGAAAGAAAAGGCAAGTGACCAAATTTGAGGTGCCAAAAATAATCCATGAAAAGAAAGTTTTATAGTACATAGAGGATGACATGCGGGTCCCAGTTAGCAGCGTATCACCGTTTGAGAGGCGCGAGGATCGAAAGAAAAAGGCAAGTGACCAAATTTGAGGTGCCAAAAAAACTCCAAGAAAAGAAAGTTGATTGCACATAGAGGATGACATGCGGGTCCCATTTAGCGAGAGCGGTCTCAACGTTTCCAAGGCGGCAAGGGATCAAAAGAAAAAGGAAGTAGCCAGAAATCAGGGGGTCAAAAAATCCAAGAATAGAAAGAATTTTGGTTCATAGAGGATGACATGCGGGACCCATGATCCTGCATCGTAAACGGCTCGTTGAACGAGATGGCGCGATGTAGAAAAAAAACAATGCCAGAGAGGCTGCCATCTGGGCCCTACATCCCTCGGCGGTGCGGATTTGCGTTGACTCGGCCGGCGAACCCGAGATTTCGAGATGCACCACGTCCCGGGCCACCATACGCCACGTTTTGGCCGCTTTCGTCGGGCTAGGTGGCCTCAAAAACGAGAAAAAAAAGTTTTGACATGCACCACGGAGGGACCAAAATCGTCGGCCATGGTACACCAGCAACCACGGCGCGACTTCAACTTCGTCGGCCATGGCAACTTTTCTTGTAGTGACAGAGTTTAGGGGTTAGGGGTATAGATACATGATTTGTCTGGTTTGAATATGTCTAGACATTGTTTATCAACTTTAATGCTTACTATATGACATAAGAAAAATAATGTCATGTAAATGAGTTAACTTGGATTTCCTACCCTTGAATCCATAGGAAACTTTGTTCTAATGCACTATAATAATCAACCGAGTTTTTACACCAACAGGTCTGTCACTTACGTGTGGTGCCCACGCGTGAGGTCCCACACTTCAGTGAGCACAAGTCACGTGCCATAGGTACGCAAACTCCCAGCCATCTTCTTTGTCAAGAGAAGACGCATCAGGATGCGTATTGGAAGTCTGTGGGTCCTTCTGGATCCTTCGGTTGTCCCTCTCACAAAAAAAACAAATCTCTCTCATTCTCGGCCTCGCTCGACTCGCTCGCTCGCTCGCACCTCCTGCTCACTGACAAACCCTGCACAAAAGTCAACATCATCACCCGAAAAAGGAGACACCATAATTCTCTCCCTTCTTCTCTCCTTCCGAGTGATCCCTCTTCCTCCGAGTTTCACTCGACGGGCAAACACACTTTTTTAATTTTCTGCCCATTTGAATCTTGGTCAAATCCTAGGTTTGACCAAGATTTAAACAAGTTTAAAACATGAAAATAAAATGGTAAGCATGGATCCTTCTTAGTCTCCCGAAAATGAAGCTTTTTTTTGAAATTTCCATGTTTGAAACCAAAAACCACTTCTCTTCATGCTTGACTTCATAAGACATAGTTTAGGGTTAGGGGTAGATATATACATGATTTTTGGTTTGAATATGTCTAGACCTTGTTTATCAACTTGAATGCTAGCTTACTATATATGACATAAGAATGCTATGTGCTTTGGTTTTTCATTCTTTTGATTTTTTCTGAATTTTTATGCCCATTTGAATCTTGGTCGAATCCTAGGTTTGACCAAGATTTAAACAAGTTTAAAACATGAAAATGAGAAGGGAAGCATGTATCCTTCTTAGTCACTCTAATTAAAATGAAGATTTTGGGAGGTTTTTGAAATTTCCATGTTTGAAACCAAAAACCACGTCTCTTCATGCTTGACTTCATAAGATATATAGAGTTTAATTAGGGGTTAGGGGTATAGATACATGATTTGTTTGGTTTGAATATGTCTAGACCTTGTTTAACAACTTGAATGCTTACTATATGCCATAAGAAGACTATGTACTTTGGTTTTTAATTTTTTTGATTTTTTAAAATTTTCTGCCAATTTGTATCTTGGTCAAATCCTAGGTTTGACCAAGATTTAAACAAGTTTAAGACGTGAAAATAAAATGGTAAGCATGGATCCTTCTTAGTCTCCCTAAAATGAAGCTTTTGGTTTTTTTTTTAAATTTCCAGGTTTGAAACCCAAAACCACTTCTCTTCATGCTTGACTTCATAAGACAGAGTTTAGGGATAGGGGTAGATATATATATACATGATTTTTCTGGTTTGAATATGTCTAGACCCTGTTTATCAACTTGAATGCTTACTATATGACATAAGAATGCTATGTGCTTTGGTTTTTCATTCTTTTGATTTTTTCTGAATTTTTATGCCCATTTGAATCTTGGTAGAATCCTAGGTTTGACCAAGATTTAAACAAGTTTAAAACATGAAAATGAGAAGGGAAGCCTGTATCCTTCTTTGTCACTCTAATTAAAATGAAGCTTTTGGGTGGTTTTTGAAATTTCCATGTTTGAAACCCAAAACCACATCTCTTCGTGCTTGACTTCATAAGACAGAGTTTAGGGGTTAGGGGGTACATAGATACATGATTTGCATAGTTTGAATATGTCTAGCTAGAGACCTTGTTTCTCAATTTTAATGCTTACTATATGACATAAGAAGACTATGTGCTTTGGTTTTTCATTTTTCTGTTTTATTTTAATTTTATGCCCATTTGAATCTTGGTCAAATCCTAGGTTTGACCAAGATTTAAACAAGTTTAAATTATGAAAATGAAGGTAAGCATGGATCCTTATTAGTCACTCTAACATAAATCTTTTGGGAGGTTCTTGAAATTTCCATGTTTCAAACCCAAAACCACTTCTCTTCATGATTGACTTCATAAGACAGAGTTTAGGGTTTTAGGGGTAGATATATACATGATTTTTCTGGTTTGAATATGTCTAGACCTTGTTTATCAACTTGAATGCTTACTATACATATGACATAAGAATGCTATGTGCTTTGGTTTTTCATTCTCTTTTGATTTTTTTCTAAATTTTTAGGCCCATTTGAATCTTGGTCAAATCCTTGGTTTGACCAAGATTTAAACAAGTTTAAAACATGAAAATAAAAAAGGAAGTCTGTATCCTTCTTAGTCACTCTAAAATGAAGTTTTTGGGAAGTTTTGAAATTTCCATGTTTGAAACCCAAAACCACTTCTCTTCATGCTTGACTTCATAAGACAAAGTTTAGGGTTAGGGGGTATAGATACATGATTTGTATGGTTTGAATATGTCCAAACCTTGTTTATCAACTTGAATATGCTTACTATATGACATAAGAAGACTATGTACTTTGGTTTTTCATTTTTCTGATTTTTTTAATTTTCTGCACATTTGAATCATATCTTGGTCAAATCCTAGGTTTGACCAAGATTTAGACAAGTTTAACACGTGAAAACGAATAAGTAAGCCTGGATCCTTCTTAGTCACTCTAAAATGAAGCTTTTGGGAGGTTCTTGAAATTTCCATGTTTGAAACCCAAAACCACTTCTCTTCATGATTGACTGAGTTTAATTAGGGTTTTAGGGGTAGATATATACATGATTTTTCTGGTTTGAATATATATGTCTAGACCTTGTTTATCAACTTGAATGCTTACTATACATATGACATATATAAGAATGCTATGTGCTTTGGTTTTTCATTCTTTTGATTTTTTTCTGAATTTTTAGGGCCATTTGAATCTTGGTCAAATCATTGGTTTGACCAAGATTTAAACAAGTTTAAAACATGAAAATGAAAAGGGAAGTCTGTATCCTTCTTAGTCACTCTAAAATGAAGCTTTTGGGATGTTCTTGAAATTTCAATGTTTGAAACCCAAAACGACTTCCCTTCATGCTAGACTTCATAAGATCGAAAGGGGGTAGATACACGATTTGTCTGGTTTGGATATATCTAGACCTTGTTTATCAACTTGATTGCTTACGATATGACATAAGAAGACTATGTGATTTGGTTTTCCATTTTCTGATTTTTTTGAATATTGTGCCCACCCATTTGTATCTTCATGAAATCCTAGGTTTGACCAAGCTAATTTAAACAAGTTTAAAACATGAAAATGAAAAGGGAAGCATGTAACCTTCTCAGTCACTCTAAAATGAAGTTTTTGGGAGGTTTTTGAAATTTCCATGTTTGAAACCCAAAACCACTTCTCTTCATGCTTGACTTCATAAGACAAAGTTTAGGGTTAGGGGGTATATATAGATACATGATTTGTATGGTTTGAATATGTCCAAACCTTGTTTATCAACTTGAATATGCTTACTATATGACATAAGAAGACTATGTACTTTGGTTTTTCATTTTTCTGATTTTTTTAATTTTCTGCGCATTTGAATCATATCTTGGTCAAATCCTAGGTTTGACCAAGATTTAGACAAGTTTAACACGTGAAAACGAATAAGTAAGCCTGGATCCTTCTTAGTCACTCTAAAATGAAGCTTTTGGGAGGTTCTTGAAATTTCCATGTTTGAAACCCAAAACCACTTCTCTTCATGATTGACTGAGTTTAATTAGGGTTTTAGGGGTAGATATATACATGATTTTTCTGGTTTGAATATATATGTCTAGACCTTGTTTATCAACTTGAATGCTTACTATACATATGACATAAGAATGCTATGTGCTTTGGTTTTTCATTCTCTTTTGATTTTTTTCTAAATTTTTAGGCCCATTTGAATCTTGGTCAAATCCTTGGTTTGACCAAGATTTAAACAAGTTTAAAACATGAAAATAAAAAGGAAGTATGTATCCTTCTTAGTCACTCTAAAATGGAAGCTTTTGGGATGTTCTTGAAATTACCATGTTTGAAACCCAAAACGACTTCCCTTCATGCTAGACTTCATAAGATCGACAGGGGGTAGATACATGATTTGTCTGGTTTGGATATATCTAGACCTTGTTTATCAACTTGAATGCTTACGATATGACATAAGAAGACAATGTGATTTGGTTTTTCATTTTTCTGATTTTTTTGAATATTGTACGTGCCCACCCATTTGTATCTTCATCAAATCCTAGGTTTGACCAGGATTTAAACAAGTTTAAAACATGAAATGAAAAGATAAGCCTGGATCCTTCTTAGTCACTCTAAAATGAAGCTTTCGGGAGGTTCTTGAAATTTCCATGTTTGAAACCCAAAACCACTTCTCTTCATGATTGACTTCATAAGACAGAGTTTAGGGTTTTAGGGGTAGATATATACATGATTTTTCTGGTTTGAATATATATGTCTAGACCTTGTTTATCAACTTGAATGCTTACTATATATATGACATAAGAATGCTATATATGTGCTTTGGTTGTTCATTCTTTTGATTTTTTCTGATTTTTTAGGCCCATTTGAATCTTGGTCAAATCCTAGGTTTGACCATGATTTAAACAAGTTTAAAACATGAAAATGAAAAGGTAAGCATGGATCCTTCTTAGTCACTCTAAAATGAAGCTTTTGGGATGTTCTTGAAATTTCCATGTTTGAAACCCAAAACGACTTCGATCTCTTTATGCTAGATTTCATAAGACTGAGTTTTAGGGGTTAGGGGGTAGATACATGATTTGTCTAGTTTGAATATGTACATAGTACTCCCTCTATAGGAACTTGGAGAAAGCAACTGTTGTGCCACACAATTTTGTTGTTTTCCTATTTTTCTTTCATGAAGCTTTACGATGTGGTTCGTGTGTGGGGATCAAGCTCGTAATCTCGTTTCAATTACACAACCAACTACTCTGCTCATCCTTGCATGTAATTAACCAATATAGGAATTTGATTCCACGGAACTTTTTCAGTACATAAGTCTCCTCCTTAACTCCTCTAGTCTCTACCAAGCCGGCCGCCTCGCTACTTCCCTAGCTTCCTCCCTACAGCACACCTCGCCCCCGTACGCGAGCTAGGTCCAGCCGGAGATGGGGCACAGCCGCCCCCGCTGGAAGAATGCTCAGAGGCAGACGAAGTTGAAGTCGCGCCGTGGTTGCTGGTGTACCATGGCCGACGATTTTGGTCCCTCCGTGGTGCATGTCAAAACTTTTTTTTCTCGTTTTTGAGGCCACCTAGCCCGACGAAAGCGGCCAAAACGTGGCGTATGGTGGCCCGGGACGTGGTGCATCTCGAAATCTCGGGTTCGCCGGCCGAGTCAACGCAAATCCGCACCGCCGAGGGATGTAGGGCCCAGATGGCAGCCTCTCTGGCATTGTTTTTTTCTACATCGCGCCATCTCGTTCAACGTTCTCCGATCGAGCCGTTTACGATGCAGGATCATGGGTCCCGCATGTCATCCTCTATGAACCAAAATTCTTTCTATTCTTGGATTTTTTTGACCCCCTGATTTCTGGCTACTTCCTTTTTCTTTTGATCCCTTGCCGCCTTGGAAACGTTGAGACCGCTGCTGCTAAATGGGACCCGCATGTCATCCTCTATGTGCAATCAACTTTCTTTTCTTGGAGTTTTTTTGGCACCTCAAATTTGGTCACTTGCCTTTTTCTTTCGATCCCCTGCCGCCTCTCAAACGGTGATACCGCTGCTGCTAAATGGGACCCGCATGTCATCCTCTATGTACTATAAAACTTTCTTTTCTGGATTATTTTTGGCACCTCAAATTTGGTCACTTGCCTTTTTCTTTCGATCCCCTGCCGCCTCTCAAACGGTGATACCGCTGCTGCTAACTGGGACCCGCATGTCATCCTCTATGTACTATAAAACTTTCTTTTCTTGGATTTTTTTGGCACCTCATATTTGGTCACTTGACTTTTTCTTTCGATCACCTGCTGCCTCTCAAACGGTGATACCGCTGCTGCTAAATGGGACCCGCATGTCATCCTCTATGTACTATAAAACTTTCTTTTCTTGGATTTTTTGGCACCTCATATTTGGTCACTTGACTTTTTCTTTCGATCACTGCTGCCTCTCAAACAGTGATACCGCTGCTGCTAAATGGGACCCGCATGTCATCCTCTATGTACTATAAAACTTTCTTTTCTTGGATTTTTTTTTGGCACCTCATATTTGGTCACTTGACTTTTTCTTTCGATCCCTGCTGCCTCTCAAACGGTGATACCGCTGCAGCTAAATGGGACCCGCATGTCATCCTCTATGTAAATCACGTTTCTTTTCTTGAATTATTTTTGGCTCCTGATATTTGGTCACTTGCCTTTTTCTTTCGATCTCATGCCACGTTTGAAACGTTGAGGAACCTGCTGGCTCATGGGACCCGCATGTCATCCTCTATGTACTATAAAAGTTCATTTTCTTGGTTTTTTTTCCTCTGATTTTTGGCAATTTCTTTTTCTTTCGATCCCCTGCCGCCTCTCAAACGCGATACTGGCTAACTGGGGGACCCTCATGTCATCCTCTATGTACTATAAAACTTTCTTTTCTTGAATTATTTTTGGCTCCTCATATTTGGTCACTTGCCTTTTTCTTTCGATCTCATGCCAAGTTTGAAACGTTGAGGAACCTGCTGGCTCATGGGACCCGCATGTCATCCTCTATGTACTATAAAAGTTTATTTTCTTTATTTTTTTCCACCCTCTGATTTTTGGCTATTTCCTTTTTCTTTTGATCCCCTGCCGCCTTGGAAACGTTGGGTAAGCTGCTGACTCATGGGACCCGCATGTCATCCTCTATGTACAATCAACTTTCTTTTTCTTTTGATCTCAAGCCGCATTTGAAACGTTGAGACCGCTGCTGCTAAATGGGACCCGCATGTCATCCTCTATGTACAATAAAGTTTTTTCTTGGATTATCTTTGGCTCCTGATATTTTGGCACTTGCCTTTTTCTTTCGATCTCATGCCGCCTTTGAAACGTTGACCAAGCTGCTGGCTCATGGGTCTCGCATGTCATCCTCTACGACAATAAAAGTTTTCTTTCTTGGAGTTATTTTTGACCCCTAATTTCTGGCTATTTGCCTTTTTCTTTTGATCTCCTGCCCCCTTGAAACGATGAGGACGCTGTTGGGAGGTCGGTCCCACATGTCATCCTCTATGAACAATAAAAGTTTCCTTTGATTGATTTATTTTGAACCCCTAATCAATTTCTGGATATTTCCTTTTTTTCTTTTGATCCCCTGCCGCCTTGAAATCGCTGAGGATGCTGCTGCCTCATGGGTCCCGCATGTCATCCTCTCAGAACGGTAAATGTTTCTTTTCTTGGATTTTGTTTACCAAATGATTTTTGGCTTATTTTTTCTTTCGATCTCCTGCAGCCTTTAAAACGTTGAGGACGCTGCTGGCTCACGGGTCCCACATGTCAGCCTCTATGAACAATAAACGCTGAGGATGCTGCTGCCTCATGGGTCCCGCATGTCATCCTCTTAGAACGAAAATGTTTCTTTTCTTGGATTTTTTACCAACAGATTTTTTGGTTTATTTTTTCTTTCCATCCCCTGCCGCCTTTAAAACGTTGACGACGCTGCTGGCTCATGGGTCCCCGATGTCAGCCTCCCCGTAGAACAAACATGTGATATCTTGATTATTTTGCAGACAATAAACAGTGTATTGCGCTCTGAGCTATTTCAAACGGATAAATTAAATCTTTATTTTTACATAAACAAACTTATATGTTGAATCTCCTTGTTTTTTTGTTTTTGCGAAGCATAGGACTTTCCTGTTTTGTTTAGAAAATTCCGAACTTTCCTGTTTTGGAGTGGGCTGAAATTGTACGAGTCAAAAGGCCAAGCACGATAGTTCGAAGGCCCAGATGTCCAGATGCAGCCCAATTGAAATCTTTCTTCTTGGAATTTTTTTCACCCCCTGATTTCTGGCTACTACATTTTTCTTTTGGTCCTGTGCCGCCTTGGAAACATTGAGACCGCTGCTGCAAAATGGGACCCGCATATCATCCTCTATGTACTATAAAACTTTCTTTTCTTGAATTATTTTTGGCTCCTGATATTTGGTCAATTGCCTTTCTCTTTCGATCCCATGCAGCCTCTCAAACGGTGATACCGCTGCTGCTAAATGGGACCCGCATGTCATCCTCTATGTACAATCAAGTTTCTTTTCTTGAATTATTTTTGGCTCCTGATATTTGGTCACTTACCTTTTTCTTTCGATCTCATGCCACGTTTGAAACGTTGAGGAACCTGCTGGCTCATGGGACCCGCATGTCATCCTCTATGTGCTATAAAAGTTTATTTTCTTGGATTTTTTTTCACCCTCTGATTTTTGGCTATTTCCTTTTTCTTTTGATCCTGCCGCCTTGGAAACGTTGAGTAAGCTGCTGACTCATGGGACCCGCATGTCATCCTCTATGTACAATCAAGTTTCTTTTCTTGAATTATTTTTGGCTCCTGATATTTGGTCACTTGCCTTTTTGTTTCGATCTCATGCCACGTTTGAAACGTTGAGGAACCTGCTGGCTCATGGGATCCGCATGTCATCCTCTATGTGCTATAAAAGTTTATTTTCTTGGATTTTTTTTCACCTTCTGATTTTTGGCTATTTCCTTTTTCTTTTGATCCCCTGCCGCCTTGGAAACGTTGAGTAAGCTGCTGACTCAATGGACCCGCATGTCATCCTCTATGTACAATCAAGTTTCTTTTCTTGAATTACTTTTGGATCCTGATATTTGGTCACTTGCCTTTTTGTTTCGATCTCATGCCACGTTTGAAACGTTGAGGAACCTGCTGGCTCATGGGACCCGCATGTCATCCTCTATGTGCTATAAAAGTTTATTTTCTTTGTTTTTTTTCACCCTCTGATTTTTGGCTATTTCCTTTTTCTTTTGATCCCCTGCCGCCTTGGAAACGTTGGGTAAGCTGCTGACTCATGGGATCCGCATGTCATCCTCTATGTACAATCAACTTTCTTTTTCTTTTGATCTCAAGACGCATTTGAAACGTTAAGACCGCTGCTGCTAAATGGGACCCGCATGTCATCCTCTATGTACAATAAAGTTTCTTTTCTTGGATTATCTTTGGATCCTGATATTTGGTCACTTGCCTATTTCTTTCGATCTCATGCCACGTTTGAAACGTTGAGGAACCTGCTGGCTCATGGGACCCGCATGTCATCCTCTATGTACTACAAAAGTTCATTTTCTTGGGTTTTTTTCACCCTCTGATTTTTGGCTATTTCCTATTTCTTTTGATCCCCTGCGGCCTTTGAAAGTTGAGGACTCTGCTGCCTCATAGGTCCCACATGTCAGCCTGTATGAACGATAAAGCTTTCCTTTCTTGGAGTTTTTTTACCCCCTAATTTCTGGCTACTTTCTTTTTCTTTTGATCTCAAGCCGCATTTGAAACGTTGGGACCGCTGCTGCAAAATGGGACCCGCATGCAATTCTCCATGTACAATAAAAGTTTCTTTTCTTGGATTATTTTTCACCCTCATTTTTGGTCACTTGCCTTTTTCTTTTGATCCCCTACCGCCTTGGAAACGTTGAGTAAGCTGCTGACTCGTGGGACCCTCATGTCATCCTCTATGTACAATCAACTTTTTTTTTCTTTTGATCTCAAGCCGCATTTGAAACGTTGAGACCGCTGCTGCTAAATGGGACCCGCATGTCATCCTCTATGCACAATAAAGTTTCTTTTCTTGGATTATCTTTGGCTCCTGATATTTTGTCACTTGCCTTTTGCTTTCGATCTCATGCCGCCTTTGAAACGTTGAGTAAGCTGCTGGCTCATGGGTCCCGCATGTCATCATCTACGAACAATAAAAGTTTCCTATCTTCGAATTATTTTTACCCCTAATTTTTGGCTACTTCCTTTTTTCTTTTGATCACCTGCAGCCTTAGAGGATTCTGCTGGCTCATGGGTCCCACATGTCAGCCTCTATGAACAATAAACCTTTCCTTTCTTGGAGTTATTTTGACCTCTAATTTCTGGCTATTTCGCCTTTTTTAAAATCCTGTGTCGCCTTGGAAACGTTGAGAATGCTGCTGCCTCATGGGTCCCGCATGTCATCCTCTCAAAACGATAAATGTTTCTTTTTTTTTGGATTTTTTTACCAACTGATTTTTTTCCGATCCTCTGCCGTCTTTAAAAACGTTGACGACGCTGCTAATACAAGCTCTTTCGCTCCAAGATCTTGCAAGTTAATAGAATAAATCATGGAATTATTAGGATATGTTTTAAATTTCAAATCCACTTTATGAATTTTTTAAAAATACCGTGATCCGTGTGGGTATGGAGCGATCAAGGATTTTCATATTGGCCATGAGCAGTTTCAAAAATTGCAACCGGATAATTCTAAATAAATAAAAACAACTTTTATGCAGAATCTCCGTGTTTTTGTTTTTTGCCATCATAGGATCTATGGTTCATTAGAAAAGGGCCGAAATTGCATGAGCAGAAAAGCCCATTTCTAGTTATTGGGCTTCAACAGCCTGAGCAAGTAGGCCTATAGCAAATACCATGTAGATGGCCGTTGAAACCCAAAAGTATTTGTTACCTAGACTTGACATGAACCTTGCTATGCACACGACAATTTCAGTCCGATCCGTGTACGCAACACAAGATCAAACCCAACGTGTGAGGAAGCAGGTGGCAGCACACCTCCAGATGCTCAATCGTACACATATCATATAGGAGTTGTCGTATGTACATTAGTTCCGTATTGACATGTTTGTTTCTTTGGTTAACATGTGGGGTCCGCACAGTCACCTAGGTCGCACATCAACTTCTTTGCTCATAGTTGATGCATGTTTAGTGGCCTGCAGCAAGAATCGCTGCCCCCAGGGATGTACTTTACCCTTTAGCGGCGAAAAAAATAGGAATGGTCCTCTCATGACTATGATCAACAAGAGGTGGCTATATTATAGTGCTGAAATAAAGTCAATCCTAAAACAGCCATGCATGGGTTATAATATGAAGGCAACACGAAATACAAAAGCAGGGCAGTGTTCAAATAAACTGATTCAAACTAGTACATACTAAAAGCAGTGTACTACTTCTCAACACTTCAAGCATAATAAAAAAGTGTGTCAGTGTTTTTTTAAAGGTAACACCGAACGGGCAATGTTTAAAGCAGGCTTAAACCACATAGCCGCTTGTCGGACACTACCCCAACTAACTCTGGGAAGGCTGATAACTCCCACAGTCTCACCTTCATCTGGCTGGAGGTTGCAGCGCAAAATTTTAGGGTATTGATTATGAAGATACTTCCGGTATGCTGTGTAGACGCAGTTTTTCCTCATGAATGGAACCAATGTGCCATCAGGAGCTTTGGATTCACGCTTCTTCAGGTTGGCAATGATCGGGTAATTGAGTCCGAGGAACAGAGAGTGGTCGCCGAGGCTGTTAACCTGCCTCCAATGAAAGTCCCCTGCACGTGCTGCAACGAACAGAGATATGGGATCCTGCTCAAAGACGTAGGTGGCAACAGGAGGATACTGCCGTAGCTGAAGCCCATTAGCAGCATAGGGAATGTCATGAGGTACTTCAGCATTGGCAATCCCAATGTTGTTTACTGTAAGGATGATCATCAATCGCTTGCCATCAGCAGTTGGAGCGAGGAACCACGCGTACTGCTGATCATCCACCACCGGTGGCGGGATTACGAACATGGACATCGGGTTTTCTGCAATATTAGAAATGGAGACGAATAGGGTGTTACTGGCAACCATATTCAAACAGCAGCATTGTTCATCGTTCATGCTCACAGTATAAATACGACTATGTAAGCTAAGGACATTGGTCATTCATGTGTTCAAATCGAGTGTCCAATATATCAGTTATACTGCATGCATCCCACGAAACAAGTCTTAACTTCGCCAAAACTAGACACTAGTTAGTGTATACACAGTTATATACTACCTCTGTCCCACCGAAAGTGTCTGAGATTTGTCCAAATTCAGATGTATCTAGACAGTGAAAGCATATAGATACATTCAAATTTTGACAAATATATCATCTTAAGTTTAAGTCCTGTGTTGTAGTTAATTCCCTTTGTCTTAAGTGATCCAACGGTGTATATGATTAGATATTTGTATACAATATAGGAGTACAGACAATCTACCAGTTGGTCCAGTTTTAAACTGAGTATAGAGCTTCAATCATGACCCTTGGAGTGCTAAATCTAACGGTGCACAACAGCAGGATTCTCTGTGAAGAGTGCACATAGCTAACTCTACAATATTTTAGAACCATCACGTGAGCCTTGGGTCTACCCCAAAAAATGACCAAATATCTGAAACCCCTGAAGCATATGAATAACCCCATCAAAGAAATCGCTATTCAGCACTGCTACATGGATCAATGGAAGGTTCTTACGGTCTCAACTCTCAAGGAAACATCAAAGGAAAAGGTAGATAAGAAATGAGTGAGTGTTAGATGTACACATATTTTTAATTTTTTATTTGTTCCCTTCGTTTGCCGACTGATGGGAAGAAACATCATTTTTTGTAGGACCACTCTTGTTTTCGTATTTTATATATGCATTGTTGGCAATATTTTCTTTCGAAAACCATGAATATAGCTCGAGCTACATGTAGCATGGTTTTTGAAAATTTTGAGAGCTGCATTTTGAAGTTCCAAAGAAAACGGAGATTAAATACGGGTGTCAACAATGTTGTGTTCTACCAACATTCAAATGTCCAAATCAAAATATCTTATATTTAAGGTTTTGCAACAACAAAAAAATCTGACATATATTTTCCAACATTTTGTAACTTCAAAATCTATCAGATTCTGTCATTTTTGTGCGGCCCGAATATAGGGTATCTCAATTTCAGATTTTACACTCTGGTAGAATAATACATTCTCTACATCTATTTTTTTAGATTTTTTATATATTCTTTCAAAACTTGCGAAAGGCATGCTATAAATATTCTTTTGATTATCAAACAGAATCTTTAATGGTTTGACGTGCATACATACTAGTAATATAAAAATATAAAAGTTCTCGCCTTGTACACATTTTGTTGATTTTTTGGAATGAATACAACATTCAATTTGGTAGATAGAGTACTAAACATTTCATGGGAAACTTAAAGCAGCTTGCCAAACAAAGGCTAATAGAAGAAAAAAATAGAGGTATGACAGGCATAACATCCACGATGGGGTTGAAATATGCATAAGCTTCGGGCAATTTGGCAAAGAAAAATCTAGCCGGATAAAGAACATAATTAAAAAAGGTACAGGTTAAACTAAGTAAATTAGGCATAACAAGTATTTCATTCTTGTTTAGTAAATAATTGGATTTTGATTGAGTTACTTTTCTAAGGGAAAAAAGGAGAAGGCAGATATTCAAGACACTTTTGGTGGGACGGAGGGAGTAAATCAAAAGTAAGAAAAAGTTATAACATGTTTCATGAGATGGAGTACTAAATAACGGCCATATGCATCTCTTCGATGCAGAGGCCGGGGTACCTCGCCCTCTATTTCGAGCAAAAATCAACTAGTTATATGAAACAATGGGTGTAAAAGTTAATCAAGAAGGGTGCCTTCATTGTGCTACGTTAACATTTGAGATACTTGTTAATTACATCCATATTCTGCAGTGGATAGAGTTAGTAATTCAGGATTGCATTCACATACGGAGTATACTATGTATGCTGATGACTGATTAGTACTAATTCGTTGCAAGCAACGGTTCATTCATATTCAGATAAAGGATGTGATCGTTAAGTCATATACTTATGAAAGTCCTTATGCATCTCTCTAATGCAGATGGCGGGGGTCTCTCGTCCTCCTTTTGGAGCAAAAATCAATTAGTTATATATGAAACAATGGGTGTAAAAGGTTATCAAAAAGGGTGCCTTCATAGTGCTACCTTATCTTTTGAGATACTGGGTAATTACATCCATATTCTGCAGTGGCGTAGAATTACTAATTCAGGAATGCAATCACATACTGAGCATACTATGTTTGTTGGTGACTAATTAGTACTAATTCATTGCAAGCAACGGTTCATTCATATTCAGCAAAAGGGGGTGTGATCATTAAGTCATTTATGAAAGGTAAAATATAAACAAGGTAGTTCATGAATAACTTCATTGATTAAGGCAGTGTATCATGCAATGCAACATAAGGACTGAAAAAATACCATTTGGGGTGTCCCAGCAGTACGTCCAGCCCCTAATTTCGTCCACCGCAAAAACTTGGCCACCGAGTTCAATGGCATCACAGAACGCCGGCACAATTTGTTCAGGTGTAGGGTTCTTCAGCATTCTCCAGTCGCCACCCCCTTCAAGGTAGAAAATCCTTTTGTCGAACAAGGCGATGAGCTTGTAATCTGCGTACCTCCCACCTTTTGTGGGCACTTGGCAGATTACAATCTTCAACAAATTAATTGCTCGACTCCAGCAAAGATAGTATAACCAATCTTTAGTAGCAGGTTGATATGTAACACCATGACCAATCTTCGGATCAGGTGGGGATGGAAGGGGGATATGTCGCTCGGTGTAGACGTTCACAAGGCACCACTGGCACCCACGATGATCGGCGGCGGCGATCCAGTCGCCGTTCGCGCCAAGCCATTTTCTGTCGTGCATGAACGGCAGGGTGACAGAACGGCGAGGATGGTCAAGGGGCACCAGGTCGTACACGGTAACATGCAGACGAGATGCTGTCGCCACGAACCAGGGATCATCGAACCAATAAGCAGGCGGAGGCATCAGCAGGCAGGGTTCATCCCAATGGTGCATCTTACCTTCATCATTGCTGATCTGGTCGTAGAGCTCCCTGGAACATGCGGCAAGTCGGACGGTGTAGGTAACGTCCAGATGCGCAGCGATGAGGTCGATGTTGTCGCCGGTGAGAGCCTCCAAGTGGCCGTCCCCGCCGCACCGGCAAAGCCTTGAATATTCCATCAGGTGAAGATGGATTTAGATGGATGGCGGATGCAACTTCGCTATGGAAGAAACGATGCGCGCCGCGGCCGGGTGGGGTGAGGAGAGAAAGGCCGGTATAGTACTAGTGATGCGGCGTGGTGGGGATCGAGATCCTGCGCGTGCGCGTGATTCTGCGAGGGTGAAGAAAAAGACGATAGACATGCAAGGGGCAAAACCTAGGCAGTACTCTAGGCTGCTGCTGCTGCGACTGGGCGCCGATTTGACTGTTGGTAGATGGTAGACTAGCACGCCACCCATCTATAAATTTGCGACGACGTTTGGTGCAGTGATGTCTCGTCACATCAGCTTGAGCAGAGAGGGCTTTTTTTACAGTTTCCATTACGATATATTTTTCGCCGATAATCGTAGTACTCTATGCCAGAGACACGTACCTTAACACGTGGGCAGCATGCAACCGCGCGAGCACCAAAATGAAATGAGAGATGTTTTAGAGCAGAACTTCATTTTCAATGCCTTTCCTAGCTTGGTTTGGAGGAGCTTCAGTGACTTGATGCTTCCAAGTCTCATTGTGACTAGGTGCCACCATCTACCATCTTTCGAGATCCAACGTTCCAAACTATCTGTTATTTCGAAGCTAAAAAAGAAAAAACTATTCAGAAAATTTTGAAAAAAATCCAGTAATATGTAGATGCCTTGTTTTAAAATCTATGAATATTTCATCCCATTCGGATGACTAGCTTGTGATTAAATAGCTTCTTACGTATTCGAGCACTAGTTTAAACTAAATATTATTTGCTCACAAACCAATTATTCAAATCGAATGAAACTCCACCAAAATATAAATCGAAATATGCATGATTTACTGCAATGTGAGCGGATAATTCAATCCCACGAAAAGACAATATGCTCCAAGACCAGTAATCTCTTCCCTAGCTTATCTGAACATAACTGACAGTGTCCTTAGAGAACATCTTGCAGCCTCAGTAAAGCCTCAGGTATGAACAAGAAGCATACTGCCATCTACAGATCACGCTAAGAACCACAACCCAGGATCATCCTCATAGCCTATATCATCAAGGTTTCCCTCCAAAATGCTTATGTTTTTGGAAAGTTTTCTTGACGATAGGGAAGATTCTGAAGGGCTTAGATTCGCTACAATAGCAAAAAATGGAAAATTTTCGCCGCTAAAAAGAGTATCCCGCCATTTTAATATACACTTACTAGTAGTTGATCAATTGTGCATTGCAAAACACAAAGTTCAGATCAAATGTGCAACATACCAACAGATAGTTAACTAGCAGTTTTACGAGCACATGGCGATACTAAGGTGATGAAGCAGTTAACTAGCAGAACAAGATCTCCTACTCAGGGACGCTCTTGGTGGACGCCGAGATATAGGTCGCTAGCTGTGCACGGAGATCCTCCTTCTCCTTGATAATCGCATTAAGGACGGCGGTTTGTCCGCGCATTAGCACCCTCGAGATCTGCCTCTTGAGCTTTAATTTCAACTTCTGTTCCATGAGATACTTGATGAGGTTGCTTCCAGTATCCATCCATGTGACGCTCTTGTTGTTCAGTTCCACCCAGTAGGCGTTCTGCTGCTTAAGCATGTCGACGCATTGCGCAAGATGAAAGGAGATCTCCTTCTCAGACGCCAAAACTCTGTGAAGACGATCACACTCCAGGGTGAGGGAGTGTTCATTCTCCAGCTGGCTGCCTATGTGGGCCTTGTTCTCTTCCTTTTGCTACAACAATAATTGTATGAAAAAAAAAGAAATCAACCCATTCATATATGAGTATTAGTTACCCGCAAACAATAGGACTACTAATTTCTAGCATGGATATTGATAAAGGAATGGACAACACTCGGACGCTCCACAAATACCACAGGGTTCATCAACACATAATTAATCGGAAAGCAGTGATTACATAAACTATAAAAAAACAAGTGGACAGAGGCATACAGCCTACCTGGCTTGGCCGGGAAACGGGGCCGAACTTAGCTTCGGACGGCCGGACTTGGGGCGCCACCGTCGTTGTGGTTACCGGGGAGACATTTGAACCGCCGGCCCTTTGAGATGTAAATAAATGTAAAAACGGTTAGAAAATAAGAATCAACTGAAGGACACCCCGCTAGAAACTTACCCGGACGAACCCTCGCCCTTGATGGTGGTGTTTGCATCATCATCATTCATCAATGTGACGCTCTGGTTATGCAGTTCCACACAAACGCGGTTCTGCTCATTAAGCCTGTCGAGCTCGGCAGTAAAGGTATTGATGCCTTGCTGAAGATTATGGCAGATCTTGTTCTCGGACGCCAAATCTACGTGAACAGGCTCAAACTCTGGGGTAAGGGAGAGTTCATTCCCCAGCTGGCTGCCTATGTGGGCCATGTTCACCTCCATTTGCTGGCACGATCATTGTATGGAACAAAAAAGAATCCAACCAATTCATATATGAGTAATTACACGCAAAAAAATAGGAGTACTACTAATTTCTAGCACAGATCTTGATACAGGAATGGACATCACATGGACGCTCCACAAATATCACAGTGTTCATCAACACATAATTAAAAGGAAAGCCGTGATTACATAAACTACTCCATCCTATCCCTTTTAGTAGTAGTAGTAGTAAACACGGATTTAGTAAAGTTGTATTCTCCCTATGATCCCTTTTAGTTGACTCGGATTTAGTACAAAGTTGTACAAATTTTATTTGACTCAAATTTCAAATAAAATGGATCGGAGGGAGTACTAAATCAGAGTCTATTAAAATGGATTGGAGGGAGTATTAAAAAAAAGTGGATAGAGGCATACAGCCTACCTGGCTTGGCCGTGAAACGGGGCCGAACTCAGCTTCCGACGACCGGACTTGGGGCGCCACCGTCGTGGGGGTTACCGGGTAGACGTTTGAACCGCCGGCCCTGTGAGATGTAAATAAATGGAAAAAACAGTTAGAAAATAAGAATGAACTGGAGGACACGCCACTAGAAACCTACCCGGACGAACCCTCGCCCACTGGCTCGCTCTCCATCGAATAGAGGATAGACTGCTCTGCGAGAATGCTCAGGCGATCATAAGTGGCCATACAACGACGCGCTAGCTGGCTAGATGAGTTTTTCTCGGCGGTCCTAGTCCTCATCGTCTTCCCTAGGATATCCTGCCGCCGGGCCGCCCGGCTCAATGGAGCCATGGCTTGCGAGGTACGTAGTACTTTACTACTCAGTAGTTAGGGTGGAGGGCTGGTGAAGGCTAGTTACTAGCTACCAGCAGAACAGAAAGAGAAGAAGGGCGGAGGGCTGGTCAAGGATAAATCTTACATACACCCAGAAAAGACCATCGTGCCCTCGCGGGGCTTCTGAGCAATTATAGGGACGTCTGTTCTCAAATGGGCAAGATAGGGTACCTTCCCGAGGAAGCATCTAGCACCCAAGCCAATGGACTGCGCGTTGATCAATGGTTACAGTATGTGTGGCATACTGTAAAAGAAAAGATAACAAGGGAAATGCCTGGCAGGGTCCAGAGGTGCATTTAATCGGACATGGGATTCCATAGTACAGTATACACCATAGAGTATGTGAACATAAACACAGAATACAATCAAGTGTTGGACCCTCTCCGCCAAATAAGATCATATATCGTCGTTAGGGCCGCCCTGGTGAATCCTCTGAATGAAAAAAGCCCATAGTTGGCAACCTAAACCCGCCGCTCCGAATAGGAACTTCCGTCCGACGATAACTTTCTGACAACAAAAAATAATTAATTCAGTACTGCATAAACCGCAATTTCAATTAGATAACCACGAAGATTAAGATAGGCGCATGTATCACCTGTCGATGCGAACCCAGATAGTCAGCTCCGTGCACGGTTGATACCATTGCAACGACCGCTCTAGTTCCGACCATTTGGCGGCGCCCGGCGTGGTCGTGCTGTTCGCCAGAATAGTGGCCGTATAGTTGGGGAGCATTAAACCAATCTCAGAGCGATTAAGTAATGGCTTGCCGTGCGACGACATACTCACATTGTACTCCGGCCACACGCACGCCGCCGACCTAACGCACTCAACGGATAGGCAGGCCAGCACGCATCCATTTTTCGGCTGGACTTGCGTATATGTGTGCCAGACGAACACGGTACCATCGTTCCCGTAGAAGATGACCGGACGTCTTGGCTCTGGCGGTGCCAGCACCGGGATGATGAACGCCATCGCGGTGCCGTACGGGATCATGTCCACACAAATCGAATGGATTTCTCTGAGGTGGGCGATGAGCGCTGCTGGCGAGGCGGAGAAGTCGCAGCCGGCCTCTGTGCAGTCGCACGGGCTGTGCGGGCACGCGAGCTCGTGGTCGTGGAGCTCGTTGTAGGCGACCACGCTCCCGCACCCGTCGTGGGGGCACTCCATCCTCTTTAATCTGCTTTGAAGAAGATATTGATGGGGAGGGGAGGGGAGGGGCGAGTGGAGAAGAAGGAAGGTGGTGGCTATTAATTCGGGCCTCACCGTCCCACCAGTTTGGCTAATTAAGGTGACGCTGAAAGTTTCACTGTCTATGTTTTCACACGCAGTACACCTTATATGATGGCCAAAAATGGGATATGAAGATTTTCTCGAAATATCAAAAAAAAAGATTGATGTTTGACATATGTGTGATGTTACTCAAAATTGAACTACATGTTACGAATGGACGGTCGGCAATTTTTAGGGAAGAAAATGAATTTTAAAATATTGAAATACTTTGAGTGTCTCTGTGTGAAGCCTTGCACTAAGATCATAGAAATTTCCATTACCCTTGGACTAGCTTGTGTCGTCATATGAGATATAGATGGTATAAAAATAACAAACTACAATACTAAGAGTGATTTATATAAATCAAGTTTGATTTCTTGCTTTCATGTATGAGTTAATTTATTAACATGGCTTTCTACCCCCCCCCCCACACACACACACACAACACACAAACACACTCTCTCTCTCTCTCTCAAATGGGGGTGAGAGGAGAAGAAGGATGTTCGTAACTCATGCCTCACCATCCTACCAGACTTTGGTCGATGCCCAACACATTCATGACCTAAAAAGGTGACGTTGACTATTTCATAGTCTACATTTTCACAAGCATTATACAATGTATATTGGCCAAAATGTGATGTGTAGATTTTCTCGAATTGTACCTTATTTGGATTCATGTTTGACGTATGAGCGGTTTTACTCAAAATTCAACTACATGTTCAAATGCCAGGTCGGAAAATTTGAATGAAGAAAATATAGTTTAAATATTGAAATAAGTGAGCATATGTGTGCGTGTGTGCGTGTGTGTGTGTGTGTGTCTTTTGTGCACTACGATACGTAAAATTGGCACTACCATTTTACGAATGTGGTGGGTCCTAGAATATTGAAGCAAATTCAAAAAAAATGTGCTAGCTTGAGTCATCGTATGAGATAAAATCGCTATACAAATAACAAACTTACAACCTTAAGGTAATTTAAGAAAGATTTATTATCTTGCTTGCACATGTGTGGTCATGTTGATTGCATTGTATATTAGTATGAACTTAATAATAATTATCCCAAATATTGGCAGCAATGTGCATCTTACCGTTCACATATATTTTATTCAACTTCATTTCACACATAAATACATTCTACTTTATTAGTGTAAAATAAGAGCTTTATGTGAGCTTTATTGTGAAGTGGCTGCCTGAGAGAAGGGCCAAATTTTCAAGGTAACAATTTTGAAACATGGCATACTTCATAAGATGACCATTTAGGTGATATATATGTTGATTATTTCTCGAGTTTGTAATATATGTGGACTTATGTTGAGTTTTAACCAATTTTAGTCAATTTAAAATTGCATGTTCTTTAAAGTTCGGCACGAGTTTTGGTAGAAAATATGCAGATTTTACCATGGTAAGGTGTTATGCTTCATGCATGAAAAATCTACAAAGAAAAGATGAACAATTTGTACGAATGGTGAAGCCGGTGAATTTGAAGCAAATTGAATGCAACCAAAGGAAATTCATTAAAACTAAAAAAAAGATGAAGAGTTCACGAGGAAATGGTATGGCGATTTGAAAAGAAAATGAATCACTACATATGTGAATCTGGTCATAGTAAACGAAAATGCCAAGTAGAGTTTCCAATTTTGTTCATAAAAATAGATCAAATTTGAACTAGATTTGTGATGTAGATTGGTCATAGAAACCGCTATAAGCCATCGCAATGTACGGAAGTGAATAATTCTAGGCATCCATATTTTAATTACTTCATGTAATGTAATTGAACAAGCTAGATTGGGTATTGCCCCATGAAATTGTACCACACATGCCAACAATAGTAAACCTGGTTGCTTACAAGTACGCCAACATTATGTGGCTTGATTAAATGTGCATTAAACTTAAAATGCCTATTTATTTATATTGTTTTAGTAGTCGTATGACAGTGAAGGATCCAGAGTTGCATTAATCGGCGAATTGGGTTACATATTACATAGAATAATTCATGGTAAACATAAAATACATCCAATCCGTCAATATTTTTAGATAAAGGTCTAAGTAGTCCTTCCCCACCGAAGTAGATGACCACCTCCAACACTACGGCCGTCCTGACAAGAACCATCAGCAAAACGTCTCTTTTAGTCCTTGTACTGAGTACTTTGAAGCAGGAAGCCCCAGACACACCCTTCCTTTTACGGTGATGAAGCAATATTAAACATCAAAAGAAGAGGCAGAACAAGATCTCCTACTCAGGGACACTTGGTGGACGCCGAGATATAGGTCGCTAGCTGTGCACCGAGATCCTCTTCTCCTTGCTAATCGCCCTGTCACAAGAAAAACAAATTAATTCAGCATTACTTAAATCCGCATTAGCATCGTCCCAATAAGATTGAGGGTAGTGTTATGTTCACTCACTCCTTATCGATGCGCAAATAGATAGTCAGCTGCTTCGATGATTCATTGCCGCACAGGTACCGCGGCGGCACCGAGAGGAAGGAAGTGACATCTCCCAAAGAAACTGTGCCCGGAGTCGGGCTGCTCGTCGGCTCTAATACCGCCTTCACCACGTCAAACAAGTGTTCCCCGGTAAGCTTACGCGGCCCCGGCATCGGCGGGCCGTTCGCCCACATTGTCACCCTATACCGGGGCAAGTTGCACGCCGCCGGCCTGACGCACACGAAGGATACCGCGGTGTCCATGCCGCAAGGGTGGATGTGCAAGGCGAACACTGCGCCATCCGTCCCGTAGCCGATGAGCTGTAGTTTTGGCGAGCCCGGTGCCGGCACCTTCAGATGAACAAATCCGAAGTCCTCGTCGTACGGGAACCTATCCACAGCGGTCAAGTGGGCTTCTCTGAGGTGTAGGATGAACGGTACCTTCGAATCGGCGAATTCGCAGCCGGGGTGCGTGCAGAAGCAAGAGCCGTGCGGGCACGCCATCATGTGCTTGTCTTCCTCGTTGTAAGGGATCTCCCTCCCGCACCAGTCGTTGATACACTGGATCGTCGGCTTCAGAGGCTGCTTCTTCGGCACAGGCAACTCCATAGTCTAAGGTCTGATGAGGGATCGGAAAGGGGCGCGGGGGGTTGTGGCGGCGGCGGCGCGAGCGAGGGGGGAGCAGTGAGAAGCTGAGAACTGAGAAGGGAGATTGATGTTTATGGAGATTGATGTTTCTTTATAATAATATAGAGGGCTCTTCTTTTAACGGGAGCCTCTAGACTGGTGGACACATGACCTGTGCTCACTGAAGTGTGGGACCTCACGCATGGGAACCACACGTAAGTGACAGACCAGTTGGTGTACTCGGGTGATTATTATAATGTATAAGTACTCCATAGTTTCCTATAGATCCAAGGGTAGGAAAGCCAAGTTATCTCATTTACAAGACATTATTTTTTCCATGAAGCCAAGTTTATCCCCCTCCCCCAGTGATTTGACCTAGATTTGAAATCAAGGCACACGTGATTCAAAAAAGGCAATCTAAAAACATGGAGTATTCATCATTTTGTAGTACATATATCTAGGGAAAATACCAAACATGCCATACCAGTGTTTTAGAGAAGAACCCTCAAGTAGATTGGCACCATGTTGGAGTTCGTCTAGCTAAATTTCCTCCCACATGCATGTGAGCTTGGTACCACTACACAAGAACCATGCCAAACTTTTGAATCATGGCCCAATTTTATGTATATATTTGCAACTTTTCATCATGCAAGCATGAATACTTTGCAAAATATGTGCATTTTGGGTTGTCGCCCATAAATGTGTTTTTGCTTGTCTGCCACCAATCAAGTTTTCATTCGCGGGGAAACATGCATGACAGGATGACCATTTCCAAGGTTTCATGAATTATCTCAATGTGCATCTATATATATACAATTTCTTGGGCTAAATCCGATAAAATGCAAATTTGACACAGTGTGTAGATGAAGTACAGATCAAACAAATAATT
The DNA here is from genome assembly GCA_030979885.1 of Lolium multiflorum. NCBI lineage: Eukaryota > Viridiplantae > Streptophyta > Magnoliopsida > Poales > Poaceae > Lolium > Lolium multiflorum. The sequence continues at coordinate 133,433,884 of CM061747.1, read as the reverse complement.
TAAAAAATACATGGGTGTGTGGCCTGAATGTGTGGATCGAGCCAAGTACATTTTATATAATAATGGCCAAACACATGCACCGCACCCTCGTACTAGAGCAAATTAAAACAAGCAGGGTGAGAGCATCGTGAGATTGCTCGACCTAGCTAAATTTTAAAACAAGCCGAATTAATAAGTTATTGTGTGGGGATTGATAGAAAAGATCGAAACAAAGCATGCATAGTCATATCATTTGTGGTTTACATAATACCTCTATGAACAGTACCAAATAAACATGGCATATATACACTTCTATGTTTAGACAAGAACCCTGCATATTTTTTTGCACCATGTGTTTGAGGCCTCGCTTCCCCAGAAGTGTGTGTGAGAGCATTTTGCATGCTACGAGAAAACAATGCCAAACATTTGAATCGCATGACTCATTTTTTGGTAGTGATATATAGGTTTATGGTTTATATATATAAGGTTTAGTGTTAGGGTCTAGGGGTTTAATATAATTAGGGTTTAGGGTTTATAGAGATTCACATCATCTGTTTCATTTCACAAAAGCCCATTTTCAAATATTTCAAACTTATTCAAATTTGGTTCAAATTTGAAAGACATACAAGTTATAGCACACATAGTGCATACATTTTCACACAAACTGCACTAGATGCTAACCCTATAGCTTGAGGCCATTTGGATGAGGTCGAAAAAATTCTTGGATTAGAATCGTGTTGTTCGAACCCCGTAGTTGGATTTTTTTGAACCCTTGATCTGTAGAACTGGGCAAAACCCGAGTTTAGAGTGACTAAGAAGGATACATGCTTCCCTTTTCATTTTCATGTTTTAAACTTGTTTAAATTATCTTGGTCAAACCTAGGATTAGACAAGATTCAAATGGGCATCAAAATTGAAAAAAAAATCAGCAAAAAGGAAAACCAAAGCAAATAGTTTTCTTATGTCATATAGTAAGCATTAAAGTTGATAAACAAGGTCTAGACATATTCAAACCAGACAAATCATGTAGCTATACCCCCTAACCCCTAAACTCGATCTATCTTATGAAGTCAAGCATGAAGAGAAGTGGTTTTGGGTTTCAAACATGGAAATTTCAAAAACCTCCCAAAAGCTTCATTTTAGAGTGACTAAGAAGGATCCATGCTTCCCTTTTCATTTTCATGTTTTAAACTTGTTTAAATTATCTTGGTCGTCAAACCTAGGATTTGACAAGCAGATTCAAATGGGCATCAAATTTGAAAAAAAATCAGAAAAAAGAAAAACCAAAGCAAATAGTTTTCTTATGTCATATAGTAAGCATTGAATTTGATAAACAAGGTCCATACATATTCAAACCACACAAATCATGTATCTATACCCCCTAAGCCCTAAATTAATTAACTATGTCTTATGAAGTCAAGCATGTGAAGAGAAGTGGTTTTGGGTTTCAAACATGGAAATTTCAAAAACCTCCCAAAAGCTTCATTTTAGACAGACTAAGAAGGATCCATGCTTACATTTGCATTTTCATATTTTAAACTTGTTTAAATCATTATCAAACCTAGGATTTGACCAAGATACAAATGGGTGGGCACAAAATTCAAAAAAATCAGAAAAATGAAAAACAAAAGCACATAGTCTTCTTATATGTCATATCGTAAGCATTCGAGTTGATAAACGAGGTCTAGGTATATCCAAACCAGACAAATCATGTATCTACCCCCGTCGATCTTATGAAGTCTAGCATGAAGAGAAGTCGTTTTGGGTTTCAAACATGGAAATTTCAAGAACATCCCAAAAGCTTCATTTTAGAGTGACTAAGAAGGATACATGCTTACCTTTTAATTTTCATGTTTTAAACTTGTTTAAATCTTGGTTGAACCTAGGATTTGACCAAGATTCAAATATATGGGAATAAAATTCAGAAAAAAACAGAAAAATGAAAAACCAAAGCACATAGTCTTCTTATGTCTATAGTTAGCATTAAAGTTGATAAACAGGTCTAGACATATTCAAACTAGAAAATCATGTATATATCTACACCCCTAACCCTAAACTCTGTCTTATGAAGTCAAGCATGCATGAAGAGAAGTGGTTTTTTTGTTCCAAACATGGAAATTTCAAAAACCCTCCCAAGAGCTACATTTTGGGGTGACTAAGAAGGAAAGATGCTTATTTTTTCATATTCATGATTTAAACTTGTTTAAACCATGGTCAAACCTAGGATTTGACCAAGATTCAAATGGGCATCAAAATTGAAAAAAAATCAGCAAAAATAAAAACCAAAGCAAATAGTTTTCTTATGTTATATAGTAAGCATTAAAGTTGATAAACAAGGTCTAGACATATTCAAACCAGACAAATCATGTATCTATACCCCTAACCCCTAAACTCTGTCTTATGAAGTCAAGCATGAAGAGAAGTGGTTTTGGGTTTCAAACATGGAAATTTGAAAAACCTCCCAAAAGCCCCTTTGCAAATATTTCAAACTTATTCAAATTTGGTTCAAATTTGAAAGACATACAAGTTATAGCACACATAGTGCATACATTTTCACACAAACTGCACTAGATGCTAACCCTATAATTTGAGGCCATTTGGATGAGGTCGAAAAAATTCTTGGATTAGAATCGTGTTGTTCGAACCCCGTAGTTGGATTTTTTTGAACCCTTGATCTGTAGAACTGGGCAAAACCCGAGTTTAACCTATTTAATTATAGATTCGTATATCGATTTTTCTACTACCTTTTTATTATTACTATGCAGCACATGGGTGTTTGCCCGTCGAGTGAAACACGGAGGAAGAGGGATCACTCGGAAGGAGAGAAGAAGGGGGTGTCTCCCCTTTTTCGGGTGATGATGTTGACTTTTGTGCAGGGTTTGTCAGTGAGCAGGAGGTGCGAGCGAGCGAGCGAGTCGAGCGAGGCCGAGAATGAGAGAGATTTGTTTTTTTGTGAGAGGGACAACCGAAGGATCCAGAAGGACCCACAGACTTCCAATACGCATCTGATGCGTCTTCTCTTGACAAAGAAGATGGATGGGAGTTTGCGTACCTACTGCACGTGACTTGTGCTCACTGAAGTGTGGGACCTCAAGGGTGGGCACCACACGTAAGTGACAGACCTGTTGGTGTAAAAACTCGGTTGATTATAATAGTGCATTAGAACAAAGTTTCCTATGGATTCAAGGGTAGGAAATCCAAGTTAACTCATTTACGTGTTAAACTTGTCTAAATCTTGGTCAAACCTAGGATTTGACCAAGATTCAAATGGGCAGAAAAAAAAAAACAGAAAAATGAAAAACAAAATCACATAGTCTTCTTATGTCATATAGTAAGCATTAAAGTTGATAAACAAGGTCTAGACATATCAAACCATACAAATCATGTATCTACCCCTAACCCCTAAACTCTGTCTTATGAAGTCAAGCATGAAGAGAAGTGGTTTTGGGTTTCAAACATGGAAATTTCAAAATCCTCCCAAAAGCCCCTTTTCAAATATTTCAAACTTATTCAAATTTGGTTCAAATTTGAAAGACATACAAGTTATAGCACACATAGTGCATACATTTTCACAAAAACTGCACTAGATGCTAACCCTATAGCTTGAGGCCATTTGGATGAGGTCGAAAAAATTCTTGGATTAGAATCGTGTTGTTCGAACCCCGTAGTTGGATTTTTTGAACCCTTGATCTGTAGAACTGGGCAAAACCCGAGTTTAGAGTGACTAAGAAGGATACATGCTTCCCTTTTCATTTTCATGTTTTAAACTTGTTTAAATTATCTTGGTCAAACCTAGGATTAGACAAGATTCAAATGGGCATCAAAATTGAAAAAAAATCAGCAAAAAGGAAAACCAAAGCAAATAGTTTTCTTATGTCATATAGTAAGCATTAAAGTTGATAAACAAGGTCTAGACATATTCAAACCAGACAAATCATGTAGCTATACCCCCTAACCCCTAAACTCGATCTATCTTATGAAGTCAAGCATGTGAAGAGAAGTGGTTTTGGGTTTCAAACATGGAAATTTCAAAAACCTCCCAAAAGCTTCATTTTAGAGTGACTAAGAAGGATCCATGCTTCCCTTTTCATTTTCATGTTTTAAACTTGTTTAAATTATCTTGGTCGTCAAACCTAGGATTTGACAAGCAGATTCAAATGGGCATCAAATTTGAAAAAAAATCAGAAAAAAGAAAAACCAAAGCAAATAGTTTTCTTATGTCATATAGTAAGCATTGAATTTGATAAACAAGGTCCATACATATTCAAACCACACAAATCATGTATCTATACCCCCTAAGCCCTAAATTAATTAACTATGTCTTATGAAGTCAAGCATGTGAAGAGAAGTGGTTTTGGGTTTCAAACATGGAAATTTCAAAAACCTCCCAAAAGCTTCATTTTAGACAGACTAAGAAGGATCCATGCTTACATTTGCATTTTCATATTTTAAACTTGTTTAAATCATTATCAAACCTAGGATTTGACCAAGATACAAATGGGTGGGCACAAAATTCAAAAAAATCAGAAAAATGAAAAACAAAAGCACATAGTCTTCTTATATATGTCATATCGTAAGCATTCGAGTTGATAAACGAGGTCTAGGTATATCCAAACCAGACAAATCATGTATCTACCCCCCGTCGATCTTATGAAGTCTAGCATGAAGAGAAGTCGTTTTGGGTTTCAAACATGGAAATTTCAAGAACATCCCAAAAGCTTCATTTTAGAGTGACTAAGAAGGATACATGCTTACCTTTTAATTTTCATGTTTTAAACTTGTTTAAATCTTGGTTGAACCTAGGATTTGACCAAGATTCAAATATATGGGAATAAAATTCAGAAAAAAACAGAAAAATGAAAAACCAAAGCACATAGTCTTCTTATGTCTATAGTTAGCATTAAAGTTGATAAACAGGTCTAGACATATTCAAACTAGAAAATCATGTATATATCTACACCCCTAACCCTAAACTCTGTCTTATGAAGTCAAGCATGCATGAAGAGAAGTGGTTTTTTTGTTCCAAACATGGAAATTTCAAAAACCCTCCCAAGAGCTACATTTTGGGGTGACTAAGAAGGAAAGATGCTTATTTTTTCATATTCATGATTTAAACTTGTTTAAACCATGGTCAAACCTAGGATTTGACCAAGATTCAAATGGGCATCAAAATTGAAAAAAAAATCAGCAAAAATAAAAACCAAAGCAAATAGTTTTCTTATGTTATATAGTAAGCATTAAAGTTGATAAACAAGGTCTAGACATATTCAAACCAGACAAATCATGTATCTATACCCCTAACCCCTAAACTCTGTCTTATGAAGTCAAGCATGAAGAGAAGTGGTTTTGGGTTTCAAACATGGAAATTTGAAAAACCTCCCAAAAGCCCCTTTGCAAATATTTCAAACTTATTCAAATTTGGTTCAAATTTGAAAGACATACAAGTTATAGCACACATAGTGCATACATTTTCACACAAACTGCACTAGATGCTAACCCTATAATTTGAGGCCATTTGGATGAGGTCGAAAAAATTCTTGGATTAGAATCGTGTTGTTCGAACCCCGTAGTTGGATTTTTTTTTGAACCCTTGATCTGCAGAACTGGGCAAAACCCGAGTTTAACCTATTTAATTATAGATTCGTATATCGATTTTTCTACTACCTTTTTATTATTACTATGCAGCACATGGGTGTTTGCCCGTCGAGTGAAACACGGAGGAAGAGGGATCACTCGGAAGGAGAGAAGAAGGGGTGTCTCCCCTTTTTCGGGTGATGATGTTGACTTTTGTGCAGGGTTTGTCAGTGAGCAGGAGGTGCGAGCGAGCGAGCGAGCGAGCGAGGAGCGAGAATGAGAGAGATTTGTTTTTTGTGAGAGGGACAACCGAAGGATCCAGAAGGACCCACAGACTTCCAATACGCATCTGATGCGTCTTCTCTTGACAAAGAAGATGGATGGGAGTTTGCGTACCTACTGCACGTGACTTGTGCTCACTGAAGTGTGGGACCTCAAGGGTGGGCACCACACGTAAGTGACAGACCTGTTGGTGTAAAAACTCGGTTGATTATAATAGTGCATTAGAACAAAGTTTCCTATGGATTCAAGGGTAGGAAATCCAAGTTAACTCATTTACGTGTTAAACTTGTCTAAATCTTGGTCAAACCTAGGATTTGACCAAGATTCAAATGGGCAGAAAAATAAAAAAACAGAAAAATGAAAAACAAAATCACATAGTCTTCTTATGTCATATAGTAAGCATTAAAGTTGATAAACAAGGTCTAGACATATCAAACCATACAAATCATGTATCTACCCCTAACCCCTAAACTCCGTCTTATGAAGTCAAGCATGAAGAGAAGTGGTTTTGGGTTTCAAACATGGAAATTTCAAAATCCTCCCAAAAGCCCCTTTTCAAATATTTCAAACTTATTCAAATTTGGTTCAAATTTGAAAGACATACAAGTTATAGCACACATAGTGCATACATTTTCACAAAAACTGCACTAGATGCTAACCCTATAGCTTGAGGCCATTTGGATGAGGTCGAAAAAATTCTTGGATTAGAATCGTGTTGTTCGAACCCCGTAGTTGGATTTTTTGAACCCTTGATCTGTAGAACTGGGCAAAACCCGAGTTTAGAGTGACTAAGAAGGATACATGCTTCCCTTTTCATTTTCATGTTTTAAACTTGTTTAAATTATCTTGGTCAAACCTAGGATTAGACAAGATTCAAATGGGCATCAAAATTGAAAAAAAATCAGCAAAAAGGAAAACCAAAGCAAATAGTTTTCTTATGTCATATAGTAAGCATTAAAGTTGATAAACAAGGTCTAGACATATTCAAACCAGACAAATCATGTAGCTATACCCCCTAACCCCTAAACTCGATCTATCTTATGAAGTCAAGCATGTGAAGAGAAGTGGTTTTGGGTTTCAAACATGGAAATTTCAAAAACCTCCCAAAAGCTTCATTTTAGAGTGACTAAGAAGGATCCATGCTTCCCTTTTCATTTTCATGTTTTAAACTTGTTTAAATTATCTTGGTCGTCAAACCTAGGATTTGACAAGCAGATTCAAATGGGCATCAAATTTGAAAAAAAATCAGAAAAAAGAAAAACCAAAGCAAATAGTTTTCTTATGTCATATAGTAAGCATTGAATTTGATAAACAAGGTCCATACATATTCAAACCACACAAATCATGTATCTATACCCCCTAAGCCCTAAATTAATTAACTATGTCTTATGAAGTCAAGCATGTGAAGAGAAGTGGTTTTGGGTTTCAAACATGGAAATTTCAAAAACCTCCCAAAAGCTTCATTTTAGACAGACTAAGAAGGATCCATGCTTACATTTGCATTTTCATATTTTAAACTTGTTTAAATCATTATCAAACCTAGGATTTGACCAAGATACAAATGGGTGGGCACAAAATTCAAAAAAATCAGAAAAATGAAAAACAAAAGCACATAGTCTTCTTATATATGTCATATCGTAAGCATTCGAGTTGATAAACGAGGTCTAGGTATATCCAAACCAGACAAATCATGTATCTACCCCCGTCGATCTTATGAAGTCTAGCATGAAGAGAAGTCGTTTTGGGTTTCAAACATGGAAATTTCAAGAACATCCCAAAAGCTTCATTTTAGAGTGACTAAGAAGGATACATGCTTACCTTTTAATTTTCATGTTTTAAACTTGTTTAAATCTTGGTTGAACCTAGGATTTGACCAAGATTCAAATATATGGGAATAAAATTCAGAAAAAAAACAGAAAAATGAAAAACCAAAGCACATAGTCTTCTTATGTCTATAGTTAGCATTAAAGTTGATAAACAGGTCTAGACATATTCAAACTAGAAAATCATGTATATATCTACACCCCTAACCCTAAACTCTGTCTTATGAAGTCAAGCATGCATGAAGAGAAGTGGTTTTTTTGTTCCAAACATGGAAATTTCAAAAACCCTCCCAAGAGCTACATTTTGGGGTGACTAAGAAGGAAAGATGCTTATTTTTTCATATTCATGATTTAAACTTGTTTAAACCATGGTCAAACCTAGGATTTGACCAAGATTCAAATGGGCATCAAAATTGAAAAAAAAATCAGCAAAAATAAAAACCAAAGCAAATAGTTTTCTTATGTTATATAGTAAGCATTAAAGTTGATAAACAAGGTCTAGACATATTCAAACCAGACAAATCATGTATCTATACCCCCTAACCCCTAAACTCTGTCTTATGAAGTCAAGCATGAAGAGAAGTGGTTTTGGGTTTCAAACATGGAAATTTGAAAAACCTCCCAAAAGCCCCTTTGCAAATATTTCAAACTTATTCAAATTTGGTTCAAATTTGAAAGACATACAAGTTATAGCACACATAGTGCATACATTTTCACACAAACTGCACTAGATGCTAACCCTATAATTTGAGGCCATTTGGATGAGGTCGAAAAAATTCTTGGATTAGAATCGTGTTGTTCGAACCCCGTAGTTGGATTTTTTTTTGAACCCTTGATCTGCAGAACTGGGCAAAACCCGAGTTTAACCTATTTAATTATAGATTCGTATATCGATTTTTCTACTACCTTTTTATTATTACTATGCAGCACATGGGTGTTTGCCCGTCGAGTGAAACACGGAGGAAGAGGGATCACTCGGAAGGAGAGAAGAAGGGGGTGTCTCCCCTTTTTCGGGTGATGATGTTGACTTTTGTGCAGGGTTTGTCAGTGAGCAGGAGGTGCGAGCGAGCGAGCGAGTCGAGCGAGGCCGAGAATGAGAGAGATTTGTTTTTTTGTGAGAGGGACAACCGAAGGATCCAGAAGGACCCACAGACTTCCAATACGCATCTGATGCGTCTTCTCTTGACAAAGAAGATGGATGGGAGTTTGCGTACCTACTGCACGTGACTTGTGCTCACTGAAGTGTGGGACCTCAAGGGTGGGCACCACACGTAAGTGACAGACCTGTTGGTGTAAAAACTCGGTTGATTATAATAGTGCATTAGAACAAAGTTTCCTATGGATTCAAGGGTAGGAAATCCAAGTTAACTCATTTACGTGTTAAACTTGTCTAAATCTTGGTCAAACCTAGGATTTGACCAAGATTCAAATGGGCAGAAAAATAAAAAAAAACAGAAAAATGAAAAACAAAATCACATAGTCTTCTTATGTCATATAGTAAGCATTAAAGTTGATAAACAAGGTCTAGACATATCAAACCATACAAATCATGTATCTACCCCTAACCCCTAAACTCCGTCTTATGAAGTCAAGCATGAAGAGAAGTGGTTTTGGGTTTCAAACATGGAAATTTCAAAATCCTCCCAAAAGCCCCTTTTCAAATATTTCAAACTTATTCAAATTTGGTTCAAATTTGAAAGACATACAAGTTATAGCACACATAGTGCATACATTTTCACAAAAACTGCACTAGATGCTAACCCTATAGCTTGAGGCCATTTGGATGAGGTCGAAAAAATTCTTGGATTAGAATCGTGTTGTTCGAACCCCGTAGTTGGATTTTTTGAACCCTTGATCTGTAGAACTGGGCAAAACCCGAGTTTAGAGTGACTAAGAAGGATACATGCTTCCCTTTTCATTTTCATGTTTTAAACTTGTTTAAATTATCTTGGTCAAACCTAGGATTAGACAAGATTCAAATGGGCATCAAAATTGAAAAAAAATCAGCAAAAAGGAAAACCAAAGCAAATAGTTTTCTTATGTCATATAGTAAGCATTAAAGTTGATAAACAAGGTCTAGACATATTCAAACCAGACAAATCATGTAGCTATACCCCTAACCCCTAAACTCGATCTATCTTATGAAGTCAAGCATGTGAAGAGAAGTGGTTTTGGGTTTCAAACATGGAAATTTCAAAAACCTCCCAAAAGCTTCATTTTAGAGTGACTAAGAAGGATCCATGCTTCCCTTTTCATTTTCATGTTTTAAACTTGTTTAAATTATCTTGGTCGTCAAACCTAGGATTTGACAAGCAGATTCAAATGGGCATCAAATTTGAAAAAAAATCAGAAAAAAGAAAAACCAAAGCAAATAGTTTTCTTATGTCATATAGTAAGCATTGAATTTGATAAACAAGGTCCATACATATTCAAACCACACAAATCATGTATCTATACCCCCTAAGCCCTAAATTAATTAACTATGTCTTATGAAGTCAAGCATGTGAAGAGAAGTGGTTTTGGGTTTCAAACATGGAAATTTCAAAAACCTCCCAAAAGCTTCATTTTAGACAGACTAAGAAGGATCCATGCTTACATTTGCATTTTCATATTTTAAACTTGTTTAAATCATTATCAAACCTAGGATTTGACCAAGATACAAATGGGTGGGCACAAAATTCAAAAAAATCAGAAAAATGAAAAACAAAAGCACATAGTCTTCTTATATATGTCATATCGTAAGCATTCGAGTTGATAAACGAGGTCTAGGTATATCCAAACCAGACAAATCATGTATCTACCCCCGTCGATCTTATGAAGTCTAGCATGAAGAGAAGTCGTTTTGGGTTTCAAACATGGAAATTTCAAGAACATCCCAAAAGCTTCATTTTAGAGTGACTAAGAAGGATACATGCTTACCTTTTAATTTTCATGTTTTAAACTTGTTTAAATCTTGGTTGAACCTAGGATTTGACCAAGATTCAAATATATGGGAATAAAATTCAGAAAAAAACAGAAAAATGAAAAACCAAAGCACATAGTCTTCTTATGTCTATAGTTAGCATTAAAGTTGATAAACAGGTCTAGACATATTCAAACTAGAAAATCATGTATATATCTACACCCCTAACCCTAAACTCTGTCTTATGAAGTCAAGCATGCATGAAGAGAAGTGGTTTTTTTTGTTCCAAACATGGAAATTTCAAAAACCCTCCCAAGAGCTACATTTTGGGGTGACTAAGAAGGATAGATGCTTATTTTTTCATATTCATGATTTAAACTTGTTTAAACCATGGTCAAACCTAGGATTTGACCAAGATTCAAATGGGCATCAAAATTGAAAAAAAATCAGCAAAAATAAAAACCAAAGCAAATAGTTTTCTTATGTTATATAGTAAGCATTAAAGTTGATAAACAAGGTCTAGACATATTCAAACCAGACAAATCATGTATCTATACCCCCTAACCCCTAAACTCTGTCTTATGAAGTCAAGCATGAAGAGAAGTGGTTTTGGGTTTCAAACATGGAAATTTCAAAAACCTCCCAAAAGCCCCTTTTCAAATATTTCAAACTTATTCAAATTTGGTTCAAATTTGAAAGACATACAAGTTATAGCACACATAGTGCATACATTTTCACACAAACTGCACTAGATGCTAACCCTATAATTTGAGGCCATTTGGATGAGGTCGAAAAAATTCTTGGATTAGAATCGTGTTGTTCGAACCCCGTAGTTGGATTTTTTTGAACCCTTGATCTGTAGAACTGGGCAAAACCCGAGTTTAACCTATTTAATTATAGATTCGTATATCGATTTTTCTACTACCTTTTTATTATTACTATGCAGCACATGGGTGTTTGCCCGTCGAGTGAAACACGGAGGAAGAGGGATCACTCGGAAGGAGAGAAGAAGGGGTGTCTCCCCTTTTTCGGGTGATGATGTTGACTTTTGTGCAGGGTTTGTCAGTGAGCAGGAGGTGCGAGCGAGCGAGCGAGCGAGTCGAGCGAGGCCGAGAATGAGAGAGATTTGTTTTTTTTTGTGAGAGGGACAACCGAAGGATCCAGAAGGACCCACAGACTTCCAATACGCATCTGATGCGTCTTCTCTTGACAAAGAAGATGGCTGGGACTTTGCGTACCTACTGCACGTGACTTGTGCTCACTGAAGTGTGGGACCTCACGCGTGGGCACCACACGTAAGTGACAGACCTGTTGGTGTAAAAACTCGGTTGATTATAATAGTGCATTAGAACAAAGTTTCCTATGGATTCAAGGGTAGGAAATCCAAGTTAAATCATTTACGTGTTAAACTTGTCTAAATCTTGGTCAAACCTAGGATTTGACCAAGATTCAAATGGGCAGAAAAATAAAAAAACAGAAAAATGAAAAACAAAATCACATAGTCTTCTTATGTCATATAGTAAGCATTAAAATTGATAAACAAGGTCTAGACATATCAAACCATACAAATCATGTATCTACCCCCTAACCCCTAATCTCCGTCTTATGAAGTCAAGCATGAAGAGAAGTGGTTTTGGGTTTCAAACATGGAAATTTCAAAAACCTCCCAAAAACTTCATTTTAGAGTGACTAAGAAGGATACATGCTTCCCTTTTCATTTTCTTGTTTTAAACTTGTTTAAATTATCTTGGTCAAACCTAGGATTTGACAAGATTCAAAGATACATGCTTCCCTTTTCATTTGACATGAATCCTTGTGGCACGACCATGTTGGGGTCACTCCTGGCTGTCTACCCAGCCGAGCATGCGGGCTCTATTACCTTGTACGAATCCTCGTTTTAAACAAAGAAGTGAACAAACGCCCCCCCCCCCCCACGGACACACACACACACTTTCTCTCTCTCTCTCTCTCTCTCTCTCTCTCTCTCTATCGCATCATTTGTCTGTCAGACTCCATTGATTTGCCCCAAGTTCAACAAGGTCGCCCCCTTTTCCTCTGAGAGTCCATTGATTTTTATTTGCTGGTGTCACTTGTGCTAAACTGTCATTCCTTGTACTCCCTCCGATTCATATTATTTGATGGTAATATAGATGCATCTATACACATTATAGTTGTAGATACATCCATTTTACCATCAATTAATATTGATCGGAGTTGCAGCGTGGTATGAGGCCTGCCGCCTGCCACCGTCGGCGAGGTTCCAAGTAAACGGCGCCAGAAGAAGAGTAGCGCGGCTCCGGATTCAACCAACTGGCGGCGATGGACGGCACTATGGAAATAAACGCTACGAATTTGGAGGCCATCGCGTACAACATCGCTGGAACGGCGCAGGTCATGTGCTCCCACGACGGCTGCGGGGTCATCGTCAGCTACCACGAGTCCCTAAGCCACCAGATCGCGTGCCCGCACGGCCGGTGCAACTGCACGGAGCAGGGCTGCGACTTCGCCGCCCCACCGTCAGCGCTCCTCGTTCACCTCGCAGAGGCCCACTCGATTCAGGTGCACAGGTTAGAGTATGGCAAGTCCATAGAGTTCCGGGTGACCATGACGCACCCGTGCTCGCCGTGCAGGCTGCTCGTCGTCGAAGGGGATGACGGCTCCGTGTTCGTCCTGTACATCGACGCGCTCGGCCCGGCCATTGTCTTGTCTTTGGTATGCGTCAGTTCGGCCACATCCGTGTGGCCGCTCTACAGGGTGAAGATCTGGGCGCACGGCCCGCCGCCGTCCTCGAAATCGGACTGCAGGCGGGATGTCGTGAAGATGTCTGCCGATGCTTCTGGCAGCGCGTCGCCGGGCGCTGTCGTGTTTGAGGAGCTCACGTCGTTCCTCGTTGTGCCGGGGCCATACCTCGTTGGTGCTGGATCGTCCAAGGAGCTGCGTTTCTACATTCGCATATGCAAGCAGATGTAGCTACTGCTACTTTGCGTAGTTGAAAAAACTGTCAATTTGTCATGAGGAATGATAAATTTCGATGAAAAGTACTTGATTGTTCGTACGGCTGCTATTTTTTTATGGATTCTTCGTTTCATATTTGTGCTGAACTGTTTGTAGTAGTACTTATACTGTACTTAATAATAATGCAGCGTGGAAGTGAATACTCCTTTTTTTTGTGAATCGGAAGTGAATACTCCAACTATATGTAATTGTAACCCCTCCATCTGATTTATATAAAACTATGTGCACTTCCAGATCATTTCTCCTGTTTTTTAGATGTCCTTTCACTTACTATAAAAAACAAAGAAGCACTGCTGCTTTGATTCAAAGGAATGTGGAGAGTGTAGAAATAGGAAAGGTGTAGGATTGAAATTTTCCCATAGGAATCAAATCCAACATAATTCCTATGTCAATCCTATGAATCAAAGAAGCCCTAAGTGGTTACCGGTGCTTAATGCACAGTTCCAAAAAGTTCATCCCGCAGTCCAAATAACTAATAATCAGATGATGTCAATTTTTGTGTATGTAGTTGTGCCTATTACCATCACAAATATAGTCTCAAATAGTATGATGGTGGAGATACACATTTTTTAACTACCATGATTTTCGGTAAATGCTTAGTCAATTTTGACATAATTTGACTTTCTAAAAATAATATAAGCTAAGCTTTGAGATGGAGGTACTATATTGGGTTTTCCTCGTCTTAAGCAAAATCCCTTCCCATCCCCTTAAATAGAGTACTCCAGCCTCGAGGCTAGGAGATAAGAGAGGCCATCGATAGGCCACATACTCCTCGCGCGCTCGCAATGCTGGAAACTGTCACCGTTACCCTGAAGATGGACTCCACCGTGCTTCACTGCATTTTCTGCTCCCAGCCCCTCAAGCCCCCCGTCTTCAAGGTCGATCCCTTTCCCTCCCACACTCCATTGATGTTTCTTTTGTGGGTTCACTACTGCAAAAATGGCAATCCACGAACTTTGATTTGTGCAGTGCAAGGGTAATCATTTGGCCTGCGGCCGCTGCCTCAGCGAGCTTCCCGGGAACCGGTGCCATAGGTGCGTGGAACCCCGCGGCGGATTCGAGCACGACCCGGCAATGGACGCCGTCGTATCAGCGGCGACGGTTGAGTGCCCCCACAGCAGCTGCGGGAGCTTGGTGGCCTACCACCAGGTCCACGACCACAAGATTGCATGCCCGCACGCCCCTTGCGCTTGCACGGAGCCCGGCTGCGACTTCGCCGCCCCGCCAACAGCGCTCGTCGCCCACTTTGCAGCGGCCCACTCGATCCAAGTGCACAAGCTCCCGCCGTACAACACGACCAAAGTGTTCGAGGTGCTGGTGCCGGTGCCGGGTTCGCCGTGCCTGCGGATCATCGCCGAAGGGGAGGACGGCGCCGTGTTCGTCCTGATCATCGGCGTGCTCGGTTCGACTTCGACCACCATCGTGTCTACCGTGTGCGTTAGGGCGGCCGCGTGCGTGTGGCCTCTGTACACGGCAAAGATGTGGGCGAATGGGCCGGCGTCGTGCTCGTTGGCGCACTCGAGGAGCAGGGCGGACACCGTGAATGTGTCATTGGAGGCGTCGAGCTGCGCCTTGCCGGGCGACGTCGCGTTTGATGAACTCACGTCGTTCCTCTCGGTACCGCCGCTGTACCAGGTGCTTGGTGGACCTTCCAAGCTGCTGCGTTTCTACATTCGCATCGAGAAGGAGAACAATTAATCCTCAAAATAAGTACTCCTTATATAGAAAGGGACTAACTGTTTTTCGTCCTGCTAATGCAACCTTGAGGTGACCGGGACAACTTTGTACAAAGCATCGTGCTCATATAAATATACGTACTCTACAAAATCATCAGCAGTGGAGTACCTCGTAGGTGCCATGTCCATGGATCGACAAGACAAGACACATACATAGACTGGGTCACTGGGAGATGGATATTACTACTGGATCGTGATAGGATGCCTACATACACCCTACTCGGCAGGTGACGATACCTTCCCAACAAAGGTATCCAGTCCCATCCATTGATTATATTTTATTATGGACGGAGAGCATTCTACTACGTAGAAGAGATGTCATGTCTTGGGGCAGAGGTTCGGCTTAATCATGGTTTAGATGACTCTAATGTAGATGTATCTAGACATATTGTAACTATAGATACTTCCATTTTAGCATCAAGTAATGTGGATCGGAGGGAGTAATACTATAGTACAATATACTCAGTATAAGGTTAACTTTGGCACACGCTGGGACGCACATATTTGTTAGAAGTACACACATGCAAGACAGAGCACAGAGTAAAATAATTACTATTTACTTATGGGCAACCAAAAGCTTGTACGTGTCCACTCTATATATGGGCATGGACTACACTTATTGCTTGTGGACGAGGATAGCTGTTGTGGACAACACAGTGGATGCTGTTAGAGTGAAACGGCACACTTATTATGGATCGTAGGGAGTATGCAAGATAAAAAAAGATCTACCATACATATTAGTATTATTATCATCAGTTATGTACTCATGACACTGGGAGCATACACACACGATCGTACATACTACAGTAGTACTGTACTACTTTTAAAACTACTTGCAAGATAAAATATACTGTACTACTTATCACTGGGTGCATACACACACGATCGTATACATACTAGTCCTGTACTACTTTTAACACTAGGCTATCCTTTTCAGTGGTCTTCCTCTTCAGCTTCCACAGCCTGTACCATGTTGCTCTTCTTCTTCTTCTTCTTCTTCTTCTTCTTCTTCTTACTCCCGCTGTCCTGGAATTCCGCCAATTTTTGTTGACCCTTCTCAAAGTTCACTATTCGCCTGTATACCTCATATGTTGCGTATGCGTCGATGCTTGCATACAGGATATGCTTCATGGACAAGGGCACCTGCTTCCACAGCTTGTGTTCCTCTTTCGTAAGTTTTTTCATGATAGATTTGTACTGGCTGTCTATAATGGCCGCAGCATAGTCAGCCAACGAATCCTTATTGTTACTAGTGGAATCGGCAGGCTTCCACCTTTTCTGGATGTCCACGAAGTTCGCCACTGAGAGGTTGCAACGCCCAAGCCTGGTAATGTCGTTGCCGATGTCAACACCTGCAAATGTTATGTCAGGCCTGCCAAGAAAGTCAGCGAGTTTGGGGCAGGGCTGGTCGGCCGAGGAAATCTGGTACAGGAGGCAGTCTGTGCCCATGCACAACTGTATGAGGGCAGCCTTCTGTTCAGGCCCATAGGTGTACTCTACGTCTAGGCCAACAATTTTGTACGAGTCTTCTTTCTCCAGTATCAACTCGATTTTGTTGATGTGTTCCTCCACCTTAGACGCCATATTGGTATAGTTCGCCGTAATGGTGGTTGTTCCATGAGCGAGGAAAGTGTGTCCTTGGTAGAACGCTTCCATGGAGGGTAGCGAGAGAGGGGCACAGGCGAGAGTGTCAGGGAGAAGACGAAATGAGGAAGACGAAATGAGGAAGACGAATGTTAACCGCCACGCCAGGGCCTGGAAACCGCCCGTCGCTAGATGCATGCATTTGGACGGTTTTGAAGATGACGGGCCATAGGGCACGAATGCAGTTTCCCTGTTAAAATAATAATAACCGCCCACGTACTTAATTAATTGTATGCTTATTTGTTTCTCGAGAGGAGCCTAGTTTTTTTCTACGAAACTCTGAAGATCTATTAAAAATCATCAACATTAGTACAAAGAGATTCAAAATTAATATTACCTTCGTCTAAAAGGAGGTGTCTTAGTTTTGTCTAATACGGATGTATAAAGACATATCTAAGTTGTAGAAATTACAAATATGTCTTCTTTGCACCACTTAGCTACCACTACAAAGTACAAACACTAACGCAAGGTAGATCAGCATCATGCAATGTAGACATTACAGTATTTTTGTACTACTGTACTTGTCTTCCCTGGTCTATGATTCAATATCTAGTATACTGTACTGCTTATACACCAGGGAGATTCAAAATACGAGTTGAGCGCCAAAACTCCCGCCTCCATACACATATTTCGAATTCCCTTTCGACCCTATTAGCAATGACGCAAAGGCAGACAAGTGAAGCCGGCGTTGGTTGGGGTCTCGTTCGTAATTTACACACCCCCTCTGATATATATAGTCTACCGCCTTCCATTCGTCTTCCCCATTTCCGCAAAAAATCTGTCGCAATACTCCAGGCCCATCATCTCTCACCTGCCGGACCACCGCACCGGAATATCCCAGCCGTACTTAGCCGGCATACCACCTCACCTACCTGAGGCCACCGACTCCCTCGTCCGCAGCACCAGATCCGCTTCACCAACGCCGCCGTGTACTGCATCGGATCTGCTTCACCGACTGCTTCATCCGCAGCACCAGATCCGCTTCACCAACGCCGCCGTGCACTGCACTATCTGAGTTCACCGACTCCCTCGTCTGCCGTACCTGATCCGCTTCACCAACGACGCCGTGCACTGCACCGGATCTGCTTCACCGACTCCCTCGTTTCAGATCTGCTTCCCCGAACCCATCATCGACCGCCCCAGATCTGCTTCCTCGACGCCGACGCCCACCGCAACCGCAGCACCCCCGCCGTCGTCGACGTGACCCGCAAGGATGCCGAGTATGACTACACGAAGCCGCCGTCGAGGTAACCAGACCCCCTCCCCCCTACACGTTTTGGTCTGTTACCATAGAAGGTTCAAGCATGTCTTGGTCAACTAGAATGTGTCCCATAGATCCAGCTCCGCCCCGCTCTCAATGCGCGTGGCAGATGGCAGGATCCTGCGCATTTGCCCATGCCACTCCTCGAGCTCTCTGTCTTGATGTGCTTCACACACAGGGCTTATAATACTAGGAAGCTTGTGCCTCACATACACTTACACACAGGGCTACTACTACTAGGAAGCTTTATTGGATATCTCAGTGGTACAAAGCTTACTTACATGGGACGGGTGATACTCTATTTAAATTTTTGTACATGACCCTTTAGATTGTTGCCATGTGCCAGAATCCAAACCCTATACCATACTTCTAGAATACTCTACAAACTCTAGATATTTCATACTACTCGTAAATATCTTACTCTAGAACATTCCCCATTCTACAGTTCTCTCTACATACCTTGGATACTTCATGACTAAGCTAGCTCCTTTACTAGCCAACCACATTGATAAGATTACTACTAACAATCCCCCCATAATCTTGTCATATAAACTATCTTTACTATTAAATTTAAAATAGGCCGCGGTGGTTGGTGATGGTACGTCAAACGTGTATACAACTCACCCCGAACATAAAAAGTAAGGTCAGCGTGACCGGCTCCATGAGGAGTTCTTATCAGGATTAGTTAGGTCACGACCAAAATCCAATCCGTAGCACTAGGTAGCAAAATCAGCATCCCTTTCCTAATTCTAATCGGTAAGACAAGCATAGATCGGTCCAGCCACACATCTTTTTTGTTCGCTCCCCTTTTTATTCTCTAAGGAACCCTCTCCTTAACGAGCGTAGATTGATGGAGATGGTTTTTGTACCGGTCAATCTTTATATCCTTTCTGGCATAGTTCTGTAAAAGATCGGCAGGTGATCCGTCCTTTCTCCTCTGCCGTAGTTCATCAACGCGTGTCCGGCAATCCCGGTTAGATCGACACAATCGGCAAAAAAGAAAAAGGCCAAAAGAGACCCATTGATTAGGCTCCTCTTGCCGTGCTACTTTAAATTTTCTAACTTTTCTTTCATTCGCAAACATACAGTGACAATCTATATGACTCTAGGTTTCTTTTCCTAATTTTTGCACGTGCATGCATTTTCCCTTTAAAATTCGTAGGACATACAAATCTCAACACTTATGCAACTAAAAATCCTTAAAAAAAACAAAGCTTTCATACCCTGCAGCTTTTAAGAGGTTAGTCACAAGAATCAACCACATGTTTTGGAGCGCAGTGACATTCTCCCTAAAAAAACATGTTTCATGCGTGGGTGTTTCATTAATAAAGAGAAATATCTGTTCAGTTGGGGCCACGTATCGACGTGTGTTCTCGACAAATCAGTTTCTCAGACAAAGTATCTTGAAGGTGTTCATAGAGATTGCATGTGCATTTGTGCGTTCGTAGGAGCGAGTATGCATTTAGTGAGCATTTATATTGTACCGTGTTTTGTTAAAAAAGATGGTGTAAAACGGGCACCTTTTACGATATACTCTCTCCGTCCCAAAATGTAAGGCGTCTAAGGATTGGTCAAAACTCAAAAGTCAAACCTTACGAACTTTGACCAAATATTTTAAAAAATATTTACATTTTCAATATCAAATTGACATATTAAGAAATTATACTTTAGGGTGACTCTATTGATAATGATTTAGTATTGTAAATATTTATATTTTTTGTGTGTAAACTTGGTCAAACTTTAAAAACATTGACTTTTAACTAATCCTTAGACGCCTTATTTTTGGCACGGAGGGAGTATCATTCAATAAATACTATGAATTATTCGATCGTCTGTTCAAACATGTTAATTAGATCGGTCGATTGATCAACTCGGATCGGTCGATCGAGCATCAGAGTTGTCTCAGTGATGACAAAAAATAAGCACATTGTATGATACTGACGTACCACAGATTCTAAAGAAAAATGAGGACCATGTGGCCACACATCCTGGACATAGACATTGCGATTATATTCCATTTATTCTATATTTGGAGGGAGCCATCTTTCGTTATTAACCCGTTGCAACACACGGGTATTATGCTAGTATCCCCTAATCCAGATCACATGGACCATGCACTTCATCTTGTGATGGCATCACACCGACTCACGTCAAGCAACGACGCCGCACCTTGCTTGTTAGCCTGACACCGACTTCATTTTAGATATCATGTAGTACATGTCAAGTACCAAATCACTGAGAACCAACCTGTGGTTGGATGGTTAGGAGGGCAGTGGCACCCCCAGATTTAACGCTTTGGTGTCTCAAAAATGGAGGAATATTCTTCTGTGGGACGCGGCGTTCCCGATGACATTGTGGTGCTAGTGGTGACTTCGTCAATCTCAATACCCGTCGGAACAGTTTCTTGGATGCAGTTTCCTGAAGGTGCTCGAAGGGGTAGTGTGTGTGCCTGAGTGATGAGTGTATGTATGTACGTGTGAGCGTCTATGATTGTACTGTGTGTTGCAAAAAATAGTATTAATTTTGTCTTGTTCATACTAAGACTAGCAAAGCGTTCCCTGCTCTATAAACTCTCAAGAAACACCCCTATAGTATCCATCTAGTTCGTCCTAATGTTAGAACAGTAATTGCATGCTATGTAATTCATCTATTTTTGTTAGGAAACCTACATGTTTGTTTGCTTTTCTTATTCTCAGGTGACAGGTTGTGTGCTGGGACCATAGCCGCCGTCTGTTTTGTTCGTTGCAAAATGTTGTTTTATATTCCGCCATTCTGTGCTCTTCTGTGTTCACAAGGTTTTACATTATAATTTCCATCTGTTTTGTTGTAAACAATGACGGTAAATGCCAATTACTATTTCCTTTCTGCTATCCTTTTGCCATCCTGTAGTACATGTGTGAACTCATTGCTCTGGTACATTTAAATTCTTCATTGTTTTTTTTCTTCAAGAGCTGCAACCCTAACTCTTTGCTGTAATTTCATGTTGCACTATCACATGGAACACAGCAAATCGTGGAGTGAATCACCCCTATAATCCAGTAAGTACCTTTCATTTTTGTATTGATATGCTTATCGTGCTGGAACCAGTTTGTGTTTAACACATTTACTCTCCATATAGATAGGATAACTGGTTTGAAATAAATCATGCTATTTGTATGACTGCACGTCTTCGTTCATTTTCCTGCTAGCTTCTCAAACTTGTTCTATTGCCTGTCTAATCTTTTTTTGTTTGATCGTGATTAAACCAATTTAATTGTTCTGCTTAACTTAAATGATCTGGCATTTTATTCTAGCCACATAATGTTTGATTGCTCATGCACTTCCTCATACTGTTATGTCTTCTGGATTTCTTCCATAATGATAAGAATGTTTTGCTTGGTGAATATGAGTCAGATGATGATTCAATTGGTTATTAGTCCTTGATTCATTGAGTTGACTGATGATTAAAACATATAAACCTTGCGACTATCTGGCATGCTTGTTGTGGGATATAATGAGCATATTTGTTTTTTGTAAGACTTTTTTCGGATTTCACTGTTGATTAATCCAATGCCACCTTCTGTAGTAGGAAATCCACCTTCAGTAGGTATCATAAATAAGATTTGTTGTTACTTTTTGGCTGACCCATCTTTTATTTTTAGGCACAAAATGGTTCATTTGTTTGTTTCTCCTTCCCTTATATTGCGCTCATGGGTTAAACATTGAAATAATATGTCAGTTTATATGAATCCCAGAATGGTTGCTGTCTAATCTGTCTTAATTGGTCCTGCTCGTTTATATTTGGCACCAAATGGATATATTTCTCTTTTATCTGAGGCATTCCCATGGCTGGCTGATGATTAAAATAATGAAATTTAGGGAATGTCTGGCTACCACTTTTGTGGAACTTAAGGGATCTGAAGCACCCCTTCCAAGTGTCAATTTTAATAGACAGCTGTTATGCAGTTTCCTGGCTTATTTTATTAGGCACAGACTGTCTAGTTACTTGATTTATTTTGTTCATATTTGCCATCCGGTTGCTCTGCCTGTTGCATTGGGGTTGATAGCTTGCTTTGTTATATTATGCCTTGTGCTTTGTGAAAATCTGCCATCTGTTTTGATGCTTTGCAAAAATCTGTGACAACTAATAGTATGGTTGTTTTCTCAAATTGTATGGTTCTGTAACTTGCACTGTCTTGTTTTCAGCCCCTGAATAGAGCAAGGAAGGCAGATGGCAGGGCATGTACATCAAGTGTCCAGGTCTTTCCACAGCACAGCCGTGACAATGCCAATTCATCTGATTGTCAGATGATAGCTACTGTCCCAGCCATTCCAGCGCAAACAATCGCTGCCTTTGCACACGAATCACTTGATATAATTCAGCAGCAAAGAGATGAAATAGATTCAAATATCATCATAACAGTCAATGAGATACATGAATTGAAAAATAGGCAAGCTTGGATTGAGCAGATCCTTAATAATCTACTCTGCAGATCTAATGGAAAGCCAGCTGTTACTTGCACTCCGATGAATTCTACCTAACAGAAATGCAGTTTTGCCGATGATGCCATTTGTATGGCTTGTATCATTTGAGTTATTTCGACTTGTTGTATTTGAGAATTTTTGCTGTTATTGTAATCCTTGAGCATTTTTTCCTGTTATTGCTATAGTTTGCAATCATTGTAACAAATTTTCAATGTAATGATTATTTTATCTTGCACTCGGCCTTAAACAGAACTACTAGTATGGTCTCACAATTTTTTTATCATTATACTATGCAAGATTTAGCGGTTGCCCCAAATTCAGAGCATCTCCACCGGCGGCCCTGCCTGATAGCGATTTGGGGGCCGGCGTCGTTTTATGGCTCGCACCGGTGCGCTCCAAACGGCGCCGGCCATTTTTCGAGCCCAGTAGAATCTCCGGCATCCCCGAGAGGACGCGACGGTTCGCATCGACTGGCCACGACGCGGGAAGGTTGGTCGTCGGCGTTTAAATGGCCTCCCGCGCGGAAACCGAGGCAGCGACTGGCCACGAGGGCAGCGACTGGCCACGCGGCGTCCAGTCGCCGTAAATGTGGGTAGTTGCCACCGCTAGATATATAGGACGTACGCCGTCCACCACCGCCGCTCCATTCTCTACTCTCCACATCAAGATGCCGCGCCGTCTGAAGACCACCTACTCGATGCTTGGCCTCAACGGCCGCGCGCTGCCTCCACCACCACGGCAGCCGCAGCCGGAGCCGGAGCCGGAGCTGCAGGCCGACGACGAGCACAGCTCCGACGAGGACGAGGACCCACGGTTCGAGTCCTGGCACGATGTCTACGTAGCAGAAGCGGAAGCAGAGGCGGCGGATCGAGGAGTCAGCGCAGTCGGGCGAGCCGCCGCAGGCCCCCACCGACCCGGAGCAGGCGGCGATCCTCGCGTCGCTGAACGCACAACGATACCAGCGGTTGAGGGAGGAGGAGCGCGAGTTCGTCAACGACGCGAACCTCGAGCACGTCCTCGAGATATCGCGCCAGCGAGCGGTCACGGAGGAGGCGGGACGCCGCCTCAAGGAGGCGGAGCGACAGAAGCTCGCAGAGCTCAACGCTCATCGCCACCAGGACGAGTTCGCTCGCCAGCAGGCGAGGCGCGCCGAGATCGAAGCTTCTCGGGAAAGGCTGGAAGCGCGGGGACAGCGCCGCCGGCCGCCATGCTCCACCGCCAGATGCGCGAAGCAACGAAGGAGAAGCGGGCACGAAAGCAGGCGGCAATGGCTAAGAACAACGACGAGGCAGTGCCGTCGAGCGCCCCAACCGACGGCCCGTAGACCAGGATTAAGTTTAAGTTTAGTTATGTTTAAAGTCGAGCTACTTTGGTATAAATTTCGTATGATTTTGGGTTTTTAAATGTCAATTTTAATTTTAAAATGGCTGCCGTTTGGGGCCGCTGGTGTGGTGTGGGAGCAGCATCCCCAAATAGAGGATCATGGTAACAGAAATTGTCAACGTGATGATGATTTGATGTTGCACTCGACCTTGAACATAAGTACTAGTACGGTCTCACAATTTTTTTAATCATTATACTTTGCAACATTTAGCGCGGATGCGCCAAATTCAGAGATAGATCATGATCATGGTAACAAATTTTCAACGTGATGATGATTTGATGTTGCACTCGGGCTTGAACAGAAGTACTACTACTGTCTCACAAATTCTTTATCATTATACTTTGCGAGATTTAGCGGATGCGCCAAATTCAGAGATAGATCATGATCATGGTAACACACTTTTCAATGTAATGATGATTTGATGTTGCACTCGACCTTGAACATAAGTCCTAGTACGGTATCACAATTTTGTATCATTATAATTTGCAAGTTTTAGCGGATGCGCCCATTTTCAGAGGTAGATCATGATCATGGTAACAAATTTTAAACGTGATGATGATTTGATGTTGCACTCGACCATGAACAGAAGTACTACTACTGTCTCACAATTTCTTTATCATTATACTTTGCCAGATTTAGCGGATGCGCCAAATTTAGAGATAGATCATGATCATGGTAACAAATTTTCCACGTGATGATGATTTGATGTTGCACTCGGGCTTGAACAGAAGTACTAGTACGGTCACTAATTTTTTTAGCATTATACTTTGCAACGAATGCACCAATTTCAGGTGCATGTCACCAGATCTGTGTCCGATGATGATCATGGTAGTAACCGATGTTCAACTTGATGATGATTTGATTTTACAGTCGGCCTTGAACAGAGGTACTAGTACGGTCTCACAATTTTTTATCATTATACTTGTACCTTAGCGAAATTCAAAATCTCATAGCGGCAAAACTTCCCGCCCACAAAATACAAAAATTTCACACGCTTCCAAATTCCCATTCTACCCCTGTGGAGATGACAGCAAAGTCGGTTGGTGAGGGGTTTGCCCGTCATTTTTTCGATCACCACCTCCCTAGCCCGGAAACCCTCCCAAAAAAAATACATTTCCTTCAGTCTCTCATCTGAGACCACCCACCGGAACTTCTCAAGTCCCTCTCTCTACCACCTCCACGACCACCGCACCGGAACATCCCCGCCGGACTTCCCTGGCCTACCCGAGCCCTCGCGATCCTCGTCATCCGGCTGCCTGCCGGAGCCGCTTCATCGACGCCGTCATCAACCGGACCGGATCATCCCCGCCGAACCTCGAAACCATATATGCTCATCCAGCAGTCTACCGCAGTCGCTTCAGCTGCGGCATCGTCCACCCCACCGGAGCCGCTTCGCCGGATCCGTCGTCCACCGCATCGGATCTTGCTCACCGACACCGCTGTGCATGAACCGGATCTGCTTCACCGGCGCCGTGCATGATCTAAACTCTTCTACTGTCGCTTTTCTATTGCTTGCCTGCAAGTTCTTGTTTAATCTTGGGGGAACCTGTTTGTGCTAACGACGCGCCGTTACGTTTTTGCAGATGAGATGAGTAATCATGAAGTGTAATGGCCGTCTCTCCAACCCCAAGTAGCACATGTAGCGTACTTCATCACCGGATCTATCAACCCCAGGAAGATCTGTTGTGACTCCCACAGAGTGCTTCTCCTAATGTAAGTCCCTTGTTTTAGCGCCATGTTCTGGGTTCAGATGCTTGTTTATCTGAAGCTCTTTTAGTTCATTCCTAGCTATGACCGTAACACGTTGCTATTTTCTACTTCATTGCTAACTTTAAGCGATTGAACATTTTGGTTTGCATTCCCTGCTCTGTAGATGTAGCCATCATAACTTCTATCTTGCTCAGTCGTTGTTACAAAAATTATACTGTAGGTATTATAGTAACATCCTGCTATTATTTAGTTCATGGCCAATTTTAAGTAATTGCACATGTTGGTTCGCATTCCCTGCTCTATAGCTTTTGGCATCGTAACTTCTATATTTGGTTTACATTCCCTGCTCTGTAGATCTAGCCATCATAACTTTATCTTGCTCAGTCGTTGTTACAAAAATTATGGCCTGCTACTATGTTGTTTGTGCCAATTTTTTACTCCATGAACATGTTGGCTTGCATTCCCTGTACTACAGGTGATGCCATTGTTTTGTATCTAGTTCATTGTAAGCTAACAAAGTAAGGACTTAGTTTGGCATGCTATCACTCTGCTATCTAGCCTGTAGTACAAATAAACTTGTCATACTACTAGATAATAATTTTGCGTGCCATCTTGTTCTTCAAAAGCTGCATTATTGACTTGTTTCTCTGACTTGGCATGACGCTCACATATGGAAAGCTGAACATATTGGTTTGCATTCCCTCTTATACAAGTTCACAGGTGATCCCACTATATTCTGTATCTGGTCCATCCTAAGCTCCAGCGTTAACTATCCTCCATGTGTTGCTCATTACAAGTTTATATCCCGAAACATCTTGATTTGCATCCCCTTCACTATAAGTTCAGGATTATTATTTAGTTCACGGCCAAAATGAAGTAATTGCACTTGGCACATGTTGGTTCACATTCCCTCCTCTTTAGCTTTTGCCATCGTAACTTCTATTTTTGGTTTACATTCCCTGCTCTGTAGATGTAGCCATCATAACTTCATCTTGCTCAGTCGTTGTTACAAAATTTATAGCCTGCTACTATGTTGTTCATGCCAATTTTGTACTCCCTGAACATGTTGGTTTGCATGGGACTCGACAGTAGTAAGTCTGCTTTTTTCATTCTAACATGCTCTGTTATATTGGCTGTTGGTATGCGGCATGCACTCTTTGTTTGCTTATTGTGCGCATTACAATGATCTTGTTATAACGACGAAATGATGAGTTCCAAATTCTTTGGCAAACTATATTGTAGTGTCTTTGCCTTTCCATTGTTGTTGTCTTAACTTGTAATGTCTTTGTTTCAGATATAGGTGCTGCATGGACAACTTAAAAGATTGCCGGATCGCTTCATTGTATTGCTAGGTTTAATTACCATTCAATTTCTCTGGGTTCTGTAATATTTTTTCAATGCCTTGCAGCTGATGTAATATTTAGTTAGTTTTTATAGTTCTTTCGCGCATTTTTTCTTTGGTGCTTGTGGTAAGTGAGGCTATCCGACAGAAATCAACTAAATCACGAATTCCCATCCCTTAAACGGCCCAATTAAGCGAAATCACATATGTGCCTGCCCGCAAAATCCTAAAGCGCATATTATGCCGGCATATAAACAGCACCTAAACAGGCTGGCCCACTTACTTCTTGGGCCAGCCCATTTGATTTACGGTGGACCCCACACACTAATTGGGCTGGCCCACTTGCTTTAAGGTGGACCCCACCAACTACTGGGCCGGCCCACTAATTAGTTGGGCCACCCCATTTGCTTTTGGGGGACCCCACATAATAAATGGGCCGGCCCTTTAAGAGGAAAGTGGGACCCACTGTGTTTTTGCCGGCCCATTATCTTGTTGGGCGGCCCACTTGCTAAATTGTGGACCCCACGTACTAGTTGGGCGGCCCTTTAAGAAAAGTGGGGCCCTTTGAGCTTATTGGGCCCGCTATCTTGTTGGGTGGCCGCCCTATGGTGGTCCCACATGGTAAATGGGCCGCCCTTTAAGTGGAAGGTGGGACCCACCTGTGTTTTTGCCACTTTCTATATGGTGGACCCCACATACCAAATGGGCGGCCCATTGAATGTGGGACCCACTGCGTTTTTGGCCCCGCTATCTTGATGGGCCCCACTTGCTATATGGTGGGCCCCACACTAAATGGGCGGCCTTTAACGGAAAGTGGGACCCACCGTGTTTTTGGCCGGCCACTATTTTGTTGGGGCCCTTGCTATATGGTGGACCCCACGAACTAAATGGGCCGACCCTTTAACAGGAAAATGGGACCCACCTGTTTGGCCCGCCCACTAGCTTGTTGGGCCCCACTCTATACGGTGGACCCCACACACTAAATGGGCCGGCTTTTAACGGGAAAGTGGGACCCACCTGTTTGGCCCACTTGCTTTGGCCGGCCGTTCTTTAAGGTGGACCCCACATGTTAAATGGGCGCCCATTTAAGTTTTGACCAGTCAACCTTAGAGGTTAGGCCCGGCCCACTTAACTAATGGACCAGCCCAGCTATATAGTTGACCGGTCAAACTATGTCATCTGCCCGGCCCGCTTAAGACGTGGCAGGCCTCGTGTGGGCCTACCATCTACCACGGGGTTTCAGCCGGTTAACGCCGTTAACTGGCAGTTAACGGCGTCTGCCACGTGTCAGTTTGCATGACGTCAGCAGTCAACGGGCTCCCGAAAACACTTCCGCAACGGTCCGATTTTCCGTGGCGGAAGGGCGCCCAAGCGCGACGGACCGAAAAAATCGTCGTTGGACTTTGCCTGACGCAGTTTCGACAACGGAACCCATATCGTCGGGTTAGGCCCATAGGCGACGAAAAATACCCCTTAGCGGACGATTTTGAGACGTTGTCTATCAGAACTTTTCTTGTAGTGCCCGCTGGAAGAATGCTCAGAGGAAGTCCGGGCAGGAGGACAAGGGTGACGCCATCCCGGATGAACTTCTCGGGCTGGTGTTCCTGCGCCTCACCTCGCCTCTGGATCTCGTCCGCGCCGCGTTCGCCTGCAGGAGCTGGCGCAAGGTCATCGCGGCGGAGGACTTCCGTGTCCTCTCCGCTCGCCACGGCGCGCCATCCTCCATAGTCGCCGGCCACTACCACATCAGCTTCTCCCATTGTCACTATCGGCCGTCTGGCTTGCTGCCCCACTTCGTTCCCTCTTCCTCGTCATGTTGGGCCGGGGTCGCCGCAAATAATCTCGCGCTCGACTTCCTCCCACGGGCGCCAAACGGCGACCTCAGTTTGGAGCTCGCCGACTCTCGGGGCGGCCTCCTACTCCTTGCGGACTTCGACCACACCGAACACGGAAAGCCTTTCGAGCAGCCTTCACGTCTCGTCGTCTGCGATCCCCTGGCAGGTCAGTACGTGACGGTCCCTCCACCCCCTGCTGTTTCGCACACAACATTCGTAAGCTTGTTCCTGGGCGCCGCCCTCCATGGCGAGGACGCTGCGGCGCGCATCAGTCTGTCAAATTACAGGGTGACGTGCCTGATCTATCATGACGGCATCTGCAAGACCTGCGTGTTCTCGCCTGGCCCTGGTGGCCACGCTTGGACCTCCTCCGGCGCCATCGTGCCTCTCCACGCCACGCACACAGGCCGGTCGGATATCCTCTTTGTGGGGTGCAACGCCCGTTTCTTCCAGTGGTACGTGTTCGGTGGGCTCGGAAACTTCATTCTTGCTCTCGACAGAGAATCCGGCGAGCTCTCACGCTTCGAGAGAGCTCGAGACGAGGACTGGCTTCACACCGTGCCGATTGAGATGCTGGGCGGGCCCTCGCGCGTGCTGAATTGGTACGTGCTAGAGCTTCCGTGGCCACCTACCTTCCGAGCTTGCTTATCCTAGGATTCTGGCTTCCTGGGTTGGATTAGTGTCGGCCATGGTGTCGTCGACATGGTCTGGAGGTTGAAGACGAAGGGCATCTCAAGGATTTTGTTGTAATTTCGTTTTTTTTCAGGTGTTTTGTACTATTTGATGTTTCTCTTAATGCCAGAGGGTTTATTTGCACTAGTCATACTTGACATAGCTGTACGTTTTGAAGATTAACTTGTTCATCATGATCCGAACTTCTCATACTCTTAATGCCAGAGGGTTTATTTGCACTAGTCATACTTGACATAACTTCGAACTTGTTTTGAGTAATACGTAGTATGGTATACTAGAATAGGAGGAGTAACACTTTTCGCATTTGGGCCAAATATAAAGTACTACCTCCATTTCAAGGAATAAGGCGCACGCGTACTCCAAGACGTATCTTTTGGTCAGATTACCTTGACCATTGAATTGACAAGACAACACACAGAGCATTGGGGCGTGCTCGATGGTGCTAGCTGCGGCTATACAGACATGTGATAGGCATCGCGGAAGCGTCGCAAATAGAAAACAAATCATATTTTTTGGGGGAGGATGTTTTGGCTCCTGGTTGCGTATGCTCCCTTTAGTTTGAACTGCAACATCTATATATTTTGAAATGTAAAAAAAATCCAAACAAAAAATTAATCTTTTCATCTTCACATGCTAAGAGCGCATAAAGTCTTTCCATAAAAAACTAAATTGTCGTTTGGGCTATGTAAAAAAGATAAAATTTATTGCTAAAAATAAAGCTGTTTACATCAACCACAAAAAATATCGGCTTTTCACGAAACTACACGAACACACATAGATTATCGAGAAGTACATGCGGATTTTTTTGTTAGAATTTTTTGAAAATTAAAAATATGTTTTTTTGGGTCGAGGTAGCATATCCGCCCAATAGCCGAATTAAATTTCCGATTTTTTTGGACTGACAATTTCATCGGGAAGACATGGATGCGCGCAGACGGCGTGCAAGGCAAGGCATCGATTTGACCGGACGTACTTAGGGCAGGTCAGGCTGCCAGCGTACTTATTCCGGGCAGGTGAGGTACTAGAACTCAAAGTCCTCCTCAGCGTCTCTCCTCTCTCTCTGTCTTTATTGAGTGTACTAGCGCGCAGGGACTCAAAGTCAGGGAAATGTTTGAGATGCAAAGTAAGAGAATATTTACCAGTATAATTGGTTGATTAGAAGATTAAGTGGTGAAATCACAACAGATTGGAGCAGTACATGGTGGAAACCGCAAAATATCCTTCCAAATGGTGTTTTTGTGCAACATACGAAGTATGAGGTGGTGGAACTTGAGGCCAGTGACTTTACTTACTCCAAAATGCAACTTTACGTACATGAGCCATCGGATCAAGATCCAACGGACACAGTTGATCCAGAATTTGTAGTCACATTTTAAGTTGCTCGAAAAAAATCGAAAACATTACAGTAAGATATATATCTTTCTTAAGTATTCTGGTAAAGTTTTACTTCATTTGAAAATTGAGTTTAATTTTAAGTTTAAAATTTGGATCAACCATGTGCGTTGGATCTTGATCGAATGACTCACGTACAAGTCGCCAGTGAAGTTACTGGATCTCGTTCCTTGGTGGAATCTGCAATTCCCTCCCCTATATATACTATACAAGTCGAAGACTACGACCCTCTATCCCTATCTCCTTCACATCCTCTAAATTCATATTCCCATTTAGAATCGTTGGGCATGGAGGTTCCCCCTGGTAGCTTTAGAGCTTTTGTCGACGATGCTAATTTGAGAAGACTGCTCACCTACGGTTTGTGCTCTCAATCCGCACAACCTCCATTTTGGCGGGTTAGTACTTTCTTCACTAGGTTCATCAAGATGTATTTTAATTTGGGCTAACAGTCGTGTTAATTTCCTTGTATTAAGCAGTGCTGTTCGTGCAAGAAGGTTGCATGCGACAGCTGCGCTAGGAACCTGCCCGGTGGCGCGTGCCCGGGATGCCAGGGCGTCTTCCAAGGTGAAAGTCCTCCATCTGAAAGCATGTACTTTTCCCGTGAATGTGTTATGGAAAAGAATGTGGTGAGAAGAACGTTCATCTGCGGTTTGTGCTCTCAAATCGCACGACGTCCACTATAACGGGTTAGTACTTTCTTCACTAGGTTCCACCCAACTGTATTTTTCTTTGGGCCAACAGTCATGTAAATTTCCTTGTATTAAGCAGTGCATTCGCATGGGGGAGGGACATCACATTGCATGCGGAAGCTGCTTAAGAAACCTGCCCAGTCTCGTGTGCCCGAACTGCGACGGCATCTACGAAGAGGATGAGGATTTAAGTAGATTTGCCTCCTTGTTTAAGGTGGATTGCAGCAACGATGGTTGCGACATGAGCGGCGACTTGCTCGAATACTTTCAACATGAGGCGACGTGCCCGCATGCGCCAACGAGACGGTAGGTGGTTGATCTTGCCGGTCTCGATGGAGAAGATGATCGCGCTTTGAGGCTAATCTGAGCTCGGTGGAGAAGGACCGGATGGAGTTTCCTTTTCTAGAACTAGAGTTCTTTTTGTACTTTTGGATGTCTTGTCTGTAGTTTCCTTTTACTTGGAGGGTCCTCCTAGCTTGCAGTCTGTAATCCCACCGTCATCATAATATAAAAGCAGTGTCGCGAGGTCCTTCGGGACATTTCTGTGTTCAAAAAATGTATGATTTTAGACATGTCGTCTATTTATGTGTGCGATGTTGTATCATCTATTACCGTGATTAGTTTGAACGTGTCCATGTCCTAGAACAAAACTTCGGCATGATGTACTTGTATGTTTAATTGAATTCGACCAAGTATAATGTGGAACCGATCATTGCGAGCATATGGAGATTGCGAACCGGTAATTGACAGGTGGTACATGCTCTATCTTAATCTTGTTTATCTAATGGTAATTGCGATTTATGCGGTACTGAAATAATTAGTTTTAGTTATAAACAGGGACTCTTCGGACGGGGGCTCCTTTTCAAACAAGACCGGGGAGATTTATGAAGTGCTAGAAGGGAACAAATTACTACATGAGTGTTTTGCGTGAAATGGTTAAAATTTGTAGTGGCAGATTGCCGCCAATGCAATTTTTTCATGTGGTTGATATGGTAGGATGGACATTTCCAAAATTTCACGAATTATTTCGGTTTGTGACCATATATTAAATTAGTTCTGGGCTCATTTCCATATAATTTGAAATTTCAACGCGAAGTACACGAAGTACAATTAAAAAAGGGGAAACTATATATACGTGATGTGCACTAAATGTGTGGTACCCCCCAAAAAATGACCAAACATATGCGTTGCATCCAAGTACGTAACACCCATATGGCAAACGAAAGCATTGAGTAGTTGTTTGTGATGTAAGTAATCTACATATATATCAAAATACCAAACATGGCACACCAAAATATTTTTTAGAAGAACTTACCAGATTTTGGCACCATGCATGTTGGAGTTTTTTTTTGACAGAATCCATCTTGGAGTTCGCATGGCTCTCTTCCGAAGTGAGAGGTGAGTTGGTTAATGCTAGAACCATGGCAAACTTCCGAATGTTAGTAATTTATCATGGATTCATCATTTGTGATGAAATACCTAGGAACAATGCCAAACATGACCTACCTATGTTCTTGAGAATATTCCCTTTCACCGATTTTGGCACCATGTGTGTTTTTAAGTACGTTTGCATGCCTTCTTGATTGGTTATTAAAATACCATGTCAAACTGTCGATACATGGAAAATTCCTTTGCTACAATCAAATAAACTTCGGGCTCCTTTTATTCAAAGGAATATGGAGGGCGTAGGAATATGAAAGGTGCATGATTGGAATGTTATGCCAAGTTGAATCCTATAGGAACATGATGTGTCTTTGATTGTGGCAAAGGAACTTTTCCATGAGGTATTAGCTAATGGTTTTTTCCTATAAGATTTGCACTACAAGATTCCTATATGAATAGTTCCTATGAATCAAATGACTTGTATAGGAATTTTTCCCATAAGAACCGAATCCAACATAATTCCTATGACAATCATATGAATCAAAGGAGCACGATTCCCATAGGATTGAAGTAGACATGACATCCCAATTCTATGATTTTCCTTTTCCTATACTTTCCATTTCCTATGAACCAAAGGAGGCCTAACTAGTTGGCCATACTGAAACAATTGCCAAATAAATGCCGTGCATCCTATGGCCCCCGTGAGTTTGACCTAAATTTGAAATCATGGTAAAAGGTGCTTAAAATAGGCAAATAAAAGCATGTAGTCAATTTTTTTTAGGATGTAGTACTACCTAGGGAAAATACCAAACATGCCATAATGCAAACTGTGTTTTAGAGAGTAGCCCTTCAAAAAAGTTGGCATCCACTTGTTGATTTTGCTATCGACATGACAAAATAACTGATCAGATGACCAAGTGGTAAAAATTGCAACAGATTAGACCACCACATGGTGGAAACTGCTAAAAATCATGAAAACTGCGAAGAAAAAGTTAAAGTGGTGGTTTGTGCAGCATATGGAGGATTGAGTAGTACAAGTTGGATGTGCACTACCGTGTGCCCGTGGTAATGTTCGCCTATTATGATGATGGCAAGAAAAAATGATGTTTTCTCTGCTGAAACTGTCCCGAGCTGATTTGACGAGACAAAATACAGCTACACGGCGTGCAAGGGACGGCTATACAGTACATTAGCTTCTTCTCGGGTCACACGCCTGCACCACAGGTGCAGTAAGTGCAGCAGAGACCAGAGAGAGAAGGAACGCCCGTATTATATTTGATTTCAATTCATATTGTTTTTTTCCTTGCCTCTCCGTCTTCTTCACCGCCATCTTCTCGGTGTTTTCAAGAGTGATTATCAAGTGGAGAGACAATTGCATTGGGAAAGTCTCTCCACTTGATAATCTCTGTTGAAAAACTCGCACGTCTTGTGAAATGTGAAGGCTGCACGCGTGGGGAAGGGAGACGCAAACGCCGCACCGCATCATTAGTAGTACAGTAGTATACCTTTCTCTCCTCAGGCACCCCGGCTGGCCGCCCGCCGCAATAGTTCCTTGCATAGCGCTTGCCGTCTCCTCCAAAAACCCCCAGCGCACTTGCATCCGCCATCCACCTAAATCCACCGCCGAGTACCTTTCTGTCCTCACCACCGCCGCTGCGCCTATTCCCCTGTCCAGCAGACGACTGCGGCGTTGCGTGTGTCGCCGCCGTGTCAGATGGAGGCGGAGCCGCTCAACTCCCGAAGGCGGGTCGAGCCAGATCGGGAAGAGCCTCCGTCGAGCCTCGACCTCATCAGCCGCCTCCCCGACGAGATGCTGCACATCATCATCTCCCTCCTGCCCATGATATCCGCTGTAAGGACAACATTGCTCTCCAAACGGTGGCGCCACCTCTGGCGCTCCGTCCCACTTAACCTCCTCGTCGGCGACAACGACCTCATCAGCCGCCTACCGGACCAGATTCTCCACATCATCATCTCCCACCTGCCCACTGTATCCGCTGTAAGCACAACCTTGGTCTCCAAACGGTGGCGCCACCTCTGGCACTCCGTCCCACTTAACCTCCAGATCGACGACGAACTCGCCAAGCAAAACCACAAACGCATCGCCGCGGTCTCCAGTATCCTCGCCGCTCACCCTGGCCCCGCCAGAAGCGTGTCAATCGACCCCTTCAGAACCACTTGCAAGGTCGACACCACGCTCGACAGCTGGTTCCGGTCCAGCACCCTATCTTGCGTCGAGAACCTCAGATTCGATGCTGGAACTGTGATGCGCTCCTTCCCGCTGTCCGCGTTCCGCTGCGCGCCCACGCTGCGCATTGTCAGCATTTCTACTTGCTATTTGCCCGAGATTCATGCCAACTCCATGCTTCTTTTCCCCCAACTCAAAAGGCTCTTGCTCTATGACGTCTACATCTGTAAGGCGACGAACATCGACCGCCTGTTCACCCGCTGTATTGTGCTCGAGGCACTTCACCTTGAGGGGGTCCACGGGTTCACCCAACTCAACATTCAAATGCCAAATCTTCGTACAATTAGTGTGGCTAGCTATTGGAAACGCAACACCACCGAACTTATTCAGTTAGACACGGTGCAAATTATGGATGCATCTTGCCTCGAGAGATTGGTCATATGCGTTGATGATGTTCCACTACTAATCCAGGTCGCCAACGCACCAAAGTTGATGGTGTTGGGCTTTGCGTCGTACCCTGGCTGCCAACTTGTTATTGGACGCATAAACTATTTGGTAGAACAGCCTTCTTCTTGTTGAATTAACTCACATTTTTGTTATTTTTTTGACATATGTACCATTGTCCTGTAGAGGATGATGCCCATAAGCTTGGAAAATTCTCTGTGCACAGTGAAGAACTTGGTTCTAAAATCTGACGGCCCTCGTCTGGATCAACTACTTGCATTTCTTAGATGCTTTCCCTGCACGGAGAAGCTATATATCCAGGTAAATTCGTTGTTGTTAACTGTTTACCACTATGAGCAAAAACTGTAGAGTTACATGGAGTTAACCTGTTATTACTTATTAGCCTAGATCAGTTGAACAATTGTACTAGAAGAACATCCACAATGGAGTTATATTATGTTGGTTCAAAACTAAACTTCTTGTCATACAATGTGTTGTATCTTGTGCATCTGTGAAGTTTCATATAAACACATGATAATATGTGATCTGTGTAAAAAAGAGAAGACATATGTAAATAGTGTGACTTACTATTTACACATCATTTGTTCTTTTTTTGTGTAGATCACATATTATCATATTTTTGGATGAAACTTCACAGAAGCACATGATAGAACACAATGTATGTCCAGACTTTTAGTTTACATTTTTTTTGGAAACTTGGAAGTGTCAAAAGAAAAATGGGGTGCACCCGCAACTAGTTGCGGATTGGAGTTTCCCATGTTGGTAACCTTTCCCCAACTTTACAATGACAATAACAGATGTAAAAAAGTGCATCTATCAAATTGGAACGTGTCAGGGGATTATGTTGTTCCACGGTCCTCAATTAACACATGATTCAACTCACCTGAGATATTCATTAGTTGATAGCTATGAAGTACTTTGTTATTGTACTGACTACTTAATTTGACTTCTTTGCAGTTTTATAGAACCGGCAATAAGGTTCATGTGCTGCATAATGAGCCAGCCTGTCCCATTGAATGCCTTGATCTCCACCTCAAAGAAATTTCGATTTCTGACTACCGAGGAAGGAGAAATGATGTTATTGTCTCCAGGTTCTTTATACAGAACACTAGAATGCTCAAAGTAATGAATTTTGGTGTAAGATATCATCACAAGGAGATCTGGTGGGATACCCAGTTCAAGCAGCTAGACCTGAAGAACACCGCTTATAGAGATGTTGATTTTCAGTTTGGATATTTACCATCCTTAGATAAGTTCAGCTCGGACGGTGTTCTTAGCTGGTTGGTACATGACTTGTCAGTGGCTGATCCCTTTGCTAGAGGGATATATGCAAGAGAAGGGCCAATTTCTGCATAGTGTTAGTTTAACTCCCTATATTTTGTACTGGTCTGAACAATATATTTTATCACTCTGTTAATGTAGTTCAGACTTGATGTTATTCTTGTGAACATGGTCTAATATTCTAATGCTTTCGCGATGTATGTACTACTAGTGATATTTACAGAAGCTAGCAATTGTTTGACAAAATTTACTAAAAAAAGCCTGTAACGCATGTTCACATTCAGTTCGTCAATGCTAGTGTTCACAGAGGAAAGGTTTATTGTTCACAGAGGCTGACATGTGGGGCCCATGAGCCAGCAGAGTCCTCAACGTTTCAAAGGCGGCAGGGAATCAAAAAAAAATGAAGTAGCCACAAATTAGGGTAAAAAATAACTCCAAGAAAGGAAACTTCTTTTGTAAATAGAGGACGACATGCGGGTCCCATTTTGCACGGGATCGAAAGAAAAAAGGCAAGTGACCAAATATCAGGAGCCAAAAATAATCCACGAAAAGAAACTTTTATTGTACATAGAGGATGACATGTGGGTCCCATTTTGCAATAGCGGTCTCATAGTTTCCAGGCGGCACAGGATCAAAAGAAAAAGGAAGTAGCCAGAAATCAGGGTGTCAAAAAATCCATGAAAAGAAAGATTTCAATTGGGCTGCATCTGGACATCTGGGCCTTCGAACTATCGTGCTGGAAGCCTTTTGACTCGTACAATTTAAGCCCACTCCAAAACAGGAAAGTCCTATGCTTGGCAAAAACAAAAAACAAGGAGATTCAACATATAAGTTTGTTTATGTAAAAACAAAGATTTAATTTATCCCTTTGCAATAGCTCAGAGCGAAATACACTGTTTATTGTCTGCAAAATAATCAAGATATCACATGTTTCTTGTACGGGGAGGCTGACATCGGGGACCCATGAGCCAGCAGCGTCGTCAACGTTTTAAAGGCGGCAGGGGATCGAAAGAAAAAATAAACCAAAAATCAGTTGGTAAAAATCCAAGAAAATAAACATTTATCGTTCTAAGAGGATGACATGCGGGACCCTTGAGGCAGCAGCATCCTCAACCTTTGCATAAAGAGGATTTGCAGTACGGGGAGGCTGACATTGGGGACCCATGAGCCAGCAGCGTCGTCAACGTTTTCAAGGCGGCAGGAGATCGAAAGAAAAAATAAGCCAAAAATCAGTTGGTAAACAAAACCAAGAAAAGAAACAATTACCTTTCTGAGGGGATGACATGCGGGACCCATGAGGCAGCAGCATCCTCAACTATTCTAAGGCGGCAGGGGATCAAAAGAAAAAGGAAATAGCCGAAAATCAGAGGGTAAAAAATAAATCCAACAAAGGAAACTTTTAGGATTTGCTAAGAAACAGTCGACTTATTCTTTTTTGGCCATCAGTCGAATTTCTGTCCAACCAATTAGGCATCGCGATTGTGGACTTGCACGTGTTTCTCTGAGCCACTGTGTACCGTACTTAGGGCATGTACAATGGTAGAGAAGGCATGCCTTCCCTTACCCCGCCACATCAGCTAGAGAAGGCATTAGATATAAGTCATACAATGCATTATCTCTTACAGCCATCTCTAGCAATTAATACGAATAATTAAATTTTGGTAGGAAATTTGTTGCTAAGGGAAGACATATGTGATACAACGGAGAAAATAGTCTTCCCTTATTTCCTAAGAGATGATCCCTTAGCTAAGGGAAGACAACCTTCTCTCTCTTCGTTCTCTTTCCTCCAACTAAGCAAAAAATCTGACGTGGCATCTCTAAGGGAAGGCTGACATCACCGCATTGTACATGCCCTTAGCCATCTGCTATAGCTGCACACGTTTGTGTGGGGAGGTTTTGGATGTAAAACGCGTGCATGACTAAGTCAGCGGATAGATATTTACTGAACTTTTTGTGTAAATTTGTATATGACGAATTACAGTCCATTACACTGGTATTTACATGATTTGGAACATGTAAAATTAGGCAAACAAGTCTGTAATTTTACTTTCAAATCATGTAGACGATTTTCTTTCAGTTTCCCCATCTCACAGTTTACAGTCCATTACAACTATGTTTACATAATACAAAACATGTAATTTTCGCCAAACAACGTTTTAAGGTCTTTAAATCATGTATTATGGATTTTTTTTCTGTTTGCAACTTGTTTGTCTGTTGCTAATTATAGGGATTTAGCCCACATACAAGGCTTGGTAAAATTCTTTTTTTATGGGCTTGACTGATTTTTGCCTATGCCATGTGCCGTCTTATAATTTGAAGAAAAACTGACTTACGCTGAATTGAAAATCAGTCAGCTGACAAATAGACATCCCCAACTTTTATTGTTCATAGAGGATGACATGCGGCACCCATGAGCCAGCAGCCTCAACGTTTCAAAGTCGGCATGAGATCGAAAGAAAAAGGCAAGTGACCAAATATCAGGAGCCAAAGATAATCCAAGAAAAGAAACTTTATTGTACATAGAGGATGACATGCGGGTCCCATTTAGCAGCAGCAATCAACGTTGAGAGGCGGCAGCGATCGAAAGAAAAAGGCAAGTGACCAAATATGAGGTGCCAAAAAAATCCAAGAAAAGAAAGTTTTATAGTACATAGAGGATGACATGCGGGTCCCATTTAGCATCAGCGGTATCACCGTTTGAGAAGCGGCAGGGGATCAAAAGAAAAAAAGGAAATAACCAGAAATTAATTAGGGGTCAAAAATAAATCCACCAAAGGAAACTTTTATTGTTCATAGAGGATGACATGTGGGACCGACCTGCCAACAGCGTCCTCATCGTTTCAAAGGGGGAGGATCAAAAGAAAAAGGCAAATATCCAGAAATTAGGGGTAAAAAATAACTCCAAGAAAGGAAAATTTATTGTTCGTAGAGGATGACATGCGGGACCCATGAGCCAGTGAATCCTCAACGTTTCAAAGCGGCAGGTGATCAAAAGAAAAGGCAAGTGACCAAATATCAGGAGCCAAAAATAATCCAAGATTTATTGTACATAGAGGATGACATGCGGGTCCCATTTTGCAGCAGCGGTCTCAATGTTTCAAATGCGTCTTGAGATCAAAAGAAAAAGAAAGTAGCTAGAAATTAGGGGCTCAAAATAATCCAAGAAAAGAAAGTTGATGGACATAGAGGATGACATGAGGGTCCCATTTAGCAGCAGGTTCCTCAACGTTTCAAACGTGGCATGAGATCGAAAGAAAAAGGCAAGTGACCAAATATCAAGAGCCAAAAATAATCCAAGAAAAGAAACTTTAATGTACATAGAGGATGACATGCGGGTCCCATATAGCAGCAGCTGTATCAACGTTTGAGAGGCGGCAGGCGATCGAAAGAAAAAGGCAAGTGACCAAATATGAGGTGCCAAAAAAATCCAAGAAAAGAAAGTTTTATAGTACATAGTGGATGACATGCGGGTCCCATTTTGTAGCAGCGCTCTCAACGCTTCCAAGGCGGCACAGGACCAAAAGAAAAATGAAGTAGCCAGAAATCAGGGGTTGAAAAAATCCAAGAAAAGAAAGATTTCAATTGGGCTGCATCTGGACATCTGGCCTTCGAACTATCTTTCTGGGCCTTTTGACTCGTACAATTTCAGCCCACTCCAAAACAGGAAAGTTCGGATTTTTCTAAAAAAAACAGGAAAGTCCTACTATGCTTCGCAAAAACAAAAAACAAGGAGATTCAACATATAAGTTTGTTTATGTAAATATAAAGATTTAATTTATCAGTTTGCAATAGCTCAGAGCGAAATACAATGTTTATTGTCTGCAAAATAAGATATCACATGTTTCTTGTACGGGGAGGCTGACATCGGGGACCCATGAGCCACGTCGTCACGTTTCAAAGTCGGCAGGGGATCGAAAATAAAAAAAACCAAAAATAAGTTGGTAAAAAAATCCAAGAAAAGAAAACATTTATCATTCTGAGAGGATGACTGCGGGACCCATGAGGCAGCAGCATCCTCAACGTTTATTGTTTATAGAGGTGACATGTGGGACCCGTTTTAAAGCAGCGTCGTCAACGTTTTAAAGGCGGCAACAGGAAACCAAAAAGAAACATTATGAGAGGATGACAGCATCTCAACGATTCCAAGGCGCCAGGGGATCAAAAGAAAAAAAGGAAATAGCCAGAAATTAATTAGGGGTCAAAAATAAATCCACCAAAGAAAACTTTTATTGTTCATAGAGGATGACATATGGGACCGACCTGCCAACAGCGTCCTCATCGTTTCAAAGGGGGCAGGGGATGAAAAGAAAAAGGCAAATAGCCAGAAATTAGGGGTCAAAAATAAATCCAAGAAAGGAAACTTTTATTGGTCGTAGAGGATGACATGCGGGACCCATGAGCCAGCTTACTCAACGTTTCAAAGGCGGCATGAGATCGAAAGAAAAAGGCAAGTGACAAAATATCAGGAGCCAAAAATAATCCAAGATTTAGTGTACATAGAGGATGTCATGTGGGTCCCATTTTGCAGCAGCGGTCTCAATGTTTGAAATGCGGCTTGAGATCGAAAGAAAAAGAAAGTAGCTAGTAATTAGGGGGTAAAAAAAAAAGAAAAGATGATGGACATAGAGGATGACATGTGGGTCCCATTTTGCAGCAGCGATCTCAATGTTTGAAATGCGGCTTGAGATCAAAAGAAAAAGAAAGTACCTAGTAATTAGGGGGTCAAAAAAAATCGAAGAAAAGAAAGTTGATGGACATAGAGGATGACATGCGGGTCCCTTGAGCCAGCAGCTTACTCAACGTTTCAAAGAGGGCAGGGGATCAAAAGAAAAAGGCAAGCAAAAATCAGAGGGTGAAAAAATCCAATAAAGGAAAGTTTTATAGCACATAGAGGATGACATGCGGGTCCCATGAGCCAGCAGGTTCCTCAACGTTTC
Source organism: Lolium multiflorum (assembly GCA_030979885.1). NCBI lineage: Eukaryota > Viridiplantae > Streptophyta > Magnoliopsida > Poales > Poaceae > Lolium > Lolium multiflorum. The sequence goes on along the minus strand of CM061747.1, from coordinate 133,391,905 downwards.
AAACGTGGCATGAGATCGAAAGAAAAAGGCAAGTGACCAAATATCGGGGCCAAAAATAATCCAAGATTTATTGTACATAGAGATGACATGTGGGTCCCATTTTGCAGCAGCTCTCAATGTTTGAAAGCGGCTTGAGATCAAAAGAAAAAGAAAGTACCTAGTAATTAGGGGGTCAAAAAAAAATCCAAGAAAAGAAAGTTGATGGATGTAACGGCCCCGAGTAGATTCCCCTATTAGATTTGTTTGTTCTCTTTCTTTTGTGCATCATCATGGCATCATGCATCATATCATACATGTTTTTTTTATCAAATAAAATTATTATTTTATAAATCCTAGTTATTTTTGTTTCCTTCTCATATGGTTTAATAAAACCACTTTCCTATTCTCTTAACAAAACCCTAACCTGGGCTCTTTCCTTTTCTTTCTATCCAGCCCAGCCTCTCTCTCTCTGGCCCATCTGTGCTTCCAATCCGGCGGCCCAACCCCTCTCTCTTCCTTTGGGCCAAGTCTTTTCTTTTCCTCCTCATGGCCCGTACCCGTTCGCACCTTGTCGTCTTCCTCTCTTCTCACGCAGAGAACGTGAGAGAGCACGAGCTCCACCCCACCTGCTCCCGTGGTCCTCCCCCTCTCAACCACCACCGCACCCACGCTTTTCCCCTCGCCTTTTAATCCCTCTCACGCCACCAGAAACCCTAGACGCTCCTCTTCCTCCTCCCTTGCGCCGCCACTCCCTGGTTTCTTCTTGACCTTCTCTGTTCTATGTGAGAAGACGAAGCAGTCAACAACCCCCTCACATACAACCATGGCGTTGCTGCTCCAGGGCTCCCCTCGGCACTCCGCGACCACCCACAGAACCGCCTCGTCGTCCTCTACGTCCCCGTACAAGGAATCGACATGGGAGGGCTCCAATCGTCGTCAATTCGCCGTTTTCCTCGCGCCGGTCGTCATCTCTCTTCTATGATTCCGGTCGTCTCCGACCTCCTTCTCCATCTCCGACCGTCTCCTCGCGTTCCTGGTGAGATTGCGCCCTCCTGGACCTCTTCCCCCTTCCGGTTTCCGTCCTCATCCATCCCAGCGTCGTTGACCTCCATTAACCGCCGCAGGAGCTCGACGCCGGTGGCTCTCCGGCGACCCCCTGGACTCCGCACCGCCACCATCGGGCTCCCCAAGTTCAGCCGCACCCCCGACGCCATCTCCCGCGTCCAGCTTCGCCCTGACCTGCTGGATCGATGCCCGACCCGAGCTCCATCCCGCCATGGTTTTCTTCCCCAACCTCCGCCTCGCCATGTTTCATGTTGCCATACACGCTAATCGTGACATGATCCGAACAATAGCCCAATGGTTAGTTTCTCATTGCTGCTTCCATCAGGTCCCGTGTTCAATTCCTAGGGAGAGCAAATCCCCACCTTTTTGTTTCTTCCTCCGATCTGACAGGTGGCCCCTATCTGTCATTGACCTTGGCTAGTGCTTCATTTGGTGAGAAGACCTGCAGCAGTGCCGCCTCGTCAGCGTATCCAGTCAGCATCCCTGGTCCCGCCAGTCAGCCCCTGTGGCTAGAACCTCCTTGGTATAAAACGCTTTTCCTATATTCTCTATTTTCTGAAAACTGCTGAATATGTTCAAATCTTGCAAAAATCATATCTCCTAAACCGTAACTCGAAATAAAAAGTGTTTTATATGAAAATTCATCAGAAAAATGTGCTGAACATGAATATGCCATCCATTCATCTGTTTGCATATCGCATCATGTCGATCCGTGATAGTTTGTGCATTTCACCTCACATATATGCGGAGTATTTCGGATATCCACCTAAGGTTTCCCCGCTCCGTTTAATATTGAAGTAGCGCACCCCTTCCATGATATGCCATGCTAATCACCATTTAAATTTGTCGGTAGAAATGCAACTCCAACCTAATTTGATTGTCCGGGGTTCCGATCCCGCTTAATATGGATAAGTTGCATCGCATCATGTTTGCCATGTCATGCATATTATCTTGATCATGCCGATTCTTCTTCCGTAGTAGTAAGATTGCATACGTTGTGTGTTCCAGCATTTGCTTCTTCCCGGATAGGATCACGAAGTGGTGTTGTGAGATACGACAAGTTCTTCTGCAGCTTTTCACAGGCGAGCCCTCTCTCTTCACCTACTCTCCCTCGCATTGCTATCCTTATGTTGCGCTTCTTTATCGAGTCACGTGTCCTATTCCACTTGTTTACCATAATAATCCTATATGTATCATTCCTTACCCTTAGCCGTTGCTTGATGTTTGAGCCTTGCGAGTCGTAGGCGTGTTTAGGCTCTGTTGTTTATCTCGATCTGTTATCGGGATATGTTGGGTTGTTGGGAGGTTATCACATGCTATATCATTTGTTGGAGATATTCACACTTTACTTTATTGTTAACAACTAAAATTGTAAGCAGAGGCATCTGTGAGCCCCTTTGCGAAAGCATCGGAACTTTGACTTGCTAATGTCCCCTAGGACCCGAGTTCTTGTTATCTGTTCCGAGATTGAGCGCTCTACCCGTACGTGGGGGAGTGGGACCCCCATCACCCACTACCTTTCCTCGAGTCTGTTTATTGGGAGCCACAACCTTGGTTTTATTTGCTCATATGCACGATGCACGATTTGTTCCGGGTGTTTATATTCATTCTGTACTCATATCGTGGAACGATTAGCGACAGCAGGTTGTTCACACTTAGCTTAGCCGTTGACACAAACCTCTGGGTCCGTATCGGAGTACGGCCGAACTTCGTCACGGGTAGCTTAGTGGGGTGGCTCCCCTTAAACTTTCTCTTGCATTGGGAACGGTCTTGTTGTGAGACTCCACCTGTAGTAAGTGGGTTCGAGCATGCGTATGGTTACATTTGGGCAACCCCTGCAGGGTGTACATCTTATCGATAAGCCGTGTCCGCGGTTATGGACGACTTGGAATTGTATAGCTCGATCATAGAACAACTTACACCTTTATGTTGTTGATAATAATTTGCTAATAACTTGATTAGTAATATAGCATTACTACAACCGATACCTAATAAAACTTGTCCACCGTTGAGTGCCTTTTACATTGCCTCTTCGCTTTGTTGAAGGGGATATGTGTAATCGGCTGGGTTATGTTTGTGTAGTATTTATCTGTTACCTTGTGCGCTCTCTTATCTTCTCTGAGTAGACGGATGTTGTAGTGTGTCTCTATTGGTTATAGTTTTGCTGCCGCTAAACCTACCATATAGCCCCAGGCGATATATATATTCGCCCGGCGAGCATAGCCATTTCTAGTCTCGCTAAGTACGTGCCGGAGTTCGTTCCTTGGTACTTACTCTCGCCTTTTCCCTTTCTCTTTTGCTTCCTCCCTTTTGTCGGCAACCGATGGCCCGACTTTGACAGGTACAAGATGACGACGTTAGCAAGGTTACCCTTCCGGCTTGGCCTGGGCAGGGTTATGGACGCCACTGGTTATCTTCAGGACTCTTAGTCCAATTTGTATCTTGTCCGTACTCGGACGTATTTGATCTTCTGTATGATTTGGATCTTTGTATTGTATATTTGTATCTTGACTCGTTGGAGTCGTTGTTGTAATATATGTATCTTGTGGGCTCTATTGTAATCCTGTTGTAATGTTACCGCTCGTGTTAATTCCTCGGCATCACGTGTGTGATTCTCGCGCACGTCATGTCGGAGATCTGAATCGATATCGTGTGGATTTCGGCGGGATCGCTGGAATCCTCATGGTACCGGTTTCGGGCGTCACAATGGTATCGAGCTCGGTTGACGGTACCCCACTAGTCCAGCCTGTAGGATAACCTTGCCAACGGACGTTGCGTCTAGTGTCAAAACTATTTCTAGAAATTCGTTGGATAGTTTTGACTAGCTCTGATTTTCTCCTTACCTATATTCTTTCTCTTCTTACCTTTGCGTGTTTTGAGTCATCTCTCTTATCTTTTCCAGTCTTAGGTTCGACGTGGCTTGGACGATCTTTGCCCTTATCCTAATAGGTCCGATCTTCGAAGGATCCGTAGCGCATCATCATCGACAACAACGACTTCTTGTTAGTGGTGTTGCGATCAACATGGAGCAAGAATTCTTGTTAGTGGTGTCGAGGAGATCGACACGTCGCCTGAAGATCCGATAGTTCACCTCTCTCCCCCGTACCTTGAGGTGGGATCTCGGGGCGCGATCCCTTGTTAGTGGTGTCGATTGTAACGGCCCCGAGTAGATTCCCCTATTAGATTTGTTTGTTCTCTTTCTTTTGTGCATCATCATGGCATCATGCATCATATCATACATGTTTTTTTTATCAAATAAAATTATTATTTTATAAATCCTAGTTATTTTTGTTTCCTTCTCATATGGTTTAATAAAACCACTTTCCTATTCTCTTAACAAAACCCTAACTGGGCTCTTTCCTTTTCTTTCTATCCAGACCCTCTCTCTCCGGCCCATCTGTGCTTCCAATCCCTGCCCAACCCTCTCTCTTCCTTTGGGCCAAGTCTTTTCTTTTCTCCTCATGGCCCGTACACTTCGCCTTGTCGTCTTCCTCTCTTCTCACGCAGAACGTGAGAGCACGAGCTCCACCCCACTGCTCCCGTGGTCCTCTCTCAACCACCACCGCACCCTTTTCCCCTCGCCTTTTAATCCCTCTCACGCCACCGAAACCCTAGACGCTCCTCTTCCTCCTCCCATGCGCCGCCACTCCCCAGTTTCTTCTTGACCTTCTCTCTATGTGAGAAGACGACGAACAACCCCCTCACATACAACCATGGCGTTGCGCTCCGGGCTCCCCCTCGAACTCCGCGACCACCCATAGAACCGCCTCCGTCTCTACGTCCCCGTACAAGGAATCGACATGGGAGGGCTCCAATCGTCGTCAATTCGCTTTCCTCGCGCCGGTCGTCATCTCTCTTCTCCGATTCCGGTCGTCTCGACCTCCTTCTCCATCTCCGTCTCCTCGCGTTCTGGTGAGCTTGCGCCCAACGGACCTCTTCCCTTCCGGTTCCGTCCTCATCCATCCATGTCGTTGACCTCCATTGCCGCAGGCAGCCGGCTCTCTGCGACCCCCGGACTCGCACCGCCACCATCGGCTCCCAAGTTCAGCCGCACCGACGCCATCTCCCGCGTCCGCCTCGACCCTGGATCGATGCACAGCTCCATCCCGCCATGGTTTTTCCCCAACCTCCGCCTCGCCATGTTTCATGTTGCCATACACGCTAATCGTGACATGATCCGAACAATAGCCCAATGGTTAGTTTCTCATTGCTTCCATCGGTCCGTTTTCAATTCCTAGGAGAGCAAATCCCCACCTTTTTGTTTCTTCCTCCGATCCGACAGTGGCCCCTCATCATTGACCTTGGCTAGTGCTTCATTTGGTGAGAAGACTGCGACGGTGCGCCGTCGGCGCATCCAGTCAACATCCTGTCCCTTGATCCACTGTGGCTAGAACCTCCTTGGTATAAAACGCTTTTCCTATATTCTCTATTTTAACTTGAATATGTTCAAATCTTGCAAAAATCATATCTCCTAAACCGTAACTCGAAATAAAAAGTGTTTTATATGAAAATTCATCAGAAAAATGTGCTGAACATGAATATGCCATCCATTCATCTGTTTGCATCTCGCATCATGTCGATCCGTGATAGTTTGTGCATTTCACCTCACATATATGCGGAGTATTTCGGATATCCACCTAAGGTTTCCCCGCTCCGTTTAATATTGAAGTAGCGCACCCCTTCCATGATATGCCATGCTAATCACCATTTAAATTTGTCGGTAGAAATGCAACTCCAACCTAATTTGATTGTCCGGGGTTCCGATCCCGCTTAATATGGATAAGTTGCATCGCATCATGTTTGCCATGCCATGCATATTATCTTGATCATGCCGATTCTTCTTCCGTAGTAGTAAGATTGCATATGTTGTGTGTTCCAGCATTTGCTTCTTCCCGGATAGGATCACGAAGTGGTGTTGTGAGATACGACAAGTTCTTCTGCAGCTTTTCACAGGCGAGCCCTCTCTCTTCACCTACTCTCCCTCGCATTGCTATCCTTATGTTGCGCTTCTTTATCGAGTCACGTGTCCTATTCCACTTGTTTACCATAATAATCCTATATGTATCATTCCTTACCCATAGCCGTTGCTTGATGTTTGAGCCTTGCGAGTCGTAGGCGTGTTTAGGCTCTGTTGTTTATCTCGATCTGTTATCGGGATATGTTGGGTTGTTGGGAGGTTATCACATGCTACATATCATTTGTTGGAGATATTCACACTTTACTTTATTGTTAACAACTAAAATTGTAAGCAGAGGCATCTGTGAGCCCCTTTGCGAAAGCATCGGAACTTTGACTTGCTAATGTCCCCTAGGACCCGAGTTCTTGTTATCTGTTCCGAGATTGAGCGCTCTACCCGTACGTGGGGGAGTGGGACCCCCATCACCCACTACCTTTCCTCGAGTCTGTTTATTGGGAGCCACAACCTTGGTTTTATTTGCTCATATGCACGATGCACGATTTACTTCTGTTGCCTTCGGGTGTTTATATTCTGTACTGTACCATGCGGGACGATTAGCGAAGCGGTTGTTCACACTTAGCTTAGCCGTTGCAAACCTCTGGGTCCGTATCGGAGTACGGCCGAACTTCGTCACGGGTAGCTTAGTGGGGTGGCTCCCATTAAACTTTCTCTTGCATTGGGAACGGTCTTGTTGTGAGACTCCACCTGTAGTAAGTGGGTTCGAGCATGCGTATGGTTACATTTGGGCAACCCCTGCAGGGTGTACATCTTATCGATAAGCCGTGTCCGCGGTTATGGACGACTTGGAATTGTATAGCTCGATCATAGAACAACTTACACCTTTATGTTGTTGATAATAATTTGCTAATAACTTGATTAGTAATATAGCATTACTACAACCGATACCTAATAAAACTTGTCCACCGTTGAGTGCCTTTTACATTGCCTCTTCGCTTTGTTGAAGGGGATATGTGTAATCGGCTGGGTTATGTTTGTGTAGTATTTATCTGTTACCTTGTGCGCTCTCTTATCTTCTCTGAGTAGACGGATGTTGTAGTGTGTCTCTATTGGTTATAGTTTTGCTGCCGCTAAACCTACCATATAGCCCCAGGCGATATATATATTCGCCCGGCGAGCATAGCCATTTCTAGTCTCGCTAAGTACGTGCCGGAGTTCGTTCCTTGGTACTTACTCTCGCCTTTTCCCTTTCTCTTTTGCTTCCTCCCTTTTGTCGGCAACCGATGGCCCGACTTTGACAGGTACAAGATGACGACGTTAGCAAGGTTACCCTTCCGGCTTGGCCTGGGCAGGGTTATGGACGCCATTGGTTATCTTCAGGACTCTTAGTCCAATTTGTATCTTGTCCGTACTCGGACGTATTTGATCTTCTGTATGATTTGGATCTTTGTATTGTATATTTGTATCTTGACTCGTTGGAGTCGTTGTTGTAATATATGTATCTTGTGGGCTCTATTGTAATCCTGTTGTAATGTTACCGCTCGTGTTAATTCCTCTGGCATCACGTGTGTGATTCGTCGCGCACGTCGTGTCGGAGGGCGTCTCTGAATCGATATCGTGCGGATTTCGGCGGGATCGCTGGAATCCTCATGGTACCGGGACATAGAGGATGACATGCGGGTCAGCAGCTTACTCAACGTTTCAAAGGGGGCAGGGGATCAAAAGAAAAAGGCAAGCCAAAAATCAGAGGGTGAAAAAAATCCAACAAAGGAAAGTTTTATAGCACATAGAGGATGACATGCGGGTCCCATGAGCCAGCAGGTTCCTCAACGTTTCAAACGTGGCATGAGATCGAAAGAAAAGGCAAGTGACCAAATATCGGGGCAAAAATAATCCAAGATTTATTGTACATAGAGGATGACACGTGGGTCCCATTTTGCACAGCGGTCTCAATGTTTGAAATGCGGCTTGAGATCAAAAGAAAAATAAAGTAGCTAGTAATTAGGGGGTCAAAAAAATCCAAGAAAAGAAAGTTGATGGATGATGTCTACGTTCCCCTCCTTAGACAGTGTTGGGCTCTGCGAGGTTTGTAGAACAAAGAAGTTTTCCTTAAGTGGATCACCCAAGGTTTATCGAACTCGGGAGGAAGAGTCAAGATATCCCTCTCATGCAACCACAACCACAAAGCAAGAAGTCTCTTGTGTCCCCAACACACCTAAAAGGTGCACTAGTTCGGCGAAGAGATAGTGAAATACAGGTGGTATGAATATATATGAGCAGTAGCAACGGTGCCAGAAAAGTGCTTGCTGCGTGTAGTTGATGGTGGTAGTATTGCAGCAGTAGTAACACAGTAAAACAGTAAAACAAGCAGTAGTAACTCAGCAGTATTTAGGAACAAGGCCTAGGGATTACACTTTCACTAGTGGACACTCTCAACATTGATCACATAACAGAATAGATAAATGCATACTCTACACTTTTGTTGGATGATGAACACATTGCGTAGGATTACACGAACCCTCAATGCCGGAGTTAACAAGCTCCACAATAATGCTCATGTTTAAGTAACCTTAAGTGTAAGATAGATCAAAACGACTAAACCAAGTACTAACATAGCATGCACACTGTCACCTTCATGCATATGTAGGAGGAATAGATCACATCAATATTATCATAGCAATAGTTAACTTCGCAATCTACAAGAGATCATGATCATAGCATAAACCAAGTACTAACACGGTGCACACACTGTCACCTTTACACACGTGCAGGAGGAATAAAACTACTTTAATAACTTTGCTAGAGTAGCACATAGATAGTAGTGATACAAAACTCATATGAATCTCAATCATGTAAGGCAGCTCATGAGATCATTGTATTGAAGTACATAGGAGAGAGATTAACCACATAGCTACGCAGCCCCGAGCCTCGATGGAGAACTACTCCCTCTCATGGGAGCAAGGCGGTGATGAAGATGGCGGTGGAGATGGCAGCGGTGTTGATGGAGGAGCCTTCCGGGGCACTTCCCCGCTCGGCAGGGTGCCGGAACAGAGACTCCTGTCCCCGATCTTGGCGTCGCGATGGCGGCGGCTCGGAACTTTCTCGTATCGTGGCTTCCTCTGTAAGGGTTTTAGGTCGGGGACCTATATAGGCGAAGCGGCGTCGGAAGGTCGAAGGGCGGCCGGGGGTAGGCGGCGCGGGCCAACCCTGAGCCGCGCCGGCCACCTCTGGTGGGCTGTGGCCCCCTCTGGTCCTTCCGGGTGTTGGAAGCTTCGTGGAAAAATAGGAACCTGGGCGTTGATTTCGTCCGATTCCGGAATATTTCGTTACTAGGATTTCTGAAACCAAAAACAGGAACGGCACTTCGGCATCTTGTTAATAGGTTAGTTCCGAAAATGCGTAAATACGACATATAATGTGTATAAAACATGTAGATATCATCAATAAAGTAGCATGGAACATAAGAAATTATCGATACGTTGGAGACGTATCAGCATCCCCAAGCTTAGTTCTGCTCGTCCCGAGCAGGTAAAACGATAACAAAGATAATTTCTTAAGTGACATGCCATCATAACCTTGATCATACTATTGTAAGCATATGTAATGAATGCAGCGATCAAAACAATGGTAATGACATGAGTAAACAAATGAATCATAAAGCAAAGACTTTTCATGAATAGTACTTCAAGACAAGCATCAATAAGTCTTGCATAAGAGTTAACTCATAAAGCAATAATTCAAAGTAGAGGCATTGAAGCAACACAAAGGAAGATGAAGTTTCAGCGGTTGCTTTCAACTTATAACATGTATATCTCATGGATATTGTCAACATAGAGTAATATAACAAATGCAATATGCAAGTATGTAGGAATCAATGCACAGTTCACACAAGTGTTTGCTTCTTGAGGTGGAGAGAGATAGGTAAACTGACTCAACATAAAAAGTAAAAGAATGGCCCTTCAAAGAGGAAAGCATCGATTGCTATATTTGTGCTAGAGCTTTTATTTTGAAAACATATAGAGAGCATAAAAGTAAAGTTTTGAGAGGTGTTTGTTGTTGTCAACGAATGGTAGCGGGTACTCTAACTACCTCATCAACCAGACTTTCAAGAGCGGCTCCCATGAAGGACGTTATCTCTACCAGCAAGGTAGATCATCCCTCTTCTCTTTTGTTTACACATGTACTTTAGTTTAGTTTTTCTTTATTTATGGATGACACTCCTCCCAACCTTTTGCTTACACAAGCCATGGCTAACCGAATCCTCGGGTGCCTTCCAACATTCACATACCATGGAGGAGTGTCTATTTGCAAAATTAAGTTGCTTACTGATGAATCAGAGCAAAACATGTGAAGAGAATTATTAATGCAAGTTAATTAATTGAGGCTGGGAACCTCATTGCCAGCTCTTTTTGCAAAATTATTGGATAAGCGGATGAAGCCACTAGTCCATTGTGAAAGTCTGTCAAAAGTAAATGACAAGATCGAAAGATAAAACACCACATACTTCCTCATGAGCTATAAAACATTGACACAAATAAGAGGTGATAAATTTTGAATTGTTTAAAGGTAGCACTCAAGCAATTTACTTTGGAATGGCGGAGAAATACCATGTAGTAGGTAGGTATGGTGGACACAAATGGCATAGTGGTTGGCTCAAGGATTTGGATGCATGAGAAGTATTCCCTCTCGATACAAGGTTTAGGCTAGCAAGGTTATTTGAAGCAAACTCAAGGATGAAACGGTGCAGCAAAACTCACATAAAAGACATATTGTAAACATTATAAGACTCTACACCGTCTTCCTTGTTGTTCAAAACTCAATACTAGATATTATCTAGACTCTAGAGAAACCAAATATGCAAACCAAATTTTAGCAAGCTCTATGTATTTCTTCATTAATGGGTGCAAAGCATATGATGCAAGAGCTTAAACATGAGCACAACAATTGCCAAGTATCACATTATCCAAGACATTTTACCAATTACTACATGTAGCATTTTCCAATTCCAACCATATAACAATTTAACGAAGAGGAAACTTCGCCATGAATATTATGAGCTAAGAACACATGTGTTCATACGAACCAGCGGAGCGTGTCTCTCTCCCACACAAGGATGAACTTATTCAGAGAACTAAGATAACAAAACAAAAACAAAAATAAAAGCACACAGACGCTCCAAGTAAAGTACATAAGATGTGACTGAATAAAAATATAGTTTCACTAGAAGAAACCTGATAGGTTGTCGATGAAGAAGGGGATGCCTTGGGCATCCCCAAGCTTAGATGCTTGAGTCTTCTTAAAATATGCAGGGATGAACCACCGGGGCATCCCCAAGCTTAGACCTTTCACTCTTCTCGATCACATTATATCACCCTCTTCTATTGACCCTTGAAAACTTCTGCCACACCAAACTTCAAGCAAACTCATTAGAGGGTTAGTGCATAATCAAAATTCACATGTTCAGAGGTGACACAATCATTCTTAACACTTCTGGACATTGCACATAACTTCTGAAAGTTAATGGAACAAAGAAACTCATTCAACTTAACAAAAGCGGCAATGCGAAATAAAAGGCAGAATCTGTCAAAAACAGAACAGTCCGTAAAGACGAATTTAAATCTGGCACCAGACTTGCTCAAATGGAAAAACTCAAAACTAATGAAAGTTGCGTACATATCTGAGGATCACGCTCGTAAATTGGCAGATTTTTTGAATTTTCTACAGAGGCCTGTGCCCAGATTCGTGACAGACAGCAATGTTGTTTCTGCGCAGCAATCCCAAATATAACATCAACTTTGACATAGAAACTTTACTTGGCACAACAAAGCACAAAACTAAGATAAGGAGAGGTTGCTACAGTAGTAAACAACTTCCAAGACTCAAATATAAAACAAAGTACTGTAGTAAAAAAACACATGGGTTATCTCCCAAGAAGTTCTTTCTTTATAGCCATTAAGATGGGCTCAGCAGTTTTAATAATGCACTCGTAAGAAATAAGAGTTGAAGCAAAAGAGAGCATCAAGAGGCAAATTCAAAACACATTTAAGTCTAACATGCTTCCTATGCATAGGAATCTTGTAAATAAACAAGTTCATGAAGAGCAAAGTAACAAGCATAGGAAGATAAAACAAGTGTAGCTTCAAAAATTTCAGCACATAGAGAGGTGTTTTAGTAACATGAAAATTTCTACAACCATATTTTCCTCTCTCATAATAACTTTCAGTAACATCATGAGCAAACTCAACAATATAACTATCACATAAAGCATTCTTATCATGAGTCTCATGCATAAAATAATTACTACTCCCAACATAAGCATAGTCATTCTTATTAATTGTAGTGGGAGCAAATTCAACAAAGTAGCTATCAAATATAGGAGGTATATTGTAATCATAATCAAATTTATCCTCCATAACAGGTGGTAACAAAAGACTACTATCATTATAATCATCATAAATGGGAGGCAAAGTATCATCAAAGTAAATTTTCTCCTCAATGCTTGGGGGACTAAAAATATCATGCTCATCAAAGCCAGCTTCCCCAAGCTTAGAATTTTCCATAGCATTAGCAACAATGGTGTTCAAAGCATTCATAGTAACAACATTCCCATTAGCATGCATATAAAGTTCCATGGGTTTCTTAATTCTTTCTTCAAACACATCATGTCCTAATTCAAGATAAAGTTCATAAAGATCTCTCATATTTTTGTTGTTTTCCATTATGCCTAACTAGTGTAAACAAGAAACCAAATGTCGCAATTGCAGAGTCTAAAGGAAATAGCTTCGAGTACTTACAATGGCGCCGGAGAATAGCTTAGTAGCCGAGATCCGGAGTGTGAGTACCTTTTACCTTTCCTCCCCAAGCGGCGCCATAAAATAGCTTGATGTCTACGTTCCCCCTCCTTTCCTGTAGACAGTGTTGGGCCTCCAAGTGCAGAGGTTTGTAGAACAGCAGCAAGTTTTCCCTTAAGTGGATCACCCAAGGTTTATCGAACTCAGGGAGGAAGAGGTCAAAGATATCCCTCATGCAACCCCGCAACCACAAAGCAAGAAGTCTCTTGTGTCCCCAACACACCTAAAAGGTGCACTAGTTCGGCGAAGAGATAGTGAAATACAGGTGGTATGAATATATATGAGCAGTAACAACGGTGCCAGAAAATGCTTGCTGGCGTGTAGTTGATGGTGGTAGTATTGCAGCAGTAGTAACACAGTAAAACAGTAAACAAGCAGTAGTAACTCAGCGGTATTTAGGAACAAGGCCTAGGGATTACACTTTCACTAGTGGACACTCTCAACATTGATCACATAACAGAATAGATAAATGCATACTCTACACTTTTGTTGGATGATGAACACATTGCGTAGGATTACACGAACCCTCAATGCCGGAGTTAACAAGCTCCACAATAATGCTCATGTTTAAGTAACCTTAAGTGTAAGATAGATCAAAACGACTAAACCAAGTACTAACATAGCATGCACACTGTCACCTTCATGCATATGTAGGAGGAATAGATCACATCAATATTATCATAGCAATAGTTAACTTCGCAATCTACAAGAGATCATGATCATAGCATAAACCAAGTACTAACACGGTGCACACACTGTCACCTTTACACACGTGCAGGAGGAATAAAACTACTTTAATAACTTTGCTAGAGTAGCACATAGATAGTAGTGATACAAAACTCATATGAATCTCAATCATGTAAGGCAGCTCATGAGATCATTGTATTGAAGTACATAGGAGAGAGATTAACCACATAGCTACCGGTACAGCCCCGAGCCTCGATGGAGAACTACTCCCTCCTCATGGGAGCAGCAGCGGTGAAGATGGCGGTGAAGATGGCAGCGGTGTTGATGGAGGAGCCTTCCGGGGCACTTCCCCGGGCAGGGTGCCGGAACAGAGACTCCTGTCCCCCAGATCTTGGCGTCGCGATGACGGCGGCTCTGGAACTTTTCTCGTATCGTGGCTTCCTCCGTAAGGGTTTTTAGGTCAGGGACCTTTATATAGGCGAAGAGGCGGCGTCCGAAGGTCGAAGAGGCGGCCGGGGGTAAGGCGGCGCGGGCCAACCCTAGGCGCGCCGGCCACCCTGGTGGGCTGTGGCCCCCTCCGGTCCTTCCGGGTGTTCGGCTTCGTGGAAAAATAGGAACCAGGCGTTGATTTCGTCCGATTCAGAATATTTCGTTACTAGGATTTCTGAAACCAAAACAGCGGAAACAGGCGGCACTTCGGCATCTTGTTAATAGGTTAGTTCCAGAAAATGCGTAAATACGACATATAATGTGTATAAAACATGTAGATATCATCAATAAAGTAGCATGGAACATAAGAAATTATCGATACGTTGGAGACGTATCAATGGACATAGAGGATGACATGCGGGTCCCTTGAGCCAGCAGCTTACTCAACGTTTCAAAGGGGCAGGGGATCAAAAGAAAAAGGCAAGCCAAAAATCAGAGGTGAAAAAAATCCAACAAAGGAAAGTTTTATAGCACATAGAGGATGACATGCGGTCCCATGAGCCAGCAGGTTCCTCAACGTTTCAAACGTGGCATGAGATCGAAAGAAAAGGCAAGTGACCAAATATCAGGAGCCAAAAATAATACAAGATTTATTGTACATAGAGGATGAAATGTGGGTCCCATTTTGCAGCAGCGGTCTCAATGTTTGAAATGCGGCTTGAGATCAAAAGAAAAAGAAAGTAGCTAGTAATTAGGGGGTCAAAAAATCCAAGAAAAGAAAGTTGATGGACATAGAGGATGACATGCGGGTCCCTTGAGCCAACAGCTTACTCAACGTTTCAAAGGGGGCGGGGATCCAAAGAAAAAGGCAAGCCAAAAAACAGAGGGTGAAAAAATCCAACAAAGGAAACTTTTATAGCACATAGAGGATGACATGCGGGTCCCATGAGCCAGCAGGTTCCTCAACGTTTCAAACGTGGCATGAGATCGAAAGAAAAGGCAAGTGACCAAATATCAGGAGCCAAAAATAATTCAAGAAAAGAAACATGATTTACATAGAGGATGACATGCGGGTCCCATTTAGCAGCAGCGGTATCAATGTTTGAGAGGCGCAGGGGATCGAAAGAAAAAGTCAAGTGACCAAATATGAGGTGCCAAAAAAATCCAAGAAAAGAAAGTTTTATAGTACATAGAGGATGACATGCGGTTCCCATTTAGCAGCAGCGGTATCACTGTTTGAGAGGCGGCAGGGGATCGAAAGAAAAAGTCAAGTGACCAAATATGAGGTGCCAAAAAAATCCAAGAAAAGAAAGTTTTATAGTACATAGAGGATGACATGCGGGTCCCATTTAGCAGCAGCGGTATCACCGTTTGAGAGGCGGCAGGGGATCGAAAGAAAAAGGCAAGTGACCAAATATGAGGTGCCAAAAATAATCCAGGAAAAGAAAGTTTTATAGTACATAGAGGATGACATGCGGGTCCCAGTTAGCAGCAGCGATCACCGTTTGAGAGGCGGCAGGGGATCGAAAGAAAAAGGCAAGTGACCAAATTTGAGGTGCCAAAAACCAAGAAAAGAAAGTTGATTGCACATAGAGGATGACATGCGGGTCCCATTTAGCAGCAGCGGTCTCAATGTTTCCAAGGCGGCAAGGGATCAAAAGAAAAAGGAAGTAGCCAGAAATCAGGGGGTCAAAAAATCCAAGAATAGAAAGAATTTTGGTTCATAGAGGATGACATGCGGGACCCATGATCCTGCATCGTAAACGGCTCGATCGGAGAACGTTGAACGAGATGGCGCGATCTAGAAAAAAACAATGCCAGAGAGGCTGCCATCTGGGCCCTACATCCCTCGGCGGTGCGGATTTGCGTTGACTCGGCCGGCGAACCCGAGATTTCGAGATGCACCACGTCCCGGGCCACCATACGCGACGTTTTGGCCGCTTTCGTCGGGCTAGGTGGCCTCAAAAACGAGAAAAAAAAGGTTTGACATGCACCACGGAGAGACCAAAAATCGTCGGCCATGGTACACCAGCAACCACGGCGCGACTTCAACTTCGTCATAACCCTAAAGTATACTAGCTATAACCCGATCTAATAAAAACATGCTCTATATATAGCAGCTAGCTAGCAAACCGTAGATTAACACCAATTAATATATACATGGCCTATATCGATCATGTTGTATAACATATCCCTGAGATTCATTAATTAATTATATAATTATCGTGATAAATTAATTAACTTTAATTTTGACAAGTTCTCTCGAATGAAAACACATTTGATTAAGTTGCCTCATAATATATATATATATAATTAGTGTGCATGCATGGCCTACCATGCATTCGTGCATATATTTTAATGTATATTTGAACATATTCTTGGGGATTTCAATCTCTCTCTCTCGATCATCTATATATCGTTGGTGGCCAAAAAACACACATATATATGCATGCAATTTATGCGTAAAGGCGCGGGTAATAATGTGTGTGCGCACTCGATCGATGATCCCTAAACCTTAAACAACCCTAAAACCTTAAATCCCTAATCCCTAAACCCTAAACACCCTAAACACTAAACCCTAAACCCTAGACCCTAAACGTACCCTAACCCTAACCCTAACCCTAAACCCTAGCTAACCCTAAACCCCAATTAAACCCTATGTATAGGCCAACGACACTTAATTGTGCATCGATCGAGCGGGTCATGGGTGCCTCGTGATCCTCTAATAAAATTAAATGTGCCATGCATTAACCCTAAACCATATATATGTAACTAACCCTAGCTAATCAACCCTACTTAATTAAAACACATAACCCTAAACTATACTAGCTAGCTATAACCCGATCTAATAAAAACATGCTCTATATATAGCAGCTAGCTAGCAAACCGTAGATTAACACCAATTAAAATATACATGGCCTATATATCGATCATGTTGTATAACATATCCCTCAGATTCATTAATTAATTATATAATTATCGTGATAAATTAATTAACTTGAATTTTGACAAGTTCTCTCGAATGAAAACACATTTGATTAAGTTGCCTCATAATATATATAATTAATTAGTGTGCATGCATGGCCTACCATGCATTCGTGCATATATTTTAATGTATATTTGAACATATTCTTAGGGATTTCAATCTCTCTCTCTCGATCATCAATATATCGTTGGTGGCCAAAAAACACACACATATATATATACGCATGCAATTTATGCGTAAAGGCGCGGGTGCCTCTAATAATGTGTGTGCGCACTCGATCGATGATCCCTAAACCTTAAACAACCCTAAAACCTTAAATCCCTAATCCCTAAACCCTAAACACCCTAAACACTAAACCCTAAACCCTAGACCCTAACCCTAACCCTAACCCTAACCCTAAACCCTAGCTAACCCTAAACCCTAATTAAACCCTATGTATAGGCCAACGACACTTAATTGTGCATCGAGCAGGCCAGGGGTGCCTCGCGGTCCTCTAATTAAATTAAATGTGACATGCATTAACCCTAAACCATATATATGTAACTAACCCTAGCTAATCAACCCTACTTAATTAAAACACATAACCCTAAACTATACTAGATATAACCCGATCTAATAAAAGCATGCTCTATATATAACAGCTAGCTAGCAAACCGTAGATTAACACCAATTAAAATATACATGGCCTATATCGATCATGTTGTATAACATATCCCTCAGATTCATTAATTAATTATATAATTATCGTGATAAATTAATTAACTTGAATTTTGACAAGTTCTCTCGAATGAAAACACATTTGATTAACTTGCCTCATAATATATATATAATTAATTAGTGTGCATGCATGGCCTACCATGCATTTGTGCATATATTTTAATGTATATTTGAACATATTCTTGGGGATTTCAATCTCTCTCTCTCATCATATATCGTTGGTGGCCAAAAAACACACACATATATATATACGCATGCAATTTATGCGTAAAGGCGCGGGTGCCTCTAATAATGTGTGTGCGCACTCGATCGATGATCCCTAAACCTTAAACAACCCTAAAACCTTAAATCCCTAATCCCTAATCCCTAATCCCTAAACCTAAACACCCTAAACACTAAACCCTAAACCCTAGACCCTAAACCCTAACCCTAACCCTAACCCTAACCCTAACCCTAAACCCTAGCTAACCCTAAACCCTAATTAAACCCTATGTATAGGCCAACGACACTTAATTGTGCATCGAGCAGGCCAGGGGTGCCTCGCGGTCCTCTAATTAAATTAAATGTGCCATGCATTAACCCTAAACCATATATATGTAACTAACCCTAGCTAATCAACCCTACTTAATTAAAACACATAACCCTAAACTATACTAGATATAACCCGATCTAATAAAAGCATGCTCTATATATATAACAGCTAGCTAGCAAACCATAGATTAACACCAATTAAAATATACATGGCCTATATCGATCATGTTGTATAACATATCCCTCAGATTCATTAATTAATTATATAATTATCTTGATAAATTAATTAACTTTAATTTTGACAAGTTCTCTCGAATGAAAACACATTTGATTAAGTTGCCTCATAATATATATATAATTTTAGTGTGCATGCATGGCCTACCATGCATTCGTGCATATATTTTAATGTATATTTGAACATATTCTTGGGGATTTCAATCTCTCTCTCGATCATCTATATATCGTTGGTGGCAAAAAACACACACATATATACGCATGCACTTTATGCGTAAAGACGCGGGTGCCTCTAATAATGTGTGTGCGCACTCGATCGATGATCCCTAAACCTTAAACAACCCTAAAACCCTAAATTAATTATCGATCTCCCTGTGATTCATTAATTAATTATATATATAATTATCGATGATAAATTAATTAACTTGAATTTTGACAAGTTCTCTCGTATGAAAACACATTTGATCAAGTTGCCTAGCTCATAATATATATATATAATTAGTGTGCATGCATGGCCTACCATGCATTCGTGCATATATTTTGATATATATTTGAACATATTCTTGGGGATTTCAATCTCTCTCTCTCGATCATCTATATATCGTTGTTGGTGGCAAAAAAACACACATATATATACGCATGCACTTTATGCGCAAAGGCGCGGGTGCCTCTAATAATGTGTGTGCGCACTCGATCGATGATCCCTAAACCTTAAACAACCCTAAAACCCTAATCCCTAATCCCCTAAACCCTAAACACCCTAAACACACTAAACCCTAGACCCTAAACACCCTAAACACTAAACCCTAAACCCTAGACCCTAAACACCGTAAACACTAAACCCTAAACCCTAAACACCCTAAACACTAATTAAACCCTAAACCCTAGACCCTAAACACTAGACCCTAAACCCTAGACCCTAAACACCCTAAACACTAAACCCTAGACCCTAAACACCGTAAACACTAAACCCTAAACCCTAGACCCTAGCTAAACACCCTAAACACTAAACCCTAAACCCTAATTAAACCCTATATATATAGGCCAACGACACTTAATTGTGCATCAAGCAGGCCAGGGGTGCCTCGCGGTCCTCTAGTTAAATTAAATGTGCCATGCATTAACCCTAAACCATATATATATAACTAACCCCTAGCTAATCAAACCCTAGTTAATTAAAACACATAACCCTAAACTATACTAGCTATAACCCGATCTAATAAAAACATGCTCTATATATAGCAGCTAGCTAGCAAATTAAACGGTAGATTAACACCAATTAATATATACATGGCCTATATCGATCATATGTTGTATAACATCTCCCTGAGATTCATTAATTAATTATATAATTATCGATGATAAATTAATTAACTTGAATTTTGACAAGTTCTCTCGAATGAAAACACATTTGATTAAGTTTCCTCATAATATATATATAATTAGTGTGCATGCATGGCCTACCATGCATGCATTCGTGCATATATTTTAATATATATTTGAACATATTCTTGGGGGATTTCAATCTCTCTCTCTCTCTCGATCATCTATATGTCGTTGGTGGCCAAAAAACACACACATATACGCATGCACTTTATGCGCAAAGGCGCGTGTGCCTCTAATAATGTGTGTGTGCGCACTCGATCGATGATCCCTAAACCTTAAACCCTAAATAAACCCTAATCCCTAATCCCTAAACCCTAAACACCATAAACATTAAACCCTAAACCCTAGACCCTAAACCCTAACCTCCTAACCCTAAACCCTAAACCCTAATTAAACCCTATATATAGGCCAATGACACTTAATTGTGCATCAAGCAGGCCAGGGGTGCCTCGCGGTCCTCTAATTAAATTAAATGTGCCATGCATATATATGTGTTTAATTTGGGGATTTCAATCGCTCTCTCGTATGTAGCTCTCTCTACCTCTCTCTCTCTCTCTCTCTCTCTCTCTCTCGTTGGTGGCCAACAACACACACATGCACTTTGTGCGCAAAGGCATGCGCCTCTAATAATGTGTGCGCAGTCGATCGATCTAGTTTTGATTAATCATAGCACACAAATAAAGAAGTTGTATTTGAATCCACACAACCTAATCTAAAACACATAACCCCTAACATGGCCTAATTAATTAACCCCTTCTCTCTACCTAATTAGTGGAAATTGCACAAAATCAAAAGGGGTCCCTCACTAATTATGCATATCTGCTAGATTGTGATAAACTTTTGCCACATATATATTTGGTGGATGGGTGCATCTTGGCATGTAAAACAATTAGTGTTTGCAAATGGCGTTGTCAAAATTTATGTACAAATGATTTCTTTCCATCCAAAGTGCATAAAATGGGAGTTTTAATGAAGAAAGTACAAATAAAACAGCTCAACATGCTTCCACACCCCGATTTTCACACGAAGTAGAGCATATTTAAAGGATAATTCCAGAGTTTTACTATTTTTCAAGCAACTTTGCTAATTTTCCCCCACTCACATGACTTTATGTCGATTTAACGAAAATATGGCGAATTTAAACTACATGGGCGGGATAGTTTGAATTGTGCGCGCGGCAAAGGGAACCGCCTATTCCTCAACCTTGTGCACGGCAAATTACACACGCAACTCCATTAAACGCCACCTACCGACCTTAATTATCACCCCGGCGGCCCGGCCGCATGACCCCCCA
The DNA here is from genome assembly GCA_030979885.1 of Lolium multiflorum. Classification (NCBI taxonomy): domain Eukaryota; kingdom Viridiplantae; phylum Streptophyta; class Magnoliopsida; order Poales; family Poaceae; genus Lolium; species Lolium multiflorum. The sequence goes on along the minus strand of CM061747.1, from coordinate 133,370,831 downwards.
CCCACCCGTACACAACTTATCCCCGTCCGTGCGAAGAGCTTCCCCTCCCCGTCCCGTCCGTGCGAAGAAGAAGCTTCCCCTCCCCGTCGTTCTTCTCGAGACGCACCGGCGGTCAAGTTGATCCACGGTAGGGCTGCTATCTCTAGCTCAATCATGTATCGGGCAAGACAGCCTAACGATTTATATTTTCTTGATGCTGCTAAAAAAATTCGTCAGTATGCTCGAACTAATTGGCACTTTATAGTTTTCCGCTCGATTTGTCATCGATCAATTTGTTCATTTGCGTGGGCATATAGAGTCAGTTCTGCACTCGATCCGTTAATTTGCTGAAATGCCATGGCAGAGTTTTGTACACGATCTGTTTGCTAAAATGTCGATGGGCATTTTTTGTTTTGTACTCGACATGATTGCTGAAATGCATAATCATGTAGTATAGTTTTGTACTCGATGGATATACATTTCCTACTTCGCCTTAAATTAATCACCAACCACTGTATCTCATAATTAAACAGATGGACAGAACTTGGATACTGCATGGACACTTATGTTCCCCTTCATATATAAATGGTGTTCAACCCTTTATGGGGTTTATTAGAGCTCATGATGGTCACAACCTGGACGTGTATTGCCCGCGCTGCACATGTATGAATGGTGAGAAGAGGCCTCACCCTGTAGTGGCAGATCATTTACACATTTTTGGGATGGACCGCACATATGTTAGGCGGGTTTAGCATGGTGAACCATATAATGATCCTTTAGCAGGAGAAGCAGATCTTGCTCACACTGTATGTGTGCTGGCATATGTAGTTAATTATTTATATTGATGCTGCCGCTGTTTCAATCAATAGTTTGCATTGCTGTGCAAGGTTCTGTACTCAAATTTAACTTGTTGCAGATGGATGGACGGGAAGGAGAGAAAAAGCGCTTGCTTCAGGAAACGGGTTTCAGCTCTGGGACATGTGCTGTGCCAGATGAGAAGGTAAATATGTAAAACGGCATTTGTTCAGGTTGCATCCCTTAGATGTTTGTCTAATCGGTTGATGTACTAATTGCAGAAGCATAGAGTTGAAGAGGTCTCTCAGTTTGATGGGAGATTTGAAGATGAATCTCAGTTTGATGCACCTGTGGATGGTACTGATGACGAGCCTTTCATAGACGAAGGTCCTGCACCTGAGATTATCCAGCCTACAGAAGGAGGCCGTGGACCGAGTACACAGCTTTGCGTTGAAGTGGATGCACGCCCGGAGATCATCACGGGCGTCCGGGTAGTCTCAAGACCACCCAGCCCTGATGCACCTGTGGATGGTACTGATGACGAGCCTCTCATAGACGAAGGTCCTGCACCTGAGATTATCCAGCCTACAGAAGGAGGCCGTGGACCGAGTACACAGCTTTGCGTTGAAGAGGATGCACACCCGGAGATCATCAGGGGCGTCCCGGTAGTCTCAGGACCACCCAGCCCTGATGCAAAATGTTGAGCTACTTTATGATTCGTACTCTTATGTTCTGGTGCTGTAGTATGTTATGATTTGTACGCCTTTGGCGCTAGATTAAGCATTCAGTGGATGATCGCGTTGCAAAATTTGACACCCACACAATCAGTTCATCGTATGAGTAGTAGCACAATTACTTCTACAGCGATTCCTGCCAGCGCATTAGTTGGTAGCATGAAACACTTTCAGGTACTCCCCTCTGATTCATATTAATTGACTCAATTCTGTCTAGATATGGATGTATCTAGATGCATTTGTTAACTAGACTAACAAACTTGAGTCAGTTAATATGAATCCGTGTAAACCGCCCAAGTCCTCGAGCAGCTAGTTTATTGACTCTGGACTCCAAGCCTCTCGCGGCAAGCCATCGACGAAGCTTTGACCAGATCTTGGCCCGCAATTTTTTGTGTGTGGCGAATAGCAAAGCTTTGACCAGTTCCTCTCGGGATACAGCACGCCGGTGAGCTTGCACGGTTGCCATGAGCACTTTCCGGCGGAACTTCCTCTTCAGCGCCCTCAAGCCGCTGCTGCGAGACAGCACGCAGTGCCTCGAGGTGGACGGAATTCTGGATCTCAGGGCGGGTGGTCCGCATCGTCCGGGAACGATCTCCAGCGGGTTAACGAGGACATGCATGGCGGCCAGGGGATTTGTTTTTTGTTTTTTTTTTGGTTTGAGCTTGGGATTTGGGGTTTTTTCGGATAGGGGAGGAGGAACCGAGGAAGAGGAAGGAACAGCCGCGTGCTTGGCGCGTGGCGGTGTGCTTGAATTTCGAATTTTTGTGAAATGTTTCATTTCCCCGCTACAATTCGGGGGTTTCTTGACGCGCCAATGCGTCCCGCCGGGCAGCTTCAAGTGAATTTGGGGTGCCACACTATGGGCCCTAGTTTCAGTGAGACATGTAATGACTAGTCACATCAGTAAGTTCACTGTGTAATAAAATATGTTACCCCTCCCCTTTATGTAGCACCCCTTCTCTCCCGATCGAGTGCCGATTGCCGACGGATGCAAGCCGCTAGCTCGATCCCCTCCTTTCGCCTCCACCGTCCAGGCATCCAGCTTGGAGGGGCAAGCTGCATCTAGCCCAAGCGGATTAGGTAGGACTAGTAATGTTCTCTCCTTTCTCGAGATCGGTTCTTTTTTCCTCTCCTCGATATCTTGCGCATCTCTTTCCTATTCTGGGCGAAGGGGTGTCTTTCTGGTCACCCTCGAGCTGGGAGTGATTGATGGGGGTGGGGGCGGGGGCTACCTTTGCTTGGATTGGGGTGTTCTTCCTTTATTTGTCGACATTTGCAACCTTTGTAGTTTCTGCTGATCCTCACTGTATCTTTTGTCAGCTTGTACAGGAAAGGTAAGACCTCGGCGGTGGGGGCAATGGAGCGTAAGGCCACCACGCATGTGGGCAGTTGGCTGAGCCTGAGCTGCGTCCCCAGCCCCGCGAAGCAGGTACTCCGTTTGCTTATCCACTCTTTACCTTTTAAGTGTCTCTCTGCATCCTCAATCTGTTCCTGTTCTGGAATATGCTTAAAGTAGCACATGTCTTCAGCTGTTTGTGCGTAAAGCCTCTGTGACACCATGCTCTATATTCTCTGTATCAGGTTGGTACCTCCAGGTTCCGTGCTGAGGCTATGGGGAACGAGAATAGCGCCCCACCTGCTGCAGGAGCATGGCCCGATCTGCAGCACAAGAAGCGAAATGCCACTGCCGAGCTGGGCAGGGACCGCCCAGGGGTAATTTTTTTAACCAACTTACCATGATGTAGTCTGAATCTGATACTCCCTCAGATCCAAATTAATTGACTCAACTATCTGTAGATACGGATGTATCTAGATGTGTTTTAGCTCTAGATACTACTGCCTCCATCCCAAAGCTTTGGGCTTATATTATTTTTAGAAAGTCAAACTATACCATGTTTGACTAAGCTTTTACCAAAAATCAGTAACATGCAAAATACAAAATTAATATCATTAAATAGATAATAAAATATATTTTCCTACGGTATCTACACAGTATTATATTTGTTGATAGAATGTTCTAAAATTTTGGTCAAACTTTGCTTGTTTTGATTTCTCAAAAATAAATAAGGCTTAAGCTTTTGGATGGTGGTAGTACATTCATATCTAGACAAAGCTGAGTTAACTAGTTTTTTTGTCTGTCCATAGCTAGTGTTCACGCTGCAAAAGGCTAAGAGCATCCACTATATGCATCAGTCTATCTCATACAGTAATTCAATATCACTGCTGAGGTCTGCCTTTTGTTTTGCTATTCATATGCAGACTGAAACTTTAGGGCCTTTACTCAAAAGGAAGATCAAAACTGCGGCTGATCAGGCTGCCAGTATGTTGATGCCGCCCCCATCTTCTAAATGCCTCTACAAGCACAAGGCCACGCACCAGCTGGGTGGTGATCTTTTAATGAATATGGTATATTTTCTTAATCCACAAAACATGCCTTGATTTTTCTCTGTTTATTGTCGGTTTTTTCTATGCTTGCCAAAAGTTTACAACAACAACAACAACCAAGCCTTTCAGTCCCAAACAAGTTGGGGTAGGCTAGAGTTGAAACCCATAAGATCTCGAAGCCAAAAGTTTAGAAACACCAAATTCGTTTGCTTACAATCATCATACAGTAATGTTCATCTACTCCAGTTCCCCTAACCCAACATAAAATGATGTTAATTACGATTTTTAGATTAAAAGAGCACCATTAGGCGCTGTTAATTACGACTTTGAGATTAAAATGTCATTTGCAATTGTTAATTACAATTTTGAGACAATTGGTTAGTTTAACCTCGATCTCTTCTGCTCTCCATTTTTCCCAACCGAACAAAAATGTAACCATTCCATTCCTCTGAAATGGAACCATTCCATTCCATTCCACGCTGTTTCAGAACCGAACACACCCTTGCATTGTTGTGAACTGTTGTCCATACACGGCCATACCCTTCCACTTACATCTAGCACTATATGCATCAGTCTGTCTCAGAGTCATTCAATATCACTGCTGAGATCTGTTCCCATTCTTATGCAGGCTGAAACTGCTGCGCCTTTACTCAAGTGGATGCAAAATGAGGCTAATGAGGCTGCTGTGAGGACGATGGTGCCGGCACCATCTTCCGAAAACCTCTACAAGCACGAGGCCATGGGCCAGCTGGGTGGTGACCTTTTAATGAATCTGGTATATTTTCTTAATCCACATACATGATTTCATTATTATCTGTTTAATTACTGTTGGCTTTGTCTAATGCTTACCAAAAGTTCAGAAACACTGCGTTTGCTTACAATCATCATACACTAATTTTTCACTTTTCAGTCTGTCTCATCCAGTATATAAACTGTTGATTTCCATTGGCTTCTTTTGTAATCATTTGCATTGTTGTCAACTGTTCTCTATGCACAACCCTATTCTTCCACTTACACCCGCACTATTTGCATCAGTCTATCTCATAGATTTATTAAATATCAATGATGAGTTCTGTTGCTATTCATATGCAGGATGAAACTTCTGTGCCTCTACTCAAATGGATAAAAAATGATCCTGATGAGGCTGCTGTGAAGACGATGGTGCTGCCACCATCTTCTGAAAACCTCCTCAAGCACAAGGCCACGGGCCAGCTGGGTGGTACCCTTTTCAGTAAGCAGGTATATTTTCTTAATCCTCATACATGATTTGATTTTTGTCTGTTTATTGCCGGCTTTGTCTAATGCTTACCAATAGTTCAGAAACACACACACCTATTCTTCCACTTACATCCAGCACTATATGCATCAGTGTCTCATAGATTCATTTTATATATCACTGCTGATGTCTGTTGCTCTTCAATTTTCATATGCAGACTGAAACTGCTAAGCCTTCATTGGTCAAAAGGATTGCAACTGCTGCTGATGAGGCATCTGCAGAGGCTGCCACCAAGTTACTGTCAGCCCCACCTTCTGGATGCTTATATAAGCTCAAGTCCAAGGACCAGCCGGGCCGTAACCATCCAAGGGTTCGGGTATATTTTCTTAAGCCACATATACATGCCATGATTTATGTCTGATATTATCACTGGCTCTGTCTAATGCTTTTTGGAATTCGGAAACACCAAATTAGCATGCTTATATTCATCATACACTAATTTTTCACTGTTCAGTTTGTAACATAGTGTTATGCACTTGCTTGTCAACATTTGCATTGCTCTGAACTATGCACTTTACACAACCTAATTCTTCCACTTACGTTCAGCGCTACGCACCAGTAGTACCTCCCATGTTTCCTTCACCATCCCGATGCCGAGCTTGCGGGAATATGGCGGGCCCATGTACATACCCCGCATATAACACCTCCTATGGCTCTATCTACCTTTCTAGTAGCTCCTTCACAGAGTTACATGTATGTATTCTCAGTGGTTTAGCATGAATTGGCATATAGTAAAGTCTTGTTTTTAGTCTTCCTGCTTCTTACATTTGTATCAATTTTCACATGCAGACTGTACCTTGTGAACTTCGTCCAATGATTAACCAGATGTGTCCGCATGAAGGATCTTTCACTATGCATGGCAATGGCAAATTGATGAACACCTACACGGTCTATGAGGTGTATGTCTACAAGACGCAGGCCATCACATATTTGTATGGACATGATTGGAGAAAGTTTGCTTTTGACTACGGTCTGAAGAAGGGCGACGAGCTGAGGATCAGAAACTCAAACGGGCAGATATACGTAACTGCTTACAGAGTTGGAGACACTTCCAAATATATAATATGTAACTTTTTTCTACTCATATCTTTTGATAACTGCATTCTGAGCAGTTGTTCTAAACCATTCCCTCTGTTCTAGCTTGCTGGGTTTAACATGATCAAAGCTGCAGATCCCCTGATGGAACAGGAGCGGATGTCACAAAGGGCAACCACACCAGCACCGGCACCGGCTTCCCACTCTCCTGCATCAGCACCGGTTCCTGTACCAGCTCCGTTTACTGCATCTACCCAGCAGTCCCCTACATCAGCATTGGTTCCTGTAGAGGCCCCATATACTACACATGCCCAGCAGGCTCCTGCATCAGCACTGGTTCCTCTAGCTGCACCGTTTACTGCACCTGCCCAACAGTCTCCTGCATCAGCACCGGTTCCTCTAGAGGCACCGTTTACTGCACCTGCCCAGCAGTCTCCTGCATCAGCACCAGCTCGTGTACCAGCCCAGGCTCATGCACCTGCCCCAGCCAGATCACCGAGGTCTCAGCTCATTGCTGTGGCCACCCGTGTGGTGACCAGGACGCATCTGAAGGCTATGTTCGTGAGTATATGACAGCATAACTGCTCTTATCTTGATGTCTTCTCTGCTCAAAGTCTCACATGGTTCAGTGCATTGGTGCCATTGACTAATTTTTGGTGGTATCTCTTGCTTTGAATCAGAAATTTCCTAAAAGTATCTCCAAGGATCTCAATGCTGGCCGAAGGGGCAAGATATCCCTCGTCATGGAGAGTGAAGGTCTCACCGTGGAGGGACGGTACTCTGTCAGTCCCACAGATGGCCGCTTGGCTGTTACTTCCAGGTGGAAAAAGTTCATTGACGGTGCCAAACTTCGCATTGGATCAAAGTTGAAGGTCAAGATCTTTCGATGCCGCTGTGACATGCTGGTCATAAAGTTCGCGGTTGTCTAGTTCTGTTGTCCCATGAGCCCTTAGCAAATGCATTTGTAGTTATACTTATATAAGGTTATCTTATCTGAACTGCTAATTAATTGTATGGGTGGTAAAACTCTGGCAAGCTTTTGCTCTTAGCAAGTATGTATGTATGATCAGCTATTATGATAACTAATGTTTGTGTTCATCTTAATTTGCATTTCCGTTTTAGAAAAAAACTTAATTTCTATTTTGGCTGACCTGTTAGAGAACTATCAGATTGAACCCACAACATGATTCATATAGATTCATTACACCGAGCCACATGTCTTGACCTTGCGATACACTACTTCCATTAATTAGTGCAAGAAGGCTTACCTGAGCTGCCTGAACCATGGCAGATTCGAATCCACCTTATCTATCTAGAAATACAACCTTTGCAGAAAGAGGATTTGCAGTATGGGGAGGCTGACATTGGGGACCCATGAGCCAGCAGCGTCGTCAACGTTTTAAAGGTGGCAGGAGATCGAAAGAAAAAATAAGCCAAAAATCAGTTGGTAAACAAATTCAAGAAAAGAAACATTTACCTTTCTGAGAGGATGACATGCGGGACCCATGAGGCAGCAGCATCCTCAACTATTTCAAGGCGGCAGGGGATCAAAATAAAAAAGGAAATAGCCAGAAATTAATTAGGGTCAAAAATAAATCCATCAAAGGAAACTTTTATTGTTCATAGAGGATGACATGTGGGACCGACTTGCCAGCTGCGTCGTCATCGTTTCAAAGGGGCAGGGGATCAAAAGAAAAAGGCAAATAGCCAGAAATTAGGGGAAAAAATAAATCCAACAAAGAAAACTTTTATTGTTCATAGAGGATGACATGCGGGACCCATGAGCCAGCAGCTTCCTCAACGTTTCAAAGTCGGCATGAGATTGAAAGAAAAAGTCAAGTGACATAATATCAGGAGCCAAAAATAATCCAAGAAAAGAAACTTTATTGTACATAGAGGATGACATGCGGGTCCCATTTTGTAGCAGCGGTCTCAACGCTTCCAAGGCGGCACAGGACCGAAAGAAAAATGAAGTAGCCAGAAATCAGGGTGTGAAAAAAATCCAAGAAAAGAAAGATTTCAATTGGGCTGTATCTGGACATCTGGGCCTTCGAACTATCTGCTGGGCCTTTTGACTCGTACAATTTCAGCCCACTCCAAAACAGGAAAGGTCGGATTTTTCTCAAAAAAAACAGGAAAGTCCTATGCTTCGCAAAAACAAAAAACAAGGAGATTCAACATATAAGTTTGTTTATGTAGATATAAAGATTTAATTTATCCGTTTGCAATAGCTCAGAGCGAAATACAACGTTTATTGTCTGCAAAATAAAATATCACATGTTTCTTGTACGGGGAGGCTGACATCGGGGACCCATGAGCCAGCAGCGTCGTCAACGTTTCAAAGGCGGCAGGGGATCGAAAATAAAAAAAGCCAAAAATCAGTTGGTAAAAAAATACAAGAAAAGAAAACATTTATCGTTCTGAGAGGATGACATGCGGGACCCATGAGGCAGCAGCATCCTCAACGTTTCAAAGTCGGCATGAGATCGAAAGAAAAAGGCAAGTGACATAATATCAGGAGCCAAAAATAATCCAAGAAAAGAAACTTTATTGTACATAGAGGATGACATGCGGGTCCCATTTTGTAGCAGCGGTCTCAACGTTTCCAAGGCGGCACAGGACCAAAAGAAAAATGAGGCAGCAGCATTCTCAACAATTCCAAGGCGGCAGGGGATCAAAAGAAAAATAAAGGAAATAGCCAGAAATTAATTAGGGGTCAAAAATAAATCCACCAAAGGAAACTTTTATTGTTCATAGAGGATGACATGTGGGACCGACCTGCCAACAGCGTCCTCATCGTTTCAACGGGGGCAAAAAATCAAAAGAAAAAGGCAAATAGCCAGAAATTAGGGTAAAAAATAACTCCAAGAAAGGAAACTTTTATTGTTCGAGAGGATGACATGCGGGACCCATGAGCCAGCAGCTTACTCAACGTTTCAAAGGCGGCATGAGATCGAAAAAAAAGGCAAGTGACCAAATATCGGGAGCCAAAAATAATCTAAGATTTATTGTACATAGAGGATGACATGTGGTCCCATTTTGCAGCAGCGGTCTCAATGTTTGTAATGCGGCTTGAGATCAAAAGAAAAAGAAAGTAGCTAGTAATTAGGGGGTGAAAAAAATCCAAGAAAAGAAAGTTGATGGACATAGAGGATGACATGCGGGTCCCTTGAACCAACAGCTTACTCAACGTTTCAAAGGGGGCAGGGGATCAAAAGAAAAAGGCAAGCCAAAAATCAGAGGGTGAAAAAAATCCAACAAAGGAAACTTTTATAGCACACAGAGGATGACATGCGGGTCCCATGAGCCAGGGTACCTCAACATTTCAAACGTGGCATGAGATCGAAAGAAAAAGGCAAGTGACCAAATATGAGGTGCCAAAAAAACTCCAAGAAAAGAAAGTTGATTGCTCATAGAGGATGACATGCGGGTCCCATTTAGCTGCAGCGGTCTCACCGTTTGAGAGGCGGCAGGATCGAAAGAAAAAGGCAAGTGACCAAATATCAGGAGCCAAAAATAATCAAAGTTTTATAGTACATAGAGGATGACATGCGGGTCCCATTTAGCAGCAGCGGTATCACTGTTTGAGAGGCAGCAGGGGATCGAAAGAAAAAGTCAAGTTACCAAATATGAGGTGCCAAAAAAATCCAAGAAAAGAAAGTTTTATAGTACATAGAGGATGACATGCGGGTCCCATTTAGCAGCAGCGGTATCCTTTGAGAGGCAGATCGAAAGAAAAAGTCAAGTGACCAAATATGAGGTGCCAAAAATCCAAGAAAAGAAAGTTTTATAGTACATAGAGGATGACATGCGGGTCCCATTTAGCATCAGCGGTATCACCGTTTGAGAGGCGGCAGGGGATCGAAAGAAAAAGGCAAGTGACCAAATATGAGGTGCCAAAAATAATCCAGGAAAAGAAAGTTTTATAGTACATAGAGGATGACATGCGGGTCCCATTTAGCATCAGCGGTATCACCGTTTGAGAGGCGGCAGGGGATCGAAAGAAAAAGGCAAGTGACCAAATATGAGGTGCCAAAAATAACTCCAAGAAAAGAAAGTTGATAGCTCATAGATGATGACATGCGGGTCCCATTTAGCACCGGTCTCAACGTTTCCAAGGCGGCAAGGGATCAAAAGAAAAAGTAGCCAGAAATCAGGGGGTCAAAAAATCCAAGAAAGAAAGAATTTTGGTTCATAGAGGATGACATGCGGGACCCATGATCCTGCATCGTAAACGGCTCGATCGGAGAACGTTGAATGAGATGGCGCGATCTAGAAAAAAACAATGCCAGAGAGGCTGCCATCTGGGCCCTACATCCCTCGGCGGTGCGGATTTGCGTTGACTCGGCCGGCGAACCCGAGAATTCGCGATGCACCACGTCCCGGGCCACCATACGCGACGTTTTGGCCGCTTTCGTCGGGCTAGGTGGCCTCAAAAACGAGAAAAAAAAGTTTTGACATGCACCACGGAGGGACTAAAAATCGTCGGCCATGGTACACCAGCAACCACGGCGCGACTTCAACTTCGTCGGCCATGGCAACTTTTCTTGTAGTGTATGCGCTATCTGATCAGGACATTATCCGTGGTCTTCGTGGTCTGCTCGCTGGTACAGGCTCTTCCTCGACGGGTACTGCTGGTTCTGTGCCTGGCTCTTCTGGCACCGCGCGACCACCACCTTCCACACAGTCAGGTACGTCATCCCCGTGGTATCTGGATTCTGGAGCTTCTTTTCATATGACCTCTGCGTCTTCTATTCTTTCTGCTCTTCGCTCTCTTGTTTCGCCTGTTCGTGTTATCACGGCTGATGGTACCTCTCTCCCTGTTTCCAGTCGAGGCACCCTTTCTACTACCTCTTTCTCTGTTCCTGATGTTTCTCATGTTCCTAGTCTTAAGATGAACCTGTTTTCCGCTAGTCAGCTTACTGATTCTGGTTGTCGCGTCATTCTTGACGCTGATTCTTGTGCTGTTCAGGACCGCCGTACACAGGCCCTGGTTGGAGCTGGCCCTCGCAGCCTTGAGTCCCCGGGGCTCTGGGAGTTAGACTGGCTTCGCGTTCCTTCTACTGCCACTTCATCTGCCAGTTCTCCTGCGGTTGCTGCTTCTGTCACTGGATCTTTTCAGCAGTGGCATCATCGGCTGGGTCACCTCTGTGGCTCCCGTTTATCGTCATTAGTTCGTCGTGGTCTTCTGGGGTCTGTCTCAGGAGATGTGTCTTTGCATTCGTGTCAGGGTTGTAGGCTAGGCAAACAGATTCAGCTTCCCTATCCTACTAGTGCGTCTGTATCTCAGCGACCTTTTGATTTAGTTCATTCAGATGTTTGGGGTCCGGCTCCCTTTCCTTCGAAAGGGGGTCATCGATACTATATTTTGTTTATTGATGATTTTTCGCGATACACCTGGTTGTTTCTTATGCACTCTCGCAGTGAGGTGCTTTCTATTTATCAGCGTTTTGCAGCCATGGTTCGTACTCAGTATTCCACGCCTATTCGTGTGTTTCGTGCTGACTCTGCAGGCGAGTATATCTCCCAGCACCTGCGTGGTGTTCTTGCTGAGCAGGGCACCCTTGCCCAGTTCTCGTGTCCCGGCGCCCATGCTCAAAATGGTGTCGCCGAGCGTAAGCATCGTCATATTCTTGAGACTACCCGTGCTATGATGATTGCTTCCTCTCTTCCGCCGCATTTCTGGGCTGAGGCTGTCGCTACGTCGACTTACCTCATTAACATTCAGCCTTCTGCTGCCCTTCAAGGTGGCATTCCTCTCGAGCGTCTTTCTGGTTGCTCTCCAGATTACTCGACACTTCGTTTATTTGGTTGCGTTTGCTATGTTCTTCTCCCTCCTCGCGATCGCACCAAGCTGACCGCTCAGTCTGTTGAGTGTGTTTTTCTCGGATACAGTGATGAGCATAAGGGCTATCGCTGTTGGGACCCCGTTGGTCGTCGGATGCGCATCTCTCGTGATGTCACGTTTGATGAGACGCGTCCCTTCTATCCTCGTCCCACCTCGGGTACTTACCCGGTGGATGATATCTCTTTTCTTCTTTTTCCGGATGCACCCCCTGCTATCCCATCTCCTCCCACTCCTAGTCCTGATGCGCCCCCTTCGCGCCATCCTCTCTCTATCTAGTCCACCTAGTACTCTCGTTCTCCGGCTTCGGATCCTTCCGTGTCCCTTCTTCCGCTTCTTCTGATGAGTTGTCCTCCGCTGATGACCTTCCCCCTTCACGGCCTGTCCGTCAGCGTCGTGCTCCAGCTCGTTACTCTCCTAGTCAGTATGGTCTCTCTGTCGTTTCCGAGCCGACTTCTTATCGGGATGCCGAGCGTCATCCTGAATGGCAGCTTGCCATGGCTGAGGAGATCGCTGCGCTTGAGCGCACTGGCACTTGGGATCTTGTTTCTCCACCTTCTGGTGTTCGTCCTATCACGTGTAAGTGGGTCTATAAAATTAAGACTCGCTCTGATGGATCTCTTGAGCGCTATAAAGCGCGTCTTGTGGCTCGTGGCTTTCAGCAGGAGCACGGCCGTGACTATGATGAGACTTTTGCCCCTGTGGCTCATATGACTACTGTGCGTACCCTTCTTGCTGTTGCTTCTGTTCGCCGCTGGTCTGTCTCCCAGCTTGATGTTCAGAATGCTTTTCTTAATGGCGAGTTGAGTGAGGAGGTTTACATGCAGCCTCCTCCTGGGTATTCTGTTCCCGATGGGATGGTTTGTCGTCTTCGACGTTCTCTCTATGGTCTCAAACAGGCCCCTCGTGCCTGGTTTGAGCGCTTCGCCTCTGTGGTGACTGCTGCTGGTTTCTCTCCTAGTCTTCATGATCCCGCACTTTTCGTTCACACTTCTCCTCGTGGACGTACTCTTCTTCTTCTCTATGTTGATGATATGATCATTACTGGTGATGATCCTGAGTATATTGCCTTCGTCAAGGCTCGTCTTCGTGATCAGTTTCTTATGACTGATCTTGGTCCTCTTCGCTATTTTCTTGGCATTGAGGTTTCCTCCACTTCTGATGGCTTTTCTATCTCTCAGGAAAAGTACATTCAGGATCTTCTTGCTCGTGCTGCTCTTGGGGATGAGCGCACAGTTGATACTCCTATGGAGCTTAATGTTAAGCTTCGTCCTACTGATGGTGATCCTCTTCCTGATCCCACCCGTTATCGCCATCTTGTTGGGAGTCTTGTTTATCTTGCTGTCACTCGTCCTGATATTTCTTATCCTGTTCATATTCTGAGTCAGTTTGTCTCATCTCCTACCACTGTTCACTATAGTCATCTCCTCCGTGTTCTTCGTTATCTTCGTGGCACGATCACTCGTCGCCTTTTCTTTCCCCGTTCCAGCTCTCTCCAGCTCCAGTGCTATTCGGATGCTACGTGGGCGAGTGATCCTACGGATCGTCGTTCACTTTCTGCTTACTGTGTGTTTCTTGGTGGTTCGCTTGTTGCTTGGAAGACGAAGAAACAGGTCGCAGTTTCCCGTTCGAGTGTTGAGGCTGAGTTGCGGGCTATGGCTTTGTTGATTGCTGAGGTGACTTGGTTACGGTGGTTGCTTGCAGATTTTGGGGTCTCTGTTACGACACCCACTCCACTTTTGTCTGACAGTACAGGTGCTATCAGTATTGCACGTGATCCGGTCAAGCATGAGCTGACCAAGCATATCGGTGTTGATGCTTTTTACACACGTGCACAGGTACAGGATGATGTTGTTGCGGTTCATTATGTGCCTTCAGATTTGCAGTTGGCGGATTTCTTTACGAAGGCACAGACTCGAGCGCAGCATGATTTCTTACTCTCCAAACTCAGTGTTGTGGATCCACCATGAGTTTGAGGGGGGTGTTAGATGTATATATCTGTATATTGTAGTTTCCCCATATGTTAGGGGGCTTTCTGCATATGTGCACATGTACATGTACTATATATTGTGGCCTTTGGCCCCTGGTAATACAACAAGCATATTACCCTAACAAAAATAAGTTATATGTCCAAGCAAAAATGAAATGTAGTACATATATTTTCTGATAAGCTTACAGTAAATTCTGAAGGTCCACCCGAATTTATAAATTCTGAAGGTCCAGCTACATGTGTTGGCAATTCCGTTGTATGTGACAGTGTTGTATTTCCTGTACCTTCCCAGCATCACGTTTTTTCGTGTATATATGCATCTATGAAATCATAGACATAATAAATTATTCAGAGCTATATAAATAAATAGAAGACATACCTTTCTTTTTTCCACCCTTAGCTTTTCATTTCTTTGGTCCCTCAAGTGGATCTTTTGATCGCTTCTTTGATGGACCTTTTTTACGTACATGAGCTTGAATTGACACCACTGTATTGGCAGCATCTTCATTAAATTCGGCGTCACATTCTACGTCCTCGTTGTCCTCCAAGCTCACCTTACTAAGTAAGTCACATGCTTCGAAGCCAACTTATCAATACCTCGTCTAGGTGTCGAAGAACCTCCTTTGAGGGTTTACATTTCAGTGCAAGAGATATCATCTTTCGAGATACATGTGCAAGAGGAATTCTAAGCTTTCATTTCCTCTTGGCTTAGAACTAAAGATATCTTGCTTTGCATATTTTGTCCATCTTTTCAGTATGTATTGGCTTGGCAAGGTGATAATATTGCAAGAAGTGAACACTTTGTGAGCATGCTTGCATAGGATACCTACAAGATTCAAAGAAGCTCATAATGTAGATCTAGGATGCTCATAATTGAAAAAGTGATGTACAGAGCATTTATGCATACCTACACATCCATACAACTTGCATGAATAAGATATATCCAATGTTGTTGGGTTAAAAACCACTATGGCTTCTTTATCCTCACGGAAAAAAGATGTAACTTTGTAAGTGTTAGTTGTAGTTTCACTCCAACAGCGAGTGCATGACAAAGTAAACGCCTCGGAATTCTTCTTCAAAAAAAGAATATATTGTCCGTGTGTATGATGCACTGCGGCCTACAACAAAGGATGTCTACGATGCAGAGAACTGGATCGAATGACGAGACTTAAAGTCTTCATACTTCTCCTTCCGGCGAAGACGAACATCACACTTGTCTACTTTTTCTAGCAATTCCAAAGTGAGAGTCTTCCACGAAATGTTTTCTTGAGACATTGTTCATCCCTTCACTCTCCGGGTTGATGTCATGTCTCCACTAAATGAATCTCGCCTATAAACAGTTGCCCACTTCTCACGAAACTTGAACATATTATTAATCCAAGGATTCTCCTGAAGGTTGTATTTAGCCAACAAATCATGCCATTTCATCTCAAAATGTGCCACTGACCTATCTTCATATACACACTATTTGAGTTCCGGAAGAAATAGTGGAGTGTTGGCGACAACATGACTGAGATGCTTAGCTGCATTCTGGTACAAATGCCATAAACAAAGCCGATGGATTGTGATTGCAAATACATTTCCAATTGCCTTTATAATTGCAGCACACGATCAGTAAAATGGTTTCGGCTCCTTGCCGGACATTGCTTGCGGGAAGGTCCTAAAAAGCCACTCAAAAGACTCTGTACTTTCGTTGAATATCAGTGTTGCACCAAAAAGAATGGTCTGCTTGTGATGGTTAACACCGAGAAGCGGAGCAAATGACATATTAAACTTATTTGTTGAAAATGTGGTATCAAAAGAAACAACATCTCCGAAGGAAGAGTAATCCATTATTGATTGTCCATCTGCCCAAAAGAAATTAGCTATCCTACCATCCTCTTTATCTAAATCCACTGCATAAAAGAATGAAGGGTCTTCAGCTTGTTTGTTCTTCAAATACTCCAAAAGAGTTTGTGCATCTTTGGTTTCTAAATACTTCATGCGTTCGTTCTTGTAATTATTGGAATCCATTTCTAAGAAAGGCACATTTTCAGCTCCACCACACCATTCTTCATAAAAGTTGTATATTTCAGATGGTCAAATTCCAGCAGTCCCGCATTTGGTTGATCGTATGCTTATCAGCATCTATCAGTGTCGTTGGGACCTTAGCATGTGTGACTTATCGGAGTTACCATAGGATGGTTGTGTTCAGGATAACTTTCTGAATATTCCAAATGCCCTCTCGAGATACGAGACCACGAGCCTTGCAGGACGTCCTGTAACACTTGTTCTTTCCTGGTCTCATGTGTGCAATGTTTATCCTTTACACCATCCTTACTACAAACTAAATATCTGGCAGATATACTATCGTCTGCTCTAGTTTTTTTGTGTGTCCACCTGATACTAAATCCTTTCGTTTTGGCATATGCATTATAGAACTTGTATGCCTCTTCTTCAGACTGAAATGAAGATGCATTTGGATGATCCTTCTAAACACATGGAAATACACCAATGCCATCATCCAAGTAGTATAGTTACTTCACAAAATTCAATACATTTTTTCTATACATCTACACTGTATGTCTTACCTTAGCCGGACAATTTCCATCTCTTGTATAACCATCGGCGAGCTCTAAGTCAGGATCATGATTCAGCATGTTGCTCGTGCCATTATCTTTCCTCGTGCCATAGGATCATGGCTGCACTCACCATCGTCGTATTTGTCAATTCATGATTCACAATGTCGGCATATCTGGTCGCCTCCATCTCATGTCCAGTTGTGTGATTCATATGCATAGTCTGAATAAACGCCATCTGTTCTTCTTGACTTCGGAACTGCATAAACCAATCACCAACTTAGCAACAGACTATGGAGATGCATAGATACGTATCTTATGTATTCTTTCCACACTGACCGTAAGAGGAGTAGTCCTTGACGGACACGGCCCTGCGATCGGCATTTGCACAGCCTCTGTGGAGTTTGCCGCCATGACCGGTGTAGAATTTACATCCATGACTGGCGGCAGCCTTATTGAGCGGCTTGGTACATCTTGTCGCGTCGCCATGGTCGACGAGATTGTCGACGAGAAACTGATGTACTGTCCCGCATCGGCACTGCCAACGAGGTCTTGCCGCGCGGCCGCCATGGACGAGAGACTTATGGAGATAGATTGGTTTTGATTAACTCGGTTCTTACAAGCCTTCCTATGTTCATGCTCTCCTTCTTGGAAATCCCGATTGGGGTGAGCAAGAGGCTAGATTATTATAGGTCCAATTTTTTCTGGCAATCTGATGAGCACAAGAAGAAATATAGGTTATCTAAGTGGAATATTTTGTGCAGACCCAAGGATCAGGGGGGGTTAGGTATTGAGGTGTTGGAACTTAAGAACAAATGTTAACTTAGCAAATGGCTGTTTAAACTCCTCTCGGAGGAGGGTATGTGGCAGCAACTTCTTTGTAACAAGTATCTCAAAAATAAAACACTAGCCCAAGTAGAAGCTAAACCAACAGATTCACCCTTCTGGAAAGGTCTCATGCATGTTAAAGAAGACTTCTTCAAGAGAGGTTTTTTTAGAGTTGGGGATGGAACAACTGTGAGGTTCTGGGAGGATATATGGATGGGAGAATTGCCTTTGTCTCATCAATATCCGGCACTTTATAATATTGTTCAACATAAGAATGTGTTAGTCTCAACAGTACTTGCTACTGAACCTATCAATATTACTTTTAGAAGAGGCTTGACTGATAATAAATGGGTTCAATGGTTACATCTATGACAGCGCTTAATTACAATAAATCTAACGGTTGAACCAGATAAGTTTGTTTGGAAACTTACTGATTCGGGTATTTTTTTAGTCAAGTCTATGTATCTTGATTGGATGAATGGGCATACTGTTTTCCTTCGAAAGTATCTATGGAAGCTAAAAATTCCTCTAAAAATTAAAATCTTCATGTGGTTCCTTAGTAACAAAGTGCTTCTTACTAAGGATAACTTGGCCAAACGGAAGTGGAAGGGATGTCAAAAGTGTTGTTTTTGTGATTCCACGGAAACCGTTAATCATTTGTTTATTCATTGTCCTTTTGTGAAGATAATATGCGTATGATGTACCTTACCTACAACATTTCTCCACCAGCTAATGTTACTAATATGTTTGGTAGATGGCTGAATGGTGTTGGGAAAAGTAATAAACAGAAGATTCGGATTGGTGTTTCACCATTTGTTGGGCTATTTGAAACTAGAAATGATATCATCTTTAACAAACAAAGTGGAACTAATTTTTTGCAAAGTTATCCGGCGAGCTGCGCATACAATTCAACGATGGGTTTTTCTTCTCGCGTCGGAGCAGCGGGTGGATATGGTTATTGGATGCAACCGGATGCTAGTGGTTGCTCAGGACTTCTATTTCCAGTCTACTGGATGGCGGCATCTTAATAGAATAGCAAATGCATAGCTTTTCTGTTAGCCGTATTTTCTTGTGGTTGATTCATGTATCGATCTTAATTGTAATAAGGGAGGATGGTTTCTTCCGGATTTGATACTATGATACTATTTTTTTAATAAAGCAAGCTGTGTGCATCGATTGATGCAGAGGCTGTGGCTATGCTCCTTTATCGAAGAAAAAAAAACAGGAGAATCCCTAAGTTCGTAGTTTATCTCTGTTATTGAGCAACCGTTTCATGGAATCCTAGACTATTTGACGGAAATCAAGGCTGAGAATCAGGAATAACACAGCTGGAATTAAAACTAATTGGAGAGTGCTTTGAGATTACAACGTACAGGTGTCATCTCCTGGGACGGGTCTATCCTGTTGGGGTGATAGACCCGGTCTCATAGGATTTTCTTCCCGTGCAGTTCCTGTTGTGTTTGTGGCGACGTATTTTCCACCTAAATTCAAGGTAAGAATAAATTGCCTCAGAAACATTGTTTCGTTGCAATCATGGCCGCTGAAGATGGTTAGCTTCGTGTGACTCTGCGACTGACAAACACGGAAACACATGTGTGAGATCTGGTGGATATTTTTGGCATACTTTGTTCCGTGGATTGCAACCACGCGATGTGTCTGTTTCCTGTACCGAACGTCGCCAAATTTGCCACACAAGTTCTGTGCCACAAACGCAAAAATCTCCGCCTGAACGGTCGGCGGCTGCTCGATTCGCATCTTGGGGCGTACATTCAGTCGTACATTCAGAGTCTGAGACTTCTCGCGGTTCGTGTGATTCCAGGGCATCACTGTACCGTATCAGGGCCCTCGCTTATCAGACAAAGTTAAGTCTGCGCAGATTTTTTTGGTGCGTAACGTGCGCCACTGGTACGAGTAGGACCTCCCACCCATATCGTAGCAGCAGCAGGGATCTCTGAATCTGAGAAGAGCTCCACGTGGATTCAGATCCCCTTGCCGGATCTTGAATCTTGCTTCTCATTATGTCTAACCAGAATCTTTGGACTCACGTTTGATTTGATTTCGAGGTTTTTCTTACTTGTGTAACTTGGCCCGCTAAAATATGTACGAGTGGAATTTGACTTGGCATGCTTGCACAACTTGAAGGCCCCTTTGATTTATAAGATTTGTATAGAAAGTGTGTAGGATTTAGATCATATGGAATTTTTTTTTTTGCATAGATTGTTTCATTTATAGGAACATATCTTACAGGAAGTAATTCTATAGGAATCTTGTCGTGTAAATCATATAGAAAAAAAAATTAGGTCATACCTAATGGAGAGCTCTTTGCTACAATCAAACACACTTTATTATGTTTTTATAGGGATTCAAGTAGGCATGATATCCTAATCATATGTTTTCCTATCATATGAATCAAGGGAGCTCTTAATTGGTTGCTGACAATTCCGTGTTCACAGTTTTCGGTTTTGATATTCGTAGACTGTGTATTAGGGAGATGTAGATCTACTTGTCTATAAACGTTTAAACGGAAAACTAAGAACATGGGAGTTGTGAGAAATGGTGATATGAAGCTACTTCTCGAAGAAAATTTAAAACAGTCGAACGTGTGCGACGAATTTGACAAAATTTATCTAAAAAAAACTCCAAGAAAACATGAAATAGACGGTCGAAAACTTAAGGAAACTAGGAACCAGTCGCGAGATTGGAGTCACAACATATATACACATCTTTTTCATGTAGACCTTATCTCAAACTAAAGCACCGTTATGTAAATAGAAGGAGGATTAAGACAAAGTGAATTAGATGCAAGTTTACTTATATATGCTCGCATCCCTAAAGGCATAGAGGGCCCACTTGTGAGCACTCATGAGCTTGCACTCGAGGAAATGGTGGAGCCGAGCGTTTCTCGCGGACTAACTTTAATTTCATATCGCCTGTTTTAAGAACTGTGTTGTCTAAGATTTTTTTTCATTGTGAGCAACCATACACACGAAGCTTGGGATAGTGAATATGAGAAATCACTTCGCGAGGAACCAAACACACCCTAAAATTTCACAGTGTGGGCAGTAGGTCAAGACAAGGTAAGTCCATATCAAATCATGTTTGCGCAAAAGTGAAAAAAGGATCAGCAAAGCATTTCATGAAGATTCACTTTATAAATAAATCCAAATTCTTCCGAACTGATACATGATGGTGAGTGGACCTCTTTCTTATTTTTTGCGAAAGAACCCTCTTGCAAAGTAACTAAAAAGAAACGACTCAAAGGAAAGCGAAGCCCCTAACTCTAAGTCGAGCAAGAAAGGTGGAGAGCCCACACCTATCACTAGGTAAACTAGACTACTACGCAATGATCAAATCGCGCCCCCAGGGAAAACCATCGAACAACGTTGCATCGAACACATCAAGCCATTGTTGGAGTCTTGGAGAGGGTCACCTGCCCCTCTTACCCCGGGCCCTGGAGGACCGATCCTCCGAGCGGAAAGCAATGACCAAGAATAATGATAACAAGATTGTAAAAGATAGGATACCAACGAGGTCATCCCATGCCAGAGCCGAAGAAGCTTCACCTCGAAGCTCTAACCAAAGATACCTACAGAGCCGAAGAGGCTTCACCTGGAAGCTCTAACCAAAGATACCTAAGCTTTACAACGATGTCCCCGGAAGGGTAACAGCGAATTGCGCTGCCGCCGCTAAGTCTGAAGAATCGGACTAGGGTTTCACTTGTAACCCTTACACGGAGAGGAGACACACAACCTCGGCCTTCAATCAGACTACCGAGAGGAGACCCACAATACCGATAACACCCGGTTAAGAGAACAATATCGATATTGGATGTATATCAACTTCATAAGGCCAAGATCTAGCACAAGAGCGCACTGTAATGTTACAAGAAAGTGTGAAACAAAACACCATCATGTCTAACCACAACAAAATTACAGCAATCATATCCTGATAATACCATCTTACACATCCTTTAATTACTACTAGTAGGCATGATCTAACCACAACAAAATTACAGCAATCGTGTCCTGATAATACCATCTTACACATCTTACTAGTAGGCAGGAGTAGCAGCAATCTCACACCTATGCACACAGCTAAATTAGCGACCGAAAGTTTATTATTGCATCTGTACAAGAATTAAGTAGCAGCAGCTGAGCAGCAAAAGCAAGCTTCCTACTGAATATGCTGGAGTACTAGAATGGATGGATACTTCCAAGTCCAATTCTGGCCCAACTGTGTCGAACTAGCTAATTCGATCACTTGAAGTGCATCAATTGTTGTCCTCCTCATTGCAGATCGTAGACGTTGGTGTCGGCGGCGTAGCAGCCGAGGATTCGGACGAAGACGGCGAACTTCTCGATCTCCTTGATGGCGTCGCGGACGAGCGGGTCGTCGGCGGCGCCCTCGCAGTCGACGTAGAGGACGTGCGGGAAGGAGCGCAGCGTGGGGGCTCCGCGGGCGCCCGTGTCGAGGATCATGACCGGCGGACGCAGCTCGCCGGCGCCGCCGGCGCCTTCGTTGTTGATGATCTCGAGCTTGGACATGTTGATGCCGCGGGAGGAGAAGGCGGAGAGGACCTTGAGCACGACGGCCATGGATCCGCCGCGGTGCGCGACGACCATGCTGGTCTTGGCGTCGGCGTCGGCGGGGAGCTCGACGGGGGAGGGCGGCCTGGAGAGCAGCAGGAAGCGGGTGACGTTCCAGGACTCGTCCTGGAGGCCGTGGGCGAGGACGTCGAGGCCGTAGAGGTCGGCGGCGCGCGGGCTGGCGATGGCGGCGGTGTCGAGCATCATGTTGGAGCGCAGCATCTCGACGGCGCCGGCGGTGTCCTCGACGGGCTGGCGGTCGACGCCGAGGCGCGCGAGGGCGCGGCCGCAGTGCGCGAGCGCCATGGGGTGGCTGATGACCCGGCGCACCTCGGCGGCGCGCACCCCGGGCATGGCGAGCAGGCAGTAGTGCACGAAGAGGTTGATCTCCTGCGCGACGACCAGGTCGTGGCGCAGGAGCAGGTCGTAGTTGCGCAGCGCGGTGCCCTCCATGGTTGACTCCACGGGGAGGATGGCGCGGTCGACGACGCCGCGGTCCACGGCCGCCAGCGCGTCCGCGAAGGCGCGGCAGGGCACGGTCTCGCACCCCGGGAGCGCCGTCTTGGCCGCGAACTCGCTGTAGGCTCCCGGCGCGCCCTGGTACGCCACGCGGAGCCCGGTGCCGTCCTGGCCCCCGGGGCCCGTGCTCACCGAGAGGTGGATCCGGTCATGGCCGCCGTTCACGTGGTGCGTCTTCCCGTTGAGGACGCCGGGTGGTACCTTCTTGCCGTGGCCGTTGACGGCGCCGGATTTCTTACCGTCGCCGCCGTTGATCTGTACCTTGCCGTTGGGGGATTTGCTGGCCTGCCCGTTGACGTGCGGGGCGCCGTTGACCCTGGCCGCCGGGACGAAGGACGGCGAGCGGGAGGAGGGGTGCCTGCCGCGGTGGGCCTTGGGGAGGAGCAGGTGCTTGGAGAGGTGGAGGGAGGAGGTGTAGGCCATAGATTTCTGGGCGGCGAGGTGAGGTCGCTGGTGGTTGGAGTTGGAGCTAACAAGCGTCGAGAGGGGGAGGCTCTCTACACTTTATACACACAGACACGGCAGCTCCTGTTTTCTTGGTTGGTTTTGTAGCTGATTAACCCATAGTATCTCGGGGTTAGTTTGGTCACTCGCATCCGTTTTTTCTTGTTTTTCTTTTGATGGGCTAGATGCTGCATTAGGTAAGCATGGCTTGGACTTGAATGCCAACATAGTTCCATGTAGCATGAGGGTACTATTTTTTGCCAAGATTGTTTGATTGGCGGCAATTCGGGTCCTTGTTGTCGAAGAGGTGACTCACAACTCCACGAGAGCCTTAGTGTATGTGATAGTAGAGAATTAAATGCGTACCCGCTACGTCATCGGCCCAGAAGGCGTTAGATATAAGTTAAATACGATGCATTATCCTACATTCTCTGCAATTAATACGAATAATTAAATTTTGGTAGGAATTTTTTTTGCTAAGGGAAGACATATGTGATACAATGGAGAAAATAATCTTTCCTTATTTCCTAAGAGATGATCCCTTAGTTAAGGGAAGACAACATTCTCTCTCTTCATTCTCTCTCCTCCAACTAAGCAAAAATCTGAGGTGACATCTCTAAGGGAAGGCTGACATCACCGCATTGTACGTGCCCTAGAGCACCTCCCAAATAGAAATCTACTACCTCCTACTTCCATAAAAAGATGCCAAAGATTTTTTCAAATTTAGATATATCTACACACTAAAGAGTGACTAGATATATCCTAATTTAGTCAAACTTCGGACATATATTTATGGTCAGAGGTAGTAGTATTTTTTAAAAAAATTGAAGAGTAAACAATCGACTTCATTCAAATTTGGTATATATTACATGGATTTGAACGAAATTCGATGAAATTTGAACCTAAAACTAATCTAGTAGTACTTGCGGCGCCCAGAGGGGTCGTAGTACTGGTGAAAGTTGTACATGTCGTCGACGACGTCCTGTTTGCCGCGCTCGTCGACGGGCTCGTCTTTCACCGCGCAGTTGGTGTCGCCGTCGACGGGCTCATCCTTCACCGCGTCGATGGGCCTAGCTTCGGCGTCGTCGGTGAGATCGATGAGCGGCATTCCGGCGTCGCGAATGGACATGGCGATCGCCTCGTCGATGTTGCCCCTCCAGGTGTCCGTGCCGTTCAGCGGCCCCGTGAACGCCGCGTTCAACCCGTGGCAGTCCTCGGGGTCGTCGTTGTTGGCGATGGGACGCTGCCGATGCAGTTATTTCGCCATGTATGCGGCCTTCATGGCCTCCTCCTCGTCGTCCTCCTCCTTCACCTCCTGCTTTGGCGTGAGGAGGGTACCGCCGCGCCTCTGTTGTTGTCGCGCCGGTTCGCTGATGGTGATTCCGCCGCCGCTGACGCGCCTCCGACTCGCGGGCGGAGGCGCGTACTCCTCCTTCACCTCGCGCTTCAGCATGGTGTAGGTCATAGCACGGTGCGAGGAAGGCGCCGACCCCGCCGGGAGCGTACGCCCGGGAACTCCCCGGAAACGGAGGCGCCCCTCCCAGCTCCATGTGTTGGACCTGCCGACGAGGCCATCGGTGATGACCGTGTCGGCGTCGTACCGCGCCTGGAAGAAGTCTGCACACTATTCATCATTGCCAGTGGGGGCCCAGGTCAGATCGACGCGCTACTCGGTGCAGAGGCGCATGCAGTAGGCCCTGATCTCGTCCCTCCCATGCTGCGTGTCCAGCGCATGTCCGGTGGGACATGGTAGCGCGTGTGGTACAGAGCCCAGAGCTCCGCAACCGTGAGGCTGCCGCGCCCAAACCCGTTCGCGGCGAGCACGCTCTTGCGGGACGAAGACATTGTCAAGAAGAAGGAAGGTGGCGTGAATGAAGGAGGCGTTGTCGAGAGCAGCGCGGTGATACGTTACAAACGTATCTATAAGTTTTTATGCTCCATGATTGTTTTACACCAATTTATATATGTTTTGTCTACACTTCGTGGTACTTTTGTGCATTTTTCGGAACTAACCTATTGACAAGATGCCACAGTGTCAGTTCCTGTTTTTGTTGTTTTTGTATTTTAGAAAGGAATGTATAGGAAATATTCTCGGAATTGGACGAAACAAAAGTCAAACCTCCTATTTTTCCCGACACGAAGACGGAGTCCAGAGCAGAGACGGAGGAGAGCCAGGGAGAGGCCACACCTACCCTTGGCGCGCGCCCTGGTCGCGCCTAGGGGTGGTGTGGGGCCTCCTGGTGCCCACCGACCTCGCCCTTCCGCCTATATATTGCCTTCAACGCAAAAACCCTAAATCATCCAGCCTCTGTCCATGAAAAGTTCCGTCGCAGCCGCCATCGTCCACACAAGTTTCGGGGGTCGTCTGTTAGGCACCCTGGGGAGGGGATTGACCCCCAGAGCCATCTTCATCGACTCCACTTCGACTCCATGATAGTTTGTGAGTAGTTCCCTCGTGGACTACGGGTTCTCGACTGTAGCTAGTTGGTACTCTCTCTCCCATATACTTCAATACAATGATCTCATGAGCTGCCTTACATGATTGAGATCCATATGATGTAATTGGTGTTGTGTTTGTTGGGATCTGATAAATTGTGGAATTGTGATCAGATTGTTCATCATATTATCACACTATTGTTTATTTAAGATGTTGCATACTCTCCGATACTTGTAGTTTCCCTGATCAAGTAGTTGCCTCTATCTCCAAGAGGGAGTATTTATGCTCGATAATGGGTTCATGCCTCTAGTAATCTGGGAGAGTGACAATAACTCTAAAGGTTGTAGATATGATGTTGCTACTAGGAGAAAACAATAATGCTTTATCCAAGGATAATTCTATTGTTTACTTTACACACTTTCTTAATGCAATGATCATTGCTTGCAACTTAATACTGGAAAGTGCGGATGCTAACTTTGAAGGTGGATTATTTAGACACAGATGCATGCTGGATAGCGGTCTGTGTGTCATGTTGTAATGCCCAATTAAATACTACTATAAACTTTATCTTATCATAGCATGCATTGTCATGCCTTCACAATTATCAATTGCCCAATTGTAATTTCTTCACCCAACACATGTTATTTGGAGAGTTACCACTAGTATAGATAGTTGGGAACCCCGGTCCTTCTATCATCATCATTACTCTATAGTCAACTACGCACTGGAATATTTTCTGGTGTCATTGCCTCTGTGTTACTACTACTGTTGTTGTGTTACTATTGCTATTGCTCTCATATTACTGCTGCTTTCACATCACCCTTGTTAGTAGTGCTTTTCCAGGTGCAGCTGAATTGACAACTGAAGGCTTATAAGTAAATCAATAAATTTGGGTTTACTTCTCTCGAAGACTGTTGCGGTCCCTATAATTGAGGACCATCAAGACTATTTTGGCGCCGTTGCCGGAGCATGGCTACACCATAAGTTCACAGGGGAGTACACTTTACCTGTCTCTCTATTTTTATTTTATTTTGTCTTGTCTAGTTTATTTGTGCTTAGTTTATTTCTGTTTATTTCTGTTTTGTTTAGTTTACTTTTTCCTAGTTTATTTTTGTCTTGTTTTACTTTCCTTATATACCCAAAAATCCATAAAAATTTGAAAAACCGAAAATCTAAAAAAAAACTTTGTTATGGAAGAACATGCTAGAACCTCTAAGAAACTATTTATAAAATATAGAGAATCATATAAGGGTAAAGTCATGAGAGGCGCGTTAAAACAGTTCAATCAAATTGCTGAAATTTTTCTTAAACGCCATGATATAAATTGTTGCTCTGAACATGATACTAAACATCTTAAATTTCAATGTGTCTTTAGTAAATAAGTTCTAATTGTGAACTATCATTGGAATAACTATATTCATCTTGGATTTGAAGAAGTAGAACAATTTGTCTTATTTATGGGAGCTTCTGAAATAGAATTCTTCATATCTAAATTTTTTGAAACTTGTGTTGCTTGTAATAACCTTAAAGATATGGTCTCTTCTATCCTTGATTATTGCATAGAAAATTTTAGCAATAATTGTTATATCATGGATTAGCTACCCATGCCTACCTTCTAATGATAGTAACTCTTTAGCCCTTACACCCCATGCTTACCAAAGGAGGATGAATGTTATGTTCCTGTAGATTCTCTTTACACATTTACTATGAGTAAAACTTGTGATAATAATTATGCTCCTGTTATCTATGATAATCCATGCTATTTTGATAAATCTTATGATAATCATTTATTTGTGCCTAACTTTAAAATGCATGGTACTAAAAGATTTTTTCTTAGAAAATGTTTATGATAAAGATTTAGATGATGGTCCTATATTGGTTTATAATATTAATTGTACTACTATTGAAAATGAGATTGGAGGGGTCTTGACTTTATCTTGGAGCCCCATACCTCTTGAGAATGATCAATCATCTTGTTATAAAATTGTTAAAAGTGGGTTTGAATGTTTTAATCCGACTATTTTGAAGCTTGATAAAAATTATGTATTTGTAGTCATGAAAAGCATGCTTTATGTGATAGTTATATTGTTGAGTTCATTCATGATGCTACTGAAAATTATTATGAGAGATGAAAATATGGTTGTAGAAGTTTTCATGGTACTAAAATACATCTATATATGTTGAAAGTTTTGAAGTTACTCTTGTTTTATTTTCCTATGCTTGTCACTTCATTCTTTGAGAATTTATTTGCATACAAGGAAGTGGGTTAGACATAAATGTGCTTTGAATTTGCTTCTTGATGCTCCTTTTGCTTCATTTTCTATTTTCAAGAGAGCATCATTAAAACTATCAAGCCTAGCTCAAAGGCATTAAAGAAAAGCGCTTATGGGAGACAACCCAATGTTTTATTTCTGTAATTTTTTTCTTTTGTTGAGTCTTGGAAGTTATTACCTCTGTAATAAACTCTCCTTGTCATTTTTATTTCGTTTTTGTGCCAATAATATCCTCTAATAGGAAGAAAGTAAGATTTGGGGAAGTTGTTGTCCTGAAATAGATTATGTGATGTCACCAAACAAATTCGTATTCCTAGCCAGAACGTAATTTTGAGCTGCCAATTTTTGAGCATATGCCCCAAGGTATTATCTAACTTTAGTTAGTTTTGCACTTTTCGATTTGAGTAACAGAGGATTTTCGAAAAAAAATTGATCTTTACCTGCTGTGATGTTTTGATAGATTTCTACCACCATTTGCATTTGACTCTTAATCATTTTATTTTTTTGAGATCTTTTGAGGGAAAGAGCTTTTAAAAAGAAGTTTCTACGGTATCTAATGTTTCAATGGATGTATGACTTACCTTAGAACTGAACCAAGTGGATTTGTTATTTTGATTGCACTAATGCTGCTAATGAAAATTGTGTGAAGTTTTGTATGAAGGAAGTTTTCAAGTGTAGGAAGAGAAGAATGATGTGATGAAATCAAGCTTGGGGATGCCCATGTCACCCCAAGATATATTCAAGAAGTACAAGCGTCAAAGCTTGGGGATGCCCAAGGCATCCCCTTCTTCATCAATAAAAATATCAGGTGTCATCTTTCTAGACGCTATATTTTTATTGCTTCATATGCTATGTGTTGTTCTTGGAGCGTCTTTATTTTTGTTTTTGGTTTTATTTTTATTTTTTCTTGTTGTAGCATTAGGTTGGATCTGACATATTTGTTTTGGAAGGTATTTACTCATTTTCATTGCATAGAACACTCTAGTTTTCACTCTTATTGTTCTGCGAGTGTTCTCTTTTGCTAGTACTAGCTCTTGTTTTCCACTCGTATTTTGTTCAGAGCTTGTTAGTTTTCTTTAGTTAGGTATGATTAGCTCTCTGGTCTTTATTGATTATTATCTATGGGAGTTGTTTCAAATAAGTTGATTGGTGTTAGAGATGAGTAAATTGTTTCATGTTTATAGTGGTGCAAAAGGAAGCTTGTTTAGACTGTGGCATAGACTTTGGCATGTCATGTTAGATGTTATTTTAATTATATGCTTAGTAGTTATTGTTGTAGCATGACTTGTCTCAAATATCTGAGAGTGCTTAATGTGCCATTGAAAGAATCATGTGTTGTTTCCATCATAAAAGCATAATATTGTGGTATTCTCCTTTGATGCTTTATTGGGTTGGGTCGACTTGGCACATGCTTACACCATGTTATGACTACAAACCAGTCACCTAAAGCCTCTATGATCATTTAGTTTTTGACTTGTAATATCACTTTATGCTTTGATTAATAATGTTTTGTCGCTATGCATGATTATGACCATTATTGCTCTCTTGGTGAGTCGGCTCGAGTCTTTTGCTAGCCTTTAGCCTTCACTGTGCAGATGTAAGGTTCTACTCGTGCATCCAACTCTAAATACGAAAGTTTGCCAATTGTGTCCACCATACATACCTATATGTGGTATTTCACCGCCACTCAAAAGTAAATTGCTTGTGTGCAACCTTTAAACCTTCAAAACTATTACATGTTTTGTGTTTTGTTTTAGCTCATGAGGAAGTGCTGAATGCTTTATCATCTCTTTCATGTTTATTATGGCTTCACACCTTGTGCATGTAATGAGCTAGTCCTTAATGTGCAAAAAGTAAGACGCGGGTGCCTAGCCCTTAATTAAACACATAATCAAAATCTCCTAACACTATGTACTTGAGAAATCATGAACTTAGCTTGTTCAAACAAAGGAGAAGAGGAACTTTATTGTTCTCTCTATGGGATCCGCTCTTGAAGCCATTAAACATGAAAGGATGATGATAGATCATTTGATACCAGTCGTTGACATAGCCATGCATACCTCTCAAAATATATTTTCAACACCTTTGTTTTATGCAAAATAAAAAAGCTCTACGTCACCGTCAGGTTGGTGCAGATGTTTCGGGAGGTAGGCGATGGGTTTTATGCTTCGTGTGTGTGCAGTCGGGCCACCACTTCAGACTCGTTTCCGCGCTGCGTCGGGCGTGCCGGCGTCTCTGTGGAGGACAACACAGGGCACCGGGCACCGTATTGTGCCGCCGAGTGAAAAGGCCTTTAGGGCACACGTCTGGGGTCGGCTAAATGTCCGGCGTGCCCCAAATATTGAGTAGGGCATGGGCAAAGTCATCGTGGGTGCAGTGATACGTCTCAAACGTATCTATAATTTCTTATGTTCCATGCTACTTTATTACAATACTTGAGTGTTTTACACATACTTTACATTATTTTACATTTCCGGCACTAACCTATTAACAAGATCTTAGAAGTGCGATTCTTGCATTTTGTTGTTTTTGTTTCGAAATCCTAGTAAGAAATATTCTCGGGAATTGGGCCAAATCAACGCCCGGTCCCCATTTTTGCACGAAGCTCGAGAGAAGACGAAGGAGGCAGTGGGGCACGGGTGGCCACACACCGGGCGCGCGGCCACAGCCCTGGCCGCGTGGCCCTGTGGTGTGGGCCCCTCGTGGCGCCCGCTGACCTACCATACCTTCTACTTAAAGCCTCGGTCGCGAAACCCCTGTGCAAGGCACGATACGGAAAACATTGCGAGAGGCTGCCGTAGATCTCATCTCGGGGATTCGGAGATCGCCTCTAGGCACCCTGCTTAGGAGAGAGATCATCACGGAGGGCTCTACATCATCATGCCCGCCTCCGGGTTGATGCGTGAGTAGTTCATCCTTGGACTATGGGTCCATAGCAGTAGCTAGATGGTTGTCTTCTCCGCTTGTGCTTTCATTGTTATAGATCTTGTGAGCTGCCTAACATGATCAAGATCATCTATTTGTAATGCTACATGTTGTGTTTGGTGAGATCTGATGAATAGAGAATACTATGTTAAGTTGATTATCAATCTATCATATGTGTTGTTTATGTTCTTGCATGCTCTCCGTTGCTAGTAGAGGCTCTGGCCAAGTTGATACTTGTAACTCAAGAGGGAGTAATTATGCTCGATAGTGGGTTCATGCCTCCAATTAATCAGGACCGTGACAGAAAGTTCTAAGGTTATGGATGTGCTGTTGCTACTAGGGATAAAACATTGATGCTTTGTCTAAGGATATTTGTGTGGATTACATTACGCACCATACTTAATGCAATTATCTGTGTGCAACTTAATACTGGAAGGGTTAGGATGATAACTTGAAGGTGGATTATTTAGGCATAGATGCATGCTGTATATATGTACTTTGTCGTAATGCCCTGATTAAATCACATAGTAATCATCGTTGATATGTATTGAATCTTTATTTGTCAATTGCTCACCTGTAATTTGTTCACCCAGCATGTTAGTTATCTTATTGGAGAGACACCACTAGTGAACTGTGGACCCCGGTCCATTCTTTTACATCTGAATACATTGCTTTTACTGTTCTTTGCAAACAAACATCATCTTCCACTCGATACGTTTAATCCTTTGTTTTCAGCAAGCCGGTGAGATTGACAACCTCACTGTTACGTTGGGGCAAAGTACTTTGATTGTGTTGTGCAGGTTCCACGTTGGCGCCGGTTTCACGGTGTTGCGCCGCACTACATTCCTCCACCAACAACCTTCACGTGCTTCTTGGCTCCTACTGGTTCGATAACCTTGGTTTCTTACTGAGGGAAAACTTGCTGTGCGCATCACACCTTCCTCTTGGGGTTCCCAACGGACGTGTTGACTACACGCCAGCAAGACTTTTTCTGGCGCCGTTGCCGGGGAGATCAAGACACGCTGCAAGGGGAGTCTCCACTTCCAATCTCTTTACTTTGTTTTTGTCTTGCTTTATTTTATTTACTACTTTGTTTGCTGCACTTAAACAAAACACACACAAAATTAGTTGCTAGTTTTACTTTATTTACTGTCTTGTTCTCTATATCAAAAACACAAAAAAATTAGTTACTTGTCTTTATTTTATTTGCCTAGTTTACTTTTTGTTTACTTCATTATGTTTCCTCCTAAGTACGCTCTAAAAGACATACCGGTAGGCCGAGGGTCTATAATTGGAAGAGATAATATAGAAGATTTTTTCACTCATGTTAGTACCGCTGAGGATTTTGAAGATAGACACTTGGCAGAGCTTGCTCCTACTTATGAAATTGCTGCTGCTGCTCTTTAGTACACATGTTGGAAACTAAATTTGTTAATCTCAATCCTATTATCCAACACATGTTTCTCACACTTGGTGATATGGAGGAAGGAGAAAAGAAAGATTTTGTTTTAGAAACCCTTCTTAAAGAATTTGGTGGTGTAGCAAGAGAGGCTAGAAAAGTCTTTGCTAAATATAAAATGCTTGGTTCTTACACCAACTTTGTTAGTACCCTTGAAAAGATGGACATTGATAGAATAAAGTACACTAATAATGTTAATGATGGTGGGGAGATTAAGACAACAATACCTTGTAAGCTCCTAGGAATGCATGAAGCTCTAGAAAATAACTATGGTTGGCTTGTTCCTGAAAATTTGTTTGATGAGAATAGCAAGCCTAAGAATAATGAAAAAGGAGCCTCTGAAACTTACATAGATAAGATAACATGCATTGTGGAAGAAACTTCCAACACCCCTGGAGATAATGTTGATGCTCCATCTCTTGATGTTACTTGATTTGCACTTTCTGCGCCTAGCTGAAAGGCGTTAAAGAAAAGCACTTCTTGGGAGATAACCCATGTGTTTATTTTACTACAGCAATTTTTGTTTTGTTGAGTCTTGGAAGTTGTTTACTACTGTAGCAACCTCTCTTTATCATGTTTTTGTGCCAAGTAAAGTTTCTATGCTAAAGTTGATGTTATATTTGGGATCGTTGCGCAGAAACAGCATTGCTGTCTGTCACGAATTCTGGCATAAGTCTCCGTAAAAAATTCTAAAAAATCTGCAAAATTACGAGCGCGATCCTCAGATATGTACGCAACTTTCATTAGTTTTGAGTTTTTCCATTTGAGCAAGTTAAGTGCAGTCCAGATCCATCTTTACGGACTGTTATGTTTTTGACAGATTCTGTCTTTTATTTCGCATTGCCGCTTTTGCTATGTTGAATGAGTTTCTTTGTTCCATTAACTTTCGAGCTTTGTCAGAAGTGTTAATAATGATTGTGTCACCTCTGAATATATGAATTTGTGGTTATGCACTAACCCTCTCATGAGTTTGCTTGAAGTTTGTGTGAAGTTTTCAAGGGTCAAGAGAAGAGGATGATATACTATGATCAAGAAGAGTGAAAGGTATAAGCTTGGGATGCCCTGGTTCATCCCTGCATATTTTAATAAGACTCAAGCGTCTAAGCTTGGGGATGCCAAGGCATCCACTTCTTCATCGACAACATTATCGAGTCACTTCTAGTGAAACTATATTTTTATTCCGTCACATCCTTATGTTCTTTACTTGGAGCGTGGTTTGTTTTTGTTTTTGTTTGAATAAAGTTGGATCTCGCCATTCTTATATTGGAGATATTACGCTCCGCTTTTTCATATGGAACACTTGTGTTCTTAATTGTGCTTTAATGTTCATGGCGAAAGCTTATTGCTTCGTTAAATTGCTATATGGTTGGAATTGGAAAATGATGCATATGGTTTGACAATTTGGCAATTGTTTGAGCTCTCATAGATCATGTTTAAGCTCTTGCATCATGTAGTTTAATCTATTAATGAAGAACTATTGTAGAGCTTGTTTAATTTGGTTTGCATGATTGATCTCTCTAAGTCTAGATATTTTCGGGTAAAGTGTTTTGAACAACAAGGAAGACAGTGTAGAGCCTTATAATACTTGCAATATGTTCTTGTGTGAGTTTTGCTGTACCTGTTCATACTTGTGTTTGCTTCAAACAACCTTGCTAGCCCAAACCTTGTACTGAGAGGAAATGCTTCTCGTGCATCCAAACACCTTGAGCCAAACACCATGCCATTTGTGTCCACCATATCTACCTACTATGTGGTATTTCCTGCCATTCCAAAGTAAATTACTTGAGTGCTACCTTTAAATTTCATTCCTCTACCTTTACAATATATAGCTCATGGGACAAATAGCTTAAAAACTATTGCGGTGATGAATATGTAGTTATGTGTCTTAATTCTTATAAGTTGCTTGTTGAGCGGTAACCATGTTTTCTGGGGACGCCATCAACTTTACCTTTGTTGGATATCATGTGATATGCTATGCATGTTCGTCTTGTCTGAAGTAGTGGACACGCGTCATATGGTTTGAGATGCATATGTTAGAGAAGAACATTGGGCCGCTAACTAAAGCCATGTATCATGGTGGAAGTTTCAGTTGGACATACAACCTCAATCTCTTATGAGAATATTAACTATTGTTGAATGCTTAAGCATTGAAAGAGGAGTCCATTATCTGTTGTCTATGTTGTCCCTGGTGGATGTCTAAGTTGAGAATAATCAGAGAAATCCAATGCGTGCTTTCTCCTTAGACCTTTATACAGGGCATAGAGGTACCCCTTTGTGACACTTGGTTGAAGCATATGTTATGCGATGAGAATCCGTGTTTTTCGAGATAGTAGGACAAGGTGCGAGCACTATTGGTACTCTATGCATGAGACATGCAACTTGTAGGAAGTATTATGCATAGCACATATGAATTATTACTACCGTTGACAAAATTGTTTCTATGTTTTCAAAACAAAAAGCTCTAGCACAAAAATAGTAATCAATGCTTCCCTCTGCGAAGGGCCAATCTTTTACTTTATTGTTGAGTCAGTTTACCCATTCCCTTCTATCTTAGAAGCAAACACTTGTGTTAACTGTGTGCATTGATTCTTACATGTTTACTTATTGCACCTGTTATATTACTCTATGTTGACAAATATCCATGAGATATACATGTTACAAGTTGAAAGCAATCGCTGAAACTTAATCATCCTTTGTGTTTCTTCAATTCATTCTACTTTGAATTTATTGCTTATGAGTTATATCTTATGCAAGTCTTATTGATACTTGTCTTGAAAGTACTATTCATGAAAAGTTTTGCTATATGATTCATTTGTTTAGTCATTATCTTTGTTAGCAATCTTTTGTTCAGATCACTCCATTCATCTCATATGCTTTACAATAATGTTGATCAAGACTATGTTGGTAGCATGTCACTTCAGAAATTATTTGTGTTATCGTTTACCTACTCGAGGACGAGTAGGAACTAAGCTTGGGGATGCTTGATACGTCTCAAACGTATCTATAATTTCTTATGTTCCATGCTACTTTTATTACAATACTTGAGTGTTTTACACATACTTTACAACATTATTTTACATTTTCCGGCACTAACCTATTAACAAGATGCCGAAGTGCCGATTCTGTTTTTCTCCTGTTTTTGGTTTCAGAAATCCTAGTAAGGAAATATTCTCGGAATTGGACGAAATCAACACCCAGGGTCCTATTTTTGCATGAAGCTTCCAGAAGACCGAAGAGGAGAAGTGGGGCCACGAGGTGGCCACACACCGGGCCGCGGCCCTGGTGTGGGCCCCTGGCGCCCTGACCTACCTTCCACTTTCTTAAAGCCTCCGTCGCCTCACTGTGGAGGCCACGATACGGAAAACATTGCGAGGCGCGAATCCCATCTCGGGGATTCAGGAGATCGCCTCCGGCACCCTGCGGAGGGAATCATCCGGAGGGGCTCTACATCATCATGCCCGCCTCGGATTGATGCGTGAGTAGTTCATCCTTGGACTATGGGTCCATAGCAGTAGCTAGATGGTTGTCTTCTCCGCTGTGCTTTCATTGTTATAGATCTTGTGAGCTGCCTAACATGATCAAGATCATCTATTTGTAATGCTACATGTTGTGTTTGGTGAGATCCGATGAATAGAGAATACTATGTTAAGTTGATTATCAATCTATCATATATGTGTTGTTTATGTTCTTGCATGCTCTCCGTTGCTAGTAGAGGCTCTCCAAGTTGATACTTGTAACTCCAAGAGGGAATTATGCTCGATAGTGGGTTCATGCCTCCATTAAATCTGGGACAGTGACAGAAAGTTCTAAGGTTGTGGATGTTTGTTGCTACTAGGGATAAAACATTGATGCTTTGTCTAAGGATATTTGTGTTGATTACATTACGCACCATACTTAATGCAATTATCTGTTGTTAACTTAATACTGGAAGGTGTTCGGATGATAACCTGAAGGTGGATTATTTAGGCATAGATGCATGCTGGATAGCGGTCTATGTACTTTGTCGTAATGCCCTGATTAAATCACATAGTAATCATCGTTGATATGTATTGAATCTTTATTTGTCAATTGCTCACCTGTAATTTGTTCACCCAGCATGTTAGTTATCTTATTGGAGAGACACCACTAGTGAACTGTGGACCCCGGTCCATTCTTTTACATCTGAATACATTCTACGCTTTTCTGTTCTTTGCAAACAAACATCATCTTTCACTCGATACGTTTAATCTTTGTTTTCAGCAAGCGGTGAGATTGACAACCTCACTGTTACGTTGGGGCAAAGTACTTTGATTGTGTTGTGCAGGTTCCACGTTGGCGCCGGTTTCACTGGTGTTGCGCCGCACTACATTCCTCCACCAACAACCTTCACGTGCTTCTTGGCTCCCACGGTTCGATAACCTTGGTTTCTTCTGAGGGAAACTTGCTGTGCGCACCACACCTTCCTCTTGGGGTTCCCAACGGACGTGTTGACTACACGCCAGCAACGGCATACATCAGAATCAGTTAGAACTACAACAATGCAGTGGACAAGAAGAACTACATCACCCAAGAGAACTACACAAAGTAGAGTTGAAACTAACACACTACACATGAGCGAGACGAATTTTTTTGCCATGCACACTACCATTATAGAGCACTAATTAAAAACCAACAGTTAGTAAACATTGAACGAACATAAGAGCATCTCCAGTCGCGTCCCCCAAACGGCGTTTGAGGGACGGTGGACAAGAAATGGGGAAAATCGCGTCCAGTCGCGTCCCAAAGCTAAATAGCGCCTCATTTTGTGTCCGGCGTCCCCGGTAGATGCATGCATGCAGCCCCTAGTCCCCACATGGCATTCTCTTTCCCCACACTTTCTCTCACCTACTTTTCCCACATGGGGTGGTCCCTTCTATTAAAATGCATGCATCCGGACGCTGTTTGAGGGACGCGGCTGGAAAGGGCCTCTTTTTTGTACAGATTTTTGGTCTCTTTTTGTCCGGCGCGGTCTCAAACGTCCCCAAATCATTTGTGTTGGACGCTTTTTGAGGGACGCGACTGGAGATGCTCTAATTGATCCATCTTTTTATACCCAATCTCGCCAATACTTAAAAAGGAAGGACCATTCCACTTATTTTTCGCGCAAGACTTCGTTCACTAAAAACGGTGAAATCGAGCTTACTTCCACGTGCAAGCAAAAGTGATTTGGAAGACAATCGGATCGAGTTTTTAGAAACGGACTAAGAGCATCTCCAGTCGCGTCCCCCAAAGCGTCCCCCAAAGGGATTTGGGGCGCGCCGGACAAGCGTTCCGGCCGCGTCCCCAAGCCCATTTTGTCCGGCTCGCCCATACGGTGTCCGCGCCCGAGCCCGTCCCCGTCCCACAGGGGACGCCGGACACAACGAAAAGCGAGGCGGGCTCCCACATGTCGGCGACTATTTGCATAAACCGTTGGTTCGCGCCTCTTTTCTCGTCGCTCCTTCCTTCCCGCGCCTCCCACCCCACCGCCGCCGCTGGATTTCCCGGCCGTTTGGGCGTCTGATCTGTGCTGCGAGTCGGCACCGTTGTCGCGGCTGGGGCTCCCGCCGGTCGTGCCGCCGCCGCCGCGTCGCCAGCGCGTCCCAGAACGCGCCGTCAAATCCGCCCCACCTCCGCGCACAGAAGGTGCTCGACGACTTGCCAGGTAGGCGCGATTGGTCGCTGTTTGTTGCGTCGTCTGCCTCGGCGCAATTTTAACCATTGATTTTGCTTTAGCCATGGACAGCGACGATGAGATGGTTGCCCTGCTGCTGGAGGACGAGCAAGCGTTCGACGACGACCTGCGGGAGCATTTGCTGATCATCGCGTCCCTCCAGGACATGCTTGACGCTGAGGCGGAGAAGAGGAAGAGGCCGCGCCGCGGAGGATCAAGGCCGGGAAGAAGGAAGTCGAAGCCCCGGCAGAGGATGGAGGGGCATGCCATGCTGCACAACGACTACTTCGCCGACGGGGCAACACATGCCGACAATTTTCGGCGCCGGTACAGGATGAGCAAGGGCCTGTTCATGAATATCCTCCACGGCGTTCGAGAGTTCGACCCCTACTTCAAGCTCAAGGCCGACGCTGTAGGCGTTCTCGGGTTCTCGTCCATTCAGAAGTGCACCGCCGCCATGAGGATGCTTGCATACGGAGCACCTGCCGATACACAGGACGACTACCTTCGCATGAGTGAGTCTACTGCCATTGAGTGCATGTACAAGTTTTGCCGAGCTGTGGTGGGAAAGTTTGGCAAATACTACTTGAGAGGGCCAACTGAGGAAGAGACTGCAAGGATCATGGCACAAAATGCTGCCAGAGGATTTCCTGGAATGCTTGGAAGCATCGATTGCATGCACTGGGCATGGAAGAACTGCCCGTTTGCTTGGCAAGGTATATACAAAGGGCGTCATGGATATTGCAGTGTGGTGCTTGAAGCTGTGGCAGATTATGACCTGTGGATTTGGCATTCTTTCTTTGGCATGGCGGGATCACACAATGACATCAACGTGTTGCAGCGGTCTCCGGTGTTCAGCAGACTAGTGGAAGGGCATGCTCCACCATGCAACTATGAGATCAATGGCCACCAATATACCAAAGGCTATTATCTAGCCGATGGTATATATCCAAAATGGGCCACTTTTGTCAAAACAATCTCGAATCCATCAGGTCTGAAGAATTCTCACTTTGCTACACGACAGGAGGCTTGCAGGAAGGATGTCGAGCGGGCATTTGGTGTGCTTCAAGCACAATTTGCCATTGTCCGGTACCCTGCTCTAAGCTGGTCTCACGACCAAATGTGGGAGGTGATGCAGGCTTGTGTGATCATGCACAACATGATCATCGAGGATGACCGCAAGAATCATGTTAGGTCACATGTTGGTCCCTATGAGTGTCAAGGCCCTCTTGCGGAGGTTGATCATGAGTTGCCTGCAGATTTTGCTGATTTTCTCGCCATGCACGCAGAGATCCGTGACAGCAATGTGCATGAGCAACTTCAAGCTGATCTCGTTGAGCATTTGTGGAGGATCAAAGGAAATACCGTGGCACCTTGATGTATCATCTAGCCCTATTTATTATATTTGATTACTTGTTTTATTGTTTGTTGTAATTTAATTTGAAAACAATCCTCGAAAACATTTTTTTCATATGCTACATTTGATATAAATGGTTTATGTGTTAAAAAAATTATTTTAAATGTTTGAGAAGGCGGCGTTTGAGGCAGGCTGGAGACGACGTCACCTGGCAATATGGCTAATAGCGTCACTGTTATTTCATCAAACGCGATTTGGGGACGATTTGGGGGACGCGGCTGGAGATGCTCTAAGCAACCAAAATACCAAATGCGAGTTTTCTAGTAAATACGAGAAAGAGGCTTGCGATCAACCAAACTCCCCTAGACAACTTATCTTCGACTTGGTTTTCGTAGAAATTTCCCACCGGGCCCTCGCATGCTTAGCGTCAAATCGATCGTTACCATAGGCGTCACAGTCGCTTTAAAACAACGATCGCCATTTCCGTCAGGGAGACAGTAACCTGTAGGCCTGTAGGGCCACGCGCGACACGATTCACACGACGCCACGGCGCGCATCTGGACGCGTGGTTTGTTGTGTGACCCGGATTCGCGGCACGAGCTCCGCCGTCGGAGGTCGGAGCCGGCTGCTGGACGGTTGCGCAGCTAGCCTGGCTCTCCCTTTCCTGGTCGGCCCCAGGGCCGCCGCCGGTCGCTGTGAGCTCGCTCTTTTCTCTCCCCTTTCCGGCCTGGCCGACTGGTGCAGGGCCGTCGCGGTCGTGTGCGAACTCATGGACGTGGTCGCCGGTGTCCTGTAGCTGTAGTGGCTGCTAATGGTAAGCGGGGTGGATGATAAGCTCAGTGAGTCATTCATGCTGTCCCATCAGATAAGAACGTGCCCCTCCCCCACCCCACCGCTCTCTCTCTCTTTCTCCACCAGATCCGGGCTGGTCGGCCCCTCCCCGTCCCTTCTTCGGTGACTTCCGGTGTCGTGGTGGGTGAGGGACCCCTCCCCTGTATAGAGGTAGAGGAGATCTAGGTATTATGTTTTTCTGTTGCTTGTTGGCGTTATGCCGTTGTGCTAGAGCGTATTACCATTGCTGTCGGGCCGGCGGTGGTCTTCGGTGCCGCTCTTGCTCGTGTTGGCGGCGTGGTGCTATGAGTAGTCGGTGGGGGTGGCACCGACGTCTCCTAGAATAAGCTTGATTTCATCTTGGAGGCTTGTCGCTAGTGGTCACGATTTTGGGCTCCTTCCGTCTCATCACGACGATGTTGAGGAAGAGATACCCCCGGATGGTGGTTTCGGGTGGCAAGTCGGCGGCGGGGGGCAAAAGCTGCTCTTGGGAGAGCATCCATGGTAGCATGTTGGCTGCCTTCTTCCAATGGTCGAAGGGCGACCTCTCCCACCTCATTAACGGATGTGTGGTTTTCTCCGTGGCGATTGATGGAGATGAACAACCTCGGTTGCCAAGCCAACTAGGAGGCCCCCAAGCTCCAGTGATAATCTCCCATAGTGTGTCCCAAGTGGTTCCGTCCTCGGCGGCCTTGTGCTCGTTGTACTACGGCGTGTCGATGCGGTGGCGAGGAGCTAGACCCGATGGCATTTTCGGTTCTACTTTTAGGATCCTCAGTGCTATTTGTTTGGACTTGATTGTAATTTTAAACTTTCTTTTGGTCCTCTTTGTAAGTGTTGCCACCACTGAATGAAGCTCCTAGGTCCCTCTAGGATCGACCCCTCTTAAAAAAAACTTATTGATCTCTGATGAGACGGGTCAATGCGGACGAATAAATAGGACACATTTTGTATCTTATTTAATACGGTTGCGTGGCCTCGTGGACATGGGAGGATAGGCCGGCATCTGTTTGGTCATTTGCGTCGCGTGGTGCACCCAACGCACGCACCCAACCCAGTGACCAATTTTTGTAAAGCAAAAAATAACTGAAACATAGTTAATAATTAGACATAGTCCCTTAATCAGGCCATATTACAAAGCAAAACCTTAAAAGGACAGGATTGAAAAAATATACAAACCAAACCCTAGCCGTCGGCGTCTCTCTCGATGGCGATGATGGTAGGCTCCGCCAGGGCGCGGTTCTGGCGGCTTGAGGCAGCGGACGCAGCCGGGGACTCTGGCCAAGGAGACCAGAGCACCTCCTCATGGCGTGCCAGTGCGGCGGAGGGTGGCAGGCCTCTGGAGACGCGCCAGCTTTGCAGCCTCCTTCTCCCGCTGGGTCGCAGCGGCCGCCTTCTTCTCCCGTTGGGTCGTCGCGGCCGCCTCCTGCTATGCCTCCCAAAAGAGTCGGGAGTGGCGCTCCTCCTCCTCCCGCGCGGAGGCACGGCGACACGACGAGTGGCCTCCTCCTGGTCCCGCGCCATCTCGAGGAAGGCCCGCGCCTTGGCATCCCCTCCACACCTTCTCGACCGCGG
This sequence comes from Lolium multiflorum, assembly GCA_030979885.1. Lineage (NCBI taxonomy): Eukaryota > Viridiplantae > Streptophyta > Magnoliopsida > Poales > Poaceae > Lolium > Lolium multiflorum. The sequence goes on along the minus strand of CM061747.1, from coordinate 133,329,329 downwards.
AGGTGCCAAGCACCTTGACAACCAAGCCGCTAGCTCCTCGAGGTCAGGCGCCTCGATGGCCGCGACAGAGGTTGGCGTCCTCCGCTTACTCGCAGGGCAGTGGCACAGAGGCACCGGGGCCGGTGACATAGGCATCCCAAATGGGCCTGCAGGGATGGTACGGGGTTTACTGAGGCCAGAACTCGAAGAATAAGAAGATTCGAAAGCCCAAGATGCTAGTAAAGAAAGCTAGAGTTGTATTAGGAATATAACTTGTAATCTTGGACGGATATGAAACCCTCCCGAACTTGTAACTTGTTTATCACGAATCCCTCGAATCACACTCCTATATAAGTCGAGGGACAAAAGGATCGAATCTATTGTCAACATAACCCTAGTTTTACAATCAGCGAGTACTTTTCGGCCTTCGAGATCTACTTGCCCTCTACTTCTAACAAAACCCTAGTCTATAATCTGTCAGGCATTGACAAGTTAATCCCTTGTCAGCCGGCTCGTTGATGACGAGGGCGCCTACGCGCCGGGCCAGTATTCCAATATATAGTGCTCCCAGCTGAAGCCGGTGGATCACGCGGTGGCGTGCGCGATGCAAAGAAGATGAAGTGGCGCGTTCCGTGCTCCGCCATGAACAATAGGTCCCAGTCGGGGAACCCCTCCACGTAAGCCGGGTCATTGTGGAGGTCCGACGTTAGGTGAACACACCGCCGCTAGATTTCTGCTCGGCCGGCGCGGCTGGAAGCGGGCACGGGTGGCACCGTGACCCGATCTTGGCTCAGGTGCCAGCCTTGGGGGAGGTGGACGCCGCCCCACGACATTGGGGTGTCGGCCTCCCAGAACATCTACACCACTGTCGGTGACGTAGATGCTCTAGCGCAGACAAATGGGCCTTCGAAGACCACCAAACGAACGCGGGAGAAAGCGCCGCGAGTCCGCATTCTATCCGCGGCTACGCCAGGCAGGCCTAAATTTAGGTCATCTTTGGGTTCCGGTGGACACTGCGACGGATTAAAAAAAAGCTTTTGTGTCGCCACCTTGGCCCGCATTTTGGTCCGTAGTGATCCATTCGGCTTAAGTATATGGGCATCTCCAACGGGCGACGCATTTCAGACGCCTAAATTGTCCGCAGGCGTCCGTTTGCGTAGCCTGGCGGACGCGAAAATGACCGCGAGGCGCGAATTGTCCGTTTGCGTCGGGGGTCACCCCCAGCGGTCCGACGCATTTTGGACACCCCACTGTTTTGTTTCCCTGCTTTTTCTTTTCCTTTTTGTTGAAGAACTCCCCAATTTTTACATCGGTTGTAAGTTGTACTTAACGAATCTTTGAAAGAGCAAGTTCAAACGCGAAAACAAGTTGTACTGATTATAAACTAATTCTCGAATCGAACAAGTTCAAACATATTTAACATACAAACTAGAGAACAAATTTAAAAGTAAAGAAATTATAAGCTAATTCTTGGCCTTCTTGTTAGAAGGCCACCTCGTCGTCCTCACGGATCGCCTCTTGCTTGTCACCTCCTCCTCGGAAGAGGAACGCGGGCGACGGGTCCGGTGGAGCTTGAGTTCCATCGGACGACGGTCGGTGGCGTCTTCTTCGTCGTCGCCGGTGAACCGGACAACGACGCGCCGCTGCTTGCCGCGCTGCTTGCTCGGGCCCTTGCCTCCTTCCTGGCCGCTGCCTCCAGCCGTGCAAACTTGGCGTCGGAGTCCTCCTCCTCCTCCTCCTCCTCCTGGCCGTCGCTACCAACGGCGCTCAGTCTCTCGACCTCGCTCGGCGAGGGCCGGGTCGGCGGGCGTGCATGCCTTTCCGCAATGCCGCCATCCCGGCGGCTTGCCCCCGCTCTCCGAGTCCGACGACAAGGACAAGTTGCTCATGCGCCTGGCTAGCCGGTGTCGGAGAAGAAGAAGAAGATTGGTAGGCGGTTCGACGTGAATTACAACAGGCGCAGGGGTTATATTCTGCGGGGATTAATGGCGGCGCGTATAACGAACATGCATGCGGTTGCTCTTCCGCGGCGGTTCGGAGCTCCATTCCCGCGGTTGGCGGGTTGATCGGCGCGGTTGCCACTCCGACGGTTGACATCGACGCGCTTGCTGTGCTTTAATTCGAGGCCGATCGAGCCAGGGTCGCTGCCGGGCGGGCTATTGGGACGGCGCGACGTAATACCGGCGCAGCGTCCGCGAAAACGCCGCATATTGCGCCGCGTTTGCGTCGCTGCGGACACCCGGTTTCGATGCGTCGCCTTTGGGCAGATGCGACGTATTCCCGTCCGTGCGAAAACGATCGTGCATCGTCTGTTTGCGTCGCCCCGTTGGAGATGGCCTTACAAGCATACTGCTACTTGGACGGATATTTTCATTGTTTTTCTTGTGTTTTCTGCACCGAGAAAAACAAAATACAGAACCAGTTCGGCAGGCCCTGCGAAGTCAACTGAAGTCAATACTGCTAGGAGCATATCACTGGCGCGAGGAGAAGTCAGACTCGGCGGCCGTCCTGAACTGGTGGAAACTTGGCGCGACACGGCTCCTCCCAATATGCTCTGCATTCTGACTAGTTCTGGCTAGTTCTTGCGTGTCAAATTGTTTACATATATTACAGCACGCAAGAACAATTCTACCACTGTATTGCGCGGTTCGGAGAAAAACAAGTCTAGAGGAAATAGCTCATCCCACCGGTTTTTTGTCATTGTTTTGCACAACCCACTAGCTGAACGTATACTTTCCCCATTTCACCATTTGTTGGTGTAATACTGTAATCTATTTGCAACTGCCAGCGTTTGTCGTCTAATCAGTGTTCATGATTGACCGCAAAACTGACAGATAGGTTCCCAATATTAATCAATGAACTAATTTAGGTACACAGAGTTTAGAATGCTTGGATATTCATGGGAATATAATTATTCATGCGAGATTTATGATTTTTTTTGGTGGACCTGTAGGCTAGAATAGACTTATTTTATGAAAAAAATCTGCATTTATGGAAAATGCTTGGTCTAAATACTTACCAAACAAATTACACTAAACAAATCAGAGGAAACCTTTTTTTCATCCCAAAATTATAAAAAAAATTAGTAGTGATTTATAGGGTGTAATGAACCACATTTTAGCATAAATAAATCGTAGAGCAGTTTGATTAAATACTCCTGGCTGATAGTTTTTATTCAAACTACTCTACAAGGGTTGCAAATAGATCTCCTAAACATAACAACTAGAATGTGGGAAAAATAATCGAGGGGTGTGCAGTAACCACATGCTCTCTCACAATTTTTCCTTTGTGGAAACGCAAGATGAAACTAATACACGAAAAGTTTGCTTAGCAGTTAGCACATAGCACCGGTGATCACTCTTTATTAAAAAAAATCATATTTGTAAGTTACAAAAGGTGAAAACAATTTGACCTTTGTCAATGTTATGTCCTACATGCATGCAACATCGTAACACGAAATCCTATTTTTTTATTATTATGACCTAATAATGAAAAATCTACAAGGTTTTAGAGATTTGAAACTGTGAAACTAAGATCCACATTTCTGTCATTTTTGTGTAGCTTAAAACACGCATTATTTTCAATTGACAGTTTGTGGTATACATCGGCGGCTACAACCTGATTTATTTGTAGACTTTTTTGAAAATAAGAAAGCACCACTAGGCCATGCGCATCAAATCTCCCCTCTGTGCTACTCTACCACTAAACACTATACTACTGCTACGACAACATGGGCCATGGCGGCCTTCTAGAACGATCATGCTTTTCCAAAATGTGTTATTACTCTAGCTTATTTCGGACTAATATTACATCTAGGTTTTGTCAAGTCTGGACAACGATGGCCTGTCGGGTTGGACTATATGTGACCAATTGCAGGGCACCGCATCATGTCAGGCTCATTTTTTCCATTTCAATAGCTTATCTTGTGGTGTGGTGGGTGTGGGGCTAACCTGCATCATCATCAGCAGCATGGCTGGAGGGGCACACCTTCCACGGATTTCTGCCAATCATGAAAGCGAAGATAACCATAAAAATAAGTCCTCACGCTACGCTATTTACAGATAGGAGCAGCAAGCAAGTGGCCACGTGCTGGAAACTTGTGCTTTGATTCCATTCCAGTTCCACACCGACGAACTGGTAAGCAGTTTGTTGTTCAGATTGCGCTCTTTTTTTTTGGGTTCAGTTTGCTCTCTAATTTGGGCTAAAAAATAATGGAGAAGTCACTCGGATTTTAGCAGAGCCTACTGGCTGAAGAAGCAGAAATGGCCTTTCATGGCAAAAGTGTCTTTGACATAGGCATCAATGCTCTCTTCACTTTTAAATTTTTGAAAATTTTAAACCTATGTTTCTAAGTAAATTAAAGCGTTAAATATATAGATAGATATATACGGGAGGGGTGTATGCAAAAAATCCAGTTAAAAAATAATTTTTATTTGAAAAGTATAAAAAAGTAAATGGTAGTAAAACAGCACTACAATAGTGTATCCTATTTTTGGAAATTTGTTCTTTTGTATTTCCCAAAATTTAAAGTATTTTGACCGTGACTTTTTTGCATACACTTCTCATGTACATATCTATCTACATATTTAACGTCATAATTTTAAAATCATAAAAGTATTAAACTTTAATTTTTAAAAAAGTATGAAATTGAAGGAAGCATTGTTGCCCATGTGCACCAAATCTCTGTCCCATTTCATAGTTCTAGCTTTTGTTTTTGAGTATATCATGAATCATCATTCTACTTATTTATTTTTTTGAGACAAACCAGCCAAGCTCTTATATTCATCGAAAACAGCAATTACATGAATTGTCACGGAATGAGGAGTGCCTAGCCATGTATGCCGGCCAACCCCATATGCTTGGCTAGATTGTGTGCTTCAAAATTAGAAGCTCTACTTTCAAAGACAAAACTACACTCCTGGAACAAAGTAGACCTATGATTTATTTCAAAAACAATAGCTCCATATCTACCCTTACTACCTTCATGAATTTCTTTAACAACTTGCTTGCAATCTGATGCCACATATAACGATGAAAGCATCAAATCCTCCGCCAGAGCTAGAGCTTCCTGCATGCCAATGTTTCAAGGACCGCTGGATCTGTTATTCCGTCGAATATCATCACTGACGAGCCCAGGTAGATGCCTTTGTGATCCCAACATACAGCTGCTGCCACTCCCTTGTTTGCTACCTTAGCCATAGCTCCATCGACATTGATTTTTGCTACCTCACGAGGCGGTGGTATCCACTTACCCTTCTTTGAAAGAACATGTGTTCTACTTGCAACATTGCCCACTGGTTTCTCCAAGCCTCTCAACTCCGACAGATAAGAATTTATAAATGTGTGGGTATATAGAGGGCTCTGGAAGATCTCCTCATGTATAGCTTTTCTTCGAGCCGTCCAGATCGCCCAAAGTGTGACAGTTAATCTCGTGAACTCATCATGTGGTAGGGAACCCAACATATGAAATAACCACTGTTTAGCACTTGGCTCATTGTTCATCATCATATGCTCCACCATCGGGTCATGCTAAAACCCACACACTTGCTGCCATATTACACTCAATTAAAGAGTGTCTCCATGAGTCCATAGCTCCTTGATTGAGAAAATTAAGCGAGATATGTTGCGATGTTGAAGTAAATCAGCGGTAGGAAGGGATTGTCTTGCCAATCGCCAAAGGAACACTCGACCTTAGAAAGGCCGGCGTCTTCCATAGAACTCCAACCCCTCTCCTAGGCTTCAATTGGATCGCCCGGATTTCCCTCTAAGTAATTTTCTCTATGCATTTTTGTAACCATCATTCTACTTATTGTTTGGTCGGGAACGAGAAAAGGCCCCAACTCTTTTTTTTTTGAGAACACAGTACAACGTAGACGCTCACAAACACGCACGTACAAACACCCCTATGAACGCACGCACCCCTACCCCTATGAGCACCTCCGAGGAGCCCAGTAGGCATATCTTGAGGTTGTGAAGTCATCACTTGGCCTTATTTGTTGTGAACACGTCCTCTGCATTTAGCGTAAATGGGTTAAATCACGGAATAAATCAGGGTAATCTGGCTGTAATCTGAAATCTTAGAACTTGAGCACTGGTGTTGGATTCAATCCCATGAGGACCCTGTAGCAGAATGAAGGCCTCTGTTCTTGAAAAGGCTAACTCTTTACTCAACCTTGGTGCCACACGGGCCATCATTCTTTTCAAGTGAATAACATACGATATTTGGGCCTAGTGATGCAAAGTCCAGCGTCAGATAAGCCCATATAGCTCTTGCTGTCTTCAGCTACTAGTTCTTTAGGCCCAACTCGATTGAAAAAAACAAATCCTACTCCTAGCTTGTTGGAAATGCCAATACATCGCAGGCAGCGGGGCATATAAACGCGCGCACGCGTGAGACATAAAGTTGGGCTGCGGCCAATGTACACCTGTTCTGGGTGTTTTTCGGTTTTACCACCTTTCTTGAACAGTCCGGTTCAGTTTTTTCCGTTCAGTTTTCACTGGTCCTGTTGGTTTTTTTTTTTTGTTTTCTGCCTTTTTTAAATTTTATTTATTTTTTGGTTTCCTTTTTGATTTCAAATTCAAGCAAATTTCGCACATTTTTAAATTCGAGCATATTTTAAATTTTGAACAAATTTCAAAGTCGTGCAAAATTTCAAATTCAAGAAAATTTCAAATTTGAGCACATTTCAAAGTCAATCAAATTTTATTGCTGAACATTTTTTAATTTAAAAAAAATTTAGTTTTGAACATTTTTCAAAAATGAACATTTTTCAAAAATGAACATTTTCCAACTTTGAACATTTTTCAAATTTGAACAATTTTTAAATATGAACATTTTTCAAACTCTAAACATTTTTTACATCTAAACTTTTTTCAAATATGAGTTTTTTTTTCAAATCTGAAAGATTTAAAATATGGATACTTTTCAAAGAAAACATAATGGGAAAAACGAAAAGAATGCGATGAAGTACCCGTTCTAAGCCAGGCCAAAAGGGATCACGAAGCGAGGCGCTATGTGCACGATCAACAACACCTCGCCGTGAGCAACCCAGAAAGCTGATACCACATGATACGGTGGATCCAAGCCGATCCACCTAGATTGATGCCCGATCTTTCACAGCGAGAACCTGGGGTAGTAAATCCTCCCAACAACGCGATGAACGCAGCCTGGAGAAGAGGGAACGAATCCAGCAAGCAACGGATCGATGAACGATACGCCTCAAACCTTGAGCTAGATAATCCTTGATGAACACAAGAACCTTCGCAGCGGATATAATAGATAAACGGCAGCGCCGTACCCCCGGAGGGATGATACACGTGAACACACGCAATGGGGTAAACCCTAAACTTTAGTCTAAACTTGTCTATCTCTAACCTAGCGCTGCATCTCCTTATATATGAGGAGGTGGTGGCCGGCCAGCCTTGTGGGCCTCTAACTTGGTTTGGATAGGCCCAAACCAAACTAACTCGACTTATAAAAACCCTAATTGGCCCATATATGACCATTACATAAAATAAGATAACTAGGCTGGTGGAGTCCTGAAATTGGGCTCCACATAGGCCCTCATGCCCATCATCCTCCCCCTTCAAGAAGCGTTGTCCCCAACGCGTGAGGGTCTTCTGGAAAAGGTGACGTGATATGAACATCACACGTCCTCGCCGTCCTCAAGTCTTGCTTGCCTTCCACACCACATCCTCCCTCGCGGCTGCTTGACTTGATACAACACTTGGCGCCTCCTTTCTTCTCCACATGAGCTTGGACTTCGACGCCAATACCTTCTTCTTGCGAGGTTTTGATGGACCCTTGTGTCGCTGAATAGGACCCTGCACAAGATGTGTAATGCCTGGGCAACAGTCTTCGAGGGAAGTATTACCCAATTTATTGATTCGACACAAGGGGAGACAAAGAATACTTGTAAGCCTTAACAGTGGAGTTGTCAATTCAGCTGCACTGAAACAGACTTGCTCGCAAGAGTTTATCGTAGCAACAGTTTTATAGTAGTATGAGTAGTGAAATAACACAGGTGTAACAAAGACAGCAGTAGTGATTTTAGTAAACACAGGATTAAAATATTGTAGGCACAGGGATGGATGAACGGGCGTTGCATGGATGAGAGAATTCATATAACAATCATGGTAGGGCATTTGCAAATAATAATAAAACGGTATCCAAATACTAATCAATCCATAGGCATGTGTTCCGTATATAGTCGTACGTGCTCGCAATGAGAAACTTGCACAACATCTTTTGTCCTACCAGCCGGTGGCAGCCGGGCCTCTAGGGAAACTACTGGAAATTAAGGTACTCCGGAGCAAGCATTAACACTCCGTGAACACATGTGATCCTCACATCACCGCCTTCCCCTCCGGTTGTCCCAATTCTTGTCACTTTGGGGCCTCGGGTTCCGGACAGCAACGTGTGTATACAACTTGCAGGTAAGATCATAAAACAATGCATATCATCATGAAACAATAACATGTTCAGATCTGAGATCATGGCACTCGGGCCCTAGTGACAAGCATTAAGCATAACAAGTTGCAACAATATCATAAAAGTAACATCTACGGATACTAGGCACCATGCCCTAACAATCTTGTGACTATTACATGATCAATCTCATCCAATCCCTACCATTCTGCCTACAGCGGGGGAATTACTCACACATGGATGGGAAACATGGCTGGTCGATGGAGAGGCGTCGGTGGTGATGGTGGCGATGATCCTCCAATTCCGTCCCAGTGCGGAACGGAGTTTTACGGGTCGAGGCGGAGTTGCGATAGGCGGAGTACTGGATGTCTCTGGAAATATGGTCGAACCCCCTGGCGTTTTTAGGTCGAAGGGGTTTAGTAGCCCGAAAGGAGAAGCGTCGGGGGCCGCCGAGCGCCCACACCATGGGGCGGCCCCCTCCCCGAGGCGCGCCGACCTGTGGTGTGGGGGCCATGGGCCCCCCTGGCTCGCCCTTTTGGCCTCTCATCTTCACGGTGAAAATAGGCCCATTGCGATTATTTCCGGGGTTTTTCCTGAAAGTCGAATTTCTGCACAAAAAGAGACACCAGTGCAATTCTGCTGAAAACATCGTTAGTCCGTGTTAGTTGTATCCAAAATACACAAATTAGAGGCAAAACAATAGCAAAAGTGTTCGGGAAAGTAGATACGTTTTGGACGTATCAACTCCCCCAAGCTTAGCTTATTGCTTGTCCTCAAGCAATTCAGTTAACAACTGAGTGCGATAAAAGAACTTTCACGAACACATTTTTCATATGATGTAAATATTCTCATGATATGGCAAGTGCTTAAGCAATTCATAATAAGGTACATGCAAATAAAGTCATCTAGTAGCTGTGTCAATCATGAAAGAGATACCAACAAACTAATAACAAGCATCATGAAACACTTCTATAAGCAGGATTGCAATGTTCATAGAAAGATATGATAAAGTGGTATCTCGCTTGCCCGTATTTGTACAGCAAAACATAAATGCCCAGGCACCTCTGAAGTTCATAGAAAGACTAGAAGTAAAATTGTCAAAGATAAAAGCATCAAAGTTATACCACAACTGATCATATTTTGGGACAAGCATATTATACTAAGAATGACAGTTATGCTCTCAAGAAGGTACTCAAAGAAAGGATGGTGACTCAACATAAAAGTAAAAGATTGACCCTTCGCAGAGGGAAGCAGGGATTAACATGTGCTAGAGCTTTTCATTTTTCAAAGACAGAAGTAAAATTATTTTGAGAGGTGTTTGTTGTTGTCAACGAATGATAGTGGGTACTCTAACCACCTCGCCAACCAGACTCTCAAGAGCGGCTCCCATGAAGGACGTCATCTCTACCAGCAAGGTAGATCATCCCTCTTCTCTTTTGTTTACACATGCATTTTAGTTTCATTATGGATGACACTCCCCCCAACCTTTGCTTACACAAGCCATGGCTAACCGAATCCTCGGGTGCCTTCCAACATTCACATACCATGGGGAAGTGTCTATTTGCAGGTTAAGTTGCTTACTGATGAATCAGAGCAAAACACGTGAAGAGAATTATTAATGAAGGTTAATTAATTGGGGCTGGGAACCCCGTTGCCAGCTCTTTTTGCAAAATTATTGGATAAGCGGATGTGCCACTAGTCCATTGGTGAAAGTCTGTCCGGAGTAAATGACAAGGTTGAAAGATAAAACACCACATACTTCCTCATGAGCTATAAAACATTGACACAAATTGAGAAGTAGTTTGAAGGTTTAAAGGTAGCACATGAGAATTTACTTGGAATGGTTTGAAATGCCATGCATAGGTATTTATGGTGGACACTTTGGAACAACTTGGTTTCAGGTATTTGGAAGCACGAGCAGCGTTCCCGCTCAGTACAAGTGAAGGCTAGCAATAGACTGGGAAGCGACAATCAAGAGAGCAATAACTGTCATAATCATGCTTGCGACAAAATAAAATTAACGGAGGCATAAAAGTGATACAAGAACTCTGAAGCAAAGTAAATCATCGAGGCTTAATTGACTTTTGTTTAGTCATATGCATGCGTGAGCATGTGCCAAGTCGATTCAAATGAATTATTCAGAGGAGGATACCACAATGTCATACCTATCTATGAATAAAACAATGCAAGCAAATATTCATGACATGCTACTCATTATTAATAAATTGGAACTAATCATGAGAGATCATGAACTACTAGACTTTCATTAAATGACATATACCTCACATGAACCAACTAAGCATGCTCACATGGATGAGTATATGTACAAAAATGAAAACAAATAGAGTTCATACCAGCCTCTCACCACAGTCGAGTTGTCGTAGATCGTCATTATTGTCTTTCACTTGTGCAGCTTGAATAATAATATGGAATGAAACCAAGCTCCAACCACCGGAGACCGCTGAACTCCCTAATGAACTTTACAAAACCAAAGAAGAACAACAAATATTTTTGGTGTTTTCGGGTTAGAAACAAGAACAAAAGGAAACAAGCAAACAAAGCAAAATCTTTTTGGATTTTCTCATAGCAAACTAACGATAGCAAATAAGGTAAAATAGGAGCAAAGAACCAAATAAACAAATGGTGAAGAGAAACAACAGAAATATTTTTGGTCTTTTTGTGTTTTAGGAAAGAAACAAAGCAAAAACAAGAGAATGAAAACTAAAAGAAACACAGAAAAGCAGGATGGCAGAAATCTGCCAAAACCTGACAGCAGTACAGAAATCGATTTTTACAAAAATCTTCCAGCTCAGTTGAAAAGTGTTCAACTAATGAAAGTTAGATAACAACCTGGGGAACATGCACAAAAATTTGCAACTCAAAATAACGTTCTGGCTGTGCGCACGAATTTTTTTGGTAACAGCCCAGAATCTGTTTTTGGACAGCACTTCCCCAAATATCATCTCCCTCTCATTAGAAAACCACTTTAAGAAACTAAACAAGTATGTACAAGTATCCAGCAACCATAATATGCAAAGAATGAGTGATGCCGGTATACCTCCCCCAAGCTTAGGCTTTTGGCCTAAGTGGAGATCAACCCCAGCGAGGGTCGGGGTTCCACGCCGGTGGATCGTACATGGCGTGATCATAATAAGGTCCCTGCGCAGAAGAATAGCGTGGAGGCTCCACATGACCATAATGTTGATGTGAGGAGCTCGCTGCATCGGATGAAGAGTCGAGGTGCTCCTCGGCCTCCTCCGTGCCGTCCCTTGCATGATGGCCTTCTCTTTCTATGTATGCATTTAGCTCATTTTCTGTGATCGACCACCCTTTCCTGGAATCAAGGTTAAACAAAACAGGTGCAGGCAATCGTACTAGCTTTTCAGTTTTCTTAGTTGTTCTCCAAGTTTTCTTATAGAATGTTATCTTATAAGACAGGTTGCTCAAATTAGACGTGTCCGAAATAAAGTCATGTTTAATCATGGAAACAACATCAAGTTTCTCTATGGAAAGCGGAATATCTAGATGGTGAGGTTCTACACCATGCATAGCTAATAAACGAGAGGCGATGAGACCTCCACAAATTCCTCCCTTCTCACGGTTAGTAGCAAGTCTACAAGCTATCAAAGCACCCAAATTATAAGTCCTATCATGTTGCAATGCAGCAGCTAAGAAAGCCATATCTTGGATAGACAACTTATTTGCATTCCTTCTAGCAAGAACGCACTTTGTGATGAAATAAGCAAAGTAGCGAATAGCTGGGAGTTGAATACTACTGATTTTACCATTATCATCGGAGAAGCTTCTCCCTTGACAAATCATCGTATATAGACTTGAGAGCTCCCGCGGCGTTCCCCTAACCTTCTCGCATGATCCCCATTGTGGCACTCTAATTGCTGCACAAAAATCATTAAAGGGCAAGTTGACAGTTTTATTATAAATTTTGTATCGAACCATGGGGTTAGTTTGGGACCGATTGAATTCGAAATCCTGCACCACCGACATTGTTAGTTTCGCATATTGGTAAGGTTCACCAACAACAAAACTTTCCAACCCTGCATTGGAAATCAGTTTTTGAACATCTTGCAAGATTCCTGCATTCCGCATAAAATCAGTGCATGGGTAATAAGAGGGGTATACTCCCTCTTCGCGGTGAACTCTCATGACTTCTTGCACCTCCAATTCTTGTTGATTTAGTTGGTGCCTATTCCCTTCCATTTTCTGAAATTTTCCAACAATTATTATAAAATTTGATTTCAAGGTATATAATTGAGGGGAACTACTATAGGAACTTGCTAGAGTACTAAACATGCATCAAAACTAGTTTTTACCACTTAGAACAAGCATGCAAGCTCACTAAACATGTTACCTACAACAGCAAAATATTCAAGATATACTCAACCAAACAAAATTCTAATTGGATAATCAAAGGAGTCACATACCGGAGAGCAAATGTGCCAAATTTCAGACAGAAATCTGGGCTGAGCAAAGAGATCGAGAAATCTTGAGCTCTTGAGCAGAAACGCGAGTGAGAGAAAGTTGGTGCGAGTTTTTTCGGGAGAGAGAGTGAGATGGGAGTGTTATCACCCGATTTTGGCCAAATCAGGAGATGGGCCGTAAGTGAAGATGGGCTTGAAGGACGTACACGTGGAGCATCTTCGAAGCGGCCTTGCGCTAAGAGTTTGGGCTAAATTGCCCGTGTATCTGTAATTTTATTAGATCGTATCGTGTTTAGAATTAACAGATAGAGTCTGGCCCGTGCACGGTTAGGTGCACGCCTCAATTAGAAAGTCCCTTGGACTATAAATATGTATCTAGGGTTATCGGAAAAGAAGGACAATCACGTTCACAACAAACACAAATCAGGCGCATCGCCACCCCTTTCTTCGAGGGTTTCTTCCGGGTAAGCATCATGCTGCCTAGATCGCATCTTGCGATCTAGGCAGTACGCGTTTATTCGTCTACCTTGTGCTGCTCGTGCTGAAGCGTTGTTGATGGCGAGCAGCACTACTTATCATTAGGTGTTTAGGGGCTTGCATTGATGCTTTCTCGTGCATATCTGCGTGGCAATGCCGTCCCTCGACACCTAGCTGCCCTTACACCTATTTGGGTGTAAGGGCAGCATCTTGCTTGTTCGTTACTTAGTAGATCCGATCTGTTATAGTTGCTCCTTGCTCCGCAAGGATTAGTTTAATATCTGCATAGTTAGGCCTTATGCTGGGGTCGGACGATCCGGTAGTGCGTTAGGTGTTGTTCACCGTCCCTGCAAGGGATGTTCCGGGAATCAACGTTATGTTGGTTTTTAGGCCTCTTGTAGGGGTAGTTTGCATCATCTTCCGTAGCTGCTAGGCCCGATCACACGTAGGACGTTCCGGTTATGCGGTGAAAACCCTAAACTGTCGTAGATCGGTTTAGCTTTGTTTTGATCAAGCAGGATCCCCATGTCATTGTAAATCCAACGTGAACCATGGGGCGATCGGCTCTTTGAGCCGATCCACAGGGCAACCTGAGAGCCGATAGGGCTCGTATTTAATGTTTACATGTCTACCATGCAGGAACAATCGAAGCACTCTAACACCTTCCTGATCGGGTCTAGGTCAGGTGGCACGCCCTAGCAACCGCCAGGACGTGGCTGGAAGATTTGCGGGACGACGCGAGGTGCCAGGGTCCACTAAGCGGCCTTGGGAGCCTCCCGGCTCTTCGTGTTGCTTAACCATTGCCCGTCGGGGGGTTTTGGAGGGTAACACATTCTGGCACGCCCGGTGGGACATCTTCTGCAACATCCACGTCAACACCGACATCCGAGATGGCAGAGGAACAGATCACATACGAGGATCTCCCTGCGGATCACAAGAAGAAGTACGATGACCTGAAGGCCATCATTGAAGCCGAACTCATCGGCTCCTTTGAGAAGACCCGTTCGCACGGCATCAGGTTCAAAGGATTCACGCCACAAGGCGTCCTTGAAGGGGTGGATCTGTCTCTCCCTTCAGAGGAACGTACCAGAGCCCTGCGACAGGAAATCAACTACGTGGTGGCTCACTCGCTGCATCGGCATTCTGAGAGCCTGGTGAATTCTTTGGAGCGCGTTGCGCTCCGTGTGGTGCAAGAGATCATGGAGCGTCGGTACTCCCCTTCAGGACCTGTTCTAGGGACTCACCAGGGAGAGGTGCAACTCCACACCAGGCCACCATTGCCGTACGCGATGGCAGCTCCACAGCAACAAGGTTCACCGGCATACGTTGTCTACAAGGTTGGAGGTGATCCGGGCGACTACCAGTTCTTATATGAGCCGCCCAAGGAGATCCCACACGGATACGTGTGCACGTTTGTGCCGGACTGCAACAACTGGACGCAGGCGATCCAGGCTCCACCAGGAGGGATTGCCGGAGCAGGAGCAATTGTTCCGGCAGGAGGAACGACTGCAGGGGGAGTTTGGGTGCAGACGCTGAGAAACAGGCATGGCTAACCAAGTATGCCACTGCACCAATTCATGACAAGCTCAGTTGCTACGTCCTCCACCGCGGATCAGATCAGTGCAGTCCTGAGAGATCAGTTCGGCATCCTGCCGAAGAAGAAGATAATCGGCTATTCCAAGCCGTACCCCAATGAGTTCGACCTGATCCCACTACCACCTAAGTACCGGCTCCCGGACTTCACCAAATTCAGTGGGTCAGAAGGATCTAGCTCAATCGAGCACGTGAGCCGATACTTGGCCCAGTTGGGCATGGTTTCAGCATCGGATCAGCTACGGGTGAGGTTCTTCTCGCAATCCCTCACCGGTCCAGCTTTTGGATGGTACACCTCGTTGCAGCCAAATTCAGTACGATCATGGAAGCAGCTGGAGGAACAGTTTCACACCCAATATCATTCAGAAGCTACTGAAGCTGGTATTGCCGAACTAGCACAGGTTCGGCAGAGGCGAGGAGAGACAGTGTCTGAGTACATTCAGCGTTTCAGAACTGTCAAGAACCGATGTTATTCGGTTCATTTAACTGAGAAAGAAGCAGTCGAGCTGGCCGTGGCAGGCCTTGCAGCGTCATTCAAGGATCTGACGTTCCAAGTGGAGTACAACTCGCTGGCGCACATGGTCCAGAGACTGACCTTATATGAACAGCGCCATCCAGAACTGTACCAGGACAAGTTCAAGCGCGCGATAACCCTGGTCAATGCTGATGAGGATGAAGATTCTGCGGAAGATCAGGAAGTCGCAGTAGCCGAATGGACTCGGACGCCAGTACCTGTGTCCTGCAAATGGGTGAACCCACCAGGGCCTCCAAGAGGGTTGGACTTTGATGTGAGCAAAACTGAACAGATCTTCGATCTGCTACTGAAAGAGAAACAGTTGAAGCTACCTGAAGGCCACAAGATCCCTACGGCACAAGAGATGAACAAAAGGCCATACTGCAAATGGCATCATACGTTCACGCACGCCACCAACGACTGCAAAGTATTGCGCGCACAAATTCAGATGGCGATAGAATCAGGCCGATTAACTTTCGGACAGTTTGCCATGAAGGTAGACATGCGTCCGTTTCCGGACGTCAACATGGTGGACCTAAGCCACTCCATAAGGGAGCCAGGGTTCTCTTTCGATGTCAATATGGCAGGGCTCGTGAGCCGCCATGGCAAAGATAAAGCAGAGAGCAGCCACTCCCGTGGCAAAGATAAAGAGGAGGCCGTTCCACGCGACCGGCCCCAGGATGATGATAGACGATACCTAACCGAGGAGGAGGTGAGAAGCATACGGTATCAGCGCCCACTCTCCGTGCATCTCCTCAACAAATATGAGCAGCAGTACGACCGACGTCGGCGCTACGACGAAGACGATGAAAGATATCGTCGGTCTGATGCAGAAAACAGGAGGTATCGTCAGCATGCGAAACAACGACGGGTACGAGCGTCACGCTAGAGGGAGGTCAAGGGAGCAAGACAACATGGATAAGCACTGGAACTGTCCTTTCTTCAAACATTGCTGGGACTCAGGAATGAGCCGATTGCCAACAATCGAGAATTGCCCAGAATGCAAACAGCAAAGGAGAAGGACAAATGAAGTTTCAGTGTTCGAGCGTCTAGGACCTCTCCCACCTCATAATAAACAAGCTGGGTCATCTCAAGAAGAAGACTTTGAGGAGTCAGATGGAGAAGAAGATAGGTATCACCGACCAAGGTGGTGCCCTGATGGACTCAGCCATTCTCAGAAGCGTAGGGTGCAGCGGCTGCGAAACTTGGAAGAAGCCGAGGCACAGTACCTGTACACGTTGCGAAAAGCGCGGCCCGATCTGGCCGTAGAAATTCAGCAAGCATTGGAGACAAAGGCGCGCCCGCCAAAGAAAGTATGGCGCCCTAAACAGACGAAAGCCGATGCACAGGCATCGGCTGATGCCGATGCAGAGGCATCGGCTGATACAAACATGGTATCCGTGATCCGGACGGAGTAGCAGGTCCAAGACATTGGACGTACGTGGCAAGGCCGATCCCTGAGATCGGCCCTCAAAAAATGAAAAGCAAAGGATCTTATCTCCAGCATGCCACGTAGCTACAGTGGAAATCCGAGAAGTTGCAAACCATCGTCAAGCATTGCAATGAAAAGGGAGGCCGATTCCCGCAATCGGCCAAAATTATCCTCGACACACGTTTTGTCTATGTTCAGCATTGATCCGACAGATGCCTGAAGAGCCGATACCATCAAGTACTTGACAGAATCGGCTCGGGGGGCACATAGATGGACAAAACACGAGGATACGAAGCTTGGAGTGGATGTCAAATGCCCAGCAGAACAGCTCAAGTATGGGGGGCCGACAATATAAAAAACGAAAATACAGAAATTTTTGGGCACAGCCGATGCGTAGACATCGACTTAAGAATTCAAAGCCGATGCACGGCCATCGACTCAAGGGATACGACTGTTACAAGAAGGCTCTACTGGAGGAACCCCTCATTGGGATTGCTTGGTGACTCAGGCCCTCTCTTCAAGGACTTCCAACTCCTTCTGCAAGACTTCAAGCTCGGCAGCACCAGCAGAAGCATCAGTTTGGGCGTCCAAGACGGCCCTTTTTCTCATTTAAGCTGTTGGTATTTGCCGGCAAGTTTGAGGATCGCAGCCCTGGCCAACAGCAAGAACAGCATGGACGTGCAGATCAGGCTAGGATCATGAGAACAACCGACGATCGTCCAGTTGGACTGAACTGCATTCTCACCAGAGGTTGCATCATTGGACTGAAGAAGCTCGGGGGGCAGCTCACTTTGAAGGTTCTCTGCTTTTGAAAGCCGATTTGGTTAGAATCGGCTGATGCTGCACTACAATTGGGAAGCCGATGATGGCCCATTCGGTGGATACACTTTTATCCTCGCCTTGACTGAGGCTCGGGGGGCAGCTCGCCCTCAAGGTTCTTTGCTGCATGAACAGCAAGAGTCACCGTGAACAAATGGCACCTGTTTACAAGAGTATCAGCTTCAACATCAAGGTTGGCAGCAACGGGCCAAGAAGCTTTCCTGGGAGCATTAACCCAGGAGTTTTGCCGTCAGGACAAACATCACGGTCAGATGATTTTGAAGTCCAAAGATCTAGGGGTCTCAAAGCTGTGCGCTGGACCTGTTCGATTGGGAGTTTGGATCTGAATTTCAAGGATTGCAAGTTACCATCTGAGGAGGTGATTAGATTGATCGGTCTTGCAATTTATTATAAGAGCTGATGCATTGCCATCGGCTCATTGAACATCGACCAAGGTGACAATCGGCAAAATCAGGGTAGGGGAAAATCGGCTAGATCAATATGGAAGAAATCGACAGAATCAAATTTGGGAAATTCCTTCATTGATAGTCAGGTTTCTTACATAGAAGGAGCCGATTGCTCTCAAAAGGAACTGCTGGGGGATACATTGCCCTCATCTATTACTCCTAGCTCTATCCTATCTAAGGGCCGCTGCTGCCCTCATCGTCGCCGTCGCCGCCGTCGGTGCTGCTCCCGGCTGGTTCTTCGTCGCTGCTGTAGCGACCTCCGGCGGGACCTTCATTGTCCTCGTCTTCTTCGTCGGCGTCGGCATCGTCGCTGTCGAAGTCGCTCATGTTGCCCGGCCAAGGGCAGAGACGCTTGGCCGGCGGCTCGTCAGAGGAGGCGTCGTCCTCCTCCTCTTCCTCCTCCTTCACCTCCTCAGCGGAGGAGAAACCATCCCAGGAGAAGCCGTCGTCGTCGCTTTCCTCCTCCGATTGCCCAATGGCGAGGAAGCGAAGGTCGCTCTCCCCGTCCGTTAAGGACTGGTCATCTTCAGACCAGACGGAGGAGTCGTGGGTCGACTCGTCCCCGTCGGCTATGGCGCGGCGGATGTTGGCCGCGTGGGCCTCCCGCAGGTCCCATTCCGGCGTCGGCTCGCGGAAGGGGGAGGACTGCGTGGAAAGACCCGATGAGGAGGAAGAGGAAGACATGGCGGCAGAGGAGGGCTTTTGGAAGTGCTAGTGCGAGGAGGATGAAGAAGGGAACTGCAAGAAGTGGTTAAATAAAAGGGGATATAGCGATTTAATGCTTAAGCAGTTTCCGAGGACATGGGGCCAAAACTGTCAAATCGTGCAGAGAAGTTGGGAAGGCAAGTCGTCATGATGAGAAAATACTGCGACGGTTCTGCTCTGCCACGACATGACCCCTCGAAGGAAAAACAATTATCATTATCAAAACCAGGGGGGCATGTGTTATCACCCGATTTTGGCCAAATCAGGAGATGGGCCGTAAGTGAAGATGGGCTTGAAGGACGTACACGTGGAGCATCTTCGAAGCGGCCTTGCGCTAAGAGTTTGGGCTAAATTGCCCGTGTATCTGTAATTTTATTAGATCGTATCGTGTTTAGATTAAAAGATAGAGTCCGGCCCGTGCACGGTTAGGTGCACGCCTCAATTAGAAAGTCCCTTGGACTATAAATATGTATCTAGGGTTATCGGAAAAGAAGGACAATCACGTTCACAACAAACACAAATCAGGCGCATCGCCACCCCTTTCTTCGAGGGTTTCTTCCGGGTAAGCATCATGCTGCCTAGATCGCATCTTGCGATCTAGGCAGTACGCGTTTATTCGTCTACCTTGTGCTGCTCGTGCTGAAGCGTTGTTGATGGCGAGCAGCACTACTTATCATTAGGTGTTTAGGGGCTTGCATTGATGCTTTCTCGTGCATATCTGCGTGGCAATGCCGTCCCTCAACACCTAGCTGCCCTTACACCTATTTGGGTGTAAGGGCAGCATCTTGCTTGTTCGTTACTTAGTAGATCCGATCTGTTATAGTTGCTCCTTGCTCCGCAGGGATTAGTTTAATATCTGCATAGTTAGGCCTTATGCTGGGGTCGGACGATCCGGTAGTGCGTTAGGTGTTGTTCACCGTCCCTGCAAGGGATGTTCCGGGAATCAACGTTATGTTGGTTTTTAGGCCTCTTGTAGGGGTAGTTTGCATCATCTTCCGTAGCTGCTAGGCCCGATCACACGTAGGACGTTCCGGTTATGCGGTGAAAACCCTAAACTGTCGTAGATCGGTTTAGCTTTGTTTTGATCAAGCAGGATCCCCATGTCATTGTAAATCCAACGTGAACCATGGGGTGATCGGCTCTTTGAGCCGATCCACAGGGCAACCTGAGAGCCGATAGGGCTCGTATTTAATGTTTACATGTCTACCATGCAGGAACAATCGAAGCACTCTAACACCTTCCTGATCGGGTCTAGGTCAGGTGGCACGCCCTAGCAACCGCCAGGACGTTTGGAAGATTTGCGGGACGACGCGAGGTGCCAGGGTCCACTAAGCGGCCTTGGGAGCCTCCCGGCTCTTCGTGTTGCGAGTTTTTTCCCGTCGGTGGTTGGAGGGTGACAAGTGGGGCAAGGAGGGGCCCACACACCAGGGTGGCGCGCCCCCCTTGCTGGCCGCGCCGGCCTGTGGGGTGCCACCCTGGGGTGCCCCACTGGTCATCCCCAGGTGCTCCCAGGTGCTCCTTCGAAAAATAAGACTAACGGTATAATTTTTGTAAATTTTTGAGAACTTCGAAAAATGCACATTTCTGGGTGTTAAAGTAATTATTACAGCGCAGGAAAATGATTTCCAAAATCTTAAACAACTAAAGCATCTTGCAAAACAAAAAGTGCTACAGCAAGTAAAACAAGTGGAGGAAGAAAGAAGTGTTGTTTAGCTCTCTTATGCATTAAAATATACTTGTTAACAAGGTTGATCAAGTCTTGCTACCAAATAAATTTTATATGACATAAGAAGAAATAAACCTCAAATCAATCATGTTACCTTATATTGAATTGATATAGATCCAATCACAAGAGTTTGATATTCTTCTTTAGGCTCATATATAGGACAATCAAATGATCCCACCTTGATAGTTTTCACATTACAAATTGTATTAACTCCATATACTTTATCAATCCTCTTTGGAAAATAGACAGTATGTTCCTTGTCATCAACATTGAAAGTAACTTTTCCTTTATTGCAATCAATAACAGCCCCTGCAGTATTAAGAAAGGGTCTTCCAAGAATAATAGACATATTATCATCTTCAGGCATTTCCAACACAACAAAATCAGTTAATATTAAGCAATTTTGAGTAACTTGAACAGGAACATTTTCACATACACCAACAGGAATAGCAGTAGATTTATCAGCCATTTGCAAAGATATATCAGTTGGTATCAACTTATCTAAATCAAGTCTCTTGTAAAGAGAAAAAGGCATCACACTAACTCCTGCTCCCAAATCACATAGAGCAGTTCTAACATAATTATTCTTGATGGAACAAGGAATAGTCGGTATACCTGGGTCTCCCAGCTTCTTTGGAACCTTACCATTGAAAGAGTAATTAGCGAGCATAGTGGAAATCTCCTCATTTGGAATTTTCCTTTTGTTAGAGACAATATCTTTCATATACTTTGAATAAGGAGGCAATTTAATAGCATCAGTCAAAGGGATTTGCAAAAATAAAGGTTTCATCCAATCACAAAATTTATTATAATGTTCCTCCTCCTTTGATTTCAGTTTCTTAGCAGGAAAAGGCATTTGCTTTTGAACCCAAGGTTCTCTTTCATTACCATGTTTCTTTGTAATAAAATCTTCTTTAGTGTACTTTTTATTTTTAGCATGCTTTTCAGGTTCTTTTTCAATTTCTTCTTTATCAGGAGTATCATTCTTATCATTATCTTCATCATGTTCATTACCACTTTCAGTTTCAGCATCAGAAATAGAAATACTATTAGGATCATTGATGCGCGTAGATGTACATGTCCGTTGGGAACCCCAAGAGGAAGGTGTGATGCGCACAGCAGCAAGTTTTCCCTCAGAAAGAAACCAAGGTTATCGAACCAGTAGGAGCCAAGAAGCACGTGAAGGTTGTTGGTGGAGGAGTGTAGTGCGGCGCAACACCAGTGAAACCGGCGCCAACGTGGAACCTGCACAACACAATCAAGATACTTTGCCCCAACGTAACAGTGAGGTTGTCAATCTCACCAGCTTGCTGAAAACAAAGGATTAAGCGTATCGAGTGGAAGATGGTGTTTGTTTGCAAAGAACAGTAAGAACAATGATTGCAGTAGAATGTATTCAGATGTAAAAGAATGGACCGGGGTCCACAGTTCACTAGTGGTGTCTCTCCAATAAGATAACTAGCATGCTGGGTGAACAAATTACAGATGGGCAATTGACAAATCAAGATTCAATACATATCAATGATGATTACTATGAGATTTAATCAGGGCATTACGACAAACTACATAGACCGCTATCCAGCATGCATCTATGCCTAAATAATCCACCTTCGGGTTAGCATCTGATACGTCTCCAACGTATCGATAATTTCTTATGTTCCATGCTACTTTATTGATGATACCTACATGTTTTATACACATTATATGTCATATTTATGCGTTTTCAGGAACTAACCTATTGACGAGATGCCGAAGTGCCAGTTCCTGTTTTCTGCTGTTTTTGGTTTCGAAATCCTAGTAACGATATTCTCGGAATCGGACGAAATCAACGCCCAGGTTCCTATTTTTCCCGGAACCATCCAGAACACCCGAGAGCCGCCAAAGGGAAGCCCTGGGGGCCCCACACCACACTGGCGCGGCCAGAGGGGGCCGCGCCGCCCTATGGTGTGGTGGCCCCAGGCCCCCTCCGAGGCTGCCCTTCCGCCTATTTAAAGCCTCCGTCGCGAAAACCCTATTACGGAGGACGAAACCCACAGAAACCTTCCAGAGCCGCCGCCATCGCGAAGCCAAGATCTGGGGGACAGGAGTCTCTGTTCCGGCACCCTGCCGGACGGGGAAGTGCCCCGGAAGGCTTCTCCATCGACACCATCGCCACCGCCATCTTCATCAACGCTGCTGCTCCCATGAAGAGGGAGTAGTTCTCCATCGAGGCTCGGGGCTGTACCGGTAGCTATGTGGTTCATCTCTCTTCTATGTACTTCAATACAATAATCTCATGAGCTGCCTTACATGATTGAGATTCATATGATGATGCTTGTAATCTAGATGTCATTATGCTAGTCAAGTGAGTTTTACTTATGTGATCTCCGGAGACTCCTTGTCCCACGTGTGTAAAGGTGACAGTGTGTGCACCGTGTGGGTCTCTTAGGCTATATTTCACAGAATACTTATTCACTGTTATGAATGGCATAGTGAAGTGCTTATTTATATCTCTTTATGATTGCAATGTGTTTTGTATCACAATTTATCTATGTGCTACTCTAGTGATGTTATTAAAGTAGTTTTATTCCTCCTACACGGTGTAATGGTGACAGTGTGTGCACTCGTGTTAGTACTTGGTTTATGCTATGATCATGATCTCTTGTAGATTGCGAAGTTAACTATTGCTATGATAATATTGATGTGTATTATTCCTCCTACATAAGCGTGAAGGTGACAGTGTGCATGCTATGTTAGTACTTGGTTTAGTCGTTTCGATCTTTCATGCACTCTAAGGTTATTTAAATATGAACATTGAATTGTGGAGCTTGTTAACTCCGGCATTGAGGGTTCGTGTAATCCTACGCAATGTGTTCATCATCCAACAAGAGAGTGTAGAGTATGCATTTATCTATTCTGTTATGTGATCAATGTTGAGAGTGTCCACTAGTGAAAGTCTAACCCTAGGCCTTGTTCCTAAATACTATCGCTGCTTGTTCTTGTTTTACTGAGTTACTCTGCTGCGTTACTCTTGTTTACTTCCTACAATATTACTACCATCAACTGCACGCCAGCAAGCTATTTTCTGGCGCCGTACTACTGCTCATATTCATTCATACCACTTGTATTTCACTATCTCTTCGCCGAACTAGTGCACCTATTAGGTGTGTTGGGGACACAAGAGACTTCTTGCTTTGTGGTTGCAGGGTTGCTTGAGAGGGATATCTTTGACCTCTTCCTCCCGAGTTCGATAAACCTTGGGTGATCCACTTAAGGGAAAACTTGCTCTTTGTTCTACAAACCTCTGCTCTTGGAGGCCCAACACCGTACAAGAATAAAGCTGTTGCCGTGGGAGGCAATTCTCTGTGGTGTAACTTTTCTTTAGCTCCGACAACGGCGCCAGAAAAAGAGCTTGATGGCGTGTAACTCACACGTTCGTTGGGAACCCCAAGAGGAAGGTATGATGCGCACAGTAGCAAGTTTTCCCTCAGAAAGAAACCAAGGTTTAATCGAACCAGTAGGAGCCAAGAAGCACGTTGAAGGTTGATGGTCGCGAAATGTGATGCGGCGCAACACCAGATTCCGGCGCCAACGCGGAACCTGCACAACACAACCCAAGTACTTTGTCCCAACGAAATGAGGTTGTCAATCTCACCGGCTTGCTGTAACAAAGGATTAAACGTATCGAGTGGAAGATGTTTGCAAAGAAAATAATAAAACACAATTGCAGTAGATTGTATGCTATGTAAAGAATAGGACCGGGGTCCACAGTTCACTAGAGGTGTCTCTCCCATAAGATAAAAGCATGTTGGGTGAACAAATTACAGTCGGGCAATTGACAAATAGAGAAAGGCATAACAATGCATATACATGATATGATAAATATAGTGAGATTTAATTGGGCATTACGACAAAGTACATAGACCGCCATCCAACTGCATCTATGCCTAAAAAGTCCACCTTCAGGTTATCATCCGAACCCCCTCCAGTATTAAGTTGCAAAGCAACAGACAATTGCATTAAGTATGGTGCGTAATGTAATCAACAACTACATCCTTAGACATAGCATCAATGTTTTATCCCTAGTGGCAACATCACATCCACAACCTTAGAACTTTCTGTCACTGTCCCAGATTCAATGGAGGCATGAACCCACTATCGAGCATAAATACTCCCTCTTGGAGTTAAGAGCCTCTACTAATAACGGAGAGCATGCAAGATCATAAACAACACATGAACAATAGATTGATAATCACCATAATCATAGTACTCTCTATCCATCGGATCCCGACAAACACAACATATAGAATTACATATAGATGATCTTGATCATGTTAGGCAGCTCACAAGATCCAACAATGAAGCACAACAAGGAGAAGACGACCATCTAGCTACTGCTATGGACCCATGGTCCAGGGGTGGACTACTCACTCATCACTCCGGAGGCGACCATGGCGGTGTAGAGTCCTCCGGGAGATGAATCCCCTCTCCGGCAGGGTGCCGGAGGCGATCTCGAATCCCCCGAGATGGGATTCGCGGCGGCGGCGTCTCGGGTTTTCCGTATCGTGGCTCTCGGTGGGGGTTTCGCGACGGAAGCTTTAAGTAGGCGGAGGGTCAACGCGGGGGGCCACGAGGGCCCAGGAGGTAGGTCGGCGCGCAGGGCTGAGCCGCGCCGGCCTCCCCTCTGCCGCCTCGTGGCCCCATTATCTCTTCGGTCTTGGAAGCTTCGTGCAAAAATAGGACCCTGGGCGAAAGTTTCGTCCAATTCCGAATATTTCTTTACTAGGATTTCTGAAACCAAAAACAGCAGAAAACAACAACTGGCTCTTCGGCATCTTGTTAATAGGTTAGTTCCAGAAAATGCATAAATATGACATATAATGTGCATAAAACATGTAGGTATCATCAATAAAGTAGCATGGAACATAAGAAATTATCGATACGTTGGAGACGTATCAAGCACCCGTAGACATCAAGCACTTTTCTGGCGCCGTTGCCGGGGAGGAAAGGTAAAAGGCACTCATACTTCGGTTCCAGGTAACAGTACTTTTCTGGCGCCATTGTGTGTGTGCTCAAAGCTATTTCCTTTAGACTCTGCAATTGCGACATTTGGTTTCTTGTTTACACTAGTTAGGCATAATGGACAACAATGAGCTTCTTATTCTATTTCCTGATTTAAGACATGGATGGTTTGATGCGAAAATTAAAAAACCCATGGAACATATTAATATGAATGCTTTGAACACTATTGTTGCTAATGCTATGGAAAATTCTAAGCTTGGGGAAGCTGGCTTTGATGAGCATGATATTTTTAGTCCCCCAAGCATTGAGGAGAAAATTTACTTTGATGATACTTTGCCTCCTATATTTGATGATGAGAATAATAATGATAGCTACTTTGTTGAATTTGCTCCCACTACAACTAATAAAATTGATTATGCCTATGTGGAGAGTAATAATTTTATGCATGAGACTCATGATAAGAATGATTTATGTGATAGTTATATTGTTGAGTTTGCTCATGATGCTACTGAAAGTTATTATGAGAGAGGAAAATATGGTTGTAGAAATTTTCATGTTACTAAAATGCCTCTCTATGTGCTGAAATTTTTGAAGCTACACTTGTTTTATCTTCCTATGCTTGTTACTTTGCTCTTCATGAACTTGTTTATTTACAAGATTCCTATGCATAGGAAGCATGTTAGACTTAAATGTGTTTTGAATTTGCCTCTTGATGCTCTCTTTGCTTCAAATACTATTTCTTGCGAGTGCATCATTAAAACTGCTGAGCCCATCTTAATGGCTATAACGAAAGAACTTCTTGGGAGATAACCCATGTGTTTTTTACTACAGTACTTTGTTTTATATTTTTGTCTTGGAAGTTGTTTACTACTGTAGCAACCTCTCCTTATCATGTTTTTGTGCCAAGTAAAGTTTCTATGTTAAAGTTGATGTTATATTTGGGATCGCTGCGCAGAAACAGCATTGCTGTCTGTCACGAATTCTGGCACAAGTCTCTGTAGAAAATTCGAAAAAATCTGCCAATTTACGAGCGTGATCCTCAGATATGTACGCAACTTTCATTAGTTTTGAGTTTTTCCATTTGAGCAATTCTGGTGCCATTTTAAAATTCGTCTTTACGGACTGTTCTGTTTTGACAGATTCTGCCTTTTATTTCGCATTGCCTCTTTTGCTATGTTGGATGAATTTCTTTGATCCATTAATGTCCAGTAGCTTTATGCAATGTCCAGAAGTGTAAAGAATGATTGTGTCACCTCTGAACATGTAATTTTTATTGTGCACTAACCCTCTAATGAGTTTGCTTGAAGTTTGGTGTGAAGGAAGTTTTCAAGGGTCAAGAGAGGAGTATGATATACTATGATCAAGAGGAGTGAAAGCTCTAAGCTTGGGGATGCCCCCGTGGTTCATCCCTGCATATTCTAAGAAGACTCAAGCGTCTAAGCTTGGGGATGCCCAAGGCATCCCCTTCTTCATCGACAAAGTATCAGGTTCCTTCTCTTGAAACTATATTTTTATTCGGTCACATCTTATGTACTTTACTTGGAGCGTCTGTGTGCTTTTATTTTTGTTTTGTTATTTTCATTCTCTGAATAAGTTCATCCTTGTGTGGGAGAGAGACACGCTCCGCTGGTTCGTATGAACACATGTGTTCTTAGCTCATAATATTCATGGCAAAGTTTCCTCTTCGTTATATTGTTATATGGTTGGAATTGGAAAAATGCTACATGTAGTAATTGGTAAAATGTCTTGGATAATTTGATACTTGGCAATTGTTGTGCTCATGTTTAAGCTCTTGCATCATATACTTTGCACCTATTAGTGAAGAAATACATAGAGCATGCTAAAATTTGGTTTGCATAATTGGTCTCTCTAAGGTCTAGATAATTTCTAGTATTGAGTTTTGAACAACAAGGAAGACGGTGTAAAGTCTTATAATGTTTACAATATGTCTTTTATGTGAGTTTTGCTGCACCGGTTCATCCTTGAGTTTGCTTCAAATAACCTTGCTAGCCTAAACCTTGTATCGAGAGGGAATACTTCTCATGCATCCAAAATCCTTGAGCCAACCACTATGCCATTTGTGTCCACCATACCTACCTACTACATGGTATTTCTCCGCCATTCCAAAGTAAATTGCTTGAGTGCTACCTTTAAAATTCCATCATTCACCTTTGCAATATATAGCTCATGGGACAAAATAGCCTTAAAAACTATCGTAGTATTGAATATGTACTTATGCACTTTATCTCTTATTAAGTTGCTTGTTGTGCGATAACCATGCTTCTGGGGAACGCCATCAATTACTCTTTATTGAATATCATGTGAGTTGCTATGCATGTCCGTCTTGTCTGAAGGATCTACCACCTTAATGGTTGGAGCATGCAAATTGTTAGAGAAGAACATTGGGCCGCTAACTAAAGCCATGAATCATGGTTGAAGTTTCAGTTTTGGACATATATCCTCAATCTCATATGAGAATAATAATTATTGCTACATGCTTATGCATTTAAGAGGAGTCCATTATCTGTTGTCCATGTTGTCCCGGTATGGATGTCTAAGTTGAGAATAATCAAAAGCGAGAAATCCAAAATGCGAGCTTTCTCCTTAGACCTTTGTACAGGCGGCATGGAGGTACCCCTTTGTGACACTTGGTTGAAACATGGCATTGCAAAGATCCGGTAGTCCAAGCTAAGTAGGACAAGGTGCGGGCACTATTAGTACACTATGCATGAGGCTTGCAACTTGTAAGATATAATTTACATAACTCATATGCTTTATTACTACCGTTGACAAAATTGTTTCATGTTTTCAAAATAAAAGCTCTAGCACAAATATAGCAATCGATGCTTTCCTCTTTGAAGGACCATTCTTTTACTTTTATTGTTGAGTCAGTTTACCTATCTCCCTCCACCTTAAGAAGCAAACACTTGTGTGAACTGTGCATTGATTCCTACATACTTGCATATTGCACTTGTTATATTACTTTATGTTGACAATATCCATGAGATATACATGTTATAAGTTGAAAGCAACCGCTGAAACTTAATCTTCCTTTGTGTTGCTTCAATACCTTTACTTTGATTTATTGCTTTATGAGTTAACTCTTATGCAAGACTTATTGATGCTTGTCTTGAAGTACTATTCATGAAAAGTCTTTGCTTTATGATTCAGTTGTTTACTCATGTCATTACCATTGTTTTGATCGCTGCATTCATCTCATATGTTTACAATAGTATGATCAAGGTTATGATGGCATGTCACTTAAGAAATTATCTTTGTTATCGTTTTACCTGCTCGGGACGAGCAGAACTAAGCTTGGGGATGCTGATACGTCTCCAACGTATCGATAATTTCTTATGTTCCATGCTACTTTATTGATGATACCTACATGTTTTATACACATTATATGTCATATTTATGCGTTTTCGGAACTAACCTATTGACGAGATGCCGAAGTGCCGTTCTGTTTTCTGCTGTTTTTGGTTTCAGAAATCCTAGTAACGAAATATTCTCGGAATCGGACGAAATCAACGCCCGGGTTCCTATTTTTCCCGGAACCATCCAGAACACCCGAGAGCCGCCAGAGGGAAGCCACACCCCACACCCTGGCGCCGGAGGGGGCCGCGCCGCCCTATGGTGTGGTGGCCCCAGGCCCCCTCCGAGGCTGCCCTTCCGCCTATTTAAAGCCTCCATCGCGAAAACCCTATTACGGAGGACGAAACCCACGAAACCTTCCGAGCCGCCGCCATCGCGAAGCCAAGATCTAGGGGACAGTCTGTTCAGGCACCTGCCGGACGGGGAAGTGCCCCGGAGGCTTCTCCATCGACACCGCTGCCATCTCCACCGCCATCTTCATCAACGCTGCTGCTCCCATGAAGAGGGAGTAGTTCTCCATCGAGGCTCGGGGCTGTACCGGTAGCTATGTGGTTCATCTCTCTTCTATGTACTTCAATACAATAATCTCATGAGCTGCCTTACATGATTGAGATTCATATGATGATGCTTGTAATCTAGATGTCATTATGCTAGTCAAGTGAGTTTTACTTATGTGATCTCCGGAGACTCCTTGTCCCACGTGTGTAAAGGTGACAGTGTGTGCACCGTGTGGGTCTCTTAGGCTATATTTCACAGAATACTTATTCACTGTTATGAATGGCATAGTGAAGTGCTTATTTATATCTCTTTATGATTGCAATGTGTTTTGTATCACAATTTATCTATGTGCTACTCTAGTGATGTTATTAAAGTAGTTTTATTCCTCCTACACGGTGTAATGGTGACAGTGTGTGCACTCGTGTTAGTACTTGGTTTATGCTATGATCATGATCTCTTGTAGATTGCGAAGTTAACTATTGCTATGATAATATTGATGTGTATTATTCCTCCTACATAAGCGTGAAGGTGACAGTGTGCATGCTATGTTAGTACTTGGTTTAGTCGTTTCGATCTTTCATGCACTCTAAGGTTATTTAAATATGAACATTGAATTGTGGAGCTTGTTAACTCCGGCATTGAGGGTTCGTGTAATCCTATGCAATGTGTTCATCATCCAACAAGAGAGTGTAGAGTATGCATTTATCTATTCTGTTATGTGATCAATGTTGAGAGTGTCCACTAGTGAAAGTCTAACCCTAGGCCTTGTTCCTAAATACTGCTATCGCTGCTTGTTTACTGTTTTACTGAGTTACTACTGCTGCGTTACTACTGCTTGTTTACTTCCTACAATATTACTACCATCAACTGCACGCCAGCAAGCTATTTTCTGGCGCCGTACTACTGCTCATATTCATTCATACCACTTGTATTTCACTATCTCTTCGCCGAACTAGTGCACCTATTAGGTGTGTTGGGGACACAAGAGACTTCTTGCTTTGTGGTTGCAGGGTTGCTTGAGAGGGATATCTTTGACCTCTTCCTCCCTGAGTTCGATAAACCTTGGGTGATCCACTTAAGGGAAAACTTGCTGCTGTTCTACAAACCTCTGCTCTTGGAGGCCCAACACTGTCTACAAGAATAGAAGCACCCGTAGACATCAGCATCCGCACCCCTCCAGTATTAAGTTGTAAACAACAGATAATTGCATTAAGTATGGTGCGTAATGTAATCAACACAAATATCCTTAGACAAAGCATTGATGTTTTATCCCTAGTAGCAACAGCACATCCACAACCTTAGAACTTTCTGTCACTGTCCCAGATTCAATGGAGGCATGAACCCACTATCGAGCATAAATACTCCCTCTTGGAGTTACAAGTATCAACTTGGCCAGAGCCTCTACTAGAAACGGAGAGCATGCAAGAACATAAACAACACATATATGATAGATTGATAATCAACTTGACATAGTATTCTAGATTCATCGGATCCCATCAAACACAACATGTAGCATTACAAATAGATGATCTTGATCATGTTAGGCAGCTCACAAGATCTAAACAATGATAGCACAAGCGGAGAAGACAACCATCTAGCTACTGCTATGGACCCATAGTCCAAGGATGAACTACTCACGCATCAATCCGGAGGCGGGCATGATGATGTAGAGCCCTCCGGTGATGATTCCCCTCTCCGGCGGGTGCCGGAGGCGATCTCCTGAATCTAAGATGGGATTGGCGGGATACGTCCAAAACGTATCTACTTTCCCGAACACTTTTGCTATTGTTTTGCCTCTAATTTGTGTATTTTGGATGCAACTAACACGGACTAACGCTGTTTTCAGCAGAATTGTTCTGGTGTCTCGTTTTTGTGCAGAAATCCAACTTTCGGGAAAATCCTCGGAATTTATGCGAAAGGTCTTATTTTCCCAGAATATTGACGGAGCCAGAAGGGCAAGCCAGGGGGGCCCGAGGGCCCCCACACACTAGGCCGGCGCGGCCCAGGAGGGGGCGCGCCGCCTTGTTGTGTGGCGCCTCGGCGGCCCCCCGACGCTCTCCTTTGGACTACATATGCCTTTCGACCTAAAAACGCCAGGGGGTTCGACCATATTTCCAGAGACCATCCAGTACGCCGCCGCCATCGCGAAACTCCGCCTCGGGACCAGAAACTCCGTTCTGGCACTCCGCCGGGACGGGGAATTGGAGGGGATCTTCACCGCCATCACCACCGACGCCTCTCCATCGACCAACCATGTTTCCCCCATCCATGTGTGAGTAATTCCCCCGCTGTAGGCTGAAGGGGATGGTAGGGATTGGATGAGATTGATCATGTAATAGTCACAAGATTGTTAGGGCATGGTGCCTAGTATCCGTAGATGTTACTTTTATGATATTGTTGCAACTTGTTATGCTTAATGCTTGTCACTAGGGCCCGAGTGCCATGATCTCAGATCTGAACATGTTATTGTTTCATCATGATATGCATTGTTTTATGATCTTACCTGCAAGTTGTATACACACGTTGCTGTCCGGAACCCGAGGCCCCAAAGTGACAGAAATGGGACAACCGGAGGGGAAGGCGGTGATGTGAGGATCACATGTGTTCACGGAGTGTTAATGCTTTGCTCCGGTACTCTATTAAAAGGAGTACCTTAATTTCCAGTAGTTTCCCTAGAGGCCCGGCTGCCACCGGCTGGTAGGACAAAAGATGTTGTGCAAGTTTCTCATTGCGAGCACGTACGACTATATATGGAACACATGCCTATTGATTGATTAGTACTTGGATACCGCTTTATTATTACCTGCAAATGCCCTACCATGATTGTTACATGAATTCTCTCATCCATGCAACGCCCGTTCATCCGTCCCTGTGCCTACAGTATTTTAATCCTGTTGTTTACTATAATCACTACTGCTGTCTTTATTTCACCGCTGATGTTATTTCACTATTCCTACTGCTATAAAACTGTTGCTACTGATAAACTCTTGCGAGCAAGTCTGTTTCTAGGTGCAGCTGAATTGACAACTCCGCTGTTAAGGCTTACAAGTATTCTTTGTCTCCCCTTGTGTCGAATCAATAAATTGGGTAATACTTCCCTCGAAGACTGTTGCGATCCCCTATACTTGTGGGTCATCAAGACTATTTTCTGGCGCCGTTGCCGGGGAGCATAGCTTTATTTGCAAGTTCACTTGGATTGATATTGTTCGCTGCAAATTCTCCATCATGGGTAAACCTCGCGATACTAAAGTCGCCATATTACCATCCACTACAAGAAAAGGTACAACTCTGAGTACCTCTGCTGCTCTTGATTCACCATCTGTGATAAGTCAACTTGTTTCACCACCACAAACTTCACGTGTTGGTATTTCTGCTGAATCTGAAAATTCCTCTGATAATTTTGATGATGCTTCTACTGTGCTTGATAATACTGGTTCATTAGGTCCTTTTCTAGATGCTACAATTGCTAGGTCTAGACAAATTGAAAATACTGAAACTCCTAATGAAAATACTGTTACACCTGTTAATTCACCTGAGACTGATGATCTTGATGAAGATTATGTGGAACTTGATGATGATTTTATTGATAAATGCAATGCTACTACTAGTACAAGTAACCTTAAAAAGCTTATTGCACAACATGCTGTTAGATATAAACTGTCTCCTGATCCTAAATTTGCCACATCTCCTATAAACATTAAGGATAAAGATTATGACTTTTCTCTTGATTTATCTCATATATCTATTGTTGAGAAAACACCTTTTTGTGGTACTGAAAAAGAAAGTGCTGTAGAGCACATGAATGAGCTTTCTACTTTAAGTAGCTTGTTTTCTGATGATGTTAAGATGCGTACTTATTTTGTTGCTAAGATTTTCCCATTCTCATTAAAGGATGATGCTAAGATTTGGTATAATAATTTGCCTCCTGATTCTATTGATAGTCCAAGTTGTTTGCTTGATGTTTTCTTTCGGAAATACTTTCCCGCTAGTGCTCAACATATGCTCTGCAGAGAATTTATAGTTTTGATCAAGAAGATGGAGAGAAATTGCCTGAAGCTTGGGCAAGATTTTGCTCTCTTATTAGAGCTCGGCCTGGACATGATTTGGAAAAGCATGATTTACTTGATATATTTTATAGTGGACTAACCATTGAGTCTAGGGCATACCTGGATAGTTGTGCTGATTGTGTTTTCAGGAAGAGAACTCCGGACGAAGCTGAAGAATTATTGGCTAAAATAAGCAAAAATCATGATGATTGGTCTACACCTGAACCAACTCCGACACCAATATTGAAGAAGAGGGGTATGATTGAATTAAATGATGAAGATATGAGGGAAGCCAAGAAATCTCTTATGGAGAAGGGTATTAAATCTGAAGATGTGAAGAATTTGCCTCCAATAGAAGACCTATGTAAGATAATTCCCCCTTCATCTACAATTGAGGTACATTCTCTTCAACGCTTTGATAGAGGAGATATTCCATATTCAAAACCTCCTGATCAATGTTTAGATGAATTTGATAATTATATTGTTAAGCAAAATAATTTTAATATGAGAGTAGAGAATCATCTAATGGAAAATTCTCAAGCTATTGGTAAATTGCATGATATTGTGGAGAGAACCTCCAATGATGTTAAGATGCTTGTTAAACATTTTAATATGATTCAAACTCAAATTGATCAACTTACTAAAGTGCAAAATGACTTGTTAAAAAATACTCATGAAGAGAAACATGCTTATGAAGTAACAACTAGAGGCGGTGTTTCTACCCAGGATCCTCTATATCCTGAAGGGCACCCCAAAAGAATTGAACAAGATTCTCAACGAACTAAAGAAACTGATAGTCCTTCTAAGAAAAAGAAGAAGAAACATAAAACTGTTGTAGAATCCTCTGAACCTGTTAATGATCCTAATAGTATTTCTATTTCTGATGCTGAAACTGAAAGTGGTAATGAACATGATGAAGATAATGATAAGAATGATACACCTGATAAAGAAGAAATTGAAAAAGAACCTGAAAAGCATGCTAAAAATAAAAAGTACACTAAAGAAGATTTTATTACAAAGAAACATGGTAATGAAAGAGAACCTTGGGTTCAAAAGCAAATGCCTTTTCCTGCTAAGAAACTAAAATCAAAGGAGGAGGAACATTATAATAAATTTTGTGATTGGATGAAACCTTTATTTTTGCAAATCCCTTTGACTGATGCTATTAAATTGCCTCCTTATTCAAAGTATATGAAAGATATTGTCTCTAACAAAAGGAAAATTCCTAATGAGGAGATTTCCACTATGCTCGCTAATTACTCCTTCAATGGTAAGGTTCCAAAGAAGCTGGGAGACCCAGGTATACCGACTATTCCTTGTTCTATCAAGAATAATTATGTTAGAACTGCTCTATGTGATTTGGGAGCAGGAGTTAGTGTAATGCCTTTTTCTCTTTACAAGAGACTTGATTTAGATAAGTTGATACCAACTGATATATCTTTGCAAATGGCTGATAAATCTACTGTTGTTCCTGTTGGTGTATGTGAAGATGTTCCTGTTCAAGTTACTCAACATTGCTTGATATTAACTGATTTTGTTGTGTTGGAAATGCCTGAAGATGATAATATGTCTATTATTCTTGGAAGACCCTTTCTTAATACTGCAGGGGCTGTTATTGATTGCAATAAAGGAAAAGTAACTTTCAATGTTGATGACAAGGAACATACTGTCTATTTTCCCAAGAGGATTGATAAAGTATATGGAGTTAATACAATTTGTAATGTGAAAACTATCAAGGTGGGATCCATTGATTGTCCTATATATGAGCCTAAAGAAGAATATCAAACTCTTGTGATTGGATCCATATCAATTCAATATAAGGTAACATGATTGATTTGAGGTTTATTTCTTCTTATGTCATATAAAATTTATTTGGTAGCAAGACTTGATCAACCTTGTTAACAAGTATATTTTAATGCATAAGAGAGCTAAACAACATTTCTTTCTTTCTTTCTTCCTCCACTTGTTTTACTTGCTGTAGCACTTTTTGTTTTGCAAGATGCTTTAGTTGTTCAAGGTTTTGGAAATCATTTTCCTGCGCTGTAATAATTACTTTAACACCCAGAAATGTGCATTTTTCGAAGTTCTCAAAAATTTACAAAAATTATACTGGTAGTCTTATTTTTCGAAGGGGCACCTGGGAGCACCTGGGGATGACCAGTGGGGCACCCCAGGGTGGCACCCCACAGGCCGGCGCGGCCAGCAAGGGGGGCGCGCCACCCTGTGTGTGGGCCCCTCCTTGCCCCACTTTTTCACTTCTTCCTCCCATTCTCTTCTCTCTCCCGAAAAAACTCGTACTCACTTTCTCTCACTCGCGTTTCTGCTCAAGAACTCGAGATTTCTCGATCTCTTTGCTCAGCCCAGATTTCTGTCTGAAATTTGGCACATTTGCTCTCCGGTATGTGACTCCTTTGATTATCCAATTAGAATTTTGTTTGGTTGAGTATATCTTGAATATTTTGCTGCTGTAGGTAACATGTTTAGTGAGCTTGCATGCTTGTTCTAAGTGGTAGAAACTAGTTTTGATGCATGTTTAGTACTCTAGCAAGTTCCTATAGTAGTTTTCCTCAATTATATACCTTGAAATCAAATTTTATAATGATTGTTGAAAAATTTCAGAAAAGGAAAATGAACAACTACAACTTTGGAGAGGTGTTCGAAGGAGAGACGACGAGCACGGGG
The DNA here is from genome assembly GCA_030979885.1 of Lolium multiflorum. Lineage (NCBI taxonomy): Eukaryota > Viridiplantae > Streptophyta > Magnoliopsida > Poales > Poaceae > Lolium > Lolium multiflorum. The sequence continues at coordinate 133,293,148 of CM061747.1, read as the reverse complement.
AGGCCCTCAAGGGCATCCACTCGGATTAGACGATCCTATAATGAGGACGTGATTGCACCAAGCTTCGATGAGGACAATGGAGCCCCTAATGCTTCACCTTTTCCATGTTATAACTTTTTGAGCAATGCAGGGTTGCTGGATGATTTCTTGACTCTCGTCAGAAAGGCGGGTTTAACCGCCTATATGGAGGATGAGAGGAAGCAATACTACATGCTTACTAAAATCTTTGTGGAGAGCTTCAAGTTCAACAACAAGCACTTCAACCCGACGGTTGCATTCAAGATCTATGGTAATCCTGTTACTATGAAGTTGAAGGATTTTTGTGCTGCATTGGATATTGCCCCTGCAGGTACAGCAAGGAAGATCGAGGACAACCCCAGGGTTTTGCTGGAGCTCTATCGAGAAATTACAAATGACGATTGCCGCACCATTCAGCGTGGCAAGATAAGAAACATTCAACTCCCCGCCATTAAGTATTTTGCTTATTACCTTGCTACTAGCATTCTTGGTAGGGAGAACACTAGTAATATTTCTAGTTATCATCTTGCTTTCTTAATTGCTGCACTCACTGGAGAGACACCTTATCATCTTGGTGCTCTTGTTGCTCGCCGTTTGTCTAACAAGGGGCCTATTTATGGGGGAATAATTGCATCGCGTATTTTGGCACGTCTAGATCTTCCTCTTGATCCTACTGATGTAGAAATACCACCTGTTAGGTTAGATATTGCTGCTATGAAGAGTCACCAATTTGTTACAGCTGACTCTAGTATGGATAATATTGTTTATAGAATGTTATTTGCTGACGGGGATGAGAGGGAAGTCCTCTTGCCCCAAACAGATTTGTTCAGTGTTGGCAGGAAACCATGGTCGCGCTCTAAGGAGGAGGTGGATGAGCAACTGAAGATACAAGGCTTCCACCAGCAACATGACTCCGAGGACGCCGAGCCCTCCTACGACTACACCGTCACGTACCCTGTTGCTTCTTCCAGCACATACCTAGAACCGGGTCGTTCTTCGTCATACTACGGAGACACCACTTCATGGGGACCGTGGGAATGAACTCCACTTAGGCCAAAAGCCTAAGCTTGGGGGAGGTATACCGGCATCACTCATTCTTTGCATATTATGGTTGCTGGATACTTGTACATACTTGTTTAGTTTCTTAGAGTGGTTTTCTAATGAGAGGGAGATGATATTTGGGGAAGTGCTGTCCAAAAACAGATTCTGGGCTGTTACCAAAAAAATTCGTACGCACATCCAGAACGTTATTTTGAGTTGAAATTTTTTGAGCATGTGCCCCAGGTTGTTATCTAACTTTCATTAGTTGAACACTTTTTGAATTGAGCAATGGAAGATTTTTGTTAAATTCGATTTCTGTACTGCTGTCAGGTTTTGGCAGATTTCTGTCATCCTGCTTTTCTGTGTTTCTGTTAGTTTGCATTCTCTTGTTTTCGCTTTGTTTCTTTCCTAAAACACAAAAAGACCAAAAATATTTCTGTTGTTTCTCTTCACCATTTGTTTATTTGGTTCTTTGCTCTTATTTTACTTTATTTGCTATCGTTGGTTTGCTATGAGAAAACCCAAAAAGATTTTGCTTTGTTTTCTTGTTTCCTTTTGTTCTTGTTTCTAACCCGAAAACACCAAAAATATTTGTTGTTCTTCTTTGGTTTTGTAAAGTTCATTAGGGAGTTCAGAGGTCTCCGGTGGTTGGAGCTTGGTTTCATTTCATATTATTATTCAAGCTGCACAAGTGAAAGGCAATAATGACGATCTATGGCAACTTGACTGTGGTAAGAGGCTGGTATGAACTCTATTTGTTTTCATTTTTGTACATATACTCATCCATGTGAGCATGCTTAGTTGGTTCATGTGAGGTATATGTCATTTAATGAAAGTCTAGTAGTTTATGATCTCTCATGATTAGTTCCAATCTATTAATAATGAGTAGCATGTCATGAATATTCGCTTGCATTGTTTTATTCATAGATCAGTATGACATTGTGGTATCCTCCTCTGAATAATTCACTTGAATCGACTTGGCACATGCTCACGCATGCATATGACTGAACAAAAGTCAATTAAGCCTCGATGATCTACTTTGCTTCAGAGTTCTTGTATCACTTTTATGCCTCCGTTAATTTTATTTTGTCGCAAGCATGATTATGATAGTTAATGCTCTCTTGATTGTCGCTTCCCAGTCTATTGCTAGCCTCCACTTGTACTGAGCGGGAATGCTTCTCGTGCTTCCAAATACCTGAAAACCAAGTTATTCCAAAGTGTCCACCATAAATACCTATGCATGGCATTTCAAACCATTCCAAGTAAATTCTCATGTGCTACCTTTAAACCTTCAAACTACTTCTCAATTTGTGTTAATGTTTTATAGCTCATGAGGAAATATGTGGTGTTTTATCTTTCAACCTTGTCATTTACTCCGGACAGACTTTCACCAATGGACTAGTGGCACATCCGCTTATCCAATAATTTTGCAAAAAGAGCTGGCAACGGGGTTCCCAGCCCCAATTAATCAACCTTCATTAATAATTCTCTTCACGTGTTTTGCTCTGATTCATCAGTAAGCAACTTAACCTGCAAATAGACACTTCCCCATGGTATGTGAATGTTGGAAGGCACCCGAGGATTCGGTTAGCCATGGCTTGTGTAAGCAAAGGTTGGGGGAGTGTCATCCATAATGAAACTAAAATACATGTGTAAACAAAAGAGAAGAGAGATGATCTACCTTGCTGGTAGAGATAACGTCCTTCATGGGAGCCGCTCTTGAGAGTCTGGTTGGCGAGGTGGTTAGAGTACCCACTATCATTCGTTGACAACAACAAACACCTCTCAAAATAATTTTACTTCTGTCTTTGAAAAATGAAAAGCTCTAGCACATGTTAATCCCTGCTTCCCTCTGCGAAGGGTCAATCTTTTACTTTTATGTTGAGTCACCATCCTTTCTTTGAGCACTTTCTTGAGAGCATGACTGTCATTCTTAGTATAATATGCTTGTCCCAAAATATGATCAGCTGTGGTATAACTTTGATGCTTTTATCTTTGACAATTTTACTTCTAGTCTTTCTATGAACTTCAGAGGTGCCTGGGCATTTATGTTTTGCTACAAATACAGGCAAGCGAGATACCACTTTATCATATCCTTCTATGAACATTGCAATCCTGCTTATTGAAGTGTTTCATGATGCTTGTTATTAGTTTGTTGGTATCTCTTTTATGATTGACACAGTTACTAGATGACTTTATTTGCATGTACCTTATTATGAATTGCTTAAGCACTTGCCATATCATGAGAATATTTACATCATATGAACAAATGTGTTCGTGAAAGACATCCAGAACTCCGCCGCCATCGCGAAACTCCGCCTCGGGACCAGAAACTCCGTTCTGGCACTCCGCCGGGACGGGGAATTGGAGGGGATCTTCACCGCCATCACCACCGACGCCTCTCCATCGACCAGCCATGTTTCCCCCATCCATGTGTGAGTAATTCCCCCGCTGTAGGCTGAAGGGGATGGTAGGGATTGGATGAGATTGATCATGTAATAGTCACAAGATTGTTAGGGCATGGTGCCTAGTATCCGTAGATGTTACTTTTATGATATTGTTGCAACTTGTTATGCTTAATGCTTGTCACTAGGGCCCGAGTGCCATGATCTCAGATCTGAACATGTTATTGTTTCATCATGATATGCATTGTTTTATGATCTTACCTGCAAGTTGTATACACACGTTGCTGTCCGGAACCCGAGGCCCCAAAGTGACAGAACAACCGGAGGGGAAGGCGGTGATGTGAGGATCACATGTGTTCACGGAGTGTTAATGCTTTGCTCCGGTACTCTATTAAAAGGAGTACCTTAATTTCCAGTAGTTTCCCTAGAGGCCCGGCTGCCACCGGCTGGTAGGACAAAAGATGTTGTGCAAGTTTCTCATTGCGAGCACGTACGACTATATATGGAACACATGCCTATTGATTGATTAGTACTTGGATACCGCTTTATTATTACCTGCAAATGCCCTACCATGATTGTTACATGAATTCTCTCATCCATGCAACGCCCGTTCATCCGTCCCTGTGCCTACAGTATTTTAATCCTGTTGTTTACTATAATCACTACTGCTTTCTTTATTTCACCTGTTATTTCACTATTCCTACTGCTATAAAACTGTTGCTATCGATAAACTCTTGCGAGCAAGTCTGTTTCAGGTGCAGCTGAATTGACAACTCCACTGTTAAGGCTTACAAGTATTCTTTGTCTCCCCTTGTGTCGAATCAATAAATTGGGTAATACTTCCCTCGAAGACTGTTGCGATCCCCTATACTTGTGGGTCATCAGCGGCGTCTCTGGAAGGTTTTCCGTATCGTGGCTCTCGGTACTGGGGGTTCGCGACGAAGGCTTTAAGTAGGCGGAAGGGTAGGTCAGGGCGGCGCGAGGGCCCACACCATAGGCGGGCGCCCTGGCCGCGCGGCCCTGTGGTGTCGGCGCCTCGTCGCCCCACTTCGTTATCCCTTCGGTCTTCTGGAAGCTTCGTGGAAAAATAGAACCCTGGGCGTTGATTTCGTCCAATTTCGAGAATATTTCCTTACTAGCATTTCTGAAACCAAAAACAGCAAAAAGCAAGCTGGCGCTTCGGCATCTTGTTAATAGGTTAGTGCCGGAAAATGTATAATAATGATGTAAAGTATGTATAAAACATTCAAGTATTGTCATAAAAGTAGCATGGAACATAAGAAATTATAGATACGTTTGAGACGTATCAGCATCCCCAAGCTTAGTTCCTACTCGTCCTCGAGTAGGTAAACGATAACACAAATAATTTCTGAAGTGACATGCTACCAACATAACCTTGATCAACATTATTGTAAAGCATATGAGATGGATGGAGTGATCTGAAGCAAAAGATTGCTAACAAAGATAATGACTAAACAAATGAATCATATAGCAAAACTTTTCATGAATAGTACTTTCAAGACAAGTATCAATAAGACTTGCATAAGAGCTAACTCATAAGCAATAAATTTAAAGTAGAATGCATTGAAGCAACACAAAGGATGATTAAGTTTCAGCAATTTCTTTCAACTTGTAACATGTATATCTCATGGATATTTGTCAACATAGAGTAATATAACAAGTGCAATAAGTAAACATGCAAGAATCAATGCACACAGTTAACACAAGTGTTTGCTTCTAAGATAGAAAGAAGTGGGTAAACTGACTCAACATAAAGTAAAAGAATGGCCCTTCGCAGAGGGAAGCATGGATTACTATTTTTGTGCTAGAGCTTTTGTTTTGAAAACATAGAAACAATTTTGTCAACGGTAGTAATAATTCATATGTGCTATGCATAATACTTCCTACAAGTTGCAAGTCTCATGCATAGAGTACTAATAGTGCTCGCACCTTGTCCTAATCAGCTCGGATAACACGGATTATCATTGCATGACATATGTTTCAACCAAGTGTCACAAAGGGGTACCTCTATGCCGCCTGTACAAAGGTCTAAGGAGAAAGCACGCATTGGATTTCTCGCTTTTGATTATTCTCAACTTAGACATCCATACCGGGACAACATAGACAACAGATAATGGACTCCTCTTTTAATGCTTAAGCATTCAACAACAGATAATATTCTCATAAGAGATTGAGGTTGTATGTCCAAACTGAAACTTCCACCATGATACATGGCTTTAGTTAGCGGCCCAATGTTCTTCTCTAACATATGCATACTCAAACCATTTGATCATGAAATCGCACTTACTTCAGACAAGACGAACATGCATAGCATCTCACATGATATCCAACAAAGGTAAAAAGTTGATGGCGTCCCCAGAAACATGGTTACCGCTCAACAAGCAACTTATAAGAACTAAGACACATAACTACATATTCATCACCACAATAGTTTTTAAGCTATTTGTCCCATGAGCTATATATTTCAAAGATAAAGGAATGAAATTTTAAAGGTAGCACTCAAGTAATTTACTTTGGAATGGCAGAAAAATACCACATAGTAGGTAGATATGGTGGACACAAATGGCATGGGTTTTGGCTCAAGGTGTTTGGATGCACGAGAAGCATTTCCTCTCAGTACAAGGTTTGGGCTAGCAAGGTTGTTCGAAGCAAACACAAGTATGAACAGGTACAGCAAAACTTACACAAGAACATATTGCAAGCATTATAAGGCTCTACACTGTCTTCCTTGTTGTTCAAACACTTTACCAGAAAATATCTAGACTTAGAGAGACCAATCATGCAAACCAAATTTTAACAAGCTCTACGGTAGTTCTCCATTAATAGATTAAACTACATGATGCAAGAGCTTAAACATGATCTATGAGAGCTCAAACAATTGCCAAGTTATTCCAAACCATATGCAGCATTTTCTGATTCCAACCAAATAGCAATTTAACGAAGCAATTTCAGCCTTCGCCATGAACATTAAAGCACAATTAAGAACACAAGTGTTCCATATGAAAAAGCGGAGCGTAATATCTCCAATATAAGGATGGTGGGATCCAACTTTATTCAAACCAAAACAAAAATAAAAGCAAACCGACGCTCCAAGTAAAGAACATAAGATGTGATGGAATAAAAATATAGTTTCACTAGAAGTGACCTGATAAGTTGTCGATGAAGAAGGGGATGCCTTGGGCATCCCCAAGCTTAGATGCTTGAGTCTTCTTAAAATATGCAGGGATGAACCGCCGGGGCATCATCCCCAAGCTTAGACCTTGCACTCTTCTTGATGATAGTATATCATCTTCTTCTCTTGACCCTTGAAAACTTCCTCCACACCAAACTTCAAGCAAACTCATTAGAGGGTTAGTGCATAATCAAAAATTGACATATTCAGAGGTGAAACTATCATTATTAACACTTCTGGACATTGCACAAAGCTTCTGAAAGTTAATGGAACAAAGAAACTCATTCAACATAGCAAAAGCGGCAATGCGAAATAAAAGGCAGAATCTGTCAAAACAGAAAAGTCCGTAAAGACGAATTTTGCAGGGGCACTTAACTTGCTCAAACGGAAAAACTCAAAACTAATGAAAGTTGCGTACATATCTGAGGATCACGCACATAAATTTGCAGATTATTTTCACTCTTCTACAGAGAGTTCTGCGCGAATTCGTGACACACAGCAATGCTGTTTCTGCGCAGCAATCCAAATCTAGCATCAACTTTACCATAGAGACTTTACTTGGCACAAAAACATGATAAGGAGAGGTTGCTACAGTAGTAAACAACTTCCAAGACTCAACAATACAGTAAATAAAATGAAACATGGGTTATCTCCCAAGAAGTGCTTTTCTTTAACGCCTTTCAGCTAGGCGCAGAAAGTGCAAATCAAGTAACATCAAGAGAAGAAGCATCAACATCATAACTTGTTCTAATAATAGAATCAAAAGGCAACTTCATTCTCTTTCTAGGGAAGTGTTCCATACCTTTCTTGAGAGGAAATTGATATTTAATATTACCTTCCTTCATATCAATAACAGCACCAACAGTTCGAAGAAAAGGTCTTCCCAACACAATAGGACAAGATGCATTGCATTCAATATCCAAGACAACAAAATCAACGGGGACAAGGTTATTGTTAACCGTAATGCGCACATTATCAATCCTCCCCAAAGGTTTCTTTTTAACATTATCAGCAAGATTAACATCTAAATAACAATTCTTCAATGGTGGCAAGTCAAGCATATCATAAATTTTCTTAGGCATAACAGAAATACTTGCACCAAGATCACATAAAGCATTACATTCAAAATCATTGAATTTCATCTTAATGATGGGCTCCCAACCATCTTCTAACTTCCTAGGAATAGAAGCTTCAAGTTTTAATTTCTCTTCCCTAGCTTTAATGAGAGCATTTGTAATATGTTTTGTAAAGGCTAAATTTATAGCACTAGCATTGGGACTTCTAGCAAGTTTTTGTAAGAACTTTATAACTTCAGTAATATGACAATCATCAAAATCTAAACCATTATGTTCTACAGCAATAGAATCATTGTCACCAATATTTTGAAAAATTTCAGCAGTTTTATCACAAGCAGTTTCAGGCAATTTTGCATGCTTTGCACTAGGAGTAGAAACATTGCCAACACCAATTATTTTACCATTGATAGTAGGAGGTGTAGCAACATGTGTAGAATCAACATTACTAGTTGTGGTAATAGTCCAAACTTTAGCTATATTATTCTCTTTAGCAAGTTTTTCTTTTTCTTCTCTATCCCACCTAGCATGCAATTCAGCCAACATTCTAATATTATCATTAATTCGAACTTGGATGGCATTTGCTGTAGCAGAAAATTTTGTATCATTATCCTCAGGTTTAGCAGCCATTTTATTAATTAAAGAAGATTGTGATTCAGACATATATGAGATTCGATTTTCAGCATTTGTAAGTTTAGTTTGCAAACCAGAAATTTTCACATTCAAATTTTCAAGTTGATTTCCTATATTTTTCAACAAGGCAGATTGTTCATTCATAGTTTTAGTAAACAATTGATTTTGCTCATATTGCGATTGCATAAAGCTCTTAGTAGTTCTTTCAATTTCCAATATCTTTTCCTCATTAGGCAAAACAGATCTACCATAAGAATTACCATAACCACTACTATTATTAAAAGGATATGGCCTATAGTTGTTGTTGAAATTATTATTCTTAATGAAATTCACATCAACATTTTCTTCTTGAGCAACCAATGAAGCTAAAGGAACATTATTAGGATCAATATGAGATCTACCATTTGCAAGCATAGACATAATAGCATCAATCTTATCACCCAAAGAAGAGGTTTCTTCAACAGAATTTACCTTCTTACCTTGAGGAGTTCTTTCAGTGTGCCATTCAGAGTAATTGATCATCATATCATCAAGAAGCTTCGTCGCGGCGCCCAAGGTGATGGACATAAAAGTACCTCCAGCAGCTGAATCCAATAGGTTCCTCGAGGAAAAATTCAATCCTGCATAAAAGGTTTGGATAATCATCCAAGTAGTCAGTCCATGGGTTGGGCAATTCTTTACCAAAGATTTCATTCTCTCCCATGCTTGAGCAACATGTTCATTATCAAATTGTTTAAAATTCATAATGCTACTTCTCAAAGATATAATCTTAGCAGGAGGATAATATTTACCAATAAAAGCATCTTTACATTTAGTCCATGAATCAATACTATTCTTAGGCAAAGAAAGCAACCAATCTTTAGCTCTTCCTCTTAATGAGAAAGGAAACAATTTCAGTTTTATAATATCACCATCTATATCCTTATACTTTTGCATTTCACAAAGTTCAACAAAATTATTAAGATGGGCAGCAGCATCATCAAACTAACACCAGAAAATTGCTCTCTCATAACAAGATTAGTAAACAGGTTTAATTTCATAGAATTCTGCTGTAGTAGCAGGTGGAGCAATAGGAGTACTTATAAAATCATTATTATTTGTGCTAGTGAAATCACACAACTTAGTATTTTCAGGAGTACCCATTGTAGCAGTAATAAAATAAACTAAGCAAGTAGAATAAAGACAAGTAACTAATTTTTTTGTGTTTTCGATATAGAGCTAGTAAATAAGACAGAAAGTAAAGTAACTAATTTTTTGTGTTTTCAATATAAAGCAAACAAGACAATAAATAAAGTAAAGTAAAGCAAGACAAAAACAAAGTAAAGAGATTGGATGTGGAGACTCCCCTTGCAGCATGTCTTGATCTCCCCGGCAACGGCGCCAGAAAAAGAGCTTGATGCGCGTAGATGTACACGTCCGTTGGGAACCCCAAGAGGAAGGTGTGATGCGCACAGAAGAAAGTTTCCCTCAGAAAGAAACCAAGGTTATCGAACCAGTAGGATCCAAGAAGCACGTGAAGGTTGTTGGTGGAGGAGTGTAGTGCGCAACACCGGTGAAACCGCCACTAACGTGGAACCTGCACAACACAATCAAGATACTTTGCCCCAACGTAACAGTGAGGTTGTCAATCTCACCGGCTTGCTGAAAACAAAGGATTAAGCGTATCGAGTGGAAGATGGTGTTTGTTTGCAAAGAACAGTAAGAACAATGATTGCAGTAGAATGTATTCAGATGTAAAAGAATGGACCGGGTGACATAGGCATCCCCAATGGGCCTGCCAAAGATGGTACCCGGGGTTTAATCAAAGCCCAGGACTCGAAGAATAAGAAGACTTGGAAGCCCATTTAGTATTAAGAAAAGATAGTTTGTATTAGGAAAGATAGAGATTTGTAATCTTACGGGTTGGGTACGAAACCCTCCCGAACTCGTAACTTTGTGTACTACGAAACCCTCGGCTCCGCCTCCCATATAGGGGGAGTCGAGGGACAACGAAGGACCGAATCTACTTGTCAACATAACCCTAGTTTTCATAATCGTCAGAGTACTTTTCGCCTGAACCTTCGAGATCTACTTGCCCTCTACTTCTAGCAAAACCCTAGTCTACAATCTGTAGGCATTGACAAATTAATCCTTTGTCAATTGCGTCTGTGGGAATTAGAGGTTGCAAGGAGCTGATCTCGATGGCACGTTCAAGATCGTCGACTTCATCGGTGGGCAAGCAACGCGATGGATCGAGGTAACCAGGAAAAACTGATCTAGTCAATTTTATTCCTCACCCGCCCTCCCGTGTGGATGCATGTGCCTATCTGGAGGAGCCCATCATCATGACGTTCGGAGAATTCCGATTTGGCGTCAACAAGGAAGGATCCTACCGTCTCAATTTTGGCCAATCTCGGGAATTGTAAGTGAAGATGGGGAAGACGCACGTACACGTGGAGCATCTTTGAAGCGGCCTTGTGCTGAGAATTTGGGCCAAGTTGCCCGTGTATCTGTAATATTATTAGATCGTATCGTGTTTAGAATTAACAGTTAGAGTCCGGCCCGTGCACGGTTAGGTGCACGCCTCAATTAGAAAGTCCCTTGGACTATAAATATGTATCTAGGGTTATCAGAAAAGGAGGACAATCATCGTTCAACCAACACAAATCGGCGTATCACCTGCTTTCCGAGGGTTTCTCCCGGATAAGCACCATGCTGCCTAGATCGCATCTAGCGATCTAGGCAGTATACGTTTATTCGTCAACCTTGTACTGCTCGTGCTGAAGCCTTGTTGATGGCGAGCAGTACTATTTATCCTTAGGTGTTTAGGGGCTTGCATTGATGCTTTCACGTGCATATCTGCGTGGCGATGCCGTCCCTCGACACCTAGCTGCCCTTACGTCTATCCAGACGTAAGGGCAGCATCTTGCTTGTTCGTTACTAGTTGTTCCTTGTTCCGCAGGATTAGTTTAATATCTGCATAGTTAGGCCTTATGCTGGGGTCGGAGGATCCGGTAGTGCGTTAGATGTTGTTCACCGTCCCTGCGAGGGATGTTCCGGGAATCGACGTTATGTTGGTTTTTAGGCCTCTCGTAGGGGTGGTTTGCATCATCTTCCGTAGCTGCTAGGCCCGATCACACGTAGGACGTTCCGGTTATGCGGTGAAAACCCTAAACTGTCGTGGATCGTTTTAGCTTTGTCCTGATCAAGCAGGATCCCCATGCCATTGCAAATCCAACATGAAACATGGGGATCGGCTCCTTGAGCCGATCCACAGAATCCGATAGGGCTCGTTTAATGTTTACGTGTCTACCATGCAGGAACAATCGAAGCACTCTAACACCTTCCTGATCGGGTCTAGGTCAGGTGGCACGCCCTAGCAACCGCCAGGACGTGGCTAGAAGATTTGCGGGACGACGCGAGGTGCCAGGGTCCACTAAGCGGCCCTGGGAGCTTCCCGGCTCTTCGTGTTGCTCAGCCATTGCCCGTCGGTGGGTTTTGGAGGGTAACACATTCTGGCACGCCCGGTGGGACAACCTTCTGCAACATCCACGTCAACATCGGCATCCGAGATGGCGGAGGAACAGATCACATACGAGGATCTTCCTCCTGATCATAAGAAGAAGTACGATGAGCTGAAGGCCATCGTTGAAGCCGAACTCATCGGCTCCTTTGAGAAGACCCGTTCGCACGGTATCAGGTTCAAAGGATTCACGCCACAAGGTGTCCTCGATGGGTTGGATTTATCCCTCCCTTCAGATGAACGTACCAGAGCCCTGCGACAGGAAATCAACTACGTGGTGGCCCATTCACTGCATCGGCATTCTGAGAGCCTGGTGAATTCTTTGGAGCGCGTTGCGTTCCGGGTGGTCCAAGAGATCATGGAGCGTCGGTACTCCCCTTCAGGACCTGCTCTAGGGACTCACCAAGGAGAAGTGCAACTCCACACCAGGCCACCATTGCCGTACTCGATGGCAGCTCCACAGCAACAAGGTTCACCGGCATACGTTGTCTACAAGGTTGGAGGTGATCCGGGCGACTACCAGTTCTTATATGAGCCGCCCAAGGAGATCCCACACGGATACGTGTGCACGTTTGTGCCGGATTGCAACAACTGGACACAGGCGATCCAGGCTCCAACAGGAGGGATTGCCGGAGCAGGAGCCATTGTTCCGGCAGGAGGAACGACTGCAGCAGCGGGGAGTTTGGGAGCGGAAGCTGAGAAACAGGCGTGGCTAGCCAAGTATACCACTGCACCAGTCCAGGAAAGCTCAGCTGCCACTACCTCCACCGCAGATCAGATCAGCGCAGTCCTGAGAGATCAGTTCGGCATCTTGCCGAAGAAGAAGATAATCGGCTATTCCAAGCCGTACCCCAATGAGTTCGACCTAATCCCACTACCACCTAAGTACCGGCTTCCGGACTTGTCAGAAGGATCTAGCTCCATCGAGCATGTGAGCCGATACTTGGCCCAGCTGGGCATGGCTCGGCATCGGATCAGCTACGGGTGAGTGCTTCTCGCAATCCCTCACCGGTCCAGCTTTTGGATGGTACACCTCGCTGCAACCAAACTCAGTACGATCATGGAAGCAGTTGGAGGAACAATTTCACACCCAATATCATTCAGAAGCTACGGAAGCTGGTATTGCCGAACTAGCACAAGTTCGGCAGACGAGGAGAGACAGTGGCTGAGTACATTCAGCGTTTCAGAACTGTCAAGAACCGATGCTATTCGGTTCATTTAACTGAGAAAGAAGCAGTCGAGCTGGCCGTGGCAGGCCTTGCGGCGTCATTCAAAGATCTGACGTTCCAAGTGGAGTACAACTCGTTGACGCACCTGGTCAGTAGGCTGACCTTATATGAACAGCGCCATCCGAACTCCAGGGCAGTTCAGCGCGCGATAACCCCGGTCAATGCGACGAGGATGAAGATCTGTGGAAGATCTGGAAGTTGCGGGAAATGGAGTGGACTCGACGCCACTGTGTCCTGAAATGGGTGAACTTGCCAGGGCCTCCAAGAGGGTTGACTTCGATGTAGGAAAGCAAACAGATCTTCGATCTGCTGCTGAAAGAGCAGTTGAAGCTCCCTGAAGGCCACAAGATCCCTACGGCGCAGGAGATGAACAAAAGGCCATACTGCAAATGGCATCATACGTTCACGCACGCCACCAACGACTGCAAAGTGTTGCGCGCACAAATTCAGATGGCGATAGAATCAGGCCGATTAACTTTCGGACAGTTTGCCATGAAGGTAGACATGCGTCCGTTTCCGGACGTCAGGTGGACCTGAGCCACTCCATAAGGGAACCTGGGTTCTCTTTTGATGTCAATATGGCAGGGTTTGTGATCCGCCATGGCAAAGATAAAGCAGAGAGCAGCCACTCTCGTGGCAAGGATAAAGAGGAGGCCGTTCCACGCGACCGGCCCCAAGATGACGATAGACGGTACCTAACCGGGGAGGAGGTGAGAAGCATACGGTATCAGCGCCCACTCTCCGTGCATCTCCTCAACAAATATGGACAGCAAGATGACCGACGTCGACGCCACGAAGAAGATAAAAAAATATCATTCCCATGTGAAACCAGAGGTATCGCGCATGCGGGAACAACGACGGGTACGAACGCACGTTAGAGGGAGGTCAAGGGAGCAAGACAACGAGGATAAACACTGGAACTGTCCCTTCTTCAAACATTGCTGGGACTCAGGAATGAGCGATTGCCAACAATCGAGATTGCCCGAATGCAATGCGAAGGAGAAGGACAAACGAAGTGTCGGTGTTCGGCGTCTGGGACCTTCCACCACATAACAAGCAGGCTGAGTCCTCTCAAGAAGACTTCGAGGAGTCGGATGGAGAAGAAGATAGGTATCACCGGCCAGGTGGTGCCCTGATGGACTCAGCCATTCTCGAAGCGTAGAGTGCGGGCTGCGAAACCTGGAAGCAGGCACGAACACTGTACACGTTGAGAAGAGCACGGCGGCCGTGAAAATTCAGCAAACAATGGAGGAAGGACGCCCGCCAAAGAAAGTATGGCGCCCAAAGCAGTGGCCGATGCACAGGGCATCGGCCATGCCGATGCGGAGGCATCGACCGATACAAACATGGTATCCGTGACCCGGACGGAGTAGCAGGTCCAAGACATTGGACGTACGTGGCAAGGCCGATCCCTGAGATCGGCCCTAAAATGAAAAGCAGAGGATCTTATCTCCAGCATGCCACGTAGCTATAGTGGAAATCCGAGAAGTTGCAAACCATCGCCAAAGCATTGCAACGGAAAAGGGAGGCCGATTCCCGCAATCGGCCAAAATTATCCTCAACATCCTTTTGTCTGTGTTCAGCATTGATCCAACAGATGCCTGAAGAGCCGATACCATCAATGACTTGACAGAATCGGCTCGGGGGGCACATAGATGGATAAGACACGAGGATATGGAGCTGGGAACGGATGTCAAATTTCCAGCAGAGCAGCTCAAGTATATATAAAACAACAAATCGGCTGCAAAAATCAAGATACAAAATTTTGGAGCACAGCCGATGCGTAGACATCGACTCAAGGATTCAAAGCCGATGCACGGCCATCGACTCAAGGGATACGACCGTTACAAGCGGAAGCCTAACAAGAGCAGGCCCCTCATTGAGATTGCTTGGCGACTCAGGCCCTCTCTTCAAGGACTTCCAACTCCTTCTGCAAGACTTGTCCAAGACGGCCCTTTTTCTCATTTAAGCTGCTGGTATTTGCCGGCAAGTTTGAGGATCGCAGCCCCCGGCTGGGTCAAAGAAGAATCGCATGGACGTGCATCGTTAGGATCATGAGAACGGACTGACGGTCGTCCAGTTGGACCGAACGCATTCTCACCAGGGGTTGCCTCATCGATCGAAGAAGCTCTGGGGCGCTTCACGTTGGAGGTTCTCGCCTCTCAAAGCCGATTTATTTTAAATCGGCTGATGCTGCATTGCAGTTGGGAGGCCGATGGTGACCCCTTTGGCTGATGCGCTTTCATTCTCGCCTTGACAGAGGCTCGGGGGGCAGCTGGCCTTGAGAATTCCTCATTCTGAAGAGCCGATGGTGTTGAAATTGGCTATCTCCGGATCGTAACCAGGTTGAGAGGTGGAGAGCTCTTGCAGAGGAAAACCACCAGGTTGACAGGAGGAGTTTGAAGAAGGAGCCATCATCGTTGATCAGGCTCTAGACCAGTCCGTTGCTGCAAAGAAACAAACATCACAAGGGAAGCTGTGAACAAGTGGCACCTGTTTTACAGGAGTATCAGCTTCAACATCAAGGTTGTCAGAACGGACTAAGGAGCTTTCCTGGAAGCATTAATCCAGGAGTTTTGCCGTCAGGACAAACATTACGATCGGATGATTTTAAAGTCCAAAGATCTGAGGGTCTCAAGGCTGTGTTCTGGGCGTGTTCGATTGGGATTTTGGATCTGAATTTCAAAGATTGCAAGTTACCATCTGGGGAGGTGGTTAGATTGATCTGTCTTGCAATTTGTTATAAGAGCTGATGCATTGACATCGGCTCGTTGAACATCGATCAAGGTGACAATCGGCAAAATCAAGATAGGGGAGGATCGGCTAAATCAATATGAAAGAAATCGACAAAGTCCAATTGGGGAGATTTCTTCGTTGATAATCAGATTTCTTACATGGAAGGAGCTGATTGCTCTCAAAAGGGTTGCTAGGGGTACATTGCCCCCATCTACTACTCCTAGCTCTATCCTATCTAAGGGCCGCTGCTGCCCTCATCGTCGCCGTCGCCGCCGTCGGTGCTGGCCGGCTCGTCGTCACTGCTGTAGCGACCACCGGCGGGACCTTCATTGTCCTCATCTTCTTCGCTAGCGTCGCCATAGTCGCTGTCGAAGTCGCTGATGTTGCCGGGCCAAGGGCAGAGACGCTTGGCTGGCGGTTCGTCGGAGGAGGTGTTGTCCTCCTCCTCTTCCTCTTCCTTCACCTCCTCGGCGGAGGAGAAACCGTCCCAGGAGAAGCCGTCGTCGTCGCTTTCCTCCTCCGATTGCCCAATGGCAAGGAAGCGAAGGTCGCTCTCCTCAATCGTTAAGGACCGGTCGCCTTCGGACACGGCGAGCCGTGGTCGACTCGTCCCCCGTCGGCCATGGCACGGGCGGGATGTTGGCCGCGTGGGCCTGTGGGTCCCATTTAGGGCGTTTCGCCGTGGGGAGGTGGAGGATTGGGGTGTAAAGACCCGATGAGGGGAGAAGACGAAGAGAAGACATGGAAAGCAGGCAGATGGAGGGAGCTAAGGGTTGACAGAGAGGAAGAGGAGAACTGTTCACGTGGCTAACATGGGAATATATGGTTTAATGCTCACAGCCTCAGGACATGGTGCCAGAACCACAAATCAAAAGTGTAGCTGCAGTAGGCAAGACGTCATCATGAAGAAAACTGCGACGGTTCTGCCACGACATGACCCTTTGAAGGAGACAGATGGTTTTGCAATTATCATTATCAAAACCAGGGGGGCATGTGTTACCACCGATTTTGGCCAAATCAAGAGATGGGCCGTAAGTGAAGATGGGCTGGAAGGACGTCTTTGAAGCGGCCTTGTGCTGAGAATTTGGGCCAAGTTGCCCGTGTATCTGTAATATTATTAGATCGTATCGTGTTTAGAATTAACAGTTAGAGTCCGGCCCGTGCACGGTTAGGTGCACGCTCAATTAGAAAGTCCCTTGGACTATAAATATGTGTCTAGGGTTTATCGGAAAAGGAGGACAATCATCGTTCAACCAACACAAATCAAGCACGTCACCCCTCTTCTTCAGGGTTTCTCCCCGGATAAGCACCATGCCGGTTTCCAGATCGATTTCAGCTTACCTAGGCAGTATACGTTATTCGTCAACCTTTGTACTGCTCGTGTTTAAGCCTTGTTGATGGCGAGCATTATTTATCCTTAGTGTTTAGGGCTTGCATGATGGCTTTACTGCATATCTCGCGTGGCGATGCCGTTCCTCGACACCTAGCTGCCTGCGTCATCCACGTATACACATCTTGCTTGTTCGGTTACTTAGTAGATCCGATCCGTTATAGTTGTTCCTTGTTCTTCAAGGATTAGTTTAATATCTGCATAGTTAGGCCTTACGCTGGGGTCGGAGGATCCGGTAGTGCGTTAGATGTTGTTCACCGTCCCTGCGAGGGATGTTCCGGGAATCGACGTATGATGCTGTTTTTAGGCCTCTCGTAGGGGTGGTTTGCATCATCTTCCGTAGCTGCTAGGCCCGATCACACGTAGGACGTTCCGGTTATGTGGGATCGCTTTAGCTTTGTCCTGATCAAGCAGGATCCCCATGCCATTGTAAATCCAACGAGAAACATGGGGCGATCGGCTCTTTGAGCCGATCCACAGGGAAACCTGAGAGCCGATAGGGCTCGTATTTAATGTTTATGTGTCTGCCATGCACAATCTAAGCACTCTAACACCTTCCTGATCGGGTCTAGGTCAGGTGGCACGCCCTAGCAACCGCCAGGACGTGGCTAGAAGATTTGCGGGACGACGCGAGGTGCCAGGGTCCACTAAGCGGCCCTGGGAGCTTCCCGGCTCTTCGTGTTGCTCAGCCATTGCCCGTCGGTGGGTTTTGGAGGGTAACAACCGTCTCGAAGTTCCGATCTCCTTACAGCGGTGGAACATTATAAAAAACTCGGCAGAAGATATATCTGACGAGAGAGCAATAGATGCGTTCGTGGCAGGAATCCGAGGAGATTTCGTCGAGGACTTAGGGAGAACTAACCCTAAGACCATATCAGCACTCATGGAGATAGCCAATAATACAGATGGAGAAGACGTACATAGTAACAAGGACACAGGTCGCCGTAAGAGGATCGTGTTCAAATTATCAAATAGAAGGCGATTTTCTCGCCAGTTCTACAACAACGATGCTCCGGGCCATATATCGGCTGGCTTTCGAGGAAATCCTGGAGGGAACAGTCGAGATGACTATCAAAGGAGTAACGAGCATCAAGGCGACAATAGAGGCGATTCTCGCGGCAACAGACAAAACAGTGGACCAAGGTTTCAAAGACCTTATGTCCCCCGAAGAGATGATGAACGGTCCGTGTCAAATGCACTTTTATCTTGACAATAATGGAAAGAGGCAGTCATCCAGAAAGACTGCCGAAATTTTCAGGCAATGTTACGAGCCGCAGGAATCGCAAATGCCCAAGCCATGAATAGAAACCCCCAGGGGCCAAGGAGCGAGATCCACCTCCCCCACCTCCTCCCGCAATTACGGATGAAAATCGGCACCAGCTCAGAATAGCGGCAGCACCACACCCACCTCCATATGTTGATCCTAATTCTAACGGCGCGGTCTCGATGATTCAGAAAGCTAGACCATCCAACAGAGGGCGCAGAAGGTAATCTCACGACAAGTGTTTATGGCAGAAAAGATGCCTCCACCAACAATTGAGTACCTAAATTCAGGGCAAGACATTGGTTTCACAATCGCGGATCATCCACAGCAGCAAGTTCCTCGACCAGGACAATCGGCACTCCACCCACCCCGCAGTAGGTGCTGGCTTCTACGTGGTCAGAGTTTTCGAAGCAGACTGCGGTAGCTGCTTAAACCTGCAAGTATACATTGAGAAGATGAATATATCCCCAGAAATTTGAAACCAATCGATACACGTTTCCACGGACTGCCACCCGTAGAAGCTGCTATCCGCTGGTAGATCAATTCAACGTTCGCTCTGAACCCGAGAAAATACAGATAGAGAATTTGGAGTTTAGTTGTGGGATTTCCCGTCGCAATATCACGCCTTGTTAGGACGACCAGCGTATGCCAGGTTCATGGCAAGAGTCGTATTATACATATCCATAGAGGTTGCCTGGTCAAGGGACCTATCAATCAAAGGAAGTCGTGTTATCCGCGAAATGCAAACAAGGATTTCACCACCTGTTTAAACTTTCGGGACGAAGCAGAATATGCGGCGCCAAGGTTCACTGATTATGATGTGCTGCCTGAGGTAGAGATCTTCAAGGAACCAACTTTCAACACAACCAAGGATTCAAAAGAGGTGCAGATCCACCCGACGGACCCAAAACGACATCCATTGCCGCAAACATGGACGTCGCATAGGAAAGCGCGCATCGAGTTCCTCCGTGAGCACTGGAAAATCTTACATGGTGTCCAGCTGACATGCCAGGAGTACCCCAGGAACTTGCTTTAGCACCACCTCAATTCTGGATCCTCTGCAAGACCTCAATCAAGCAACTCTGGTGCTTCTGAACCCAACCTCGCAAAGTTGGTGTTATCAGAAATAGACCGACTCAAAGATGCTGGTTTTATCAAAGAAATATCTACAGAAGCCACGTGGGTAGCTAACCCAGTGATGGTGCCGAAGAAACACACAAAAGTCCTTCGCATGTGTGTTTCGACTTTACGTGTGTCAATAAACATTGTCCTAAGGATCACTTTCCCTCCCAAGGATTGACTAAATCATCGACTCTAATGCAGATGTGAACGCTTTCCCTTTTGACGCTACTGTTATAAACCAGATTTGGATTGGTGGAAGGATGAAGCCAAGACAAATAAGCCCAACATTCCCACGTTGTTTTACACAAACAATGCTCTTTGGTTGAAAAACGCGGGAGCAACATATCCGGATGATGCAGAAGTGCCTAGCAACACGTATTGGAAAATTGCAAGTATACATCGACGATGTCGTGATAACATCAAAGAAGGGGTCGATTGATCGAAGATTTGAAGGAAACCTTCGACAACCTCGACAAGTTCTGCCTCAAGTTAAACCCACAGTGCTCTTTTGGAGTTCCTGCAGGAGAACTTCTCGGGTTCTTAGTATCAGCAAGGGGGATTGAAGCTAATCCCGAAAAAATACAGGCCATCGTCACTATGAGAAAGCCAACAAAGTTGAAAGAAATACAACAGCTAACGGGGCGAGTCGCAGCTTTAAGCAGATTCGTCGCCAGGCTAGGAGAGTTGCCAATGATTGATCAAACAAGGGGAAAATTTTCAATGGAACGAGGAAGCAGATAGGGCCTTCGAGAACCTCAAGCGGACAATTTCGACACCACCAATCTTGGTGGCGCCTAAAGAGAAAGAACCTCTTCTTCTACTTGCAGCCACCTCAGGTGGTCAGCACAGCCCTAGTAGTCGAGAGAGAAGAAGAAGGCAAGCTTCATGGAGTTCAGAGGCCAGTATATTTCATCAGCGAAGTACCTGCCGCTCAAAACAGCGGTACCCAATATCAGAAACTCATATGGAGTATTCACGACAGCAAGAAAATTGCGACACTATTTTTCGGCGCACCCGATAATAGTGGTCAATGAAGCCCCCTTGTCAAATATATTGAACAATCCAGAAGCTACGGGTCGTGTCTCCCTTTGGGGAATAGAACTTTCCCCTCGGGACATCACGTATGAAAAAAGAAAGGCAATAAAATCGCAGGTTTTACCGATTTCATTGCAGAGTGGATGGAGCTACAAAACACGGGGCCTCCAGATTTATCGAGAACTTGGACCATGAACTTCGACGGATCCAAAAGGTTGGAAGGTGCTGGAGCAGGCGTGATATTGGTATCACCTGAAGGCGACAAGTTGAAATATGTCTTAAGGATGACGTTTCCAAATGCGTCTAACAACGAAGCAGAATATGAAGCTCTCATACACGGGATGAAGATGGCGAAAGCTTGTGGTGCAACCCGATTGAAAATCTTCGGCGACTCACAATTGGTGGCACAGCAAGTTATGAACCAATGTGATGCAGTCAACGAGAGTATGATAGCATACAAAGAGGTGTACAATGAGCTGGAGAAATTGTTTGATGGATGCGAGGTAAACCACATCAGCAGGCTGAGTAACGATGAAGCCGATGTTCTCGCAAACATCGGGTCACAGTGTCTCGCGATTCCTCCAGGCGTGTTTTGGGAAGAGATAAGCGAGAGATCAACAAAGCCAGCGAAAATAAAGAAGGAGAAAAAAGAGAAATCCTCGAGTACCACCAAAGACCCAGGAAGAAGAAGAGGACAGGAGCTAGTCATGATGGTGCAACCCATGGATGCAGGCTTACATATCATACATCCTAAGGAAAACAATACCCGACGATCCAGTTGAAGCAAGGCGAATAATTAGGAGATCAAAAGCTTTTACTGTGGTAAAAGGGGAGTTGTACAAACGAAGCATTTCGGGCGTGCTACAGAGATGTGTTACACCCGAAGAAGGAAGAATCATCCTGAAAGATGTGCACGAAGGAATATGACACGACGCGAGTAGCCGAGCTATCGCGGCTAAAGTTTAGAGCAGGATTTTATTGGTTAACAACAATCGAGGACGCGAAGGAAATAGTGAGAACTTGCGACGCGTGCCAAAGATTTGCCGCCAAACCTCACTCTCCCGCAGCAGGAACTTATGCCAATCCCACTATCTTGGCCCTTGCTCAATGGGGTCTCGATATGGTGGGAAAACTACACAAAGCTTCGCCAGGAGGAGGTATATGCGTCAGCTGTCGACAAATTTACAAAGTGGATAGAAGCAAAGCCGATAAATTCACCGGACGGCGCGTCGGCGATTAAGTTCGTGAAAAGCATCGTCTTTAGATTTGGAGTCCCTCATAGCATTGTCACAGACAACGGCAGTAATTTTACGTCCAAGGAGTTCAAGGCATATTGCGCAGAAGTAGGCATCAAATTGAGTTTTGCGTCTGTTGCACATCCACAGACCAACGGTCAAGTCGAGAAGCCAATGGCATCATCTGCAATGGTATCAAGAAACGCCTGCTAGGACCATTGGAAAAAGCTCGGCATACTTGGCCGGAGAGCTGCCAAGTGTGTTGTGGAGTATCCGAACAACACCAAATACGGCGACGCAGGAAACGCCGTTTTTTGGAGCCGAAGCAGTCCTGCCGATAGAAATAGAGCATGATTCTCCAAGAGTCACAGAATATGATGAAGAAACCTCGAGAAAAGCTTTGGAGGATGACGTCGATGCACTTGACGAAGCTCGAGACGAAGTCCTGTCACGAGTCGCTAAATATCAGACCTGAAGAATTACCACAGTCGACGATTGCGCCAAGATCTTTCCGTTGGTGATTTAGTTTTGCGACTCAACCAAAAAAGTCATGAAAAACTCGAGTCACCATGGCTTGGACCCTACATCGTCACGAAGTAATCGAAGGAGGAGCATCAGAATCAAGGACAAGAAGATGGGGAATGCTGAGCCAAATCCTTGGACGTGGCGAGCTCGGCGTTTTACGCTTAGCTGCCGAAATATCTCCTCTCGTAAACATACAATGTTGAAACGCCCGCGAGTTTTCAGACGCACTCTTTTCCTTTTCGGGGCACCGAGTGGGGCCGGGAAAGGTTTTTAATGAGGCGGGCTCGCGGTGCTGCAATATAATAAAAATAGTAAAGATATACTTCTTATTCGTCGACACACTCGGGGGCTCTACACCTTCAAGCCTCAAAATACGTACAAAACAGACAAACTCGACTTACCGAAATATTTCGCCTTGGTACAATAATACCTCGCCAAATACATAAATCGGAAGCTAGTAATGTTAAATATAGTATACACGTCAAAAATCTCATTGCTTTGGTCCAAGAACCTGGCAACAGAAATATAGAACTTCGACACTAAGATACTCGAGGGCTTGCAGTCCATCAAGATGTCTTATTACAACAAAAGGAGAAATCTTTGAAAGGGAAAAATAGTACAAATTCTAGCCAAAAGGCTCGGGGGCTCCAACAATATAGAGCACTTTGCAATATACAACAAATTTCTTTGACAAGGTTTTGCAATATGGAACAAATCAGTCAAAACCTAAAATACTATCTATTGACAAGCCTCTGGTTGTTTTATGCTCAGCATAAGATCCCTTGACGAAGAATTCTGAGTCCATCCGAAGAAGCTCATCTATCATCGACTCGGCCACAGGAGTCACCATTTCATTGATTGTGTCAATATTATTCTTCCGCCGCGATTTTTTCGCCAGGCAATCAACGACAATCTTCGTCAGGTCTAATTTTGGATGGCAAATATGTATCATAATCATGGCAAATCTTGCTCCAGCAGTCAATTGAGCTCGCACAAAATTATGAATACGAGGAGCATCTCTGAAGGTCTCCAGCAATTCAGGAAGAGTTGTAGGAACATCATTTCGAGGAAACAAAGTCTTGAAAACAAGGGTTAATGTTGTCGTGCAAAAATTGAGAAATTCGCGCACTTGGCAAGCACGATCTTGGAACCTAACAATCTGCTGGGTTCGTTCAGGGGTGGCCCAAAATAGACAGCCATGGTTAAGGGAAAGATTGACAAGAAGATTAGTTCTCTCGTTCACTCTTCGATCTTCGGCGGCAGCATCAAGAACCGAGCCTATTAGGCAACAAGGCAAGAAACTTGGAAGAAGGCACAGCAAAATAAAGAGGAGGCATTGTGAGGTTGGAAAAACATACCTAACATATCCGTGCTAGCTTCCAACATTAGCTCGAGCATGCTATTTTCTCGGGTAGTAGCTCCTTTTGCTTCCAATACAGCAGTATCCTTGGCAACCATAGCCTCGTTGGCTTGTTGAAGAGCAAGTTTCTCTTGTTCAGACGCTTTCCGAGATTGTTCCATCATTGCCAGAGTTTGTTTTTTCATGGATTGAAGTTGTTGTCGAAGTTCTTGTAAATCTTCCGACAAAGGTTTGCTTGAAGAACCTTCAAGGAGATTATCATCGGCTTGTATTTTCTTCGAGAAGGAAGACGCAGGTGCAGCATCAGGAGAGCAAGGGTTGGTTGAATAATTATCAAATATTAACTGGAAAAGAAAATCCCAGGATCAATGATAGTACCAAGAGGAATTTCATTGATTTCTAGAAAGTTTACACGGTCATTACAAAAGAAGTTCTCCAAAAGGACTAACAGGGAAATTGTCGCCAAGGCTAAAATGGCGACAACAGCAAAAGAAATAGAGAAAGCAAAAGATAGAAAAAGCAAAGGCATTCAATTAGACCTCCGGCCTTGACGAGCTGGGAGTTGAAGATGGTTTGATCCCGAGATAGGCCAGGATTTTCTTCGTGTTGGGCTTAGCTGCCTTGATCAAAGACCTCCATTTTGATTGTTCTATCTGCTCGGTGTCGCCTACCTTCATCCAGTAACAGTTTGTTGACTGTCAGCGACCAAGGCAATAGTGTTCTCAACAGCAACCTTCATGTTCTCCTGACGCATCTTCAGACCAAGATCTTCTGGTGGATTGAAGTCCTTGGCAAGGGCAAGGAAAGTCTTAGGCTCCTCTTTCTTCGGAAGAAGTAGGGAAACAACTTGACAATCCTGGTCAGCATTCACCACGCCTTCGCGAATTTCTTGGCCATGAAACTCCAGATAAGATAGTGCGTCAAGCAGAGGATCATTGGTGGGATTCTCAAGGTCAAAGTCTTGGTTTGTTTGATCTGCCATAAAGAGTATATATTAGTGACAGCAAGTAAAAACAAAAGAAAGCAAGTCTTAAGAAAAATAGAAGGGATCAACAAAGTTACCGAGGAAGCGACGATTTTGCGTATTCAAGCGCTTGAGGATCCCCTTTTCACGGCTGTCCTGGCGGCTTTGTGCTCGTTTAAACCAGCTTCAGCATCATCAAGTTTCTTCTGCAGTTCTTCGACACTAGCAGCTTTTGCTTTGGCCTCATCAGCCTCTACTTTTGCTTGGCTAGCATCAAGCTCGGCTTTCTTGCGAGCCGTTTCACTTTGCTCCAGTTTCTGAAAGAGTGTCGGCAAGCCTGTTGGCCTCTGCAAGTTTTCTGCCAAAATAAATTGCGACAAGAATAAGAGAAAGAAGATTAGAAACAATGACAGCAAAAAAGTTGCTTACCTTCAATCTTGTTGGCATATTCACGGTACCCAAGGAATTGGGATCCAATGCGAATAAGCTCTTTCATCATGGGCTGTCGAAGAAGAGTAGAGAAAGAAAATATCGGTAAGGCACAAAAAGAAATAAACAGTGGAAATATAGATACTAGCAGGAAAGTCCAAAACTTACATCATTAAGAGCGAATGAGAAGAGCTACCCAATGGAGGGGTAGGCTCGATGATCGTTTCGACCCTTGTCCTTTTTGGCGAAGGAGCAAGGGGGCTTGAAGGAGGAGTGGTGGTGACGATGTTTTGTTGAGGAGGCGAGGATTCCTCTCCATCAATTGGCGTCTCTGACACAACTAAAGTATGTGACGCGCTCGTCCGAGGAGCCACGTCACGAGTTGGTACTTCTTCCTCATCATCACTGTGATTAAAGATCGACAGCATAAAAAGCAAGATGAGACAAAAACTTCGACTACAAGAAATAAAGGGACATCAAGATGACTTACGAGCTGACGAGGGACGCAAGATATGGATCATAAGTTGCCTTCTTATGCGAAGGATCAACTTCTTCGGCTTTAGAAGTGCCGGAATCTTCAACGCCTTTCCTTTTCCTTTTGCCTTTTGGAGAAACAGCGGGAGGAGGAGATTGCCCGACGCAGTGCCTTCGGAAGATCCCGCAGATTTTTGAGAATCCACGGGTTCATTCACAAAAGACGGAGTTTCTTCATTGTCATCAGTGACAATGGCCCTTTCCTCGACTTCTCCACCTTCAGGAAGAGGAGGAAGCGAGACAAGGTTTGGATGATTCTGTGCAAAACAAAACAGGGAAAGATGTCAGAAAAGAAGATACAAAAAAGATAGCAAAGCAATAACAAGACAATAGACAAAGATTACCTCGGGAAGTGGATTGGCGGCGCTGAAGGGTGTCACACGGCAAGAAGAAGGGACAGCATCCTTTTTGCTGAGAGATGAAATTTTTCGGACAAGTCTCTCTAAATCCTTGACCTCTAAATCCACTGACAGCCGATCTACGTCCTTGTCGCCGGCATATTTCCAGAGAGGATATTTGCGGGCCTGAAGCGGCTGCACTCTAGTCCTAAGAAAATATGCAGTGATTTGGATACCTGAAAGCTCTTTGCCGCGAGTGTTTTGCAACTCGTGGATACGAGCCATCAAGGTTTCTGTCGACGCCCTTTCTTCTTCGGTGGCATCCGCGTCCCAGGAACGGCGGCGCAAGATTTTCTCGGCGCCATCAAAAGGAGGGATGTTGTCTTCTGCACATCCATGGTTCTCCTCCTGAATGTACAACCACTTCTTGCGCCATCCTTGAACTGAGTCAGGAAGCTTGACGTCGAAGTAGTCGACAGTGGGTCGAACATAAATTACAACGCCGCCTATATTATAGGTGACATTGGGCGAGCCATTACGGCGGCAGAAGAAAATGCGCTTCCATAGCGCCCAGTTAGGCTGGACGCCAAGGAAGGCCTCGCAAAGAGTGATGAAAATGGAGATGTGAAGAATGGAGTTTGGCGTAAGATGATGGAGTTGCAAACCGTAGACAAAAAGTAATCCACGGAGAAAAGGATGAATGGGGGCGGACAGACCACGGATAAGGTGATCGACAAAACTTACCCGGTACCCCATTGGAGGGGTGGGGTAGCTCTCCTCACTGGGGAAGCATAATGCCTTGGGTTTCTTGCTGATCCCCAACTTCTTCAGCAAATTGACATCTTGAGTGGAAATCTTCGATCTTTCCCACTCCGCCGCCCCAAGATCCGCGGCAGCCATGGAGGAGTCCGGTGTGTTGTGCCTTGTCAATCGACGCGGCGGCATCAACAATGGCGCAGGGATTGCAGTTTGGAGACAAGGAGCTTAAGAGGTTGTGGATCGCAGGAAGAAATTTGCAGATGAAAGAAGAAGGACGGCGCGAGCGGAAGTGCTCAAGGAGGAAGAAGATGATCTTATATAAGGGTGAGGTGAAACGACGAACCGTTGGATAAGGAAAATGTGTGGCAGATGATAGCCACGTGGCAACAAAGGTAAAAAAGTAATTCAACATTGGGGAAGTTATGGTGCGTGCGCCAGAAAAAGCGGAAGACGTGTGTCCTCCACTTGCACGACGTGTCAATCAGATGGCAAATCTGGACCCACAAGGCAGTGAGAGGAGCGGTTTTCGCATGTTTCCAAAATAGAAATCGTGGCTATCATCAGCAATGACGTCATCATGGTAAAAGAAAAGCTCGACTATGAAGCAGATTATCGACAACGATTATTTCGGCCTTTGATCAAATACAAGTTTTTGCCCAAACGCTCGGGGGCTACTTTGGAAAAAGAGAGAATTTCGAATATGACAAGATAGAATTGACGAGAGCTGATACGTCTCCAACGTATCGATAATTTCTTATGTTCCATGCTACTTTATTGATGATACCTACATGTTTTATGCACATTATATGTCATATTTATGCATTTTCTGGAACTAACCTATTAACAAGATGCCGAAGAGCCGTTGCTGTTTTCTGCTGTTTTTGGTTTCAGAAATCCTAGTAAAGAAATATTCTCGGAATTGGACGAAACTTTCGCCCAGGGTCCTATTTTTGCACGAAGCTTCCAGAAGACCGAAGACCTAACGAAGTGGGGCCACGAGGCGGCCAGGAGGGTGGCCGGCGCGGCCAGGCCCCGGCCGCGCCGACCTGCCCCCTGGGCCCCTCGTGTGGCCCCTCGCGTTGACCTTCCGCCTACTTAAAGCTCCCGTCGCGAAACCCCAGTACCGAGAGCCACGATACGGAAAACCTTACGAGAGACGCCGCCGCCGCGAATCCCATCTCGGGGATTCAGGAGATCGCCTCCGGCACCGCCGGAGAGGGGATTCATCTCCCGGAGGACTCTTCATCGCCATGATCGCCTCCGGAGTGATGAGTGAGTAGTTCACCCTGGACCATGGGTCCATAGCAGTAGCTAGATGGTCGTCTTCTCCTTGTTGTGCTTCATTGTTGGATCTTGTGAGCTGCCTAACATGATCAAGATCATCTATATGTAATTCTATATGTTGTGTTTGTCGGGATCCGATGGATAGAGAGTACTATGATTATGGTGATTATCAATCTATTGTTCATGTGTTGTTTATGATCTTGCATGCTCTCCGTTATTAGTAGAGGCTCTGGCCAAGTTTTTACTCTTAACTCCAAGAGGGAGTAATTATGCTCGATAGTGGGTTCATGCCTTCATTGATACCTGGGACAGTGACAGAAAGTTCTAAGGTTGTGATGCTGTTGCCACTAGGGATAAAACATTGATGCTATGTCTAAGGATGTAGTTATTGATTACATTACGCACAATACTTAATGCAATTGTCTGTTGCTTTGCAACTTAATACCGGAGGGGGTTCGGACGATAACCTGAAGGTGGACTTTTTAGGCATAGATGCAGTTGGATGGCGGTCTATGTACTTTGTCGTAATGCCCAATTAAATCTCACTATATTTATCATGTCATGTATATGCATTGTTATGCCTTTCTCTATTTGTCAATTGCCCGACTGTAATTTGTTCACCCAACATGCTTTTATCTTATGGGAGAGACACCTCTAGTGAACTGTGGACCCCGGTCCTATTCTTTACATAGCATACAATCTACTTGTTTTACTGTTTTCTTTGCAAACATCTTCCACTCGATACGTTTAATCCTTTGTTACAGCAAGCCGGTGAGATTGACAACCTCACTGTTTCGTTGGGGCAAAGTACTTTGGTTGTGTTGTGCAGGTTCCTAGTTGGCGCAGGAATCCCTGGTGTTGCGCCGCATCACATTTCGCGACCATCAACCTTCAACGTGCTTCTTGGCTCCTCCTGGTTCGATTAAACCTTGGTTTCTTTCTGAGGGAAAACTTGCTACTGTGCGCATCATACCTTCCTCTTGGGGTTCCCAACGAACGTGTGAGTTACACGCCATCAAGCTCTTTTTCTGGCGCCGTTGCCGGGGAGATCAAGACACGCTGCAAGGGGAGTCTCCACTTCTCAATCTCTTTACTTTGTTTTTGTCTTGCTTTATTTTATTTACTACTTTGTTTGCTGCACTAAAACAAAATACAAAAAAATTAGTTGCTAGTTTTACTTTATTTGCTATCTTGTTTGCTATATCAAAAACACAAAAAAATTAGTTACTCGCATTTACTTTATCTAGTTTGCTTTATTTACTGTTGCTAAAATGGCCAACCCTGAAAATACTAAGTTGTGTG
Source organism: Lolium multiflorum (assembly GCA_030979885.1). Classification (NCBI taxonomy): domain Eukaryota; kingdom Viridiplantae; phylum Streptophyta; class Magnoliopsida; order Poales; family Poaceae; genus Lolium; species Lolium multiflorum. The sequence continues at coordinate 133,263,777 of CM061747.1, read as the reverse complement.
ACTTCACAAATGCAAATAATAATGATTTCCTATGCACACCTATTGCTCCACCTGCTACTACAGCAGAATTCTTTGAAATTAAACCTGCTTTACTAAATCTAGTCATGAGAGAACAATTTTCTGGTGCTAGTTCTGATGATGCTGCTGCCCATCTCAATAATTTTGTTGAACTTTGTGAAATGCAAAAGTATAAAGATGTAGATGGTGATATTATTAAATTGAAAGTGTTTCCTTTCTCATTAAGAGGAAGAGCTAAAGATTGGTTGCTATCTTTGCCTAAGAATAGTATTGATTCATGGACTAAATGCAAGGATGCTTTTATTAGTAGATATTATCCTCCCGCTAAAATTATTTCTTTGAGAAGTAGCATAATGAATTTTAAACAATTAGATACTGAACATGTTGCTCAAGCATGGGAGAGAATGAAAACTTTGGTAAAGAATTGCCCAACCCATGGACTGACTACTTGGATGATCATCCAAACCTTCTATGCAGGACTAAATTTTTCTTCGCGGAATTTATTGGATTCAGCTGCTGGAGGTACCTTTATGTCCATCACATTGGGGGCGGCTACAAAACTTCTTGATGATATGATGATAAATTACTCTGAATGGCACACGGAAAGAGCTCCACAAGGTAAGAAGGTAAATTCTGAAGAAACCTCTTCCTTGAGTGATAAGATTGATGTGATTATGTCTATGCTTGTGAATGGTAGATCTAATGTTGATCCAAATAATGTTCCTTTAGCTTCATTGGTTGCTCAAGAAGAAAATGTTGATGTGAATTTCATTAAAAATAATAATTTCAACAACAATGCTTATAGGAACAACTCTGGTAATAACTATAGGCCATATCCTTCTGCTAATGGTAATGGTTATGGTAATTCTTATGGGAATTCTTACAACAATAATAAAAGTGTACCCTCTGGTCTTGAAGCCATGCTTAAAGAATTTATTAGTACACAAACTGCTTTTAACAAATCTGTTGAGGAAAAGCTTGATAAAATTGATACTATCGCTTCTAGAGTTGATAGGCTTGCCTCCGATGTTAATCTTTTAAAGTTGAAAGTTATGCCTAATAATGATCTTGATAATAAGATTACTACTACAGCAAATGCCATCCAAGTTAGAATTAATGAGAATATAAGATTAATGGCTGAGCTGCGTGCTAGGTGGGATAGAGAAGAAAATGAAAAACTAGCTAAAGAGAATAATGTAGCTAAAGTTTGGACTATTACCACCACTAGTAATGCTAATTCTCCACATGTTGCTGCACCTCCTACTATCAATGGTAAAATAATTGGTGTTGGCAATGTTTCTACTCCTAGTGCAAAGCGTACAAAACTGCCTGAAATTGCTAAAACTGCTGAAACTGCTTGTGATAAAACTGCTGAAATTTTTTCCAACCTTGGGAATAATGATCCCATTGCTGTAGCTCATAATGATTTAGATTTTGATGATTGCCACATCTCTGAAGTTATAAAGTTCTTGCAAAAACTTGCTAAAAGTCCTAATGCTAGTGCTATAAATTTAGCCTTTACAAAACATATTACAAATGCTCTCATAAAAGCTAGAGAAGAGAAACTAAAACTTGAAACTTCTATTCCTAGAAAGTTAGAAGATGGTTGGGAGCCCATCATTAAAATGAAATTCAATGACTTTGAATGTAATGCCTTATGTGATCTTGGTGCAAGTATTTCTGTTATGCCTAAAAAGATTTATGATATGCTTGACTTGCCACCATTGAAGAATTGTTATTTGGATGTTAATCTCGCCGATAATGTTAAAAAGAAACCTTTGGGGAGGATTGATAATGTGCATATTACGGTTAACAATAACCTTGTCCCCGTTGATTTTGTTGTCTTGGATATCGAATGCAATGCATCTTGTCCAATTGTGTTGGGAAGACCTTTTCTTCGAACTGTTGGTGCTGTTATTGATATGAGGGAAGGTAATATTAAATATCAATTTCCTCTCAAGAAAGGTATGGAACACTTCCCTAGAAAGAGAATGAAGTTGCCTTTTGATTCTATTATTAGAACAAGCTATGATGTTGATGCTTCTACTCTCGATGTTACTTGATTTGCACTTTCTGCGCCTAGCTGAAAGGCGTTAAAGAAAAGCGCTTATGGGAGACAACCCATGTTTTTACCTACAGCAATTTTTTGTTTTATTGAGTCTTGGAAGTTGTTTACTACTGTAGCAACCTCTCCTTATCATGTTTTTGTGCCAAGTAAAGTTTCTATGTCAAAGTTGATGTTATATTTGGGATCGCTGCGCAGAAACAGCATTGCTGTCTGTCACGAATCTGGGCATAATTCTCTGTAGAAAATTCGAAAAAATCTGCCAATTTACGAGCGTGATCCTCAGATATATACGCAACTTTCATTAGTTTTGAGTTTTTCCATTTGAGCAAGTCTGGTGCCATTTATAAATTCGTCTTTACGGACTGTTCTGTTTTTGACAGATTCTGCCTTTTATTTCGCATTGCCTCTTTTGCTATGTTGGATTTATTTCTTTGATCCATTAATGTCCAGTAGCATTATGCAATGTCCAGAAGTGAAAAGAATGATTGTGTCACCTCTGAATGAGTGAATTATTAATGATGCACTAACCCTCTAATGAGTTTGCTTGAAGTTTGGTGTGAAGGAAGTTTTCAAGGGTCAAGAGAGGAGAATGATATACTAAGATCAAGAGGAGTGAAAGCTCTAAGCTTGGGGATGCCCCGTGGTTCATCCCTGCATATTTTAAGAAGACTCAAGCGTCTAAGCTTGGGGATGGCATCCCCTTCTTCATCGACAACATCATCAGGTTCCTCCCCTGAAACTATATTTTTATTCAGTCACATCTGTGTTCTTTACTTGGAGCGTCGGTTTGTTTTCGTTTTTGTTTTGTTTGAATAAGATGGATCCTAGCATTCACTTTGTGGGAGAGAGACACGCTCCGCTGTTGCATATGGACACATGTGTCCTTAGGCTTTACTCATAATGTTCAAGGCGAAGTTTCTTCTTCGTTAATTTGTTATATGGTTGGAATTGGAAAATGCTACATGTAGTAATTCTAAAAATGTCTTGGATAATGTGATACTTGGCAATTGTTGTGCTCATGTTTAAGCTCTTGCATCATATGCTTTGCACCCATTAATGAAGAAATACATAGAGCTTGCTAAAATTTGATTTGCATATTTGGTTTCTCTAAGGTCTAGATAATATCTAGTATTGAGTTTTGAACAACAAGGAAGACAGTGTAGAGTCTTATAATGTTTACAATATGTCTTTTATGTGAGTTTTGCTGCACTTGTTCATCCTTGAGTTTGCTTCAAATAACCTTGCTAGCCTAAACCTTGTATCGAGAGGGAATACTTCTCATGCATCCAAAATCCTTGAGCCAACCACTATGCCATTTGTGTCCACCATACCTACCTACTACATGGTATTTACCCGCCATTCCAAAGTAAATTGCTTGAGTGCTACCTTTAAAATTCCATCATTCACCTTTGCAATATATAGCTCATGGGACAAAATAGCCTTAAAAACTATCGTAGTATTGAATATGTACTTATGCACTTTATATTTTATTAAGTTGCTTGTTGTGCGATAACCATGTTTCTGGGGAACGCCATCAACTATTGTTGAATATCATGTGAGTTGCTATGCATGTCCGTCTTGTCTGAAGGTCTATCATTTTAGTGGTTGGAGCATGCAAAATTGTTAGAGAAGAACATTGGGCCGCTAACTAAAGCCATGAATCATGGTGGAAGTTTCAGTTTTGGACATATATCCTCAATCTCATATGAGAATAATAACTTTGCTACATGCTTATGCATTTAAGAGGAGTCCATTATCTGTTGTCCATGTTGTCCCGGTATGGATGTCTAAGTTGAGAATAATCAAAAGCGAGAAATCCGAATGCGAGCATTCTCCTTGGACCTTTGTACAGGCGGCATGGAGGTACCCCTTTGTGACACTTGGTTGAAACATGGCATGCAAAGATCCGGTAGTCCAAGTTAAGTAGGACAAGGTGCGGGCACTATTAGTATACTATGCGTGAGGCTTGCAACTTGTAAGATATAATTTTCATAACTCATATGCTTTATTACTACCGTTGACAAAATTGTTTCATGTTTTCAAAATAAAAGCTCTAGCACAAATACAGCAATCGATGCTTTCCTCTGCGAAGGACCATTCTTTTATTATTGAGTCAGTTTACCTATCTCCTTCCACCTTAAGAAGCAAACACTTGTGTGAACTGCATTGATTCCTACATACTTGCATATTGCACTTGTTATATTACTTTATGTTGACAATATCCATGAGATATACATGTTACAAGTTGAAAGCAACCGCTGAAACTTAATCTTCCTATGTGTTGCTTCAACACCTTTACTTTGATTTATTGCTTTATGAGTTAACTCTTATGCAAGACTTATTGATGCTTGTCTTGAAGTACTATTCATGAAAAGTCTTTGCTATATGATTCAGTTGTTTACTCATGTCATTAACTTTGCTTTGATCGCTGCATTCATTACATATGTTTACAAATAGTATGATCAAGATTATGATGGCATGTCACTTCAGAAATTATCTTTGTTATCGTTTTACCTGCTCGGGACGAGCAGAACTAAGCTTGGGGATGCTGATACGTCTCCAACGTATCGATAATTTCTTATGTTCCATGCTACTTTATTGATGATACCTACATGTTTTATGCACATTATATGTCATATTTATGCATTTTCCGGAACTAACCTATTAACAAGATGCCGAAGAGCCAGTTGTTGTTTTCTGCTGTTTTTGGTTTCAGAAATCCTAGTAAAGAAATATTCTCGGAATTGGACGAAACTTTCGCCCGGGTCCTATTTTTGCACGAAGCTTCCAAGACCGAAGACCTAACGAAGTGGGCCACGAGGCGGCCAGAGGGTGGCGGCGCGCCCAGCCCTGGCGCGCCGACCTGCCCCCGGGCCCTCGTGTGGCCCCGCTGACCTTCCGCCTACTTAAAGCTCCCGTCGCGAAACCCCGCCGAGAGCCACGATACGGAAAACCTTACAGACGCCGCCGCGAATCCCATCTCGGGGGATTCAGGTCGCCTCCGGCACCCTGCCGGAGAGGGATTCATCTCCCGGAGAACTCTTCATCGCCATGATCGCCACCGAGTGATGAGTGAGTAGTTCACCCCTGGACCATGGGTCCATAGCAGTAGCTAGATGGTCGTCTTCTCCTTGTTGTGCTTCATTGTTGGATCTTGTGAGCTGCCTAACATGATCAAGATCATCTATATGTAATTCTATATGTTGTGTTTGTCGGGATCCGATGGATAGAGAGTACTATGATTATGGTGATTATCAATCTATTGTTCATGTGTTGTTTATGATCTTGCATGCTCTCCGTTATTAGTAGAGGCTCTGGCCAAGTTTTTACTCTTAACTCCAAGAGGGAGTATTATGCTCGATAGTGGGTTCATGCCTTCATTGATACCTGGGACAGTGACAGAAAGTTCTAAGGTTGTGATGTGCTGTTGCCACTAGGGATAAAACATTGATGCTATGTCTAAGGATGTAGTTATTGATTACATTACGCACAATACTTAATGCAATTGTCTGTTGCTTTGCAACTTAATACTGGAGGGGGTTCGGACGATAACCTGAAGGTGGACTTTTTAGGCATAGATGCAGTTGGATGGCGGTCTATGTACTTTGTCGTAATGCCCAATTAAATCTCACTATATTTATCATGTCATGTATATGCATTGTTATGCCTTTCTCTATTTGTCAATTGCCCGACTGTAATTTGTTCACCCAACATGCTTTTATCTTATGGGAGAGACACCTCTAGTGAACTGTGGACCCCGGTCCTATTCTTTACATAGCATACAATCTACTTGTTTTACTGTTTTCTTTGCAAACATCTTCCACTCGATACGTTTAATCCTTTGTTACAGCAAGCCGGTGAGATTGACAACCTCACTGTTTCGTTGGGGCAAAGTACTTGGTTGTGTTGTGCAGGTTCCTAGTTGGCGCCGGAATCCCTGGTGTTGCGCCGCATCACATTTCGCGACCATCAACCTTCAACGTGCTTCTTGGCTCCTCCTGGTTCGATTAAACCTTGGTTTCTTTCGAGGGAAAACTTGCTACTGTGCGCATCATACCTTCCTCTTGGGGTTCCCAACGAACGTGTGAGTTACACGCCATCAAGAGCCTATGACCAAATGCAAGCATTTGTTCATAGCCTCGGGGGCTACTCCCATCGGGAGCGCTGGTCGCGCACCCGATAAATAGAAAAATATCGAGAAGGATTAAAAATATAGCGGCAAAGGATACTAATCTGTGGAGCCTACACCCAAGCACAAGTCCTTGGCTGTAGCCTCGGGGCTACTCCCATCGGGAACGCTGTTCGCGTGCCCGATGAATTTTCATTAAAAGAAAGAAGTAGAAGTGAGTATATTTCGAGTTACACAGATAACTCTACATATACTCCCATCGGGAGGACAAAATAAGTCATCAAATATGACTCGATAAAATGTGCTATTCCAGCAGCCGAAAAGCACTCGACAAAATATTCTCAGAGCGCTAAAAGTCGCGAATAAATCCTGAATGCCGCAAAACTTTGCGAAGGTAAGACCCCAGATCCGTTCGAGCGGCGTGGCACCGTCTCTGACGGCGGATTGCTACTATTTTCCGTATCAACATACGAAGAAAAATCCTCACGGACGCGTTAGGTACCCGATAAAATATGACTGGGACTCGACAGAATGGTAAGACCTTAAGCGGCACCTGTCGAAGTTTACACCAGTATCCCGAGATCATGTCCAGGGACGTGATTTTGAAGTAGGTTTTTGCGGATTGCCACTAGAGCAGTTAACTAGTACCTGATCCGTCAGATGAACTAGCCCCAATTACCGTTATCCCTGTACAAAATAGTGTTTGCATATCGAAAGATTATGTAATGAGTAAAATTGGAGATTTTCCCTGATTCTTCGATTCAAGAAAAATCTCGGGGGCTACTGACATAGGCATCCCCAATGGGCCTGCCAAAGATGGTACCCGGGGTTTAATCAAAGCCCAGGACTCGAAGAATAAGAAGACTTGGAAGCCCATTTAGTATTAAGAAAAGATAGTTTGTATTAGGAAAGATAGAGATTTGTAATCTTACGGGTTGGGTACGAAACCCTCCCGAACTCTGTAACTTGTGTACTACGAAACCCTCGGCTCCGCCTCCTATATAAGGGGGAGTTGAGGGACAAAGAAAGGATCGAATCTACTCAACATAACCCTAGTTTTCATAATCGTCGAGTACTTTTCGCCTGAACCTTCGAGATCTACTTGCCCTCTACTTCTAGCAAAACCCTAGTCTACAATCTGTAGGCATTGACAAATTAATCCTTTGTCACCGGGGTCCACAGTTCACTAGTGGTGTCTCTCCAATAAGATAACTAGCATGCTGGGTGAACAAATTACAGATGGGCAATTGACAAATTAAGATTCAATACATATCAATGATGATTACTATGAGATTTAATCAGGGCATTACGACAAAGTACATAGACCGCTATCCAGCATGCATCTATGCCTAAATAATCCACCTTCGGGTTAGCATCCGCACCCCCTCCAGTATTAAGTTGTAAACAACAGATAATTGCATTAAGTATGGTGCGTAATGTAATCAACACAAATATCCTTAGACAAAGCAATGATGTTTTATCCCTAGTAGCAACAGCGCATCCACAACCTTAGAACTTTCTGTCACTGTCCCAGATTAAATGGAGGCATGAACCCACTATCGATCATAAATACTCCCTCTTGGAGTTACAAGTATCAACTTGGCCAGAGCCTCTACTAGCAACGGAGAGCATGCAAGAACATAAACAACACATATATGATAGATTGTTAATCAACTTGACATAGTATTCTAGATTCATCGGATCCCATCAAACACAACATGTAGCATTACAAATAGATGATCTTGATCATGTTAGGCAGCTCACAAGATCTAAACAATGATAGCACAAGCGGAGAAGACAACCATCTAGCTACTGCTATGGACCCATAGTCCAAGGATGAACTACTCACGCATCAATATGGAGGCAGGCATGATGATGTAGAGCCCTCCGTGATGATTCCCCTCTCGGCAGGTGCCGGAGGCGATCTCCTGAATCCCTCGAGATGGGATTGGCGGCGGCGTCTCGGAAGGTTTTCCGTATCGTGGCTCTCGGTACAGGGGTATTCGCGACGAAGGCTTTAAGTAGGCGGAAGGGTAGGTCAGGGGGCGGCGCGAGGGGCCCACACCATAGGGCGGCGCGGGCCCCACCCAGGCTGCGCGGCCCTGTGGTGTCGGCGCCTCGTTGCCCCACTTCGTTATCCCTTCGGTCTTCCGGAAGCTTCGTGGAAAAATAGAACCCTGGGCGTTGATTTCGTCCAATTCCGAGAATATTTCCTTACTAGGATTTCTGAAACCAAAAACAGCAGAAAACAACAACTGGCGATTCGGCATCTTGTTAATAGGTTAGTGCCGGAAAATGAATAATAATGATGTAAAGTATGTATAAAACATTCAAGTATTGTCATAAAAGTAGCATGGAACATAAGAAATTATAGATACGTTTGAGACGTATCAATCATTAACAGGTTCAGAGGATTCTACAATAGTTTTATGTTTCTTCTTCTTTTTCTTAGAAGGACTACTAGTTTCTTTAGTTCGTTGAGAATCTTGTTCAATTCTTTTAGGATGCCCTTCAGGATATAGAGGATCCTGGGTAGAAACACCGCCTCTAGTTGTTACTTCATAAGCATGTTTCTCTTCATGAGTATTTTTTAACAAGTCATTTTGCACTTTAGTAAGTTGATCAATTTGAGTTTGAATCATATTAAAATGTTTAACAAGTATCTTAACATCATTGGAGGTTCTCTCCACAATATCATGCAATTTACTAATAGCTTGAGAATTTTCCATTAGATGATTCTCTACTCTCATATTAAAATTATTTTGCTTAACAATATAATTATCAAATTCATCTAAACATTGATCAGGAGGTTTTGAATAAGGGATATCTCCTCTATCAAAGCGTTGAAGAGAATGTACCTCAATTGTGGATGAAGGGGGAATTATCTTACATAGGTCTTCTATAGGAGGTAAATTCTTCACATCTTCAGATTTAATACCTTTCTCCATAAGAGACTTCTTGGCTTCCCTCATATCTTCATCATTTAATTCAATCATACCCCTCTTCTTCAATATTGGTGTCGGGGTTGGTTTAGGTGTAGACCAATCATCATGATTTTTGCTTATCTTAGCCAATAATTCTTCAGCTTCGTCCGGAGTTCTCTTCCTGAAAACACAATCAGCACAACTATCCAGGTATGCCCTAGACTCAATGGTTAGTCCACTATAAAATATATCAAGTAAATCATGCTTCTCCAAATCATGTCCAGGCCGAGCTCTAATAAGAGAGCAAAATCTTGCCCAAGCTTCAGGCAATTTCTCTCCATCTTCTTGATCAAAACTATAAATTCTCTGCAGAGCAATATGTTGAGCACTAGCGGGAAAGTATTTTCGAAAGAAAACATCAAGCAAACAACTTGGACTATCAATAGAATCAGGAGGCAAATTATTATACCAAATATTAGCATCATCCTTTAATGAGAAAGGAAAATCTTAGCAACAAAATAAGTACGCATCTTAACATCATCAAAAAACAAGCTACTTAAAGTAGAAAGCTCATTCATGTGCTCTACAGCACTCTCTTTTTCAGTACCACAGCAAGGTGTTTTCTCAACAATAGATATATGAGATAAATCGAGAGAAAAGTCATAATCTTTATCCTTAATGTTTATAGGAGATGTGGCAAATTTAGGACCATGAGACAGTTTATATCTAACAACAAGTTGTGCAATAAGCTTTTTAAGGTTACTTGTACTAGTAGTAGCATTGCATTTATCAATAAAATCATCATCAAGTTCCACATAATCTTCATCAAGATCAACAGACTCAGGTGAATTAACAGGTGTAACAGTATTTTCATTAGGAGTTTCAGTATTTTCAATTTGTCTAGACCTAGCAATTGTAGCATCTAGAAAAGGACCTAATGAACCAGTATTATCAAGCACAGTAGAAGCATCATCAAAATTATCAGAGGAATTTTCAGATTCAGCAGAAATACCAACACGTGAAGCTTGTGGTGGTGAAACAAGTTGACTTATCACAGATGGTGAATCAAGAGCAACAGAGGTACTCAGAGTTGTACCTTTTCTTGTAGTGGATGGTAATATGTCGACTTTAGTATCGCGAGGTTTACCCATGATGGAGGATTTGCAGCGAACAATATCAATCCAAGTGAACTTGCAAATAAAGCTATGCTCCCCGGCAACGGCGCCAGAAAATGGTCTTGATGACCCACAAGTATAGGGGATCGCAACAGTCTTCGAGGGAAGTATTACCCAATTTATTGATTTGACACAAGGGGAGACAAAGAATACTTGTAAGCCTTAACATCGGAGTTGTCAATTCAGCTGCACTGGAAACAGACTTGCTCGCAAGAGTTTATCAATAGCAACAGTTTTATAGCAGGAGTAGTGAAATAACAGCAGCAGTGTAACAAAGACAGCAGTAGTGATTTTAGTAAACAGCAGGATTAAAAAACTGTATGCACAAGGATGGATGAACGGGCGTTGCATGGATGAGAGAATTCATATAACAATCATGGTAGAGCATTTGCAAATAATAATAAAACGGTATCCAAGTACTAATCAATCCATAGGCATGTGTTCCATATATAGTCGTACGTGCTCGCAATGAGAAACTTGCACAACATCTTTTGTCCTACCAGCCGGTGGCAGCCGGGCCTCTAGGGAAACTACTGGAAATTAAGGTACTCCTTTTAATAGAGTACCGGAGCAAAGCATTAACACTCCGTGAACACATGTGATCCTCACATCACCGCCTTCCCCTCCGGTTGTTCCAATTTCTGTCACTTTGGGGCCTCGGGTTCCGGACAGCAACGTGTGTATACAACTTGTAGGTAAGATCATAAAACAATGCATATCATGATGAAACAATAACATGTTCAGATCTGAGATCATGGCACTCGGGCCCTAGTGACAAGCGTTAAGCATAACAAGTTGCAACAATATCATAAAAGTAACATCTACGGATACTAGGCACCATGCCCTAACAATCTTGTGACTATTACATGATCAATCTCATCCAATCCCTACCATCCCCTTCAGCCTACAGCGGGGGAATTACTCACACATAGATGGGGGAAACATGGCTGGTCGATGGAGAGGCGTCGGTGGTGATGGCGGCGATGATCCCCTCCAATTCTCCGTCCGGAGTGCCGAACGGAGTTTCGGTCCCGAGGCGGAGTTTCGATGGCGACGGTGTTCGGATGTCTTCTGGAAATATGGTCGAACCCCCTGGCGTTTTTAGGTCGAAGGGGTTTAGTAGCCCGAAGGAGAGCGTCGGGGGGCCGCCGAGGCGCCCACACCATAGGGCGCCGCGCCCCCCCTCCAGGCCGCGCCGGCCTGTGGTGTGGGGCCCATGGGCCCCCCCTGGCTCGCCCTTTTGGCCTCTTATCTTCACGGTGAAAATAGGCTCATTGCGATTATTTCCGGGTTTTTCCTGAAAGTCGAATTTCTGCACAAAAACGAGACACCAGTGCAATTCTGCTGAAAACAGCGTTAGTCCGTGTTAGTTGTATCCAAAATACACAAATTAGAGGCAAAACAATAGCAAAAGTGTTCGGGAAAGTAGATACATTTTGGACGTATCAACCACATAAGTGTCTCACACGTCCATCCTTGCCTCGATGCATCCGCGGTGTCGCGGAAAACTGGACTGCAGTACTCCTAGCACGGTAGTGCCGCTGCCCACTGTCTCCACTGACGCGCTCACCTCCCACACCTCCCACGCGCATCTGCGCCATATGTACTGAAACACCATCAGCACAAACATCATCAGTCTGTATACTGGCATCAACACAAACTGGAACTGTAGCACATGCTGCAACATCCACATCAACAACAAGTGTAGCTTCATCCGGCTTGTCACCAACAAGAACTGGCTTGTCATCTACAGGCATGGCTGAAACATCACCAACATCAATGCTCGGAACATCATGTACCTCATGTTGCACTTTAGGCTTGTGCAACTTCTCCTTACGCACCACTAACTCCACATCGGACTTGATATGATCATCACCCATAGCCTTCAAAGTCCGATGTTTGCCACTATGCATAAAAGAATATGTATTTCCTCTCCCAGCATGTGTCACATTACGATCATACTGCCATGGACGTCCAAGTAGCAATCCACACACCTCCAATGGCAACACATCGCACTCTATCTCATCAGCATAATCATCAACTGTAAATGGCACACGCACCTTGTGAGTAATCTTCAGCATACCACAACTATTCAACCACTCAAGACGTTTAGGTTCAGGAAGACGCCATGTAGACAACCCCAAAGCTGCCACCATCGCCTTGCTAATGCCATTAGTACAGCTACCACCATCAATCATCAACTTGCAAGCCTTGCCCTTTATAATGCACTGAGTCTGAAACAAACTCCACCGCTGAACCTTGTCAACTGTCTTGCAAGCATCACCTTGTACCCTCTTGAGTTGCATATTCAGCCCGCTCAATGGTACATCCGCCTCAACAGTCACAGTAGTGCCCTTGGTATCAGAGCCAGGTTCCTTCTCCTCTGAAGATATCACCTCGCCCTTAGTAACTGTCGGTAGTGGACCAACCTCCTGAATAGGAACTATGCACTTGCCCACTTCCTTTATTGCATGCACAACTCCGGACGGCTGCTCACTCTCCTCCATATACGGTAACACGAAACCATCACGAAGAAAAGTTTTGAAGTCCTCCCAAGTACAAGCAAACTCCCCTCTGTCAACTGCATCCCACCACCAATTGTCTAACTCGTCGTCCACACGCCGGTGAGCAAGAACATATGCATCATACCCACTGAACTTCCCATTGTATATGCGACATCGAGTGAAACCCAATGCCATGTTCTTCTCCCAATCTTCATACTCCTGAACTGTCGCCAAATGGTGTAGATACCAACCAAGCTCAGATGCATGACGTTGTATTCCCAGCCTAATGTCAAGATAATCATTGAAAACATAACTAGATTTCTTGCCACGCGAACACCGCATGCCCAAAACATCGCCTGGAAATGAATTCTGCGCGGAAGACTGCGGAACTACCGGTCTGAAAGTTGGCTGCGCCGGCCTGGGCATCGGGTGGTCCGGCCAGGTAGCCATTTGGACCGGACTGGGCGCCGGCTGGTCCGGCCTGGCAGCAGGGCTGACCGGGCCTGGGGCCGGTCGGTCCGGTCTGGCATCCGGTTGGACCGGGCCTGAGACCGGGCGGATGGGCGGAGCGCGAAGCAGCGCCTCTGGAACTGATCCGGTTGGCACCGACCTGGGGTCCGATTTTGGCTGGTTTGGCCGGCCTGGAGCCCGGTCTGACCGGGTCTGGCACCGGCCCGGCCGGTCCTGGGTCCGGTCGGCCGGTCCTGAGACCGGATCTAGTCGCGAATTGCCTTCTTCTTCCCGATCCCAAACACCAAATTTCGCGATTTTGACATCTGGAACAACATGGATGATAGGCAAACTGCACCACAACATCACCAAACTTCCTCCAACCAACCTCCTTCAACCTAGAGGCAAACTCCTCCAATCTAGAGCCAATCTCCTCCGATGCAAACAGATCCGAAGAGATCGATCAACAAAACCTCGCCGTGAGCAACCTAGAAATCTGATACCACATGATAAGGGGGATCCCACTAGATCCTCCTAGGTGTTGCCCGATCTTTCACAGCGAGAACCCGGGATAGTAGATACTCCCAACAACGCGATGAACGCAGCCTGGAGAAGAGGGAACGAATCCAGCAAGCAACGGATCGATGAACGATACGCCTCAAACCTTGAGCTAGATAATCCTTGATGAACACAAGAACCTTCGCAGCGGATATATTAGATAAACGGCAGCGCCGTACCCCGGAGGGATGATACACGTGAACACACGCAATGGTCTATGACCTAAACTTTAGTCTAAACTTGTCTATCTCTAACCCTAGCCGCACCATCTCCTTATATGAGGGGGTGGTGGCCGGCCAGCCCTTGTGGGCCTCCCTAACTTGGTTTGGACAGGCCCAAACCAAAACTGACTCAACTTATAAAAACCCTAATTGGCCCATATATGACTATTACATAAAACAAGATAACTAGGTCGGTGGAGTCCTGAAATTGGGCTCCACATAGGTCCTCATGCCCATATCAGAAAATAAATGTTTACTAAATATAATAGTATAAAAAAGACTCATCTGTATCTCGTGGGCTCCAGTGATCTTGTTTTAAAAATATTTGAAATTTTCATTTTTAGGTCTCCAATTTTTTTGACAAAAATCATACAAGTACATAATACATGAAATATCTAGTAGGTACAACGAACTTTGCATAGAAATAACTTTTCATATGTGATATGCAAAAAGAAGACAACATTGGAAGGAAAAATGACTTCACTTTTCCTATCTATAGCCACAAGTTTGTGACTAATTGTGTAGCCTAGGCTACAACGTATTATTTTGCAAAACGCTGCATATATGTAAATAACATGTGTATTTATCCACATACAAAACTGATTTTCTTTAAAAACTTCAAAATGCCATTTTGAAGTTTTGCTCACTCGAGCTCGGGAGCCAAAGCACCTCTCTCCTTTTTTTCCCTTATGTGCTATATCCTTTAAATAATTAACTACCTTTTTTGTGATAAGAACATTAAGTTTTGGGGAATACAACAATTTTAATTCAAGTTTTTCAACTCATATTTGATTGGAAAGAATTTGGACCTGGGTGAATATTAATGTTACATAATTTAGTTTTTATTTTAATTTCTTAAGATTTTAATGCATTTTATATTAGTCTAATATATAAATTTTACTTGAAGTGAGAAACTTTTATTTCAATAGTCATGGCCATTTGGTCTGATATACATGAAGATATTTATGTAAGCTATAGAAATTCCTTTTCAAAACATGTGAACAATTTATACTCAAAGTTAGTAATATTTCTTGTTAAAACACAAACATTTTATATGGATTACAGCTATAAAACTAGATTTATGTGTCTAAAAATGCATTTTTATGAACATTTTTAATTGACAAGCATGAATAAATCTCATAGAATATATGAACACAAGCTAAAACAAAACCAAATTGTAAAATGAAAAATTAGAGAAATAAAAGACAACACGAAAACCAATAAAACTGCTAGAGAGACAACAAGAAAAATATCAAAAATACTTAGATACAAATTCATTGATCCAAATGGCATTTGCATGGGCATAGCTCCCGTATTCTCCGCCAAGAGCAGATAATGTGTCTGGTCCCTATGGCGCAAAAGGATATTACTGGTTGGTTTATGCCATCAAACATTTTTGCATCAAAGTGTAACCGGGTGACATTTTTAGTTCAAAATATATATTACTCAATCTTCTAATAAAAAAAGTTGGTATATACATTTTTGCCGCTCCATTTAAAGATTATATTACCGGGTGACGCTCTGCGATCGACGCGACTACCATGGTGGCCGGCGGACGATACGTCCATGTAATGAAATTTTCCTCGGTGCATACCGAGTAGCCGGGAGCCGGTGGCTTCAGGAGACGTGGTTTCAAATATCGATCAATATACTCTATGTTTGTTTAATCAAAGCAGGAGGATTAATAGGGAGGAAGATTGTAAATATATGGCCAAAGTTTCTCAGAAAATATAAAACAACACACCTATTGTTGGTATTTAATAGGCTTCATGAACCTATATTAAACGATCTTCATTAAATTTTGATGGCTCATTCATGCATGCCAAAGAGGTGGTACAACATTTTATCTCGCATATTAGTGAACATGGATTTGGGACTAGAAAAGGCATTTGGAACCAGGGCTACCTGTGGCCCTTTATTTTCAAAATTCTAATTTAGAGTTTAAAAAATCCAAAAAATTGAATCATACAAGTTTGCATAATAATGTGGAATCCTTCACATTATCCGTTACACAAAAATGACAAGATGTAACAAGGTTTGGAGGTGCATTGTTCACATGTTCTGATATATTTATTTTTGCCTTTTTTGTGTAGGATAGAATACTCGTATTTTGGAATGCGAAGTTTCATACTTAAAGTAGACATCATTTCGTATATGTACATATTGTTTTAGAATTTTTTGAAATTTGAAATACAATTTTCAAATGTTTAAAATAAAGGGCTGCATGTAGCCCGAGAGGCAAAACAACGTACTCAAATTGGACCTCCTTATAAAGAATGTTCTTCTAACACTCAATAGAAGCTAGAAAAGAGGAGTAGAATATGGGCTTCCCTTCCCCTCCGCCCGTTTGCGATGTGTACGTCGTGTTTTTTGAACAAGTTCAGATGTGCTCCTATCCATATCACTGATATTTAGCTAATTATTAGTTCAAAAAATGCTAGTAATTATTTTAACATCCACTCTCCGGCTAAAATAGACGCAATCCCCCGATCGCCCTTACTGTTGGTTGTACTCGACGGTCACCCTTAGGTGAACCTCGCACTGTATAGTTTGCATGTTGTACAAACCATTAGTGGGAGTGTTGATATACCTTTATAAGGAAGCTTGCAGAAGATGGTCGAAGTTGTTGCCTTGATGTTGAATTGTTGACAATACTATTTGGAGGATGACATCGAGAGGTCCATATTCTCAATATTGCAAGCAGACACCTATGCATGCTTGGATTGAGGTTTACTCCAAGTTAGACAAGATGGATCTTTGTGGGGTTGCACATTCTGCAGGTCCATGTCCTATATAATCTCATGTGGGTCATATTGCTAGCGTTGTACTACTAGTGCTTAAGTATATTTCTGGATATCTTACTACGTATCCACTTTGAATTTGGAAATACTACGTGCTTAAGTAATGCTCTAGGTAGAACCGTATAAGTGCGTGTTGCATGACAATTCATGAAGCAGGAAGACATGAGGCGGCACTGATAGTAACAGCTAGATGTGTGCTAGAACGCGGACCTGCCGTGCATATTTCGTCCCACCATGTTTCGTGCTCTACGATTCCTGCCAGAAAGTTTCATTCAGTTTCATCAAGTTTTAGGCATCTCTCAAATGTATTCGTATCCAACAAAACCGGATGATTTTGTGCACGGGAGGTATCGTGCACGAGACAAGGTCATTACTCGTGTGTGCTACACCCGCTGCAGTTGGCAATCTTCACTCTTTGTGGCTTCAAAACCATGTTCATGTATGAACATCTTCTTTAATTAAGGAGCTCATCGAGCCCCCAATTTCATTTCTCAGTGAGACAGTGACGGCTATCTATGAACATGCATGCACACACGCAGTACAGCTTACGCCACCTTATCTGAATTACTACCTTATATCCTACGGCACAAAGTACTCTGTGAAGCTCGAGCATTAGCAGCCACTTAAGAACATGTTACGCGCCAAAACAAATATCTGACCGTCCATCGGCGTCCATACTCCGTAATCTAGCACTGGATATGGTAGGTGACAAGAGAACAAAAGAATCATGCACCATCATCATCGTTTCCTCATCTCTCCCTTTCGCCTTTCCATAAAAACCCTATATAAAACTGTCATTGAACTTGAACGGGTCAACACTCAACATAGGTGTTAGACATCCGATATGAAGTGAGCAGTCAACTCCCATGGCCACCGCGGTAACCCGGCGTGCCGCTACCTGGATTTTTTCAGCCGTAACAACCCGGTAATGAAGCAATGATGTTGTACTAACATTGCCGCGCACTAACACAAAAGCGGCTTTCGACATAAACCTTAGATAAACTGGACCTCCCTATGTGGCGATTCTCTATGCGGCCTGAAAGAACCACTCCTTTTGCGCCCTGTGCCTCCCAGCTAATCCCTAGCTAGCTCGGCATCGATAGAGCGAGCAAAGCAGAAAAACGCGTATGTTTTCATCAACTTTGGCCGGTTCCAGAGCTTAATTTTAAACCCCTCCTGAAACCGGTACATTCTGATTAACGTACTTACACTGCGGAACGCGCCGCTATGCCGACGGCCAGATCCTGTACCGACGACAAAACATCGGGGCCGTCGGTACTGGACCCGTTCCGGCCAGGCCAGCAGGCAAGCCGTTGGCACAGGAAAACCGTCGGCACAGGAAGGTCTATGCCGACGGCAGCCGTCAGCATAGTTTCGGCCGTCGGCACAGCCTCTCCGCCATAACGGCGAGGTAACAGCGTCAGGCCTGTGCCGACGGCTTTGCTGTCGGCACATATTTCAGCCACGACACAACTATTTTCCATTTTACCACATTAATCTTCAACAAATTATAACTAAATCATTATAATTCAGAAAAATACAAATAATATATCAAAATTTTCAGAAAAATAAGTTCTATCTTTAATATCAAACTTGGAATATTGCAAATATCTTAAAAAACTTTCTAAAAAATGAGCTATCATGTCCGATGTTTTATGGCTTTCACGCTAAACAACCAATGTTATGGCTAGAATCGTCGCATAGTTTGAGATAATGTGCCCATATTGTACACACATGTGCATCTTGGTAAGTCTTACGATGTTATAGGAGGAAGTTTTCCTTTTCATCGCACGAAAAAGCCATTTTCCATTTATCAAGTACCGAAAACGGGATGTTTTGTGAAGCAACCACCAAATTAAAGTTTCACATTGGTACCAACATATTTAAAAAAAAATACCAGATCACCTAAGAAGGACAATTTCTCAACCGATGTATCAAGAACCTTTTCGTACACCTCTCATAAAAAGACAAATTCATGCCGAATCGGTAGGAGGCCAACCAGATTTGAACTACAAGTACATGATATAATGCTCAAGATTTTTCGTAAAAATCATTTTTAGGTTCACAACATGCTATTTCATCCGAGATCCAGTGCAAATTTAGCGAGCCTTAGCCCCGGGCAAAGGATCTTCATGCCTGCCGTTTTAAATATAGTTTGAAACGGGCATAATAAATTCAAAAATGATCCAAACAATGTGAAATCTTCGCATGGTGTCATATTACATGTCATAATTGCAAGAAAAAATATTAAAGTTGAAAAATTACAAACATCACAAAAAATTCTTCACAAAATGAGCTATCACGAAGTTTCATGACATTTAGGTCAAATGACCAATGTTATGGATAGAATTGCGGCATAGTTTGTGATAGTGTGCCCATGCATATTGTGCGCACATGTGCATCTTGGGATGTCTTACGATGTTGCAGGAGGAATAGTTCCTTTTTATCGCACGAAAAAGTTATTTTCCATTTTTGAGGTGCCGAAAACGAAATATTTATGAAGCAACCACCAAATTAATGTTTCACATTGATACCAACATATTTTTCAAAAACACTAGACCAACTAAGATGGACAATTTCTCAACCGGTGTATTTGGAACCTTTTCGTCCACCCCTCATGAAAAAGACAAATTCCTGCCGAATCGGCAGGAGGCCGGCCAGATTTGTACTACAGGTACATGATATATTGCTCAAGATTTTTCATAAAAATCATGTTTAGGTTCACAACATGCTATTTAATCGGAGATCCAGTGCAAGTTTAGCGAGCCTCAGGCACAGAAAAGGATCTTCATGCCCGCTGTTTTGAATATAGTTTGAAACGGGCATAAAAAATTAAAAAACAATCCAAACCATGTGAAACCTTCGCGTCATGTCATATTATATGTCATAGTTACAAGGAAAAATATTAAAGTTAGAAACTTACAAATATCACAAAAATTTCTTTACAAAATGAGCTATCACGTTCGAGGTTTCATGACATTTCGGTCAAACGACCAATGTTAGGGATAGAATCGCGACATAGTTTGTGATAATGTGCCCATATTTTGCACACATGTGCATCTTGGGATGTCTTACGATGTTGCAGCAAGAAATTTTCCTTTTCATCGCGCCAAAAAGCCATTTTACATTTTTGAGGTGCCGAAAACGAGATGTTTTGTGAAGGAACCACCAAATTAAAGTTTCACATTGGTATTGTCAACACCCGGATTTTTAAGTCCGGATGCCTATTATGTCATACATCGCAATCCCAAAAATATTGTTGTTGCGAGGCATAATAGTTAAGTATCACAGTCATCATTTATTACAAGCCATAAAGTCTTACAATTTGGAATCACATGATCCATATTACACAAATAGTTGATCTATTGATCAACGAACTGGTCAACGAATACACACAAGTTCATAGCGGAAGCGTAAGATAAAAGGACTCTATAGTCCACAGGCCAACGTTTGACGTCAGCAGACTCCTAGTTGTGGTAGACGTCCTGCTGACCGTCCTCCTCGTACTGCTGCTCCTCTTCATAGTCTGGCCATTTGAATAGTCAGGGACACAGCCGTGAGTACTTTAAGTACTCGCAAACTAATACTAATGTAATGTGTAACAATTTTAGTAAGGGGCTAAGCTCTAGTTTATTTGCATAAAGCCAGTTTTAGTTCACAAGTATTTTATAAAGACTTAGTCATGTGCTAACTAACTCAAGTAGGAACATTAGTGTCATTCCCACAACATTGTTGTGATTCAACCCAAGTCACCATTTCACCATCAACATTTGTAAGATTCTAACACTGGAAACTGTATGGCCTTTTCAACTGTCCGTAACCGTGGACACGGCTATTCGAATAGGTTCACACTCTGCAGAGATTGCACACTTGTGCCACAACATTTGATTTCATCCGTCGGGATAACCCCGAATCATCGTAACACAGTACGCGGATCATCAACCATAACCTTTCATTTACAAACTCTAGTATGAGCACCTCTCCCCATGAGCTTGGCCTCCCATGAAGACCAACTGTCAACCTGGGAACTGCACAGGGCTTGGCCGTACAATTCACCTCAATTCACATCATTCATCAACAACGGAGGCAGCCTCGGCATAACCCCTATGGTGTGTGTTCAGAGGGAACCCATACTAAGGTACATAAACTTCTAGTTAAGCCCTTACCCATAATCAGGTATTGTGGGGGTACTTATGAATTGGAAAGGTATCGCATCCAAACCAATATTAGTTTTTAATCAAAAATCACTATCTTCTCTTGGTCATATTCACCTTCAAAATTCATTCAATGGAATGCATCATCATTCCAAAGTTTCAAATTCATTTCAAGTCACATGTTCCCATCTAGAGTAGTCAAGTTTTAATATTAGCACTAGCATCTAGTCATGAGTGGTGCTAACTACTTGGAATGCTAGTTAGGTTAAGTTGGATACTCTTGTACTAATCTAACATTAACCCCATTGAATCATGAATCAAAAAGTACTTTGATAAACCAAAGCAATAAAGCTTGCAAATAAAGCTTGTAGTAAAACTTGGGATAGGTTCATGATTCATAAGAAAAGATGAGAGTGCCTTGTTCTCGGTAGAACTTTGCACTTTGCAAGAATATTAGCTTGCCTTGGTAGTTCTCAAACTGTTCTTCCTCCTCCTCTTGGTAACAACCTTCTTCTTCGGCGTATTCTCCGGTGCTAGCGTCTAAATTGGAATACGAGTATAATTACTCACTAATTCAATGGCTATTCCACACAGCACATATAAACACACAAACTAATCTATGCACACAAGTAATCTAATTAGAGTGCATGGGTTGTGGTGTTTGAGGAGTTTTTAATTCTTGGTATTTAATATTTAAATGATAGTTTCCATAGGGTTCTTGAGAAAAAATTTCCTCTCATTGAAATCTTCTTAAGATTTAATTTCTCAAACAATCATGTATGAACTCCTATTTACCTAAGTCAAATGTTCATCATCATCATTTGTGAAAATAATTTAAAGGAGGTAGATCACCTCATATCATTTAATAACACTACCAATGATTTAAATCTCAAGTAATTCATATAAGAGAGTTTGGACCAGGGGTCCAAACATCCCATGAATTCATGTGAGACAAGTTTAAATGAAGTATAAGACTCCACATAATTTACTTTAGTAGTTTTGGACCATATCAACTAGTTAAACTAGCTATATTATCCATTAATTAAACTAGGGCATGATCATGCAAAGTGACCACACCATTTTATTGCATAATCAATTAGTGTAAGTCAAATGTGAACTATTAGAGTTGGAATTAACTTAATATCTATTTTGTTTGATTTTTAAGAATTATTTGAATAGGGACAAGTCCCTGCCTTGTTATTTTTATCAAATTAATTCTACAAGAAATCTGGTCATGGGACCAGTGGCATTTTGTAGATAATTTCACTAGCTTTCCAACAATATAAAGTTCATTAAATTTGGTTGAGCCAATTTGAATCTATGGATTTTCAAAGTGGAGGCAGTATTGGAATTATTTGATTTTGTTTAAATCCAATTTGAATAAAAAGGCCGGCGGGAACAACTAACTGGGCCAGATTCAAAATGAAATGGCCCAAACCAGCCCAGTCCAGCCCAGCCACGGTCCACAGACGCGCGGCGCGCTGACAGGGTGGGGTCCGCGCGTCAGCCTCTCTTTAAAGGCGAAGCGGTACGGGCTGCTGCGGCGCGTTGGATTAGAATCAAATCCAACGGCCGAGGGTCATCGTCCCGATGGCGAGAGAGGGGCTCGCCGGTGGCTCAGGTAGGGGGGAGGGCTTACGGCGGCTCCAGAGAGGGATGGCAGTGTGCTCGGGGTAGATGTGGACGACGGCGGAGCTCCTGGTACCGGCGGCTCCTCCTGGAACGGCTCCAATCGACGGCGGCGACCTCCGGGTACTGGCAGCGTCGATCTTCGAATTGGGGCAGCTCCGGCGACAATCGGGTGAATGGTGGGGTGGTGGAGAGGCAGTGGAGGATGGCGAGTGCAGTGGTGTGCTTGGATTGTCCAGGGGAGGTCCCCTTTTATAGCAACGCGAGGGTGCTGCGGGGCAGGGGCGAGGTCGACACGCTCGCGGCGATTCCGGCGAGGTGTTGGGCTAGGCGAGGGTGCTACGACGCTCTACTCGTCCAGGCGAATCTGTAGGTAGCTCCGGCGTGGTCGGGCGGCGTCGTAGGCGACGCGTTGCGTCTGCGTCGCGCGGCGTCCACGGGATCGTGTCGCGTTCCCGGCGGCGGGCACGGGTCGTGATCGAGCGTGTGTCTGGCGCGTCTGAGGTGGCGCGGCGGTGAACAACACGGCAATAGGGGGGCCAGGGGGTGCGTGTGCTGGCGGGGCGGCAGGTGTCCTGTGACGTCCGCGGCGTGTCCACGCGCGACGCGAGCGGCTTCCTGGCGATCTGGGCGCGCGATCTCCGGCGAGGCCACGGCGTCTATGGCGATTTGGTTGATGCTAGGCGACGTAGACGTGTGCGGTGGCGCGTTTTGGCATGGTGGCCAGGGTAGGGGAGGAAGGAAGAGAGGGGGAGCTCGACGAGGTGGCGACATGGCCGGCATGGCCATGCCCTAGCTTGCCCTCCTCTCTCCTTAGGGTTACTGTGGGTTAGTTATGGGCAGAGGGAACAAGGGGACCAGTAGGGTGTAATTGGGGTAGATTAGATGGGGTAGAATCACTATTTGGAATAGTTTCAAATAGTGCCATATTTGGATTTTGCAAATATTCTCAAAATTTGATTTACTTCCCATGGTTGAACAATTTGAAATGTGTGTGTTTAGATAAGTTGTATTTGACCAGAGATGATTAGAGGTGGTGGTGGAATTGTGGAATTCAAGACTTTGCAAAATTTGTTAAGTTAGAGATTGTTGACTATGTTAAAAAGTTGAATCTTTGGATGAGCATAGCTCATGATCAAGAATGATTTTGGCATGGTGATCTTTACAGAAGTTGTTCACCTTGATGTTGACTTTGAAATGGTGCAAAGAGTTAGCAAGATTTGGTTTGAGAAAATTGAATGGCAAAGGCTCAAAGTAGTGACCAGATTATAATGGGCAGATTTGACCATTATTCTATGTGAGCAAGTTTTGTACTTGAACTCCATTTAATTTGTGATTCTTTGATTCCACAAGTTGTAATGAGTGTTTGGTAACATTATTCACTTAATGGTGAAGACCAGATTGGTCTAGGGTCAAAATTTAATAAAATGCCATAAAGAATATGTGAGGGTTTTAGGGTTTTTCTTTTATTTGATTTCTTTCTCTTTTTGATTTATTTATTTGGTGATCTTCTCATGATCACCTTAGGGTTTTAGAGCATAGCACAAACACATATTAACAATCATCATGGCATATCACTCAAATGCACAAGTCCTATGCAGGGTACTATATGCAACAGAAAAGTTTTTGTTGGTTTGAAATTTTGATCTCTGGAATTCTTCTAATTTTCTTTTATTGAAATTTGGGATGTTACAAACCCTTCCCCCTTACAAAAGATCTCGTCCCGAGATCTAAAAGAAAATTAGGTACTAAAGAGATCTGGGTACTCTTTCTTCATGTCTTCCTCCCGTTCCCAAGTGGCTTCATCTTCGGTATGGTTGCTCCACTGTATCTTCAGAAACTTGATACTTCGGGTGCGGGTGGTCCTGTAGGCTTCCTCCAGTATGCGGATAGGCACTTCGCGGTATGTCAAGTCAGTGTTGATATCCACCGATCGGTGATCGATGTTCTTGAACACTTCGGTCTTCTCAGGGACTTCTAGGCACTTCCGGAGGAGTGAGATGTGGAACACGTCATGTACAGCCGCCATTTCTTCTGGTAGTTCCAGTTTATAAGACACTTCACCTCGGCGGCTGAGAACTTTGAAGGGTCCGACATATCGGGGTGCAAGCTTTCCTTTCAACTGGAATCTCTGCATTCCTTTGAGGGGTGATACCTTGAGATAGACAAAATCTCCGATCTCAAAGGTCATCTCTCGGCGTCTCTTGTCGGCGTAGCTCTTCTGTCTTGACTGCGCCGTCTTGAGGTACTCGCGGATCTTGTGCACCTTCTCTTCGGCTTCTCGAAGAACATCGGGTCCGAAGACTTGGCTCTCTCCGACTTCCGACCAGTTCAAAGGGGTACGGCATTTCCTTCCGTACAAGGCTTCAAAGGGGGCCATCTGTAAGCTGGCTTGGTAACTGTTGTTGTATGAAAACTCTGCATAAGGCAGGCAGTCTTCCCACTTGGATCCGTACTCCAGTACACATGCTCTCAACATATCCTCCAATATTTGGTTGACTCTCTCAGTCTGTCCATCGGTCTGAGGGTGATAGGCGGTGCTGAAATTCAGCCGGGTTCCGAGTCCTTCATGTACTTTCTGCCAGAATCTTGAGGTGAACTGTGATCCTCTGTCTGACACTATCGACTTTGGGGTTCCGTGCAGGGCTACAATTCGGGAGATATACAGCTCAGCTAACTTAGGGCCTTGGTAGGTGGTTTTGATAGGGATGAAATGGGCTACTTTGGTCAGTCTATCGACGACTACCCAGATGGAATCATTTCCTTTGCTGGATTTGGGTAGTCCCGTGATAAAATCCATTCCTACTGAGTCCCACTTCCATTCCGGAATCTGCAATGGTTGCAGCAGTCCTGCGGGTCGCTGATGTTCCGCCTTGACTCGCTGACAGATGTCACACTTGGCGATGTAGCTTCCAATTTCTCTCTTCATTCCATGCCACCAGAATTGTTCCTTCAAATCCTGGTACATCTTGGTACCGCCGGGGTGGATAGAATAAAGGGTATCATGGGCTTCCTGCAGAATGACTTACTTCAACTCTGAGTCTGATGGTACGCACAGGCGTTCTTTGTACCAAAGAACTCCTTCTTCATCTACGGTGAATCCCGGTGCTTTTCCTGCAGCTATCTGGTTCTTGATTCCGTCGATGCTGGCATTTCCCTTCGGGCTTCCTTGATTTGACCAATCAAGGTGGGCTGAAGTTCTATGCTGGCTAGGAATCCTTCACTGACTAGTTCCATTCTGAACTGCTCAAACTCTTGGTGTAGGCTGGGTTGTTCTGAGGCTATCATGGAGTTTAACTGACACGGCAGTCTACCCAGGGCATCTGCCACTACATTTGCTTTGCTGGGGTGGTAATGGATTTCCATATCATAATCCTTTATCAGTTCCAACCATCTCCTCTGCCTCATGTTGAGTTCTTTCTGGGTGAAGATGTACTTCAGGCTCTTGTGATCCGAGTATATCTCGCATCGATTTCCCATGAGGTAATGACGCCAAACCTTCAAGGCTAAGACTACGGCTGCAAGCTCTAGGTCATGGGTTGGATAGTTCTGCTCATGTTGCTTCAGTTGCCGGGACAGATAAGATATCACTTTGCCTTCCTGCATCAACACACATCCAAGACCAATCTTGGACGCATCACAGTAGACATCGAAAGATTTGGTGATATCAGGCATGATTAGGATTGGGGCTGTGGTCAGTCTGGTTTTCAGTGTCTGGAAGCTTTCCTCACACTTCTCCGTCCATTCGAACTTCTTGTCTTTCTTCAACAGTTGGGTCATGGGTCGGGCTATGCTGGAAAATCCTTCAACAAACCTACGGTAGTATCCGGCCAATCCGAGAAAGGCACGGACCTCAGTCTGAGTGGTTGGGGCTTTCCATTCTTGCACTGTTTTGATCTTGGCGGGATCTACCGCTATTCCTCCTGCAGACAAGATATGTCCCAGGAATCCTACTTCCTTTAACCAAAACTCACACTTGCTGAACTTAGCATACAACTTGTGCTGTCTAAGGGTTTCTAGGATGATCTCCAAATGTTGCTCATGTTCCTCTTCGGTTTTGGAATAGATAAGGATGTCATCGATGAAAACAACGACAAACTTATCCAAAAAGTTCATGAAGATCTTATTCATGAGGTTCATGAAATAAGTTGGGGCATTGGTCAATCCAAATGACATGACATTGTACTCATACAATCCATATCTGGTGGTGAATGCAGTCTTTGGGATATCCGTTGCACGGATCTTCAGCTGATGATAACCAGTCCTAAGATCGATCTTAGAGAACACAGTGGCACCGGTCAACTGATCAAACAGGTCTTCTATCTTTGGCAAGGGGTATTTGTTTTTGATGGTGACATCGTTAAGCTTACGATAGTCCGTACATAAACGACTGACACCGTCTTTCTTGTCCACAAATAAGACTAGGGATCTCCAAGGCGACGCACTTGGTCGGATCAGACCTTTGGCTAAAAGTTCATCCAGTTGTTTCTTCAGCTCCACTAGCTCTGCTGGGTTCATGCTATAGGCTCTCTGGGCTCCTGTTCCAGGGATTAACTCAATGATAAACTCAATATCCCGATCCGGGGGCATACCAGTAGACCCTCGGGAAACACATCGGGTATGGAGACGACCCTAATTTGATCCAGAGTTGGCTTGGCTACACCTTGGTTGCAGGTAAATTTTCGGGGTAATCTTTCAGAGATGTGCTCTACTAGGATACCGGTGCTGCTAGTCATGGTGATGGCTTTCTTGGCACAGTCAATCAATCCATGGTGTTTTGCCATCCAGTCCATTCCTAGTACCACTTCCAAACCTTTGGTTCCCAAAATAATCAGGTTGGCATAGAAATCTACTTCATGGATTTTGATGGGTACATTTTTGCAAAATTTTCTGGCTTTGGTGGTTGATCCGGGAATTTGAACTATCATAACATGTTTCAAGCTGATAGGTTGAATTTTACTTGTGGATGCAAAATCTTCGGTGACAAAAGAATGAGATGCTGAATCAAACAACACTGCAAGTACTAATTAATAAAACATACCCAAGACAACATCCGGTGCTTCCCGGGCTTCTTCAGCATTCATGTGGAAGAGACGGCCGTTGCGGTTATTGGGGTTGTTGGGGGCGAACTTTTTCCGTGAGACGGTTGCTGCTGAGCAGGTGTGCGGTGTTTCGCAGTTTGGCAAGTCTCTTGGGGCACTCGTTGGAGTAGTGCCCCACTACACCGCACTCATAACAAGTGATGGTGGCCTTGTCCTTGGTTGCAACGGGGATGGCGTTGCTCCAGTCCTTGGCGCGGTGTTGGTGTTGTTGTTGTTGGTGTTGGGGGCTCGCATTGGGGCGCGGTTGAAGTTGTTGGTGTTGTTCTGGTAGTTGTGGTTGTTGTTGTGGTGGCCTCCTGGCCTGGGGTTTCCTCCACTCCGGTTTTGATAACCCGGGCGTGAAGTCTGCATCTGGGGTTTGCTGTTGTTTCTGGGAGTGAAACCTCCGCTTGAGCTGGGGCGATACTTAGGGGCATTGCTGGGCCCACTCTGGTGCATCATACGGCGTTTGCGGTTCTCATTGGCTTGGTTGAGTTTTCCTTCCATCTGGATGGCAGAGTCCACTAGGGCTTCTAGGTCAGCGAAGGGGATGTTGACAAGGACAGTCTGCATCTCATCATGCAAATCCGTTTAGGAATCTCTCCTGCCTCTTCTCGGTGGTGTCGGTCTCGTCCGGCGTACCTTGACAGAGTAAGGAACCTGTCGTGGTATTCTACCACCGTCATCCTGCCTTTGTTTGAGTTCACGGAACTCATCCCTCATCTTCTTGATAAGGCCCGGGGGCACATGGTACTTGCTGAACTTGAGCTTGAAATCTGCCCAAGTCATGACTTGACCTCCGTTCATGGCACGAGTGCTGGTCCACCAGGCTCTAGCTGGTCCGGCTAAGTAGTGCGTGACAAACAACACTTTCTCATTGGCTTCTACTCCAGCCACTTCAAGGTTATTTTCCATGGTTTGCAGCCAGTCGTCTGCATCTAAGGGCTCTTCAGTCTTGCTGAAAACAGGGGGTTTGTGTTCTGGAAGTTCTTGAGTTTGGACCCAGGGTGATCATGGTTGCCATGGCCAAAGTTGTTGTTGGCCAGCTGCTGCAATGTTGCTATGTTGGCTTGGCGTTCAGCTCGGTCAGTCTCCCTGTCGCCATCGGGTCTGCAGTTGCATCATTGCATCCGGGTTCGTATTGCGATTCGGACGAGCCATATGAACATGTAGACAGATTATGAGATAAGGGGGAATTTATATGTCTTGTTTGGGTAAGTTTTGAGAAACTTTTAAACTTGTAAACTTTTTTGATGATAACACACAACATTCATTCATTCATGCATCACAGATTACATGCTAACATAACCAGGGTTTTAAGAACCCTTTTCCTCCTTCTACGATACAAGGAACCGGATACATACTCATACCCAGGGTTTTAAGAACCCTTCATGCTACGATACAAGGGACGGGGTACAAGTCACACCTACATCAGTGGTCTAGTGCAACTACTCCTCAACATCGACGTCCACATCGATGGGGATGATCCCATCCTCTGCGGCCTCAAGGAACTCGAAGTCCGGCTCCTCGGGGTCCTCCTCCTCCTCCTCAAAGTCGTCGTCGTCACTCAGGAAGGCTTCTCCTCCCTGAAGGTCGATGCCTCCATCGTCATCCTCAAGCTCTCTCAGCTGGTCCTCCTGGGCCTTGACCGTGATCTCTAAGGCTGCTATCTTGGCGCGAAGGCGCACTATAGTAGCATCCTTCTTGGCACGCTGCAGGCGGAGTGACTTGCGGTCCTTGTTGAGCATCTTGATGGCTTCACCATGCTGAGTCAGTGCAAAGTGAGTCTGGTTCGCATAACCACGGGAGTTATCCAGCTCCTTCTGGGTCTGGTACAGCATGTAGTCCAGATGGTCCACATGGTGCCTCAGCTGGGGGTGCATCTGTATCTGCATGGGTACTCCAAAGGCATCACGCCTTGCATGGTGAGCAAAGCGAGACGCAAGCACGGCTACCACGTTCTGACCGCACAAACGCGCAAGTCCCTCCTGAAGGGCACGCGCGAGTCCGTCCAGCCAGCTGCTTTCCCTGAAGGTAAAGAGGATCCTCTCAGAAGTGGGAGGCTCCACCTTGCCCCTCAAGTCAGCGGTGATAATCCACTGGAGTTCCCCTCCGTGCTGGTCGTTGACCTCGACTCCGTGAAACTCGGGGTGGGGGCGACCAAGGGAGTCCGAAAGGCGGTCAAGGTCCCTCTCGAAGATCAAATCTCCGCCGTTCCCGAGCTGGTAAAACTTCACGTTGGTCGGCTCCATCTGAAAGGGAATGGATGAGTAAGTTAGAGAGTGAGCAAGTGTGGCAAAATTTTAAGTACTTGTTATAAGGAAGAGCATGGCATATCATTTTTGAAAGATCTCAAGGAAAAGAGGGGTATAAGTTTTTGCAAGTATTCATTTCCTTTGTTTTGTGAAACTAATTTTATCAGCACGTCCTTTCTAAACTAGGGTCTCCTAAGGTCAAACAATGGCTCTGATACCAACTTGTCAACACCCAGATTTTTAAGTCCGGATGCCTATTATGTCATACATCGCAATCCCAGGAATATTGTTGTTGCGAGGCATAATAGTTAAGTATCACAGTCATCATTTATTACAAGCCATAAAGTCTTACAATTTGGAATCACATGATCCATATTACACAAATAGTTGATCTATTGATCAACGAACTGGTCAACGAATACACACAAGTTCATAGCGGAAGCGTAAGATAAAAGGACTCTATAGTCCACAGGCCAACGTTTGACGTCGCAGCACTCCTAGTTGTAGACGTCCTGCTGACCGTCCTCCTCGTACTGCTGCTCCTCTTCATAGTCTGGCCATTTGAATAGCCAGGGACACAGCCGTGAGTACTTTAAGTACTTGCAAACTAATACTAATGTAAGTGCTAACAATTTTAGTAAGGGGCTTGATGCCCGTAAATGTACACGTCCGTTGGGAACCCCAAGAGGAAGGTATGATGCGCACAGTGGCAAGTTTTCCCTCAGAAAGAAACCAAGGTTTAATCGAACCAGGAGGAGCCAAGAAGCACGTTGAAGGTTGATGGTGGCGAAATGTGATGCGGCGCAACAACAGGGATTCCGGCGCCAACGTGGAACCTACACAACACAACCCAAGTACTTTGCCCCAACGAAACAGTGAGGTTGTCAATCTCACCGGCTTGCTGTAACAAAGGATTAACCGTATTGTGTGGAAGATGATTGTTTGCAAGAAAACAATAAAACAAGTATTGCAGTAGATTGTATGCTATGTAAAGAATAGGACCGGGATCCACAGTTCACTAGAGGTGTCTCTCCCATAAGATAAAAGCATGTTGGGTGAACAAATTACAGTCGGGCAATTGACAAATAGAGAAAAGCATAACAATGGATATACATGATATGATAAATATAGTGAGATTTAATCCGGGCATTACGACAAAGTACATAGACCGCCATCCAACTGCATCTATGCCTAAAAAGTCCACCTTCAGGTTATCATCCGAACCCCATTCAGTATTAAGTTGCAAAGCAACAGACAATTGCATTAAGTATGGTGCGTAATGTAATCGACAACTACATCCTTAGACATAGAATCAATGTTTTATCCCTAGTGGCAACAGCACATCACAACCTTAGAACTTTCTGTCACTGTCCCAGGTGTCAATGAAGGCATGAACCCACTATCGAGCATAAATACTCCCTCTTGGAGTTAAGAGTAAAAACTTGGCCAGAGCCTCTACTAATAACGGAGAGCATGCAAGATCATAAACAACACATAAACAATAGATTGATAATCACCATAACATAGTATTCTCTATCCATCGGATCCCGACAAACACAACATATAGTATTACAGATAGATGATCTTGATCATGTTAGGCAGCTCACAACACTACAACATAAAAGACATGTAGAGACGCTCAGTTTAGGTACTAAACACGCTTTAAAGCATCACTACACCCCTGTAGAGCCGCTTGTGTAAAGCGTCGTAGGAGCGTCTTCTTATGCACCGTCTCAAGTTTTCAAAAGACGCTTCCGAAGCGTGTTTATATGGCATGAGACGTTTACAAAAGCATGTCTATCCTTTTAGAGACGTTTTGCTAAATTGCCCCACATATCGTCTTTATACTATGATTCTTGCGTCCTAAAAATGTCAGGACGTTTTCTTATTTTACATAAAACTGATTGTTTTATTGTTGTGGTCAAATTCACGCTAGGTATTATGACAATCATATAAGGAGCACATGCTATCACAAACAATAACGAAACATAAAAATACAGTGAATTAGTTGAGTAAAATAACTTTATTTCTTGAGAACAATAATTTACAATTGATTTGTACATTTTCGTGAAACAATTACAAACTTGACCAGGAACAGCTCTTCGAATCTTGTACATTTTCTTCTAGTAGTTGGAATATATCTACAAGCTTCCGCATGGAGAAATGGTACATACTCCGCTCTCCATTGCCACTACTTTTGATTTGTCTTGCAGTGTTCTGTGTCGTTGCTTAAAAACCTTCACAAAAGATTTGTTCTAGACAAAGTCAGCTGAAACATAAAGTAAATGTAATAAATTTCAGTAACAAGTTCTACTTTCCACATGCACAAATGAAACACATACCACGGCTGTTTTACCATCACTGCAGTATTCTCACAGTGAGGCGCTATCTCTTCGCATTGGTATTTAGGCTTTTTGTTGGTATAATGTTGCACTCGACATACTACCGGCTAGTGCAAGAAAAATAGTTACTAAATACTAAACAGTCGTACAGAAACAAAGAGTGCTTACTTGTGTAGAAAACAAACAATAAGTAGATCTTGGTTCTGTAGAAAACATGGAGAGCTTGTGTATAAAACAAAAGATAAGTAGAGCTTAGTTGGCACACCACACTAAGGATTCAGCGTGTGAAGCATTATGTTGAAAGTAATATTTGGTTATGTACTTGATAAAATAAGAAAGTCTTC
Organism: Lolium multiflorum; assembly: GCA_030979885.1. Taxonomy (NCBI): domain Eukaryota; kingdom Viridiplantae; phylum Streptophyta; class Magnoliopsida; order Poales; family Poaceae; genus Lolium; species Lolium multiflorum. Next base: position 133,231,124 of record CM061747.1, on the reverse strand, counting down.
ACAAGATTACATATATGGTTGCAGTTAGATAAATTAGACTTTATAGAATTAGATAATTAACTCCTGGTATCTAATGAAATAGGCTTAGAACTCGGAAGAAAATAAAGTTGTATGTAACTTGGCTTTGGCTTTACAGGTACATCATGCTAAAGGACCAATTTTTTCAGTTCAGAACAACGATTAGCAAATGCAAATAATCTACGGGAGCTGCGGGACAATGGAACATAAAACTTATATATCAAGCTCGAAGAATAAAAACAATTAGTTCACATGGTTCATGTTTACGACCTCACTATATGTCCTGATGCCACCATAGTTTACTTATATAAGTTATTCACGGCAGAATCGAAGCGAAATACTTGAAGGACGACGAATGCCCACCCCCTACTGATAACTGAGTGGAAGTTCTGCTGCATAACAGTGGGAAATGACAGCCATATATATCTTGGAAAAAATATAGCAAAACTTACAAATTATGTTAATTGGGCTAGTAGATTCATTAGGCATTCCTGGTGAGATGTTATCAATTTGTGCAAGATCCAACAATGAAGCACAATTAGGAGAAGACGACCATCTAGCTACTGCTATGGACCCATAGTCCAGGGGTGAACTACTCACTCATCACTCCGGAGGCGATCATGGCGATGAAGAGTCCTCCGGAGATGAATCCCCTCTCCGGCAGGGTGCCGGAGGCGATCTCCTGAATCCCCCGAGATGGGATTCGCGGCGGCGCGTCTCCGGAAGGTTTTCCGTATCGTGGCCTCGGTACGGGGGTGACGGAGGCTATTTGTAGGCGGAAGGGCAGGTCAAGAGGTGGCACGAGGGCCCAGGGACAGGCCACGCGGCCGGGCCCGCCGCGCCGCCGTGTCACCTGGCCAACTCGTGGCCCCACTTCGACTCCCCTTCGGTCTTCCGAAGCTCCGTGCAAGGACCCTGGGCGGTGATTTCGTCCAATTCCGAGAATATTTCCTTACTAGGATTTCTGAAACCAAAAACAGCAAAACAGCAACTGGCTCGGCATCTTGTTAATAGGTTAGTTCCAAAATGCGTAAATACGACATATAATGTGCATAAAACATGTAGGTATCACCAATAAAGTAGCATGGAACATAAGAAATTATCGATACGTTGAGACGTATCAGCATCCCCAAGCTTAGTTCTGCTCGTCCCGAGGTAAAACGATAACAAAGATAATTTCTGAAGTGACATGCCATCATAATCTTGATCATACTATTTGTAAACATATGTAATGAATGCAGCGATCAAAACAATGGTAATGACATGAGTAAACAACTGAATCATAAAGCAAAGACTTTTCATAAATAGTACTTCAAGACAAGCATCAATAAGTCTTGCATAAGAGTTAACTCATAAAGCAATAAATCAAAGTAAAGGTGTTGAAGCAACACAAAGGAAGATTAAGTTTCAGCGGTTGCTTTCAACTTATAACATGTATATCTCATGGATATTGTCAACATAAAGTAATATAACAAGTGCAATATGCAAGTATGTACGAATCAATGCACAGTTCACACAAGTGTTTGCTTCTTAAGGTGGAGAGAGATAGGTAAACTGACTCAACAATAAAAGTAAAAGAAAGGTCCTTCAAAGAGGAAAGCATCGATTGCTGTATTTGTGCTAGAGCTTTTATTTTGAAAACATGAAACAGTTTTGTCAACGGTAGTAATAAAGCATATGAGTTATGTAAATTATATCTTACAAGTTGCAAGCCTCATGCATAGTATACTAATAGTGCCCGCACCTTGTCCTACTTAGCTTGGACTACCGGATCTTTGCAATGCCATGTTTCAACCAAGTGTCACAAAGGGGTACCTCCATGCCGCCTGTACAAAGGTCTAAGGAGAAAGCTCGCATTTTGGATTTCTCGCTTTGATTATTCTCAACTTAGACATCCATACCGGGACAACATGGACAACAGATAATGGACTCCTCTTAAATGCATAAGCATGTAGCAATAAATATTATTCTCATATGAGATTGAGGATATATGTCCAAAACTGAAACTTCAACCATGATTCATGGCTTTAGTTAGCGGCCCAATGTTCTTCTCTAACAATTTGCATGCTCCAACCATTAAGGTGATAGATCCTTCAGACAAGACGGACATGCATAGCAACTCACATGATATTCAACAATAGTTGATGGCGTTCCTAAGCATGGTTATCGCACAACAATCAACTTAATAAAAGATAAAGTGCATAAGTACATATTCAATACTACGGAAGTTTTTAAGGCTATTTTGTCCCATGAGCTATATATTGCAAAGGCGAATGATGGAATTTTAAAGGTAGCACTCAAGCAATTTACTTTGGAATGGCTGAGAAATACCATGTAGTAGGTAGGTATGGTGGACACAAATGGCATAGTGGTTGGCTCAAGGATTTTGGATGCATGAGAAGTATTCCCTCTCGATACAAAGTTTAGGCTAGCAAGGTTATTTGAAGCAAACTCAAGGATGAACCGGTGCAGCAAAACTCACATAAAAGACATATTGTAAACATTATAAGACTCTACACCGTCTTCCTTGTTGTTCAAAACTCAATACTAGATATTATCTAGACCTTAGAGAGACCAAATATGCAAATCCAATTTTAGCAAGCTCTATGTATTTCTTCATTAATGGGTGCAAAGTATATGATGCAAGAGCTTAAACATGAGCACAACAATTGCCAAGTATCACATTATCCAAGACATTTTAGAATTACTACATGTAGCATTTTCCAATTCCAACCATATAACAATTTAACGAAGAAGAAACTTCGCCTTGAACATTATGAGTAAAGCCTAAGGACATATTTGTCCATATGCAACAGCGGAGCGTGTCTCTCTCCCACAAAGTGAATGCTAGGATCCATTTTATTCAAACAAAAACAAAAACAAGAACAAACCGACGCTCCAAGTAAAGAACACAAGATGTGATTGAATAAAAATATAGTTTCAGGGAGGAACCTGATGATGTTGTCGATGAAGAAGGGGATGCCTTGGGCATCCCCAAGCTTAGACGCTTGAGTCTTCTTAGAATATGCAGGGATGAACCACGGGGGCATCCCCAAGCTTAGAGCTTTCACTTCTCTTGATCATAGTATATCATTCTCCTCTCTTGACCCTTGAAAACTTCCTTCACACCAAACTTCAAGCAAACTCATTAGAGGGTTAGTGCACAATTAATAATTCACACATTCAGAGGTGACACAAACATTCTTTTCACTTCTGGACATTGCATAAAGCTACTGGACATTAATGGATCAAAGAAATTCATCCAACATAGCAAAAGAGGCAATGCTAAACAGAATCTGTCAAAACAGAACAGTCCGTAAAGACGAATTTTAAAATGGCACAGACTTGCTCAAATGGAAAAACTCAAAACTAATGAAAGTTGCGTACATATCTGAGGATCACGCTCGTAAATTGGCAGATTTTTTCGAATTTTCTACAGAGACTGTGCCCAGATTCGTGACAGACAGCAATGCTGTTTCTGCGCAGCGATCCCAAATATAACATCAACTTTAACATAGAAACTTTACTTGGCACAAAAACATGATAAGGAGAGGTTGCTACAGTAGTAAACAACTTTCAAGACTCAAATATAAAACAAAGTACTGTAGTAAAAACATGGGTTGTCTCCCATAAGCGCTTTTCTTTAACGCCTTTCAGCTAGGCGCAGAAAGTGCAAATCAAGTAACATCGAGAGTAGAAGCATCGTCATCATTATTTTTCATGCAAACACAACTTGTTGCAGAGGGTACTTTAGGTGCTCCATTATCTAAATTTTCTATGGTGGTGCTAGGGGTTTTAGCAATTTTAGGCCTATAATAATTCTTTTGTTTAGGCACTTTAGAGACATACATAAATTTTTGCTCTTTACCCACATAAGCTTTCTCATTATACTTGAGAGAAGAAAAGGTTGAACCCAAGGTTCCCATAGCTTTTTCAAGTTCATCAATCCTATTGGTTTGATTATTGTGAACAACACAAGTTCCTAGGACACTAATTCTTTCATCAATTCCTCCTAGGGATTTATCAAGTTCATCAGTTTTATCCAATAACATTTCCAATTTAGTTTCAATACTTGGAAATTTTTTCTCTATGGTTTCCAATTTTTTCATAACATCCTCAAGAGAGATTTCAATTTTAACTTCATTAACAGGTGGTATTCCAACTAGACTCTCAATGATGCAACTAGCTTCTAAAGCGGGAGTACCTAGGAAATTACCTCCCGAAAGAGCATCAAGAACATACCTATTCCAACTAGATAAACCAACATAAAAGTTCCTAAGAAGGATAGTGGTGGAGTGTTTCTTAATGCACCTATGATGAGCATTACTAATTCTGTACCAAGCATCTTTAAAACTTTCTCCACCTTGTTGCTTAAAAGAACGAACTTCAACTTCAGGATTACTCATTTTAGTAGCAATAAAGTAAACTAGGCAAACAAAATAAAGATAAATAACTAATTTTTTGTGTTTTTGATATAGAGAGCAAGACAGTAAATAAAGTAAAACTAGCAACTAATTTTTTTGTGTTTTGTTTAGGTGCAGCAAACAAAGTAGTAAATAAAATAAAGCAAGACAAAAACAAAGTAAAGAGATTGAGAAGTCGAGACTCCCTTGCAGCGTGTCTTGATCTCCCCGGCAGGCGCCAGAAAACAGCTTGATGCGCGTAAATGTACACGTCCGTTGGGAACCCCAAGAGGAAGGTATGATGCACACATGGCAAGTTTTCCCTGAGAAAGAAACCAAGGTTTAATCGAACCAGGAGGAGCCAAGAAGCACGTTGAAGGTTGATGGTGGCGAAATGTGATGCGGCGCAACAACAGGGATTCCGGCGCCAACGTGGAACCTGCACAACACAACCCAAGTACTTTGCCCCAACGAAACGGTGAGGTTGTCAATCTCACCGGCTTGCTGTAACAAAGGATTAACCGTATTGTGTGGAAGATGATTGTTTGCAAGAAAACAGTAAAACAAGTATTGCAGAGATTATATGCTATGTAAAGAACAGGACCGGGTCCACAGTTCACTAGAGTGTCTCTCCCATAAGATAAAAGCATGTTGGGTGAACAAATTACAATCGGGCAATTGACAAATAGATAAAAGCATAACAATGCATATACATGATATGATAAATATAGTGAGATTTAATCCGGCATTACGACAAAGTACATAGACCGCCATCCAACCGCATCTATGCCTAAAAAGTCCACCTTCAGGTTATCATCCGAACCCCATTCAGTATTAAGTTGCAAAGCAACACAATTGCATTAAGTATGGTGCGTAATGTAATCGACAACTACATCCTTAGACATAGAATCAATGTTTTATCCCTAGTGGCAACAGCACATCACAACCTTAGAACTTTCTGTCACTGTCCCAGGTGTCAATGAAGGCATGAACCCACTATCGAGCATAAATACTCCCTCTTGGAGTTAAGAGTAAAAACTTGGCCAGAGCCTCTACTAATAACGGAGAGCATGCAAGATCATAAACAACACATAAACAATAGATTGATAATCACCATAACATAGTATTCTCTATCCATCGGATCCCGACAAACACAACATATAGTATTAGATAGATGATCTTGATCATGTTAGGCAGCTCACAAGATCCAACAATGAAGCACAATTAGGAGAAGACGACCATCTAGCTACTGCTATGGACCCATAGTCCAGGGGTGAACTACTCACTCATCACTCCGGAGGCGATCATGGCGATGAAGAGTCCTCCGGGAGATGAATCCCCTCTCCGGCAGGGTGCCGAGGCGATCTCCGAATCCCACGAGATGGGATTCGCGGCGGCGGCGTCTCCGGAAGGTTTTCCGTATCGTGCCTCGGGTCGGGGTTTCGCGACGAGGCTATTTGTAGGCGGAAGGGCAGGTCAAGAGGTGGCACGAGGGCCCAGGGGACAGGGCGCGGGGGCCGCCGCGCGCCCTATCACCTGGCCACCTCGTGGCCCCACTTCGACTCCCCTTCGGTCTTCCGGAAGCTCCGTGCAAAAATAGGACCCTGGGCGGTGATTTCGTCCCGAGAATATTTCCTTACTAGGATTTCTGAAACCAAAAACAGCAACAGCAACTGGCTCTTCGGCATCTTGTTAATAGGTTAGTTCCAGAAAATGCGTAAATACGACATATAATGTGCATAAAACATGTAGGTATCATCAATAAAGTAGCATGGAACATAAGAAATTATCGATACGTTGGAGACGTATCAGGGCTAAGCTCTAGTTTATTTGCATAAAGCCAGTTTTAGTTCACAAGTATTTTATAAAGACTTAGTCATGTGCTAACTAACTCAAGTAGGAACATTAGTGTCATTCCCACAACATTGTTGTGATTCAACCCAAGTCACCATTTCACCATCAACATTTGTAAGATTCTAACACTGGAAACTGTATGGCCTTTCCAACTGTCCGTAACCGTGGACACGGCTATTCGAATAGGTTCACACTCTGCAGAGGTTGCACACTTGTGCCACAACATTTGATTTCATCCGTCGGGAATAACCCCGAATCATCGTAACACAGTACGCGGATCATCAACCATAACCTTTCATTTACAAACTCTAGTATGAGCACCTCTCCCCATGAGCTTGGCCTCCCAGTGAAGACCAACTATCAACCTGGGAACTGCACAGGGCTTGGCCGTACAATTCACCTCAATTCACATCATTCATCAACAACGGAGGCAGCCTCGGCATAACCCCTATGGTGTGTGTTCAGAGGGAACCCATACTAAGGTACATAAACTTCTAGTTAAGCCCTTACCCATAATCAGGTATTGTGGGGGTACTTATGAATTGGAAAGGTATCGCATCCAAACCAATATTAGTTTTTAATCAAAAATCACTATCTTCTCTTGGTCATATTCACCTTCAAAATTCATCCAATGGAATGCAGCATCATCCAAAGTTTCAAATTCATTTCAAGTCACATGTTCCCATCTAGAGTAGTCAAGTTTTAATATTAGCACTAGCATCTAGTCATGAGGGGTGCTAACTACTTGGAATGCTAGTTAGGTTAAGTTGGATACTCTTGTACTAATCTAACATTAACCCCATTGAATCATGAATGAAAAAGTACTTTGATAAACCAAAGCAATAAAGCTTGCAAATAAAGCTTGTAGTAAAACTTGGGATAGGTTCATGATTCATAAGAAAAGATGAGAGTGCCTTGTTCTTGGTAGAACTTTGCACTTTGCAAGATTATTAGCTTGCCTTGGTAGTTCTCAAACTGTTCTTCCTCCTCCTCTTGGTAACAACCTTCTTCTTCGGCGTATTCTCCGGTGCTAGCGTCTAAATTGGAATACGAGTATAATTACTCACTAATTCAATGGCTATTCCACACAGCACATATAAACACACAAACTAATCTATGCACACAAGTAATCTAATTAGAGTGCATGGGTTGTGGTGTTTGAGGAGTTTTTACTTCTTGGTATTTAATATGTAAATGATAGTTTCCATAGGGTTCTTGAGAAATAATTTCCTCTCATTGAAATCTTCTTAAGATTTAATTTCTCAAACAATCATGTATGAACTCCTATTGACCTAAGTCAAATGTTCATCATCATCATTTGTGAAAATAATTTAAATGAGGTAGATCACCTCATATCATTTAATAACACTACCAATGATTTAAATCTCAAGTAATTCATATAAGAGAGTTTGGACCAGGGGTCCAAACATCCCATGAATTCATGTGAGACAAGTTTAAATGAAGTATAAGACTCCATATGATTTACTTTAGTAGTTTTGGACCATATCAACTAGTTAAACTAGCTATATTATCCATTAATTAAACTAGGGCATGATCATGCAAAGTGACCACACCATTTTATTGCATAATCAATTAGTGTAAGTCAAATGTGAACTATTAGAGTTGGAATTAACTTAATATCTATTTTGTTTGATTTTTAAGAATTATTTGAATAGGGACAAGTCCCTGCCTTGTTATTTTTATCAAATTAATTCTACAAGAAATCTGGTCATGGGACCAGTGGCATGTTGTAGATAATTTCACTAGCTTTCCAACAATATAAAGTTCATTAAATTTGGTTGAGCCAATTTGAATCTATGGATTTTCAAAGTGGAGGCAGTATTGGAATTATTTGATTTTGTTTAAATCCAATTTGAATAAAAAGGCCGGCGGGAACAACTAACTGGGCCAGATTCAAAATGAAACGGCCCAAACCAGCCCAGTCCAGCCCAGCGACGGTCCACAGACGCGCGGCGCGCTGACAGGGTGGGGTCCGCGCGTCAGCCTCTCTTTAAAGGCGAAGCGGTACGGGCTGCTGCGGCGCGTTGGATTAGAATCAAATCCAACGACCGAGGGTCATTGTCCCGACGGCGAGAGAGGGGCTCGCCAGCGGCTCAGGTAGGGGGTCGGAGGGCTTACGGCGGCTCCAGCGAGGGATGGCAGTGTGCTCGGGGTAGATGTGGACGACGGCGGAGCTCCTGGTACCGCGGCTCCTCCTGAACGGCTCCAATCGACGGCGGCGACCTCCGGGTACCGGGCGGCGCCGATCTTCGAACTGGGCCAGCCGGCGACAATCGGGTGAATGGTGGGGTGGTGGAGAGGCAGTGGAGGGTGGTGAGTGCGGTGGTGTGCTTGGATTGTCCAGGGGAGGTCCTCTTTTATAGCAACGCGAGGGTGCTGCGGGGCAGGGGCGAGGTCGACACGCTCGCGGCGATTCCGGCGAGGTGTTGGGCTAGGCGAGGGTGCTACGACGCTCTACTCGTCCATGCGAATATGTAGGTAGCTCCGGCGTGGTCGGGCGGCGTCTGTAGGCGACGCGTTGCGTCTGCGTCTGGCGCGGCGTCCACGGGATCGTGTCGTCGTTCCCGGCGGCGGCGGGCACGGGTCGTGATCGAGCGCGTGTCTAGCGCGTCTGAGGTGGCGCGGCGGTGAACAACACGGCAATAGGGGGGCCAGGGGGTGCGTGTCCTGGCGGGGCGGCAGGTGTCCTGTGACGTCCGCGGCGTGTCCACGCGCGACGCGAGCGGCTTCCTGGCGAGATCTGGGCGCGCGATCTCCGGCGAGGCCACGGCGTCTATGGCGATTTGGTTGATGCTAGGCGACGTAGACGTGTGCGGTGGCGCGTTTTGGCATGGTGGCCAGGGTAGGGGAGGAAGGAAGAGAGGGGGAGCTCGACGAGGTGGCGACATGGCCGGCATGGCCATGCCCTAGCTTGCCCTCCTCTCTCCTTAGGGTTACTGTGGGTTAGTTATGGGCAGAGGGAACAAGGGGACCAGTAGGGTGTAATTGGGGTAGATTAGATGGGGTAGAATCACTATTTGGAATAGTTTCAAATAGTGCCATATTTGGATTTTGCAAATATTCTCAAAATTTGATTTACTTCCCATGGTTGAACAATTTGAAATGTGTGTGTTTAGATAAGTTGTATTTGACCAGAGATGATTAGAGGTGGTGGTGGAATTGTGGAATTCAAGAATTTGCAAAATTTGTTAAGTTAGAGATTGTTGACTATGTTAAAAAGTTGAATCTTTGGATGAGCATAGCTCATGATCAAGAATGATTTTGGCATGGTGATCTTTACAAAGTTGTTCACCTTGATGTTGACTTTGAAATGGTGCAAAGAGTTAGCAAGATTTGGTTTGAGAAAATTGAATGGCAAAGGCTCAAAGTAGTGACCAGATTATAATGGGCAGATTTGACCATTATTCTATGTGAGCAAGTTTTGTACTTGAACTCCATTTAATTTGTGATTCTTTGATTCCACAAGTTGTAATGAGTGTTTGGTAACATTATTCACTTAATGGTGAAGACCAGATTGGTCTAGGGTCAAAATTTAATAAAATGCCATAAAGCATATGTGAGGGTTTTAGGGTTTTTCTTTTATTTGATTTCTTTTTCTTTTTGATTTATTTATTTGGTGATCTTCTCATGATCACCTTAGGGTTTTAGAGCATAGCACAAACACATATTAACAATCATCATGGCATATCACTCAAATGCACAAGTCCTAGGCAGGGTACTATATGCAACAGAAAAGTTTTTGTTGGTTTGAAATTTTGATCTCTGGAATTCTTCTAATTTTCTTTTATTGAAATTTGGGATGTTACAGGTACCAACACATTTTTAAAAAATACTAGACCACCTAAGATGGAAAATTTCCCAACCGGTGTATGTGGAACTTTTCCGTCCACCCCTCATGAAAAAGACAAATTCCTGCCGAATCGGTGGGAGGCCTGTCAGATTGGAACTACATGTATATGATATAATGCTCATGAATTTTTGGAAAAATCATTCTTAGGTTCAATATATGATATAGATGTCATATTTGGATTCCTCTCATTTTTTTAAATCGATTTAGACATATTATTTGTGATATTCTGATTTACGGATTTAGATATATTAATTATTCCATATTAATAGAAAAGGTTTATTGTCCAGTTGAATTCAATATTAATATACTTATTCTCGTAGTTTATGTAGGTAATTGTTTAGAATTCAAAAAAATAAAGATGTGCAACATCAAGGAATATGGGTTAATAGTATTGATATGGTATTATTATCAACAAGGTGTCATTTTTTTCATGGAAGCTAGTCTAAATGGAACCGAGAGGTTAAGCGTGCTAGGGGTGGAGTAGTGTGATGATGGGTGACTGACCTGAAAGTTTGACCACGAGTGGAATTTGACCTAATATTAAGTGTAGTTAGAGTTAAAATGGTGCATGTGAGAGATTAGAAAAATTTGATTTTCTTTTGAAAAAATTCAAGCTAGTATTACCAAACGGCTGTTATTTCTATGCTGACGGCATCTGTGTCGACAGCCAGTTTGTGCCGATGGCAGCTTTATCTATGCCGAGACGTTATTGTGTCAACGGCAGGGTGCCGACGGCTGCCGTCGGCATAAGCTTGTGCGGACGACAAGGCAAGTTGTGCTGACGGCATCTTGACTGGTTCCTAGTGTCAAGCTAATTAAGCTAGCTAGTAGCTACTCCAGCTACATTATTTCGATCTCCTGCATCTCGACGATCGTGTGCACGTACGTACGTCTTGGTTAGTGCAATGTACGTAGCCCACACTAGTGGAGAAGAGGCCTTTGGTCCCAAGCAAATGTCCCAGTGTAGAACCAAACCGGGTCCAATGGGGGCACTAGTCCCGGTTCGTTTTGCCCAGGGCGACCCCACAAGGTTGGAGCCTGTCTGGTAGTGGCCTTTGGACCCGGTTTGTATTACAAACCGGGCCCAAAGGGTCGCCGGCAGGGCGCGGCAGGGCGTGTCGACGTGGGAAACCTTTAGTCCCGTTTGTAATACAAACCGGGTCCAAAGGCCCCACTGGACCCGGTTTGGATTACAAACCGGGACAAAGTCTCCGATCTGGCTATATGACCTTGCCCCTGCCCAAGTGTGAGCCACACTTGGCCATTTTTTCACTTTCACAAGAGGGGTGTATTGCTCTCCTCTCTTCTTCATATGCACAAGAGGTGTTCGATGAAATGCTTAAGAGGATTCGCCACTTGAGTTTACACAAATCAAGCCACACTTAACTTGCTTTTTTCTTCTTCATCGAGGTTAACAACTTTATCCTTTTCATCTGTAATTGATAAAATGCATGTGTATATATACATCGTGATTTTCTGTAATGGTTTTTGATAATCTTAATTATATCATGCAGATGAATCGGCAATGGATGTACATTGATCGACGGTTTGACGAGTCACTTCGGGCCTGGAGAGCCATCGCCGTGGCTGAGGCAAACAAACATGGTGGCTTCACATATTGTCCATGTGTCGACTGCAAGAATATCGTAAATTACGCTCACTCGAGTGTCATTCACAGCCACCTTCTGCGGGAAGGTTTCATGCCCAGCTACTATTGTTGGACCAAGCACGGAGAAAGAGGGGTTATGATGGAAGAGAATGAAGAAGAGGAAGAGGATGATGACGGTTATCCCAATTTCCCTTAATACGATGATACTGCAGAAGGCAATGAAGACAATGAAGTAGAAGATCAAGAGGCACCAGATGAGCCTGCTGATGATGATCTTGGTCGGGCCATTGCTGATGCAAGGAGAGAATGTGAAACTGAAAAGGAAAGGTTGGCCTTCGACAAGATGATAGAAGATCACAACAAATTGTTATACCCAACTTGCGAAGATGGCCATAAAAAGCTAGGCAGCACACTGGAATTGTTGCAATGGAAGGCAGAGAACGGTGTCACTGACTCAGGATTTTGAAAGTTGCTGACAATAATTAAGAGGAAGCTTCCAAGGGGTAACGAATTGCCCGCCAGTACGTACGAAACGAAGGTTGTCCGCCCTCTAGGATTAGATGTGCAAAAGATACATGCATGCATTAATGATTGCATCCTCTACCGCGGTGAGTACGAGAATTTGGATGCATGTCCGGTGCACTGCATTGCGGTATAAGATCAGACGAGATGACCCTGGTGATGTTGAGGGCGAGCGCCCCAGAAGTTGGGTTCCCTGCAAGTTATGTGGTATGCTTCTATAATACCACGGCTGAAACGCTTTGTTCGAAATAAAGAGCATGCTAGGTTGTTGCGATGGCACAAAGAAGAATAAGAAAGACGTGATGTTGAGGCACCCTGCTGATGGCTCCCAATGGAGAAAATCGATAGAGAGTTCCCAAACTTTGCACAGGATGCAAGGAACTTAAGGTTTGGTCTAAGTACAGATGGCATGAATCCTTTTGAGAGCAGAGCTGCAGCCATAGCACCTGGCCTGTGACTCTTTGTATATATAACCTTCCTCCTTGGTTGTGCATGAAGCGGAAGTTCATTATGATGCCAGCCATACAAGGCCCGAAGCAACCCGGGAATGACATTGATGTGTACCTGAAGCCATTAGTCGAAGAACTTCTACACAGCTGTGGTCCCTAGCAGGTGTACGTGTGTGGGACGAGCACAAGCAGGAGGAATTTGACCTAAGAGCGCGCTGCTAACCATCAATGACTGGCCTGCTCTTGGTAACATTTTCAGGGCAGCCAAACAAGGGATACAATGCATGCACGCACTGTTTACATGAGCTCGAAGGTGATTATTTGGAAAAAGGTCGAAGGTCGTGTACCGGGGCATCGTCGATTTCTTAGGATTACCCATCCCGTAAGAAAGAAAGGCAAGCATTACAGCGGTGAGGCTGATCACCGGAGGAAGCCTCCCCATCGTGATGGTGTTGATATATTTGGTATGGTCAAGGATCTAGATGTAATATTTGGAAAGGGTCCTGGCGGACGGTCTGTTCCGAATGACGATGCCGGACACGCGCCCATGTGGAAGAAGAAATCTATATTTTGGGATCTACCCTATTGGAAAGTCTTAGAGGTCCGCTCTTCAATCGATGTGATGCACGTGACGAAGAATCTTTGCGTGAACCCGCTAGGCTTTCTGGGTACGGGAAGACAAAAGATACACCAAGCACGGGAGGACCAGAACGTTGGAAAGACCCCAAAAATCTGCATGAGAGAGTTAAAGGACGTCATTTATCCAGCTACGCTCTTACAAAAGCAGAGAAGGAAATATTTTTTGAATGTCCAGCAGATCAAGTCCCGTCTGGCTTCTCCTCCAATATAAAGGGAATAATAAATATGGAGAAGAAAACATTCCAGAACCAAGTCTCATGACTCACGTGATAATGACACAGTTGCTTCCGATTGCATTGAGGGGCTTCTACCGGAAAATGTTCGACTGCCCATTGTGAAGCTATGTGCATTCCTCAATGCAATTTCTCGGAAGGTAATAAATCCAGAAATTCTACCGAGGTTGCAGAATGATGTGGTCCAATGTCTGGTTAGTTTTGAGCTGGTGTTCCCACCATCCTTCTTCAATATTATGACACATCTCCTCGTTCACCTGGTCGATGAGATTTCCATTCTCAGTTCCCGTATTTCTACACAATATGTTCCCCTTCGAGAGGTTCATGGGAGTCTTAAAGAAATATGTTCATAACCGTGCTAGGCCGTAAGGAAGCATCGCCAAGGGCTATGGAAAGAGGAGGTCATTGAATTCTGTGTTGACTTTATTCCCGACCTTAAGCCGATTGGTGTTCCCGAATCACGCATGAAGGGAGACTAAGTGGAAAAGGCACGCTAGAAGGAAATCAATGATATGTAGGGACGGAATTTCTTTGACTCAAGCACACTACACAGTTCTACAAAGTTCCACCTTGGTGGCTCCGTATATCGGTGACCACAAGAACTTTCTACGCTCCCAGGGGCAGTCGAACGATTGGATTAGACGTGAACACATGTCGACTTTCTGCGGTTGGTTGCATAAACATCTCCTGAATAACGAACATATTGAAGATCAGCTGTACTTGCTGGCCCAGACACCATCTTCGACTGTAGTGACTTTCCAAGGGTACGAGATAAATGGGAATACATTTTACACGATCGCCCAAGATAAAAAGAGCACCAACCAAAACAGTGGTGTCCGATTTGATGCAATAATGATTAATGAATGAAGGCCCAAATGACACATATTATGGTTACATAGAGGATATATGGGAACTTGACTATGGACCTTCTTTTAAGGTCCCTTTGTTTAGGTGCAAATGGGTCAACAAAACAGGAGGCGGGGTTCAGGTAGACAAGTTGTATGGAATGACAACAGTGGATCTCAACAATCTTGGTATAGAGACGAACCATTCGTCCTAGCCAAGGATGTGGCCCAGGTTTTCTATGTGAAGGACATGTCTACCAAATCAAGAAAAAGGAAACATAAGGAAACAAATACATCAAACGATGAGCCAAAGCGCCACATAGTTCTTTATGGAAAAAGAAACATCGTGGGAGTGGAGGACAAGACAGACATGTCAGAAGATTATAATAAGTTTGATGAAATTCCACCCTGAGTGAACATTGATCCAAGCATCAAGTTAAATGATGAAGATGCTCCATGGTTAAGGCCGAAGAAGATTAAATGATGAAGATGCTCCATCATCAAGTTAATTGTAGAATGTTCATGGCACAAATGAGTATCTCAACATGGCAATCAATTTAATTGTATGTAAGATATTAAAAGTGGAGATTTCCCAACCCTTTCCCCAACAGTACTGTTAGAGGAGATGTAGTCGTCCAGGGGCTTGCAGGAAAAATTCCGAGGAGCAACTTCCGAAGATGCCGTAGGGCGTGTGCACCAACGACATCTTCGAGAAGCTGCGCCACGGGAGATTTCCCAAACCTTTCCCCAACAGTACCGTTAGAGGAGATGTAGTCGTTCACGGGCTTGCCGGGAAATTTTTCCGAGGCACCGCCTCCGAAGATGCCGTAGGGCGCGTGTCCACCAACGACATCTTCGAGAAGCTCGTGTCACGGGAGATTTCCCAACCCTTTCCTTCATCCATGGGAATGAAACTCGCTTGGCTTGTTGATCTGCTGCAAGGCGTATCGATGCTCCTTTTATAGGCACCGCACCTCTTCTACTTTGTCTTGTTCTTCGACAGGGGCATCGTGCGCTACATGCTTTATCTCATCGAGCAAGCCCACCCATGCGTTCTTATCCTGCCGACATCTTTAGTCCCGGTTGTACCCACCAGCCGGGACTAAAGGTTACCCACACGTCCTTATCCCACCGACAGCTTTGTTAGATGACAAAAAAGGATCTTTCGTCCCGGTTGTACCCACCAGCCGGGACTAAAGGTTACCCACACGTCCTTATCCCACCGACAGCTTTGTTAGATGACAAAAAAGATCTTTAGCCCCGTTGTACCCACCACCGGGACTAATGTTTTCGGCGCCACCGTTTCCCGCCATTTTTCTTCCCGCGCTTCCACCGCTTCCCGCCTCCGTCCTCCCGCAATTTTTTCACTATATATATGATGGCTTGGCCTCCATTTACATATCACATCTACACTCATATCTGCAAACCTCATCACTCTGTCCCATGGCTTCCATCGTATCTCTAACCCTCCGGGAGGCGGAGGCGCTTTGCGCGTCGAACTACCCCTGCCCGCCGGGCTACCGCGTCCCGACCGGCTGGTTGCTGAGCGTCGGAGGCGTACCGGTCCCTCCTGTCCCTCTAGGTGTGGCGCGCGAGATGGCCATCACGAACCACTACTACTTCGAGCTCACGCAGAGCAGCGGAGGAATCCCCAGGGCATCCCGACTACTTCCCAACTTGGGAAAGCTTCTTCATCAATCGACGTGAGAGGGCGCTGCTGCACGAGAGGGCGGCCCGCCTCCTTCACTTCAACGAGGCCGGCCGTCGGCTGTGGTGGCGCGGCCGGACTCTCCAGGGCGTCATGGCCCACCGTGGCCCCCGCCTGTGCTACCCTCAGTCCCAGCCCACGCGTGCTCTCCCGCCGAGGTTCGACACCGCGACCCCGATGCCAGCGACGATGATGACGGTGACTACGACGACTACAGTGGCGAGTACTATCGGGCTAGGCACGAGTATGACTGAATGACTCGAACAGTTGAATCTGGCCATATGTATCTTAATTAATTTTCAGTTGAGCTCTGTACTTTAATTCCATGTATCCGGCGGGAAACTTTTCTCATCATCAGCGTCTGCCACAACGACTTTATTGAAAATACAATTAAAATATATAAACAACTAGTAGTCCCACCAAGGGTCGTTGTCGGCCCAAGTTGTATTCGGTTGTCGAGCTCGAACACGGTGGTGGCCGACATGGTGGGCGGTGGCAAGACATGGCGGTGACGGTGGTGGCCAGCACACGGCGGTGGCGACGGTGGCCTGTACATGGCGGTGGCGGTGGCGGTGGCCAGTACACGGCGGTGGCGGTGGTGGCCAGTACATGGCGGCGGCGGTGGGCCAGACATGGTGGCGGCGTGGCCGCACATGGCGGCGGCGGTGTGGCCGCACACCGGTGGCGACGGTGGCTCATACATGGCGGTGGCGGTGGCCAGTACACGGCGGTGGCGGTGGTGGCCAGTACATGGCGGCGGCGGTGGTGGCCAGACATGGTGGCGGCGGTGGCCGGACATGGCGGTGACGGTGGTGGCCAGTACACGGCGGTGGTGGTGGCGGTGGCCAGTACACGGCGGTGGTGGTGGCCAGTACACGGCGGTGGCGGTGGTGGCCAGTACACGGCGGTGGTGACGGTGGCCTATACATGGCGGTGGCGGTGGCCGACACGGCGGTGGCGGGACAAGACATGGCAAAGGCGGTGGTGCAGACATGGCGGCGGTGGTGACATATGGTGACGGTAGGTGGACATCACGGTGGTGGTGGCGGTGGCGCCGCGGCGGTGGCGGCTGACATCGGTGGCGGTAGGCATGACACGGCGGGCGTGTGGTGGCCGTGACACGGCGGTGGCCTATGGCATGGGCGGTGGCGACATCGGCGGTGGTGGCTGCGACAGCGGCGGTGGTGGTGGCTGTACACGCGGTGGCGGTGGCAAGACACGGCGGCGGTGGTGGCGGACACGGCGGTGGCGGTCAGACATGGCGTACGGCAGGGCGATGGCGGTATGTGGCGCGTGCTGCGGTATCGCGGTGGGGCGACACGGCGGGCGGTGGTGGCGGTAGTACACGGCGGTGGTGGTGGGGCGGTGGTGTTGGCGATACGGCGGTGGCGACGGTGGCCTATACATGGCGGTATATGGCGTGGCCGTGACATCGCGCGGCGATTGCGGCCTATACATGGCGGTATGTGGCGGTGGCCGGACATCGGCGGTGGCGGGTGGCCAGACATGGCGGCGTGGTGGTGGCGATGATGGCGGCGGGGCCAAGACATGGCGGTGACGGTGGTGGCCAAGACACGGCGGCGGTGGCAAGACACGCGGTGGTGGTGGCCGTACACGGCATGGTGGCGGCCAAGACACCCGGAGGTGGGTGGCTGAGACACTGGTGGCCTATACATGGCGGTGGTGGCCGCGCACAACGCGGTGGCGGTGGTGGCCACGGCGCGGCGGTGGCGCGCGTGGAGCGCGGTGCCGCAAGTGGTTTTTTTTTATTTGAAATAAGGCGGGAACAAAAAAATTTAAAAATGGTCTTTAGGGCCTAAAGGCCTTGCGCGCAGCGAAACCGCAGCAAAATGGCTTAGTCTGTTTAGACACAAACCGGGACCAAGGGCTCTTGGTCCCGGTTGGTGCCACGAACCGGGACCAAAGGGGGGTGGTGTATAACTGCATCGCTTCGTCTCCGCGGAGATCAATCCCGCGGAGACGAAGCCGCAGACGCGCAGACGAAGCCGCCAGGCTGCTGCTCCGCCGCGCGCTCACGCCGCCGCCGCCCAACTCCCGCGCCCGCGCCGTAGCCACCGCCGTTCGCCGCCACCGACGCCGTCCTCCGCCGCCGCCGACGCCACCTCCCTCCTCGCGCGCCGCGCTCCCCGTCTTCGCGCGCTCGCCGACGCCCGGCGCCCGGCAGCCGCTGTCGGCGCTTCTCCGCCGCCGCTCTGTCGCTTTCCTCTCCACTGCGCGCGTCGCGCCGCGTCGCGCTTTCCTTTTTCTCATCGCGCTGCTGACGCCTCGATTCTCCGCCGGCGCCAAGCAAGGTGAGCCCCCGGCCACACCCTTTTTTTTAAGTTTTTTAGATTGTTAGATTATTGTTACTATTAGAAATTGTTAGATTTTTAGATTTTTAGAAATTTTGGATTATTGTTAGTATTAGAAATTGTTAGATTTTTAGAAATTGTTAGATTATTGTTAGTATTAGGTGTGTTAGTAAAATTAGTTAATGTGTTAGGTGTTAGTAAAATTAGTGTGTTAGTAAAATTAGTTAATGTGTTAGGTGTTAGTAAAATTAGTTAGTGTGTTAGTAAAATTACTGTTAGTAAAATTAGTTAGAAAAAAGTTAGAAAAGTTACAAAATAGATTCATTTGTGTCGGCGCCGCCCCCCGCGCGCGCCGACGACTTAGACCGTGGCGGTGCCGAGTCCGTAGCGATGCCGCCGCGACATAGACTTAGGGTCGCGAAATAGCGAAAGAGCGAGCGAGGAGGAGCGCCGAGTCCGTGGCGGTGCCGGTACTGCCGGCGCCCCTGCCGACGCCCCCATAACAGGGTCATTCAATTCCCGCTGCCCCCTTACGCGGTTGTGCCGGTGCCCCCTTACGCTGTTGCCGGTGCCCCCCAAATAGAGGATGTCGTGCCGGCCCCCCCTTACGCGGTAGTGCCGGCGCTCTTGTCGGCGCCCCCCAAATAGAGGATGTTGTGCCGGCGCCCCCTTAGTGAAGTTATTTTATTTAGCACAATATTATGATTTTTTTATTTATGTTGGTACATATATATATGATTTGTTTTCGTAGCTACGATGCCGCGACAGCCGCCGCGCCGTGGTCTGACTCTTCTAGAGGAGATGCAGCAGCTGGGGGAGGTCCGGGACTGGGCTCCGCCGGTGGCACTGGGAGGTCTTAGCTTCCGGGTCGCGCACCTTGGTGCGGAATCCGGGTCCCGTCGTCGACCCGGATATTCTTTGGTGGAGGTCTTATGGGCCACGGTCGCCAGAGGGAGCCGGCCCCGGAGGAGGTAGCTCAGCGCATTGCGGCGGAGGACGAGCACGTTCGCCGTTATATGTATGCGTTAGACAACATGTATAGGACCGGATGGAGCGTTATGCAGGATCTCATGTTAGCTATGCTCCCGTGACTGTTCCGTGGCTTTGGGTGTTCACCCGGCGCGGCTCAGGTCCCGGTCGGCGCGGTTGAGAGGTTGTAGTATTGATTGATGTATTAGGGTTAAATAAACATGAACCCGATCTATGTATGCATGTAACTGCACTATCTGCTTTCAGCACTATATTATTGATTTTCAGTTTTCTGCATTATCCTTAATTTGATCATATGATGGTTCCTATATATAGCTTGCAGGTCGTTGTAGAAAGCATGGAGAGAGATGAAACTCAAGAAAAATTCATGGCTGACCTCATAGCCAACGGTACTCTGGATGATCGCGACGACGACGTTAATCCAGATGATGGCGGTGACGATGTCACCGCAACTTTTTTGAATGACTCCGGTGAGGGAGCGGAGAATATTGAGGAAGAAGATCCTAATGGCGCCGGTGAGGAAGAAGATCATCATAATGGCTCCGGAACCGTAGTTATCACCCAGGTATATAAATTAATTAAGCCGCTGTTGATCGACTAGATGCATTAACTAATTAAATTGTACTGACTATGAATTATTTCTTTTTAGCCCTCCGGATCGAGCACTTCTTCTGTAAAGTCGAGGAAGCGAGGCCCGGCCAAAAAGTTGGACGACGGTGTTAGGCACGACATCACCCACATCGCTAAGGATGGTAAACCGATTGCTCCAGAGAAAGGTGCAAAGGCATTTATAGCTCAATGCGGAGTGCTTGTTAGGGACCACGTCCCGATCACCGTTCGAGAATGGAACAAGCCAAAGGGACTAGTGCTGTCTGCAGAGGAAGAAGCTCAAGGTCTTTATATCGATGATGTAGCCAAAAACAGCATTCTGACCAAGCTCATGTCACATTTCAACATAGTACCCGAAGAGGGGGTGCCGCTGAAAAGGCCAAGATGGAGCATGCCCTCACCGAGTTTGCCAAGAAGAAGATGGCCGAACTATTCAAGAACCACAAGAAAAGATTGCGAGCCTTATCAAGAAAAAGAAGACTCGGACAAAGGAGAAGAAAATCACTCGGGACGAATTCGTGAAGTACACACGGAGTCGAAGAATTTAAGAAAAGGTCGGAAACAAATAAGGCAAATGCTGCGTTGAAGAAATATCACCAAATTCTGGGTCCAGGTGGATACAGGGCTAACCGTCCTAAGTGGGAGGCAACTGAGGCGGAACTGACGGAAAGGGATCAGATTAGGGACACACGGTTGGATCGAACGGTGTAAGGAGTGGTTCTACGGGATTGGGGAACGTTGCATCCAGAAACAGGGAAGTGCATCTATAAGAAAGCTCATCTGAAGTTTCCCATTGAAGCCCGGGAAAAAGCACATAAGGACGTGGAGGAGGGGAGGTTCCAGCCCGATAGAGAGAACGATGAGCTGACACGCGCCCTTGGGAACAAAGAACACGGCGGACGAACACGAGGCACGAAGGCTCCGTTCCGTGAAATTGGCTTTCCTGCGGAAAGGAAGAGATTTCCTGATAAAAGCCATGAGAGGAGAAAGGCAAGGGAAACAGACCGCATAGCGTCCTTAGAGGAGGGTTTTACCACCATGCAAGCCCAATTAACCATGGTAACCCAAGTACTTACATCCCCGATGGCTCGGTAGGCTGTAGATCCTGCGCCATTGCTCAATGCCCTCGTCCCGCTGCAATCTCAACAACACCGGAGAAGCAGCGTAGCTTCCTCTCAGCAGGCTGATCATATTAATGATGAGGTGGTCGAGCCTCCTCGCTACCCTCCCGTGGATGATCTCACTGAGAGCCGTCCTTGTGAGCTGCATGTTAAAGTTTTCAACCTATCCTTCAAGGCGGCGGTCGGCATCTTCTTACCTACAAGGTCTTACCATTGCCGTCCGGTCCAAGATGACTTTGTTGTTGTGATGGTGGATGAAGTGTTGAGAGATTATGAGGGGATGGTGCTTGAGCACCCTGCAGGTGAAGATGGGGAAATCAAAGAACTGGGAGAAGCCCGTAGAACCACCGTGCAATGGAGGAAGGAGAACATTGTGTTTCCAGGTGAGAACCCACCAAGCAGGCCACCTCCTCCGCCTCCTCCGCCACCTGCAGGGTCTCCTCCGCGTGATGAGTCTCCTCCGCGTGATGATTCTCCTATGCGCGATGATGATTCCCCTATGAGCAGTCTCCTCCGCGTGAAAATACTCAGCCGCCTCCTCCTCCGGCCAGAGACTCCGCCGCCTCCACCTAAGCAAAAGAGGAAGCTAACCGCGGCACCTCCTACAGCTCCGAAGAGATCATCAACTCCGATGAGGGCACAGACTCCAGAGTTGTTACCACATGAGCAGACTGAAGAGCAAAAGGCGTTTCTTGCGCCGAAGAAGATGTTTATTAAACCGCAAACAATGAAGCACTTTGCCGAGACGAGAATGAAGAGACCTGAGCTGAGATCTGATTATGACCGCTCTCTTGGACAGTCCTATAGAGCGAGCAAAGAAGCAAAAAAGTCGCCCAGCTTGGACAGCAGGACAATCAGGCCATACCCCACTTCGTCGTGCAGCCCTATGATGATCCAGAGATGGCATCGTTGATCGAACGGGAGGCTAGAGCTCAGGGAGCATCAATTGAGTACGAAGATTACTATCCAACGGCTCAAGTGGTAAACAAGTATAGATACGGAAAAGATCTCGTCAAACCTGGCGAGCTCGCGCGTCTAGGGACTCGGATGCGAAGGTTGCATGACTGGTACTTGAAAGCCTGTCGAAGAGGTGATCGCTACCTCACGGTGTATCTTAGAGATGAGCATTACTTCCGGGGGTCGAGGAGATAAACCTTGAGTTAGAAGAACTGTTTCAGTTATTCAATCAAGACGCCCTCGACAAAGCTGTCATCTAGTTAAGTGATTTATTTATGTAATTAAGTCTGTAGCTCAGCGCTCATTCATTTGCACTAACAATTATCCTCACTATATTCTTTGTGTACGCTATATATTTAATTATGCAGAATGAAGAAGCTCGAATGCAAAAGAGGCAAGCTCCTACCGCTGGGGTTCATGGACCCAGACAGTTCATGAAGTTACGGTTCGAGACTTCGCCAAGGACACAGAGGACAACATGGTAATGTTTTTAGTGAAGCAAGCAAACAAAGAGGAAATATTCTTTCCTGCAACTTCAAGTGAGTGTTATATATAACATACATTATGCTTGTGCAGCTTCCATTTCCTAATCATTGAGCTATGCTTGTGCAGATTCCACTTTATTCTCCTTATCATTGATCTTCACAAAGGAGTCGTAAAGGTCATGGACTCGAAACGTAAAGAATATGCGGAATGGGCGGACATGGCTGTCATCCTTCGAGGTAATTTCAATCAATTTCGTATTGGCATCTTCATCTGTTCTAATTCGACGATATCATCAACTAATCAATAACTCATTTACTCATTATATTTTTTGCCGAGGCAGGAAACGGTTCATCACTACTGTTCCGGGTAAATGGAAACCGGAGCTTACATTTGAAGATTACCCTGTAAGTAGTACTATATATATAGCTATGTCCGTGAAACTCTATGTATGATATTTACTTTCAATACGATGCTTGATTATTAGTTTGATCGAACTATTTTTTCGTAAAGTGTATGTGGCAGGAACGTAATAACTTATGTGGATACTACGTCTGCACCTTCATTCGTGACATGACCTGTCCCAAGGGTGGGGATGCCCAAATACATGACACTCGTGTATGATAACAAATTCTCACAATTATCTTAATTAGTACCATCTATTGTATTGATTTCCATTCATATATTGATCTCCTTTTTTAAATATAGATGATACGCCTGCGGGACACTCTCATAACGGAGGATCAAATACGAGCAATTCAAGAGGAACTCGCGGGATTCTTTCTTACCGAGTGCATAACCCCAGGTGGAGAGCACTATGCGAAGGTCATAGCTAGGTGTTAAGCAACTTTGTAGAAGCTAATAGATTTAGTAAAGAGATCCGACTTGATATGCATGCATTACGTGTACTGTTGACGATGTCTATATATATTCACGACGATTGTTTGTGGTTTCTTGAATGATATATATGCATTGCTGAAACTCAGAACGTCCTGTTTTTCTGCCGCGCAGCAAACGCGCGCACCCTAAAACCGTGCCGCGCAGTGGTAAGAATTTCTGCGCGTGAGTACGTGCCCGGTTCGACCACGAACCGGGACCAGCTTCCACCGTTGCTCCCCCGCCGCACCACATGGCGCAGCTTTTAGGCCCGGTCCTTTAAACCGCTAGAAGGTTGCTTCGCCACATTTCTCTGTGCAACCTCGATCGTGTACGTAGTGGAGCATTGCATGTGTTCCACTAGTGCGTGTGTTGTCTTACCTGGTGGGCGGGTGTGATTTGGTTGGTATTACGTTAATGGAGCAGGGATGATGGGGAGGCTGTGCGGGAGACGGCCGCGGGCGGAGACGCGCCACGCAGTGTACCGCGGCGTGCGGTTCCGGGCGGGGAAGTGGGTGTCACAGATCCGAGAGCTGCGCAAGTCCACCAGGATCTGGCTCGGCACCTACCCGACGCCCGAGATGGCCGCAGCCGCCTACGACGCCGCCGCATTGGCGCTGCGGGGCGCGGGCACGGCGCTCAACTTCCCGGACGCGGCCAGGTCGCGCCCGGCACCGGCGTCCATCTCCGCCGACGATGGCCGGGCCGTGGCGGCAGCGGCCGCAGCGGCCGCCGCAACGACTCATCGGAGCGACCAATACTGCCATCACGGTGATCAGCTGCGCGGCCGCGAGCAGGACCGGCGCCGTGACGACGTGATGGGTGTCGTGGATGACGACGACGTGTTCGATATGCCGCGGCTCATGGTGAGCATGGCGGAGGGGCTCATGATCAGCCCGCCGGCGCTGGTTCCGACGGCAGCGGACGGTGGCACTGCAACGTCGTCCTACGCGGAAGCTGAGGATGAGGACGGCGTGAGCTTGTGGGGTTACTCCTGATTGATTGATCACGTAACTGGAGATAGTGGAGGAGGGTATGACCGTATGAGTAAGACCGATCGATGGGGATGACATGACCCTCCTGGTGGTGGAGATGTGGGATCGCCCGTGATGTGGACGGAGGAATATGTGTTGGCGAGACGTATGTACGTACGTAGCATGGATGTGAAATGGACAATGAAGACACAACGCACCCATACAGACTTAAAATGTTCAAACGATGTAATGTTTAAACAAGCACGTAGAATAAAATACGATATGTCTAAATCTCAGTCAACTTAGATTTAACAAAATCTCAATTAGGTGACCCCGTCCAAGCCTCTCAAAGCAAATTCAGTGATCTGGATATATTTCTCGGTTACAACCTAGGTGTAACTAGAAAAATCTCGGTTGCAATCCATTTGCATGGATATCCAATGATTAAGAAGCCAACTAAGATTTATTAAATCTTAGGAGCCTTAGAATTAGCGATTCCAATAAAATATGAACATCTACGATACCGAATTCATACTATTAGGTTTATCATGATATATATGGCCATATGATATATATTTGTTATTATCTTCACGATATTTATATATTCTCTTTGTGAAAAAAATATTTAATATTGTAGACACAAATAATTTTCTCTGTAACTTGATCAACCTTTATATATTTTGACTTAAATTTTTTTTACACGTGCCATTTTCTTCTTGAAATCATTTTAGTCTGAGTGCATGGTGTTTATTTTGTTAATACAAAGCAATCATACAAAATTTTGGATGGTTCGAACAAAAAACAACAAATGTGATACCTTTCTAGTGCCCCAACCTCCATGCTCCAACATATCCATTCTCTGACCAACACACGTCTTGACCGATCATTAGCTCGTTGTCCTCGATGTCGACTTTTTTCTTTCAGGAAATAGAGCTTCAATGATCGAGGATAAGGGAATAATAGTAATATATCTAGAAGATATTGGTACAAATGGAGGCCAAGCTACATGTAGCACTTTATTTTTCAAAATCATATTTACAAGTTTTAATAAATTTATGAAAAATCCTAGATGTACGGAATGATGCATACCAAAAATGTGCAAAATCTCCATAGGAACTACTTTAAATTGTAGGTTACTCAATCAAGACAAAATCTAACAATGCAGTATTCACTATACTTCGATCCACATTATTATCATTTCTTTTTGCCTGGAATATAAATTATTATGTATTGAGATTTTGCACTTTTCGAGTATACAACATTAGCTGCATCCAATATGTTTTCAAATTGTTTTTTTTTAATTTATAAATATGACTTCGAATTTTTCTAAATAAAAGGGGTACACGTAGCTCGGCCTCTATTTGGACTTTCCGTATATCACATCGCTTTTCTTATTTTCTGAAATATCACAACTAAAATATATTATTCTCTGTTGCAAAGATCATTAGCTATTGTTTATATCAAATGTTCTTCAGCTTTAAGAAACTATCAACAATATTTTGTATTCTCTATTCATTCTTCCTGCTTCTTTTGCTTGTCACATTCTTATTTTTCCTGTTATATTTTCATTCCTCTTCCCATTTAATTATATGGTATTTATTTGCTCGCTTTTGTTTATGAAAATAAAAACTTCAAAAGTATTTATTCTTCTTTGGATCTTAAGTCTTTCAATATTTTCATTGTTTCACTTGTTCTTCTTTGTATTTCTAAAGTTGAGAATTAAAAAAAAAGTTTCTTTGAACTTTGTTGGCATCTTCTTGGTTATCTATTGGCTTCTCTTGGTTCTTCTATTCATTTTTATTATGTAGCTTTGTTTTCTTGCTTACCTAAAAAAAATTAATTATAGAAAAAATATTTTTATTTGGTCCTTTTTTCCATTGTTTGTTTTTTCCTCTCGCTTTGTGTTTGGCTTTCTCAATTTTCAATGAATTGAAACATGATTTTTATTTTATTTTTCCTCTCTTGTTATGTTTAACCTTTTGTGTGCTTTATTATTATTATTATTATTATTGTTATTCTTGTTGTTATTATTATTACTATTATTATTCTTGTTATTATTATTATTATTTACAGCTTTAAGATTTAAATATCCAACTTGGTTCGAGGAGAACAACATGATGAAAAAATAGTGGTTTATTCATGAAAACAATAATATCATTTCTTTACTCATGTATAGAGTGATGGTAGTCCAATGTAGCCATGTCTTCATACGATTGCAGCTTACCAATTCTTTAATCGGAGGTGGGGGTGTGGAGGGGACTAAGATGAGTATATTTCTACAAATTGTTACAAATTAAGAAGTTAGACTCCTCGATCGGTTTTCTTTTTAGTACTCATGGGTTGCCTACATGGATTGAAGCCTTTATACATTGTAAACATCCATAAGGTTACAACAAAAGGAAAATAAAATTAAAAATAAGAAAATAAGAGTGGGAACCATATTTGATAAAACACGTTAATTGGGTCGATCGTTCACGTCAGCATCGCCACCGGACCAATCTCAGTATGATATTATATTTTTAATGAATAGAACCATCGGGTAATTTCATAGTCTCATCAATTTATTTATTTATTCTTATAAATCTGATAGAAATTTATGTACAACGTCTATTTATCAAAAAACTTTGTAGTTCTAGATGCTATGATACGGTATTATATCATGATATCACTATCACCATTTTCTTCATTAACTTTTGTGTCACATCAGTTCTTGCGTATGTGGTATGCATGATCCATTATAGTCCCATTATAACTAGGGTTGTTATCCCATATTTAACTTGTAGAGTCAAATCGATTTTGCCATTTGGTTTCCTATTTGTGATATGAACTTTATCTTTCCCTTTTCCTTTCACATTGTATTTTTTTCATAACGCACAAAAAGTTGCATGTAGTTTCATTAAGATGGAACAGAATAGTATTTAGAGGTCGTGGGGCAAGGTGAAGGGTTTTAAAGGCCAAGGCATGTCGAATGCAGCAAAAGGTGTTCTGGTTAAACCTGACCTGCAAGCGGTGCATGCATATACGATGAGTTGTTAACAATTTACCAAGCGACAATGCAGGAAGCTCAGTTCAGTCTCCTCAAACTTTTGGTGGGGAGAGGCCGAGGGGAAGCGGAATGTACACTCAATAGCATGGGATTGTATGTGTCAAAGCAAGGACCGTGGTGTGCTCGGATTTAGAGACCTTGAGTGTTTCAATTAGGCTTTTTTGGCCAAGCAGGGGTGGTGGCTATTGACTGACTCAGAGTCTTTGTGTAAGCTAGCTACTTCAAAAATGGGGATTTCCTGTCAGCAAGTTGTCCTAAGCAGGCATCCTTTACCTGGAAGAGCATCACATATTATAATTTATAAGGATCTTCTTCGGTCAGGCCTGGTGCGGAGGATCGGTGATGGTTCTCGTATTAAGACTATGGATGACAAGTGGATTCCCAGGGCCAGTGCACATGATCCAGTAGGGTGCAAGCAAACTAAATACCCTGAATAAGTTTGTAACTTTCTTCTCCCGGGTGGGGGTGCCGGGGACGAACAAAAGTTGCACGATTACTTCCATCATCAGGATGTGGTGGATATTCTGAGCACGCAGGTCGGGCGCCCTGGCTCAGAAGATTTTATGGCTGGAATTACACAAAGCACAATTTGTTCTCGGTAATGTTGGCTTATCACCTTGTAACTGAATCCTCTGGGTCATGTCAGCAACATAAGGGTTGGTTAGCTCTTTGGGATACGAATGTGCAAGGAAAAGTTAAATTCCACTTTTGGAGGCTGGTGGAGAATTATCTTGCGGGGGATTTTAAGCTCAAACACCGACGAATCAAAGACAATATTACCTATGTAGTGTGTGGCAAAGAGGAGAGCTTAATGCAACGTGTTTTGAACTGCTCCCATTCAGCGCTGGTGTGGAAGTGTCTTATGGTGGAGGCGGGTGTCTCACTGGAGAAACCCCCAATACGCTTAGCAAACCATTCCGAACTCAAAGGATGGCTCTTGGATTGGATTGGGATGTCAGATAGAAAACTAGTGTCTCTGTCAATGATGATGGTGTATCTGCTCCGGTTAGCAAGAAATGATGCCCGAGAATCGAAGTGTATTGAGGTTCCTATGGAGATCACAATGAGGACTGTTGCAGGCATCGATGAATGGCTCTGTCTTCATAAATACTCCTTGTCGAAAACCAGGGTGCCGGAGAGTTGGCTCTCGCCAAGTCCTGGATGGTTCAAGATTAATGTAGATGGTGCCATCAGGTCAGCAAAAGCGAAGGGTGGCGGTGGCGTGGTGATCTGTGATCACAATGGAAACTTCGTGGCGGGAGCTTGGCATTTTTTCCCCAACGTGGCTGCTGAAGGCGCTGAACTTTTGGTGTGCAGAGATGGCCTTCAAGTTGCGAAGGATTCTCATTTGAGTCAGGTAGTTCTGGAGACGGACAATATTGAGGTGGCGGTGAAACTGAACAAAGAAGGGCTAGACCAATCTGTTTACGGCCCGTTAGTCTGCGGAATGAAGTCTCTTCTTCAGAGTGCGCTCGGTGCGGCGGACTGCAAACGAAGCGACACATAGTTTGGCAAAGGAAGGCTGCGGTAATAAGAGTTGTAAGGTGTGGTTAGGTGTAGTACCTGACATTATTTTGAACATAATTGTAACCGAAGGTCGAATATAATGAAAACACATATTTTTTCCTCTAAAAAAAGTATTTGTAGGGGTAGTTATTACAAATGCAAAAATGCAGCAACACCCGCCTCTACACTCGCTTATGACTACTCCTCCAGTCATCCCTATGCTCCGTCGTGCTCCTAGCATGCAGCCATCAGGAAAACTCCACCCACACTAAGTTGATCACTGCTAGTTCAGGTTCGTTCTTCAGGTCAAAGATCCTGTTGTTTCTTTCGAGCCATAGCTTACGACAACATGCACCATTGAGCTAGCAAGATGGAGCATGGTCTTTGTAGGGGTGGCATCGTTGCAAACCACACCACTGGCTGCATAGCTTGTTATCTGTCGTAGGTGTGAATACCTACAAACCATGTGCGCTTCGTACCTGGAACCAAACAGCTCTCACAAAGGGACACATTGGACCATAATACGGTCAATGGTCTCAGTACCTGATCACGGAGTGGGCATGACCTAGGGCCAGGAAGAACTGCTCTTTAAGCAGTGCCCAACAACTCCGGAGTATCTTGGCATAGCCAGCAGCAATGGAGCCTGGAAGTAGGCTTTGTACGTCTTATGAACTGATCGAATTAGGTCTGGGGAATTTTTTGAGGCGCTGAGACTACCAATCTAACGATCATTCCCGCGTAGGGTGTTCGTCCCTGATCCTGGCATACATTGGGAAGCGGACAGAAATATTGTAGTACTTAGAGAATTTTATTCAGGTAATGGAAAGGGTGAAAATGGCAAAAAAAAACTTTACCAAAACTAGTAGCAATCATATATTTTTATAAAGATCTTCATAAATCACCAGTCTTAAGACTCTCGACATGTACTTTTCTTCTTTTAGATTTCCTTCCAACACTCAAGAAGATACAAGTTGATCGGTTTATCAATTTGGAAATTTGAATGTCCACAACTCCGGAATGTCTGATATTAAAGATTAGGATGCATCATATCTGTGTTTGCTCCGAGAATATATACATTTGATCCTTAATTGGCAGGCATACACTATACAAAGTTTAGTTGTTCATTGAATGAAGAATTACCGAATATTGTTTTTGATCTAGTGGAAGTTTAGATAATTAATATTTATACCAAAATTTTATACCTTTTATAATTGGTTTTGTAAAAAACAGTATATTTTTAATATTATTGAATGATATTAACTACATGGTTCTTTGTTATAAACTTCTAGCTTCTAAAATTGAAAGTACAATTGCCCACACTAAATTTATATTTATTTTTGTACCGTAAGTTATTTCCTTTTGTGAGGCATTGTGACTAAGAACAATTAAGCATGATTCCCTTAAATCGAGAAAAACTAGAATCTCACACAACCACGAGTTAATTTATGATGTTTGTTTTAATTCTATTGTAGTATATATGTATGCATTTATGTATATTTAACATTATTTGATATCTCAGAGCATAACTATGAATCATAAGGTTCAAGAAATATCTAAATAGTTGCTTCTAGTCCATGAATAGGTGTAAACAAAAAAGACTAGTATAAAATAATTTTATGAGTAGTAAATCATCTAATGGTTAGCAAGTCGTCTTAATAGTGCGCAAATGTGTTGGATATGTTGTGTCTTGTTTAGTAATCTGCTGGACAACTGTGTTTGTTTTGAATTTTGTATCGAAATGACATCTATTTGAATAATGTTGCAGCCTCTGAAAGTGTTCCTAGGTTGGTCATAGTGGGGAGTAACTTAGACTAGTAACATATACCATGTTACTAGTCTAGGTTACTACCTTCATAGTAGGTAGTAACTTATATGTGGTGTCATGCATTGTATCATTTATTATGTTGTTGCCTTGAGGTGTGTGATGTTATGGTAACTGTTTACCACTCTCTTTCTTCATTTATTAGCATGACATGTCACCAAAATGCCTTGAGATGTGTGATGTTACTAGCTATGTTACTCCCACTATGAGCCGTCTTATAATCCCTGCAACATACCAGGAAGATCAAGCATCGTCAGCCACTGAACATGTCACACGCCAAAACAAATATCTGACCGTCCATACTTCGTAATCTAGCACAGGATATGGTAGGTGGCGAAAGAACAAAAGAATGATGCATCATAATCATCGTCTCCTCATCTCTCCCGGCCCTTTCGCCTTTCCATAAAAATCCCATAATACTGTCCTTGAACTTGAACGGGTCAACACAGGTGTGATGTGAAGCGATGGATGATGTATCCAGCAGTCAACTCCGATGGCCACTGCGGCAGTCCGGCGTGCCGCCACCTGGACTTTATATTCGTAGCAACCCGGTAATGAACCAACTAATGATGTCGTACTAACACAAAAGCTGCTTTCTGGACCTTAGATTGGCCCTCCTATGTGGCGAGTCTCGATTGGCTAAAGCCTGAAAGAGCCACTCCTTTTTGCTCCCTGTGCCTCCCAGCTAATCCCTAGCTCGGCATCGATCGAGCCAGCAGCATGGAAAAGTGAAAAAACGCGTATGTTTTCACCAACTTTGGCCGGTTCCCAGAGCTTTTAAACCCTCCTTAAGTCGGCACATCTCAGTTAACGTAGTCGAGCTAAGCTAGGTAGTCTACTGGTCTAATTGACATTGCTGTTCTGGTCACTACTCACTAGTTACTCCAGCTAGATAGGTTGCTTCGCCACATTTCTCTGTGCAACCTCGATCGTGTACGTAGTGGAGCATTGCATGTGTTGGTAGCTAGGGCGTGTGTTGTATATACCTGCTGCACGGGTGTGATTTGGTTGGTAGTACGTTAATGGAGCACGGGATGATGGGGAGCTTGTGCGGGAGGCGGCCGCGGGCGGAGACGCGCCACCCGGTGTACCGCGGCGTGCGGTTCCGGGCGGGGAAATGGGTGTCGGAGATCCGTGAGCTGGGCAAGCCCACCAGGATCTGGCTTGGCACCTACCCGACGCCCGAGATGGCCGCCGCCGCCTACGACGCGGCCGCATTGGCGCTACGCGGCCGGCGCGGGCACGGCGCTCAACTTCCCGGACGCCGCCAGGTCGCTCCCGGCACCGGCCTCCGTATCCGCCGACGACGTCCGGGCAGCGGCGGCAGCGGCCGCCTCGTCCTGGACGACGACTCACCAGAGCGACCGATACTACTGCCATCACGACGTTCAGCTGCGCGGCGGCGAGGAGGACCAGCGCCGTGACGACGTGATGGGCGTCGTGGACGAGGACGACGTGTTCGAGATGCCGCGGCTGATGGTGAGCATGGCGGAGGGGCTCATGATCAGCCCGCCGGTGCTGGGACGGACGGTGGCGGACGGTGGTACGGCGGCGTCGTACTACGCTGAAGTTGAGTATGAGGACGGCGTGAGCTTGTGGGATCACTCTTGATTGATCGATCACGTAGCTGGAGATAGTGGAGGTGGGTGTGAGTGTGTGGCTAAGGCCGATGGGTACGCCATGGCCAGATATGTGGGATCACCCGCGCGCGTGATGTGGACGGAGGAATATGTGTCGGCGAAAACGTATATGTACGTTCTGCAATGATCCTCGTACTTACCATGGGTGTGAAATGGATGATAGAGTCAAGAGACACAACGCGCATACGGACGTACAAATTCAGTGCCGTTTTCTTCTTGCAATCACGTTAGTGTGAGTGCATGTCTGCATGGTTACTACTCCCTCGGTCATAAAGTAACTTGCTAAAATAAAAAGATTCCGAACTATATAAATTAAAATGTAGCTATATACTTCCATGTCTAGAATACTTCCGTATGATCAATTTATGTCGGACGGAGATAATATTTATTTTGAACCTTATTTGAGCATGAATGTTCGAAATTTGTATCCACGCGATGAAATCTCCACCATGCATCCAAGGCAGCAACGGCGATGCTTTTCCAAAAAAAAGGTGAAAGTTGCCGGAACCCACAGCATAATTACACTGATAACTTATTTTTTCCATCGCGTGAAAAGGGGCGGAAACGTTTTACCGATTTTTTTTTCATTTTTGTTAAAGAAAGTAATCGCACAAAATTTTGGACTGTTTGAATAAAAATCCAAGGGATGTGATGCTTATCCCATGCACGCGCGCGTCTGCAGGCTCAGCATATCATACAGGAAAGATAGCTCATTCATCAACGATGGAAAGATCAATGATAGGCAAAACCCACTTTAGAGCTCTGAGCTATAGGTAGCCCTTTTTTCAAACCTTGAAAACCTTATTTAAATGGTTTATCAAGTCCTAAAAAAAAATCTTAGATGTAGATAATGATATAGTCTACCGACATACGAAATCAGGTTCCCGAAGTACCTTTTATTTTAGGATTAACAAAAATGAAAAAAATCTGATAAATTTTGGAGGTTTGAAAGTTTGCACTATTTACTACTTCAGATGTCAGACTTTGTCTTCTTGTGCAGCCGAAAATACTGGGTATTTCGAGTTCAGATTTGTTTTCAAGTTTGTAGAGTAAATTATTTTTACATCCTAGAAGTTTTTCTCCGAATTCTCTTAAACTTCAAAGCACAACTTTTGAACTATTTGAAAAACAGGCTACCCATAGCCGGAGACCTAAATGTCCGCACTCCAATAATAGGACTATATCACCTTTCCTTTAATTGCGGAAATATCGTGGCATTTTTTTGTTTTCCTTTGTGAAAATCATTAGCTATATCTTGTACTTTCTCTATTCATTAATGTAAGATTATTTAGGTATTTTAAAGTTAACTAGATACGTATTAAAACGAGGTAATAAAAACACCTAAACGCATCTAGATACATGCATTTACGAAAAAAGCTAAAAGGTCTTGCATTAATGAATGGAGGGAGTATGTTTTAATTTTTAAATAAAGGTCTATAATAAAAATCTTCTTTATTCGTTCTTCTTTTGCTTCTTTTGCATGTTACGTTCTTATTTCTCTCATTCTATTCCCATTCTTCTTCTCATTTCGGGCTTATACACTTTTCTTTATATGGCCTTTATTTACATATTTTTTAGTGAAAATGAAAAATGCAAAAGTATTTCATTCTTATTTGGATTTTTAGCCTTTGTATTTTTTTCATTCTTTCACTTGCTCCTTTGCATATCTTTCATTGATCTTTGTTTTCATTTTCTTTGTTCTCTATGAGCTTCTATTGGTTTTTTTTATTGCCTAACCATGTTTTGTTGTTTCTGAAAAATTATGAATAAGGTACATAAATTATTTTTAGTTGCTTCTTTTTAAAATTGTGGTATTATACTAAACCATAGATATTAACATAATTCGGTGTAAACACCTTTTAAAAACTTGAAAGATGTAAATGCTATCTATAGACTATTGATGTTGTCTACGAGGTTTTGAGGTACCCTGAACTTCAAAAGGAGGTCCTCTTGAGAAATTTAATCCGGCTATTGGGTTCATATGCTCCCTCTACCTAAAAAGCGTATTTTAAATTTTTTTAACGTTCCAACAAAAAATTCCACATGTACATTTAGACAATCAATGTGCGTTCGTACAGTTTCACGAAAAAATGATATTTTTATGGTCGATGTAAAAAATACAAAACATGTCTCACAAAAAGCTCATTTTAGCGCCAAGTTTTCTCCTTTTTACACAGCCCAAACAACTAGTCGATTTTTCATAGAAAGACTTTGTGCACACTAGCATGTGAAGATGTACATGTGAATTTTTCGTTTGAATTTTTGACATTTGAAAATGTATCAAAGATGTATTTTAAAATAAAGAGATCATATGCACCCAAGAGCCAAAAACTCCTGCTTGTCGAATATATATAAAAATGTAGTTATTGCCACATTGCATCTAGCTCCTCGTCATGTACCCGCTGGAGCTCATTCTTTTCTTCTTTTAATCTCATACTTGACTCCCTCTAGGTTGCCGAAGTATTCATGGCCATGGAGCTCATTGTGGAGCTCGTGCTCCCACCATAGCAACATTGTCCAGCGTTCCAGTAATGGTGGGTGCGGCAAGTACCATTAGACCGAACAAGCACTGCTCGCGTTCGTAGTTGCAAGCCAAAATCATGCGGCCGAGGTTCGGTCCCTCGAACGCGACGCGGCAACGCAAGGTCAAGCCGCACCAGCACCGCATCCTCATAGATGTGAAAATTCCGTTCGATGATGGGTCTGACCTACAAGCCGGTATCAACAGAGCAACAAAATCCATGGGTCAATTAATAATATATGCATGCTATGTCACATCCTAAATTTTTCCAAATTTCTGCATGTAAAATTAAAATAAAATTAATGTTTGTTTATTTATTTATTAGTTAAAAAGAATAAAAATATAACTTCTCTTAGTAGTTAACACATAAGATGTGCGGCGCCGTGAAAAGTAGTAATGAATAGATAGTTTTGTTTTGTGTTCAAAACTCACAAATCACAACTTTGTTTTTCATTAGTTTTAGCGTTGTTGACATGTTGGACCCGCATGGAAGAAAGCACCAACTTGATATTCATCACGGAAAAATATATACATGGGTGTTTATGCAAAAAAAAATACAAAAGCACGCTCCAGAGTGATTTTGGACCTATTTGCTCAAGTGCATATCCAATGGAAGTTGTGGTAGTAAAAGTATATATATGGCTTATAAAACTGATGCACTCATGATAGAAGGGGGCAGTTCCACTTGTCCCTCCTTGGTACCACTTGTGTGAGCAGAGTAAACCATTTACCTTCATGAAGAAAAACAATGGCGGTGCATCTTGAAAAAACACCGCGCTTTTGCGGTGAGTAGCAACGGTCCAAACATTTCTTTAGGTACAGGGGGAGTTGAGATTATCAATATATAGGGATTTTCTAATTCTCAAACTGCATAACTGATTTGGACTAGATTCGAACCAATGACCCCATTGAATGCCTACAAACATGTTTACCACCAAGCCATCGATTAACTTGTATTCCATTTGTTATCGTGGTTTATTTTATTACGAATTTTTGCACTTCACTATAAACTTTTCATACTTTTTTGTTACTTTTTATTTTGTGCATAACCAATTACATAAGATGTGTTGCTACATAGAGCAAATATGATACTCTTATCTTCATGTTGACTTTATTTACCTAGATCTTTTTGATTTATTGTTTTTATTTTTTGTAAAAGTTGCAGATACATTATTTTCAATATACTGAAGTCCTTTTATCGATTCATGCGTAAATGAGTATCCTTGTTTTTATTAGTTATTATTTGTCTAATTTTAGATGTTTACTAATTCTCGGTCGACCTAGATATAAGAGCTCTCTCGACTCTATCACGTGATTTGTGAGGTTGCAAGTGTAGCCGCTGAGTTCTTTTTAGTTGCAAATGGTGTTGCAACCGAAATTCTCCAGCTGCAAGTGAGGAGTGCAACTGAGATTTGTCGTTCCAAATGGGTCGCAAGTGCAGTTGCAACTAAGATTTTTCAGTTGGAATTGTGCGCAGTTGGAACTAAGATTTTCTAGTTGCAAGTGGGCCCAGTTGCAAGTGTAGTTGCAACTAAGATTTTCCAGTTGCAAGTGGGATCCCAACTAAGATTTTAGTTGAAAGTTGAGTTGATACTGTTATTAATTTTCAGTTGAGTATCTATTCCAATGTCACAAATCCAAGGAGGAAATTTTAGTGATGAAGCTTGACTTTGAAAAAGCTTTTGACAAAATTGAGCACACCACTATTTTACGAATTCTGCAAGCCAGATATTTTGGAACCAAGTGGATAAACTGGATTAGGGAAATTCTATCCTCTAGGACTTCTGCTGTCATGTTGAATGGAATACCTGGGAATAAATTTTATTGCAAAATAGGTGTAAGACATGGATATCATGTCTCTCCCCTGCTCTTTGTGCTAGCTGATTTTCTACAAGCCATCCTGAACAAAGTGATGAACCAGGGTGTACTATCAACACCAATCCCTTGCCATGTATGCCCAGATTTCATGCAGATGATACTTTAGTGGTGATGAAAGCCGATGCAAATCAACTCATTCTTCTAAGATCCTTGCTCCACTCATTTGCTGAATCCACTAGGTTAGTTGTCAATTACCACAAATCAAATATGATACCAATCAACATGAATGAGGAAAGATTATCACATTTTGCTGCAAAAATTAATTGTAAAAAGGGCAGCTTACCTTTTACATACCTGGGGCTACCTTTGGGTATCACAAAACCCTCCCTGGAGTACTTCATCCCAATGGTTTAAAGGGTTCAAGGAAGGTTATGTGGTATTTCAGATTTTCTTAACTATGAAGGGGAATTGGAAATGGTCAAATCTGTGTTATCATCTCTTTCCATGTTTTACATGTGCTGCCTTGACATTTCAGTGACTATCAAAGATCAAGTGATCAAATATACGAGACATTGTTTATGGAGGAAATAGAATAATGATGTGAAAGCTCAGGGGAAGCCTCTGGTGGCATGGAATAAAATAAGTAGACCAAAATATCAAGCATGTTTGGGAGTGCTGAATCAGGAACCACAAAACAAAGCCCTTCTAAGAATCTCCACAAATTTGATAATGATATGGACATTCCATGGGTTAAACTTATTAGAGAAAATTTATTATAATACTAGAAGAATGCCCAATACAATTGGAGGATCTTTCTGGTGGAAGTATCATTTAAAATTACTAGATACATAAAATTCCCATGGCCAAGTGCAACCTGGAAGTGGGAAGACAATACTGATCTCTCAGTGCATGATATCATCTCTCAAGAATTTTTATAAGATTTATTTCATCTACCACTATCACAACAGGCATTTCAAGAGTTTGAAATATTTGAACAAATTTGCACAAATGCAATGAACACTTTACAAGGAGGAAACAATGACTCTTGGAGTTACATATGGGGTACCAGTCAATTTTCAACAAAAAAGGCATATAATGTTATGATAGGAGTGAGACATACACCTGAAATTTTCTCTTGGATCTGGAAATCCTCATGTCAAGAAAAGCATAAATTCTTCTTCTGGCTGCTACTTTTGGATAGACTTAATACAAGAAACCTCCTTGCAAGAAAGAATTTCACCCTACCATCTTATTCTTGCCCAACTGTTCAATGCAATGAGGAAGAAACGCTAGTGCATCTATTTTGGACTTGCCCATTTGCTGAATTATGCTGGGATTTTGGTTGCCCACAAAGAACTCGATTGATGTCAGTTATGGATGTTTTTTATGATATCAAGAAAAAGCTGAATGTCCCTTTTGCAATGGAAATTATTATCTTAGCTGCCTAGGGGATCTAGATAATGAGAAACAACAAAATTTTCAATAATCAAGTACCAAACTTCCAGAGTTGGAAGGCAATTTACAAAAATGAGCTTAGAATGATCCAGTTCAGAATAAAGAAGAAGCATGCATAATCTTTCAGAATGGTTACAAACAAATGTGTAATTTTACTTATTTACTTCCAGACTTGTAATCTTCTAGTCTGTATACCACTGGTATATAGACTACACTTGTATGGTACTGTTATGATAATTATATAATAAAAATTGCAGTGGGATTTTACCACTGTTTAACCTTCAAAAAAACTAATTTTCAGTTGCAGGTGAAGTTGCAACTAAGATTTTTCAGTTCCAAGTGGAGTTGCAACTAAGGATTTTAGTTGCAAGTGGGGTTGCAACTATAATTTCTGAGTTGCAAGTAGGGATGCAAATGAGATTTTTTAGTTGCAAGTGGTTTGCAAGTGAGGTTGCCATTGAGATGTTTTTATATTTTTTCAGTTGCAATTGGAGTTGCAAGTGAGTTTTTTTAGGTTGCACGTGTGGCTACAACTAAGTTTTTTTTTCCAGTTGCAACGCTAGTAGTAAGAGTGTTTTTTCTCAGTTGCAAGTAAGTCCTTTTTAGTTGCATGCGGGGGTTGTAACTGAGTTTTTCCAGTTACAACTAGGATCATAACATAAAAAGTTTCAAAATGATGTTGCAACTGTATATATTTTTCAGTTGCAAGTTGGGTTGCAACTGAGATTTTACTAGTTGCAAGTTGGGTTGCAATTGAGATTTTTCCAGTTGCAAGTTAGGTTGCAACTGAGATTTTTCTAGTTGTTAGTGGGGTTGGTGAGTTTTTTTATGTTACAAATTGATGTGCAACAAAGATTTTTTTCAGTTGCAAGTGAGATTGCTGAGAATTTTAAATAAATATGGGATTTCAACTGAATTTTTTCTGATTACAAGTGGATCTGCAACTGACAAAAAATGTTATCAAATATTAAATTTGTGTCTCGTGATTTTTCCCAAATATAAGTAACAATTGAGTTGTAACTAAGATATGGTTACATAAATAGTTTGAATTTTTTAAATTGTTTTATGGGTATCATATTTTGATGCACACTATCTATTACATAAGGTAGTCTATGGTCCTAGTGGCCCATGTATGGAAGCGCAAACAGAGTAGGCAATGGCCTCACATGGGTGACATGCTTGCAACGCGCACAATGCTTTGAAGGTGGCCGAACGCCCGGACAATCTACGCAAGCAACTAGGCAAAAAAGAAAACGTTAATTTGTTGAAAGCTAGTTTAGTTCTCAGTAAACTGAGCACTAGTGAGACCCTAATATTTATACTAAAATTTTGTACTTTTAAAAACGATTTTACGAAAAAAACAATATATATTTTGTAGTAATATTGAATGATATTAATTTTAGGGTTCTTTGTTATAAATTTCTAGCATCTACGACTGAACGGTGCAGACATGCCATACTAAATTTATATTTATTTTTATACCATAAGATATTTTTCATTTCGTGAGACATTGCCACTAACAAAGATTAAGTATGATTCCCTTAAACTGAGAAAAAACAAAATCTCACACAACGACGAATTAATTTATGATGCTTGTTTTAATTGTAGTGTATATATGTAGGTGTATATGTATACTTAATATTATTAGATATCTCGGAGCATAACTATGAATCATAATATTTGAGAAATATCTAAATAGTTGCTTCTAGTAGATGAATAGGTGCAAGCAAAAAGACCAGTATATAAGAAATTAATGCTTAGTATATCATCTAATGGTTAGCATGTCATCTTAATAGTGGCCAAATGTGTTTTACATGGTGTGTCTTTGTTCAATAGTCTGTTTGTTTTGAATTACGTATGCAAATGACTTCTATTTGAACAATGCCGCAGCGTCTCAAAATGACCTTATATCCCTACCACACACTATGAAGCTCAAGCACTATCGGCCACTTAAGAACATGTCACACACCAAAACAAATATCTGACCGTCCATACTCCGTAATCTAGCACTGGATATGGTAGGTGGCAGGAGAAGAAAAGAATCATGCACCATCATCATTGTCTCCTCATTTCTCCCTTTCGCCTTTCCATAAAAACCCAGTATAATACTGTCCTTGAACGGGTCAACCCAGGTGTTGGACAACCGATATGAAGGGATGATGTATCCAGCAGTCAACTCCGATGGCCACCGCGATAACCCGGCGTGCCGCCACCTGGACTTATTCGTAGCAACCCGGTAATGGACCAACTAATGATGTCCTACTAACATCGCCGCGCACTAACACAAAAAAGTGGCTTTCGATGTAAACCTTAGATAGATTGCCCCCTCTATGTGGCGAGCCTCAATTGGGTAAAGCCTCAAAGAGCCACTCCTTTTTGCACCCTGTGCCTCCCAGCTAATCTATAGCTCGGCGTCGATCGAGCCAGCAGCAAAGAAAAGCAGAAAAACGCGTATGTTTTCACCAACTTTGGCCGGTTCCCAGAGCTTTTAAACCCTCCTGAAACCGGCATATATATCTCAGTTAACGTAGTCGAGCTAATTAAGCTAGCTAGTCTACCGGTCACTAGCTAGATACTCCAGCTAGATTGGTTAGTGCAATGTACGTAGTACATTGCATGTGCTGATTGGTCGTGTACGTGTTGTACTAGTACTGCACGGGTGTGATTTGGCTGGTGATCATTAGGTCGTTGATGGAGCAAGCGAGCTTGTGCGGGAGGCGGCCGCGGGCGGAGACGCGCCACCCGGTGTACCGCGGCGTGCGATTCAGGGCGGGGAAGTGGGTGTCAGAGATTCGGGAGCTGCGCAAGCCCACCAGGATCTGGCTCGGCACCTACCCGACGCCCGAGATGGCCGCCGCCGCCTACGACGCCGCCGCATTGGCGCTGCGGGGCGCGGGCACGGCGCTTAACTTCCCGGACGCGGCCGGGTCGCGCCCGGCACCGGCGTCCATGTCCCCTGACGACGTCCGAGCCGCAGCGGCAGCGGCCGCCGCGTCTGCCACGGCCAGCTCATGGACGAGGACTTATCGGAGCGATCAATACTGCCATCACGATGTTCAGCTGCGTGGCGGCGAGGAGGACCGCCGCAGTGACCACATAATGGGCGTCGTGGACGAGGACGACGTGTTCGAGATGCCGCGGCTGATGGTGAGCATGGCAGAAGGGCTCATGATAAACCCGCCGGTGCTGGGTCCAGCGGCGGCGGACGGTGGCACGGCGACGTCGTACTACGCGGAGGTTGAGGATGAGGACGGCGTGAGCTTGTGGGATCACTCTTGATTGATCGATCACGTAGA
The DNA here is from genome assembly GCA_030979885.1 of Lolium multiflorum. Taxonomy (NCBI): domain Eukaryota; kingdom Viridiplantae; phylum Streptophyta; class Magnoliopsida; order Poales; family Poaceae; genus Lolium; species Lolium multiflorum. The sequence goes on along the minus strand of CM061747.1, from coordinate 133,189,547 downwards.
TGGAGGTAGTGGAGGAGGGTGTGACTGAGACCGATGGCGACGTCATGACCTGGTGGGCTGGTGGTGGAGATGTGGGATCGCCCGTGATATGGACGGAGGAATATATGTGTTGGCGAAACGTATATGTACGTTGTGTGTTGAGTCCTGTACGTAGCATGGATGTGAAATGGACGATGGAGACACAAGACGCATTCAGAGATACAAATTCACTGTCATTTTTCTTCTTGAAATCACTTTTGGACGGTTAGATTTTTTTTGGATGGTTAGAAGAGCACGAAGACCCCTGCCTTGCTCTCGTGGGCGACGGTCGGAACCCTAGCCGCCAGCTAGGCGCCCAACTCCCTTCCCCTCGTCCCCTCCCATTTCTTGCCACCGTCGGACATCATCGGCGGCGGACAGCTGGGCGCTGGTTGCAGCGGGGTGCCCCCTTCTGCCTCGCTCGAGGATCTCAGCACGGGCTGAGCTCTTCGATCTAGGTGTTGTGGTGGCTGCTCTGACGGCGGCGTGGAGATCTTGTGATGGTGGGATGCATTTGAGGTGGAGGTGGCGTTCCGGGTGGTGGCTCATGGCTGGTCGTCTCGGAGGTGCCATGGTGGCCAGACGGGTTGTTGTCCCCGAGAGTGTAACATCCCAAGTTTTCAACAATAAATAAAAAGAGGAGAAATTCAAATACTCAATTTTTGCAACAAACAAAAACTTTTATTACTCATATAGTGCTACATATAGTTTCATGCATAGTATGTGCATTTTGTGTGCAATTGCCATGATGAGTGTATTAGTGTTGATCAATGATGCTTAAACCCTAAACTAAGATCACCTAACCCTAAATTGAGAAGAAGAAATGAAATAGAAAATAACTCAATTCTCCCTCACATACAATTTTGGCCAATTATTCAAATCATCACCAAAGGCCAACATTGCTTGGTCTATGGTTTGTAAAACTCTTATATAACAAAAACAAACACAAATGCATAGAAGAAACCAGATTCAAATCAAAGAAAATTTCAAATTTAACATACATATGATAATGGTCATATGACCACTTTATAAAATGTTGCCCTCTTTACACCCCTGGTTTGGAAGAATCTTAAACTAAACCACCCTAATTCTTTTTACCTCATCCAAGACCAAGTCAAGGTGAACAACTTTTCTGTTGACCATCCCTGCTGACTTTGACCAGGTTGACCAGAATAGAATTGACAAGATGTGACTTTGAAACAAAGTGTAGATGACCCCCAATTTGAAATGTTGCAAAACTTCACCAAAATGAATACCACCACCACCATTCTATCACATTATTTATATAAATGAACTCCACCAAAAAGAATTTCAAAATTCCAAAAGAAGTTTCTTGCGGCCATTCTATCAAACACCTGGCAGGCACAAACCAAATATGATCAAACCTTGCTATATCCAACAGTTTATGAGCTGAACCTTGGGTGAATCTTGTTGATCATTACCTCTCTGGTACTCCTCCATCATTGCAAGTCCTTGTTTGAGCAAGTGGAGGAATGGGGAAAACCTAATCTACACCATGTCAAACCCATGTCGGCCACCATGCTCCCTCTCTCCCTGGCTCGACCCTCTCTCTCTCACCATGTCTAGGAGCTAGCAAAGTACACGACGATCATAACCCAGCACGGCCGAAGCTCGCCAAGCCACAGCATTGGCCGCACCAAGCACGCCCATGCCTGCCCAGGACATGCCATGGCATGCCAGTGCACGCGGTGACCGCGCACTGGACGCGCCAGAGCATCGCAATGCCCCGTCACCCTCGTCCACGCCTAGCGCCCATTCCCTGCGTCGAGCATCGCCACCAGTACCCCTACCTGCTAGCCACACACAAGCACCGCCGGAAGCCCTGTCGCCGTCGACATCATCGGAGCCATGCCGCGGGTACCGTGACATGATCACCAAGCTCCCGAGCTATCCCATCGACCCCTGGATGCGTCAGCATCGCCCATAGCTCCGCCATGCTATCGCCAATCGAGTGTTGTACTCCTCTTGCCCTTTCGCACGCCGGAGCAGCCACGCTGTCGACGACCTCTCTCAGCACCCGCAACACTCCCTCTCCTCTATAAATAGAGACCTCCCGCGGCCATCTCCTTCACACCACCACGATCGCCTCACTTCACTGGTTCGCCTCGACCAAACCCGACCTCCAATCGTCGCCGGAGCAGCTCCAATTTGAAGCCGAAGCTCGCCGGAGTCCGCAGATCATTGTCGCCGATTCAAGCCGCCCCGAGCCTCGCCGCTGCTACGGACGCTCCTCACCGTCGACAACGTCGCCTCGCACCCAACAGAACACCGCGGGAACGCCGGTACGCCCTCCGACCCCTAGGCTCGCCGCCAGAGCACTGGCTTCTCGCCGGAGAAGACGATCATCGTGAGTCGTCGATCGCCCATCTGATCTGACGCTCCACGTTCGCCATACCGTTTCGGTTTTTAACTGAGGCTGACGAGTGGAGCCCACTCTGTCAGGCGGCCCGCGTGTGTGAGTCACACTGCTGGGCCGGCCCAAGTCTTTTTCGCCCGTTTAGCCCACGTTGCCTTCCCGCCAAGCCCAATTATTCAAATTCTGTTTTTCTGTTTAATTCGAATATACTTGCAGATGCTTTTTCAAATTTAAATACAACAAAATCCACTAAACCAAATTTAGTAAATTTTATATATTCGGAAATCCCATGAAATTATCTAAACAATGCCATTGGACTCACTTACAAATTAATTGTAGAATTTAAATGATAAAAATAACAAGGCAGAGCCTTTTCCAACTTCAAATAAATATTAAAAATTATCTATAAATGATTTTAAGTTGATTCCAACTCTCATAAATCACATTTGATATACTCTAATTGTTTCTACAAAAATATAACATAGTGTTTTGTATGATCATGGACTAGAGCAATATAATGGCTATGTAGCCATATCTAGTTCATTTAAACCACCTTAAATTAGTTAGTAAATGGTATGAGAGCTATTCTCTCATTTAAATTGTGAACTGAAGTAATTCAAATAGAGGTACTGACTTTGGTCTAATAAACCTCATGCTTGGTTACTTAGAGATATTAAATCATTATCATGCTAGTATTAAAATGCATGAGGTGTAGCACCCCATTTAAATTCTACTCTCAAATAATAGATATGAAGTGTTGACTTTGGTCAACTAATATTCATACCTTATTATTATTTGAAGAGATTAAATCTTAATAAGATTTAATGAGAGGAAAGTATTTTCTCCAAAATATTAAAGAGCTATAATAATAAATAATTATAATGAGAGGAAATTATTTTCCTTTAACATAAATAATTAAATCACCATGCTAATAAGATGTGATGCTAGCATAGGCTTGTGTGCAATTTTGGTGTGTTTAGCTTAGCACTTAAGTTTGTGTGGTGATCGTTATACCTTGTATTCGTATATAGACGCTAGTCTCGAGGAATACCTGAAGGAGGAAGACTACAACCAAGAGGAGGAGGAAAACTTTGACTCCTATCCCAACCAAGGCAAGCTAATACTCTTGCAAGCCCCCTTAATGCAATGCTCTTCATGAGCAAGGCACCCTTACATCTTACTTATGCTTAAGGATCCCAGCCCAGGTTTTACTTTGCTATTATTTTGAGTATTGCATTTCAAAGTTTACTTTTGATTCATGATTCACTTGGTCTAGAATAGAACAAGAGTATCAGGGTTAGCATAAGCAAATAAAGCTAGATAGCACCCCCTCATGACTAGATGTTATTGCTAAATAAATAAAATTGACTACTCTAGATGGGAACAAGGTGAAATGAAATAATTTTGAAGGAATTTGAAAATGAAAGTGACTTGAATGACTTGGTGAAAATTTGTGAAAACTGATGACTGGGTTCGGATGCGATACCTTTCCAATTATACAAGTACCCCCTCAATACTGGAATATGGGTATGGCTTAACTGGAAGTTTATATATCTTAGTATGGGTTCCCTCTAAACAAGCGTCATAGCCGAGGCTGCCTCCGTTGAAAGTGAATTGATATGAAATGACGTGAATGAGGTGAATTGTCCGGCCCAACCCTGCTGTGCTGACGGTTTGTGGGAGGCCAAGCTCATGGGGAGAGGTGCCTATACTAGGGTGTGTAAGTGAAAGGTTAGGGTTGATGATCCGCGTACTGAGTTACGAATATTCAAGGTTATTCCTGACGGATGTAATCAAATGTTGTGGCACAAGTGTGCAACCTCTGCAGAGTGTTAAAACTATTCGAATAGCCGCGTCCACGGTTACGGACGGTTGGAAAGGCCATACTGTTCCGTTGTCAGAACTTGTCTTAAAAAGAAATGGTGAACTTTGAATGGTGACTTGAATTTTGGAAACACAACTGATGTTGTGGGAATGACACTAATGTTCCCACTTGAGTTAGTCTAGTGATTCAAGCATCTTTACTAAATGTTTGTGAACTAAAACTTGGCTTTATGCAAATAACCCTAGAGCTTAGCAACCCCTAAAATTGGTAATTACTTACATTAGTAGTAGTTTGCGAGTATTTAAAGTACTCATGGCTGTGTCCCTGGCTATTCCAATGCCAGACTATGAAGAGGAGCAACCCTATGAGGATGACGGTTGACAAGACGTCTACCAAACTAGGAGGCTGCTAACGTCAAGCGTTGGCCTGTGGATAGATAGTTCCACCTACTACGACGCTTCCGCTACTTATGTGTGTTCGTTGATCGTTTAGATCAACTATTTGTGTAATATTGAATAATGTGATCTATGGTTGTAAGACATTATGTGTTGTAATAAATGATGACTCAATGGTATTCAACTGTTATGTCTCGCAACAACAATACTCCTGGGATTGCGATGTATGACATAATAGGCATCTGGACGTAAAAATCCGGGTGTTGACAGAGAGCCGGCAGCATGGGCCCTTTTGGGTCCAATCTAGACCGGGTCGTCCGAGGTTGGCGACGATCTTGATTGTCTTCTCCACTGCACCTGGCTGGTGGCGTGGGGGCAACTGGCTCAACCTGAATATATGTGGATGGTCTCGCTGTTCGGCGCGTACCAAATCGTCGACCTGCTTCATGTTGGCCTCCTTCATCCAGACGTCGACGAGTTCCAGTCTTTCTCTCGAAGATCTTTGTTGTTGTGCGCATGACGCCACTGGGTATCTAGATTGTAATTGATACGATCATGCACACCATTATCTTTGGCCGTGAAGGGAGCATCTGGGTCATCTCCCTGCTGTTGGCAACGCATCCAGAGCAGTGCCGCCAGCTGTAATGGCACCGCTCGAGCTCTCCCTCATCGCCTCGACTAGCACCCCTGATGTATGTAAAATGCATACATGAACTTTGCACTTTATTGCAATATATTACAACATATTTGCATCTTATATAATGTTATTTCCATGTTTTATGAAGTTTTAGGAGATTTTCTAAACAATCCCCCTCCTCCAGTTCTAATTTTATTTGGCAGGAAATGCCACTTTTTAGTGTTTTTGACATTACATGAGCTACTCCACTTCACTTCCCTTCATGTCATTGCATTTTACTTTATTACACTTTACTATCTCTTGCACTAGTTTTACTTCTTGCATTTTAATTTCAGCACATATAGTTTCTTGTAAAAACCTCTACAGACACACACACACACCATATCTCCTAGCTTTGCATAGAAGGCTATTTAAGTGGGTTATAGGGCTTTAGAGAATAGATAGTTTACCTTCAGCTTCTCGTGGGTTCGACACTCAAATACTTATCGAATTATACTACGGTGATCCCCTGCACTTGGGAGGTATCAAAATACTTTTCTGGCGCTGTTGCCAGGGAGCATAGCGCTAAGTTTCTATTCTTGTTTGCATTGCTAGTTGATACGTCTCAAACGTATTTATAATATTTGATGCTCCATGCTTGTTTTACACCAATTCATATATGTTTTGCTTACACTTCGTTGCAATTTTACATGATTTCCAGCACTAACCTATTAACAAGATGACACAGTGTCAGTTCCTGTTTTCTACTGTTTTTGTATTTCAGAAAAGTTGTACAGGAAATATTCTCAAAATTGGACGAAACAAAAGCCGAAGTCAATATTTTACCGAAACGAACACGAAATCTAGAGGGGGTCGAGAAAGTACCACAGAGCGGGCAGACTTGCCCTTGGCGTGGCCTGGCCTTGGCGCGCCAAGGGGGGTGTGGGCCCCACTAGGCACCCCACCGACCTAAATCATCCGCCTATTTATAAACCTTCTCGGGAACCCTGGATATACAAGCCTCCGCCAACGAAAATTTCCGTAGCTCCGCCGCCATCGCAGACAAGATCCGGCGGACAGAAGCCTCTGTTCCGGCACCCTGCCGGGAAGGGGATTTCCCCCCGGAGCCATCTCCATCGACTCCACCGCCATCTCCATCGCCGTTGCTAACTCCCATGATGAGTACTGAGTAGTTCTCCCCCGGGGCTGAGGGCTCTACCGGTAGCTATGTGGTTTATCTCCCTCTCTCCCCCATGGTGTGATCTTTATGTGACCATGAGCTTTGTAATCTAGATGTCGTTATCCTATTCAAGTGGATTTTACTATGCGTTCTCCGGAGACTCCTTGTCCCACATGTGTAAAGGTGACGGTGTGTGCACCGTGTGGGTCTCTTAGGCTATATTTCACAGAATACTTGTTTACTGAATTATAATTTGAGTTGGATGTCTATCTGAAATTGTGGTGTGTTAGTACCTCCTATGAATGCTCCAAGTGACGGAGTGGGGTGTTCATTAGTACTTGGGAATACATCTTTAAGGTTTGCTTTTGCATCCCTACACAAAGAATTAGTGTTCGTTATCCAACCGAAGAGTAGTTCAGAGTAGCATAGTGAAGTCCTTATATTCATATTCCTTTATGATATCATTGTTGAGAGTGACCACTAGTGAAAGTATGATCCCTATGCCTTGTTTCCAAACATCGAATCACCGTTCATTTATTGTTTTATTGCATGTTTACTTTCTGTCATATTTATTTCAGATTGTTATTACCACTCATATTCATCCATATCACTAGCATTTTACTATCTCTTCGCCAAACTAGTGCACCTATACATCTGACAAGTGTATTGGGTGTGTTGGGGACACACGAGACTTCTTGTATCGTAATTACACGTTTGCTTGAGAGAGATATCTTTGACCTCTACCTCCCTGAGTTTGATAAACTTTAGGTGATCCACTAAAGGGAAACTTGCTGCTGCTCTATAAACCTCTGCACTTGGAGGCCCAACACTGTCTACAAGAATAGAAGCGTGCATAGACATCAAGCTCTTTTTGATGGGGTTCGTAGCATAGAAAACAAAAAATTTCCTACCGCAAGACGAATAAAACCAATAGATCTAATCTATGGAACACCCAAGATATAATCTACAAGATCGAAGCAACGAGATGGAGATGAGACTAACCCTCGAAGATTCCAAAGCCTACGAGATTAATCTCGTTGTTGGTGTAGACGATCATCCCGTGTCGCAATCCGGCAGCACTTCCGTACTGGTCGCGCGTACGGTGTTGATGAAGCTCTTCCTCTCCCGTTCCAGCGGGCAGCGGAGGTGTGGTAGATCTCCACGGAATCCCAGCAGCACGACGGCGTGGTGGTGGTGGTGGAGAAGAATTCTGCAGGGCTTCGCCTAAGCCGGAGCAGAGAAACTGGGAGGAAGGAGAGGTGGAAAATTAGGGTTGCGTCCAGAGCAGCAATGGCCGGCCAAACTACCCCTCTATATATAGTCGGGAGGTAGGGTTAGGGTTTCACAAAACACATCTAGGGACGGCGCCTGGTGGGCCCACACCATACCCTGGCGCGGCCTAGGTGGGACCCGCGCCGGTGTGGTGTGGCCCACCCCGGCCTTTCTCCGTCTCCCCTTTGGACTCCGTCTACGTGATAGAAAAATAAGAACTTCTGTTTTTATTTCGTCCAATTCCGAGAATATTTCCACAACAACTTTTCTTGAAATACAACACAGCAGAATTCTTCCAGAACAATTCCGGTCCTCCTCGTGATGTCTTGGATCCCATCCGAGACTCCGAACAACATTCGGTCTCCATCTCATATTCCGAATCTACTTATGCGACATCGAACCTTAAGCGCGTCACCCTACGGTTCGTGAACTATGCAGACATGGTCGAGACTCCTCTCCGAGCAATAACCAATAGCGGGATCTGGAGATCCATAATGGCTCCCACATATTCAATGATGACTTAGTGATCGATTGAACCATTTACATACGATGCCAATTCCCTTTGTCTCGCGATATTTTACTTGTCCGAGGTTTGATCATCGGTATCTCCATACCTTGTTCAACCTCGTTACCGACAAGTACTCTTTACTCGTACCGTGGTATGTGATCTCTTATGAACTATTCATATGCTTGCAAGCTAATCAGATGACATTCCACCGAGAGGGCCCAGAGTATATCTATCCGTCATCAGGATGGAAAAATCCCACTATTGATCCATATACCTCAACTCACACTTTCTAAATACTTAATCCCATCTTTATTGCCACCCATTTACGCAATGGCGTTTAATGTAATCAAAGTACCCTTCCGGTGTAAGTGATTTACATGATCTCATGGTCGAAGGACTAAGGCAACTATGTATCGAAGGCTTATAGCAAATTGAACTTAATGACTTGATCTTATGCTACGCTCATTTGGGTGTGTGTCCATTATATCATTCAACTAATGACATAACCTTGTTATTAATAACATCCAATGTTCATGATCACGAAACCATGATCATCTATTAATCAACAAGCTAGTTATACAAGAGGCTTACTAGGGACTCCTTGTTGTTTACATAACACACATGTATCAATGTTTCGGTTAATACAATTATAGCATGGTATATAAACATTTATCATAAACACAAAGATATTATAATAACCACTTTATTATTGCCTCTTGGGCATATCTCCAACACTTTTCGTATCATTAAAGTACTCACATCCTGGCTACTAAGTCTTTTAGTTGCTGGTGAGTGCTTGAAGTTATTTCCTTTAGATTCTGCAATTATATCTTTTTGTTTCTTGTTTTTATTTTCACTAGTTAGGCTTAATGGAAAACAACAACAAAATTAGAGAGCTTTATAGTATTTATCTTGAGTTAGGACATGAGGTGTTTGAAGAGAAAATTAAAAAAACCTATGGAACTTTACTTGCATGCTGGTAGAAATGTTATTAGTATGAATTTTTTGAACACCACTATTGCTAATGCTATGGAAAAGTCTGAGCTTGGGGAAGCTAGTTTTTATGAAAATGATCTTTTTAGTTCCCCAGCTTTTGAGGAGGAAATTTGCTATGATGATACTATGCCTCCAATATATGATGATTAAAATGATGATTATGTTATTTTTAGTCCACCTACTATTAAGGAGAAAATTAATAATGATTACAATATGCCTCCTATATTTGATGATTATGGTGATGAGACTAATAATAATAGCTATTTTGTTGAATTTGCTCCCACTAGAATTAATAAGAATGACTATGCTTATGTGGGGAGTAATAATTATTTTATGCATGTGGCTAATGATAAGAATGTTTTATGTGATAGTTATATTGTTGAGTTTATTCATGATGATAATGAAAGTTATTATGAAAGAGTAAAATATGGTTGTAGAAGTTTTCATGGTACTAAAACACCTCTCTATATGCTGAAAGTTTTGAAATTACTCTTGTTTTCTTTGTGAATTTATTTGTGTACAAGATTCATATGCATAGGAAGTGGGTTAGACTTAAATTTGTTTTATATTTGCTTCTTGATGCTCTCTTTTGCTTCAATTCATATTTTTTATTTGAGCATCTTCTCAAATTACTGAGCCTAGGTGAAAGGCGTTAAAGAAAAGCGTTTATGGGAGACAACACATTGTTTTATTTCTGTAATTTTAATTTTTTCTTGAGTCTTGGAAGTTATTACCTCTTTAATAACCTCTCCTTATCATTTTATTTCGTTTTTGTGCCAAGAATAGCTTCTAATAGAAAGAAATTAAGATTTGAGGAAGTTGTTGTCCTGAAAAAAGATTCAGTGTTGTCACCATAAAATATCGTATAAATATCTCGAGCGGAATTTTGAGCTACCATATTTTATGCATATGCCCCTGGTTATTATATAACTTTCGTTAGTTGACCACTTTTCGAGATGAGCAACAGAAGATTTTCAAAAAAAATCGATCTTTACATGTTGTTCTGTGTTGACAGATTTCTGCACTATTTGCATTTGCCTCTTAAATCTCTTTCTTTTTGTGTTCTTTTGATCAAAGAGCTTTTTGAAAGGTTGCTACAGTATCTTATGCTTTAATAGATGTTTGATATATGTTATTACTGAACCCAAGTGGATTTGTTTATTTTGATTGTGCTAATATTGCTAATGAAGATTTGTGTGAAGGAAGTTTTCAAGTGTAGGGAAAGAAGAATGATGTGATGAGATGAAGAATGGACAAAAGCTCAAGATTGGGAATGCCCCTGCACCCCAAGACATATTAAAGAGGTACAAGAGTCAAAGCTTGGGGATGCCCAAGGCATCCCCTCTTCATCAACAAAGCAACAGGTCGTCTCTTTATGTGCTATATTTTTATTGCTTCATACGCAATGTGTTGTTCTTGTAGCGTCTTTATTTTTGTTTTTTGTTTAGTTTAGTTTTGTTTTCTGTAGCATATGTTGGATCCCGGCACATTTGTTTTGGAGAAAGACCTGCTCCATTTTAATTGCATAGAACGCTCTAGTTTTCGCTATTATTGTTTTGCGAGTGTTCTAGTTTTCTGGTACTGCGTTTAGCTCTTGTTCTTTCACTCGAATTTTGTTCAGAGCACGTTAGTATTATTTATGTGTGTATGATTAGTTCTCTGGTCCATAATGAATTTCATCTTTGAGAGTTATTTCAAATAAGTTGATTGGTGTTGGACACGAGTGCTAGCGTGTAGAAGCTTCCTTGTGACGGTACAACACACGTCCGTTGGGAACCCCAAGAGGAAGGTATGATGAGCACAGTAGTAAGTTTTCCCTTAGTAAGAAACCAAGGTTTATCGAACCAGTAGGAGATGAAGGCCACGTGAAGGTTGTTGGTGGAGGAATGTAGTGCGGCGCAACACGAGTGATTCCGGCGCCAACGTGGAACCTGCACAACACAATCAAAATACTTTGCCCCAACTTAACAGTGAGGTTGTCAATCTCACCGGCTTGCTGAAACAAAGGATTAAACATATGGTGTGAGAATAATGTTTGCTTGCGAAGAACAACAAAGAACAGAGATTGCAGTAGATTGTATTTCAGATGTAAAAGAATGGACCGGGGTCCACAATTCACTAGTGGTGTCTCTCCAATAAGATAAATAGCATGCTGGGTGAACAAATTACAGGTGGGCAATTGACAAATAAAGATTCAATACATATCATGATGATCACTATGAGATTTAATCAGGGCATTACGACAAAGAACATAGACCGCCATCTAGCATGCATCTATGCCTAAATAGTCCACCTTCAGGTTAGCATCCGCACCCCTTCCAGTTAAGTTGCAAACAACAGACAATTGCATTAAGTATGGTGCGTAATGTAATCAACACAAATATCCTTAGACAAAGCATTGATGTTTTATCCCTAGTAGCAACAACACATCCACAACCTTAGAACTTTCTGTCACTGTCCCAGATTCAATGGAGGCATGAACCCACTATCGAGCATAAATACTCCCTCTTGGTGTTACAAGTATCAACTTGGCCAGAGCCTCTACTAGCAACAGAGAGCATGCAAGAACATAAACAACACATATATGATAGATTGATAATCAACTTGACATAGTATTCTATATTCATCGGATCCCGCCAAACACAACATGTAGCATTACAAATAGATGATCTTGATCATGTTAGGCAGCTCACAAGATCTAAACATGATAGCACAAGAGGAGAAGACAACCAACTAGCTACTGCTATGGACCCATAGTCCAAGGATGAACTACTCACGCATCAATCCGGAGCCGGCATGGTGATGTAGAGCCCTCCGGTGATGATTCCCCTCTCCGGCAGGATGCCGGAGGCGATCTCCTGAATCCCCCAAGATGGGATTGGCGGCGGCGGCGTCTCTGGAAGTATTTCCGTATCGTGGCTCTCGGTAATAGGGTTTTCGCGACGGAGGGTATAAGTAGGCGGAAGGGCAGCGTAGGGGGGCTCACGAGGGGCCCACACCATAGGGCGGCGCGAGCCCCTCCCTGGCCGCGCCGCCTTGTGGTGTCACCACCTCGTGGCCCCACTTCGTATCCCTTCCGGTCTTCTGGAAGATCCGCGGAAAAATAAGACCCTGGGCGTTGATTTCGTCCAATTCCGAGAATATTTCCTTGTAGGATTTCTGAAACCAAAAACAGCAACTGGCGCTTCGGCATCTTGTTAATAGGTTAGTGCCGGAAAATGCATAATAATGATGTAAAGTATGTATAAAACATGTGAGTATTGTCATAAAAGTAGCATGGAACATAAGAAATTATAGATACGTTGGAGACGTATCAAGCATCCCCAAGCTTAGTTCCTACTCGCCCTCGAGTAGGTAAACGATAACAACAATAATTTCTGAAGTGACATGCTACCAACATAATCTTGATCAACATTATTGTAAAGCATATGAGATGAATGGTGTGATTCAAAGCAATCGATTGCAAACAAATAGATAATGACTAAACAACTGAATCATATAGCAAAACCTTTCATGAATAGTACTTTCAAGACAAGTATCAACAAGACTTGCATAAGAGCTAACTCATAAAGCAATAGATTCAAAGTAGAAGGCATTGAAGCAACACAAAGGATGATTAAGTTTCAGCAATTGCTTTCAACTTGTAACATGTATATCTCATGGATAATTGTCAACATAGAGTAATATAACAAGTGCAATAAGTAATCATGTAAGAATCAATGAACACAGTTAACACAAGTGTTTGCTTCTAAGATAGAAAGAAGTAGGTAAACTGACTCAACATAAAGTAAAAGAAAGGCCCTTCGCAGAGGGAAGCATGGATTACTATTTTTGTGCTAGAGCTTTTATTTTGAAAACATAGAAACAATTTTGTCAACGGTAGTAATAATTCATATGTGTTATGCATAATACTTCCTACAAGTTGCAAGCCTCATGCACCGAATACCAATAGTGCCCGCACCTTGTCCTAATTAGCTTGGATTTACATGGATTATCATTGCATAACATATGTTTCAACCAAGTGTCACAAAGGGGTACCTCTATGCCGCTGTACAAAGGTCCAAAGAGATCAATCGCATTTGATTTCTCGTTTTTGAATAATCTCAACTTAGGACATCCATACCGGGACAACATAGAAAACAGATAATGGACTCCTCTTTAATACATAAGCATTCAACAACAAATAATATTCTCATAAGAGATTGAGGATGAATGTCCAAACTGAAAACTTCCACCATGATACATGTCTTTGGTTAGCGGCCCAATGTTCTTCTCTAACATATGCATACTCAAACCATTTGATCATGATAAATCACCCTTACTTCAGACAAGAAGAACATGCATAGCAACTCACATGATATTCAACAAAGGTGTAAAAAGTTGATGGCGTCCCCAGAAACATGGTTACCGCTCAACAAGCAACTTATAAGAACTAAAACACATAGCTACATATTCATCACCACAATAGTTTTTAAGCTATTTTCCCATGAGCTATATATTGCAAAGATAAAGGAATGAAATTTTAAAGGTAGCACTCAAGTAATTTACTTTGGAATGGCAGAAAAATACCACATAGTAGGTAGATATGGTGGACACAAATGGCATGGGTTTTGGCTCAAGGTGTTTGGATGCACGAGAAGCATTTCCTCTCACAAGGCTTTGGGCTAGCAAGGTTGTTTGAAGCAAACACAAGTATGAACAGTACAGCAAAACTTACACAAGAACATATTGCAAGCATTATAAGACTCTACATCCTTCCTTGTTGTTCAAACACTTTTACCAAAAAATATCTAGACCTTAGAGAGACCAATCATGCAAACCAAATTTCAACAAGCTCTACGGTAGTTCTCCACTAATAGATTAAACTACATGATGCAAGAGCTTAAACATGATCTATGAGAGCTCAAAACAATTGCCAAGTATCAAGTTATTCAAAACCATATGAAGCATTTTCTGATTCCAACCAAATAGCAATAAACGAAGCAATTTTCAGCCTTCGCCATGAACATTAAAGCATAACTAAGAACACAAGTGTTCAAATGAAAAAGCGGAGCGTAATATCTCCAATACAAGGATGGTGGGATCCAATTTTATTCAAACCAAAACAAAAACAAAAGCAAACAGACGCTCCAAGTAAAGAACATAAGATGTGATGGAATAAAAATATAGTTTCACTAGAAGTGACCCGATAAGTTGTCGATGAAGAAGGGGATGCCTTGGGCATCCCCAAGCTTAGATGCTTGAGTCTTCTTAAAATATGCAGGGATGAACCACCGGGGCATCCCCAAGCTTAGACTTTTCACTCTTCTTGATCATATTGTATCATCCTCTTCTCTTGACCCTTGAAAACTTCCTCCACACCAAACTTAAAGCAAACTCATTAGAGGGTTAGTGCATAGTCAAAAATTCATATATTCAGAGGTGACATAATCATTCTTAACACTTCTGGACATTGCACAAAGCTACTGAAAGTTAATGGAACAAAGAAATCCATTCAACATAGCAAAAGAGGCAATGCGAAATAAAAGGCAGAATCTGTCAAAACAGAACAGTCCGTAAAGACGAATTTTCCAGAGGCACTTAACTTGCTCAGACGGAAAAACTCACGCACGTAAATTGGCAGATTTGTTTGATTTTTCTACAGAGATATTTATGCAAATTCGTGACAGACAGCAAATCTGTTTCTGCGCAGTAATCCAAATCTAGCATCAACTTTACCATAGAGACTTTACTTGGCACAAAAACATGATAAGGAGAGGTTGCTACAGTAGTAACAACTTCCAAGACTCAACAATACAGTAGTAAAATAAAACATGGGTTATCTCCCAAGAAGTGCTTTTCTTTAACGCCTTTCAGCTAGGCGCAGAAAGTGCAAATCAAGTATTATCAAGAGAAGAAGCATCAACATTATTACCTCGGGCTTTACACCTACCCTTCTTACTCTTTTTCTTACTCTTTGGTTTAGGGAATACATGACCGCCTCCCGGTGTAGAGGTGAATTTTAGGGTGCCTTTTCCCACATCTATGATTGCTCCCAATAGTTTCAGCAGGGATCTTCCAAGTGTGATTTGTCCTGTTCCTACACATTCAATAACAAGATAATCAGTGGATACCGTTCTTCCAAGAATGGTTGTGAACACACCTCGGCTAGGAATTATAACAGAGTTATCAATAAGAGTTATTCCTTCTCCACCTTCAGTAAGTCCCCAGAGTGTCAAAGATTCATAAATACTCTTAGGCATAAGGCAAAATTCAGACATAATATCACAATGGGCACAAAAAGTTTCACCACCAATAGTAACTTTAATAGTAGGGTCCCACATTGAAGGTTCAGAGTTTACTAAAACATGATCAAGACGCTCACGAATCTGACTATACCTTTCTTTCAAGCAAGATGTATTTGTCTCAAGAGTGTTTAATCTATTATAAATACTAACAAGAGATGAATCAAAATTATTAGCTGAACTATATGATGCAACCAATTTTTTTATGGCATTAAAAGCTTGATCCCCATTGCAATGAAGGAAATCTCCTCCCACTACAGCATCCAAGGCATATCTATAGCGAATCATAAGCCCAAAATAAAAGTTACTAAGGAGCAGACTTAGAGTCATTTTAGGTTCAGCTTTACGATAAGAATCAAAAATTCTAAACCAAGCATCTTTAAAACTCTCCTCATCCACTTGTTTAAAAGTGAAGATTAATTCCTCAGGTGAAGAAGTAACAGGTACAAAGCTAGACATGATAACAAAATAAACTAAATGCAAGTAACTAAAAAATTTGTGTTTTGATATAGAGCAAGTAAACAAGACAAATGAAATAAAGTAAATAACTAATTTTTTTGTGTTTTTAATATAGAGCAAACAAGACAGTAAATAAAATAAAGTAAAGCAAGACAAAAACAAAGTAAAGAGATTGGATGTGAAAGACTCCCCTTGCAGCGTGTCTTGATCTCCCCGGCAACGGCCAGAAAAGTAGCTAGCGTGTAGAGCTTCCTTGTGAGGTGAACACACGTCCGTTGGGGAACCCCAAGAGGAAGGTATGATGAGCACATCAGAAGTTTTCCCTCAGTAAGAAACTAAGGTTTATCGAACCAGTAGGAGATGAAGGCCACGTGAAGGTTGTTGGTGGAGGAGTGTAGTGAGGCGCAACACCAGTGATTCCGGCGCCAACGTGGAACCTGCACAACACAATCAAAATACTTTGCCCCAACTTAACAGTGAGGTTGTCAATCTCACCGGCTTGCTGAAAACAAAGGATTAAACGTATGGTGTGGAGAATAATGTTTGCTTGCGAAGAACAACAAAGAACAGAGATTGCAGTAGATTGTATTTCAGATGTAAAAGAATGGACCGGGGTCCACAGTTCACTAGTGGTGTCTCTCAATAAGATAAATAGCATGCTGGGTGAACAAATTACAGGTGGGCAATTGACAAATAAAGATTCAATACATATCATGATGATCACTATGAGATTTAATCAGGGCATTACGACAAAGAACATAGACCGCCATCCAGCATGCATCTATGCCTAAATAGTCCACCTTCAGGTTAGCATCCGCACCCCTTCCAGTATTAAGTTGCAAACAAGACAATTGCATTAAGTATGGTGCGTAATGTAATCAACACAAATATCCTTAGACAAAGCATTGATGTTTTATCCCTAGTAGCAACAGCACATCCACAACCTTAGAACTTTCTGTCACTGTCCCAGATTCAATGGAGGCATGAACCCACTATCGAGCATAAATACTCCCTCTTGGAGTTACAAGTATCAACTTGGCCAGAGCCTCTACTAGCAACGGAGAGCATGCAAGAACATAAACAACACATATATGATAGATTGATAATCAACTTGACATAGTATTCTATATTCATCGGATCCCGCCAAACACAACATGTAGCATTACAAATAGATGATCTTGATCATGTTAGGCAGCTCACAAGATCTAAACATGATAGCACAAGAGGAGAAGACAACCAACTAGCTACTGCTATGGACCCATAGTCCAAGGATGAACTACTCACGCATCAATCCGGAGCCGGGCATGGTGATGTAGAGCCCTCCGGTGATGATTCCCCTCTCCGGCAGGATGCCGGAGGCGATCTCCTGAATCCCCGAGATGGGATTGGCGGCGGCGTCTCTGAAGTATTTCCGTATCGTGGCTCTCTTAATAGGGTTTTCGCGACGGAGGGTATAAGTAGGCGGAAGGGCAGCGCAGGGGGGCTCACGAGGGGCCCACACCTTAGGGCGGCGCGAGCCCCTCCCTGGCCGCACCGCCTTGTGGTGTCGCCACCTCGTGGCCCCACTTCGTATCCCTTCCGGTCTTCTGGAAGCTCCGTGGAAAAATAAGTCCCTGGGCATTGATTTCGTCCAATTCCGAGAATATTTCCTTTGTAGGATTTCTGAAACCAAAAACAGCAGGCCGGCATCTTGTTAATAGGTTAGTGCCGGAAAATGCATAATAATGATGTAAAGTATGTATAAAACATGTGAGTATTGTCATATAAGTAGCATGGAACATAAGAAATTATAGATACGTTGGAGACGTATCAACGAGTAAAATATTTCATGACTATAGTGATGCAAAAGGAAGCTTGTCTAGATTGTGGCATAGACTTTGGCATGTCATGTTGGATGTTATTCTGGTCGTATGCTTACTATTTATTATTTTAGCATGACTTGTTTTAAATGGCTGAGAGTGCATAATGTGTCATTGAGGTAATAATGTGTTGTTTCTATCATAAAAGCATAATATTGTGGTATTCTCCTTTGATGCTTTATTGGGTTGACTTGGTGCATTCTTACACCATGTTATGACTATAACCAGTCAACTAAAGCATCTATGATCATTTAGTTTTTGACTTGTAATATCACTTTATGCTTTGATTGATAATGTTTTGTCGCTATGCATGATTATGGCCATTATTGCTCTCTTAGTTGGTCGCTCCCAGTCTTTTGCTAGCCTCCGCCTATGCTGAGCATGATCTCTATTCATGCATCCAAATACCACGAAACAAAGTTTGCCAATTGTGTCCACCATATCTACCTAGTAGCATTATTTCTATTCCAAGTAATTCATCATGTTTTTATTTATCTTCCAAATTAAATTTTGGCATGAGAAAATTAGTCAGTAAAGCTCTCACGAACTTGATGGAAAATTTACTTTCTTGTACTTAATAAATTTAATCATTGTGCCTATCTTATGAAGTTTACGTGTTTGAAAATTGCGAGTTGGGAGTTACTAGAACCATGTTTTCATGGGGAACACTTTCGACATTGCACTTATATTTAGTTGATGTCATGTTCTTTTGTTTATGGATGCCTAGCGGTGCAAAATAAAATGGAAACTTATAAGTCCATAGAGTTTGTATATGAGTTAGAGAAATGCCTGGGCCGCTAATCTCAGCCATGCATCATTCATGGTAGAAATTTACAACTAAGCCACAGTGAGCATTCTACGAAGCATTTGCAATAAAAAGTTATACCCATAGTAAATAAAAAATTGCTGAGATGCTCACTGTTTGTTTGTCTTGTCATTTTGGCATGGGATTGATCCACAAGAGTACCTCCATATCATCGGGCAAGAGGTACCCCGTTGGTGGTTCTCAATGATACATGTATACTTACAATGACAAGAACTTATTTGGGACCTAACTTGAGTAGCATGAGGTTTAGATACTCGCATTCAAGGGGCATGAGATTTTCAACTTGTGATTTGCAAGCATATAGCTCATTTTTGACTCACATTAACTTTAACCATTCAAGATGCTTATGATAGGGGCAATGAGAGCTCAAAACTAATAAGTACCATATACTTTTTAAAAGGTTTATAAAACTTGTTTATCTTGCTTACTATGCAAAGAGTCTCTCTTTTACTATTATGTTGAGTCTTCATCTTCTACCTTATGCACCGATTAAGAGAGCATAGTTGTTATTCTTAGTGCAATGTGCATAGTCCCAAAATTATTATTGATTGATTCATGATTGTGCTATTGCTTGTTCTTAAATTACTTGTATCTAGTCACCCTCTGAACTTTGAAGGTGACCTAGAATTTATGTTTTTCCATTCCATAAGGACATGTTGAGTACCACTTTGTTATGTTTACTTTCAATGCACTATTATTCATGATCCTTTGTTTGACTTACTCTTCATGTTATAACATAGTTACTAAATTCTATTAAATTATATCTATCATGCCTATGTTAGAGTACTTAGATCCCAGCTCACAATGCTTTATATGCTTGATCAAGATTGTGTTGGATTCATGTCACCTCAAAAATTATCTTTGTTATCACTTACCTACTCGAGGACGAGCAGGAGTTAAGCTTGGGGATGCTTGATACGTCTCAAACGTATCTATAATTTTTGATGCTCCATGCTTGTTTTACACCAATTCATATATGTTTTGCTTACACTTCCTTGCACTTTTACATGATTTCTGGCACTAACATATTAACAAGATGCCACAGTGCCAATTCCATGTTTTTTGCTGTTTTGTATTTCAGAAAAGTTGTACAGGAAATATTCTCGGAATTGGACGAAACAAAATCTGAAGTCAATATTTTACCGAAACGAAGACAAAGTCCAGAGGAGGGTCGAGGAAGTGCCAAAGGGCGGCCAGACCAGCCCTTGGCGCGATCTGGCCTTGGCCCGCGTCAAGGGGGGTGTGGGCCCTCTAGACACCCCACCGACCTAAATCCTCCGCCTATTTATACATCTTATCGTGAAAACCCTGGATATACAAGCCTCCACCCATGAAAAGTTCCGTAGCTCCGCCGCCATCGCAAACAAGATTTGGGGGGACAGAAGTCTCTGTTCTGGCACCCTGCCGGGACAGGGAATTGCCCCCGGAGCTATCTCCATCGACTCCACCGCTATCTGCATCAATGTTCCTGACTCCCATGATGAGGAGTGAGTAGTTCTCCCCCGGGGCTGAGGGCTCTACCGGTAGCTATGTGGTTTATTTCTCTCTCCCATGGTGTGATCTTTATGTGACCATGAGCTTTGTAATCTAGATGTCGTTATGCTATTCAAGTGGATTTTACTTATGTGATCTCTGGAGTCCTTGTTCCACGTGTGTAAAGGTGACGGTGTGTGCACCGTGTGGGCCTCTTAGGCTATATTTCACAGAATACTTATTCACTGAATTATGATTTGAGTTGGTTGTCTCTATGAAATTGTGGTGTGTTAGTACCTCCTATGAATGCTTAAAGTGATGGAGTGGCGTGTTCATTAGTAATTGGGAATACATCTTTAAGGTTTGCTTTTGCAGTCCTACGCAATGAATTAGTGTTCCTTATCCAACCGGAGAGTAGTTCAGAGTAGCATAGTGAAGTGCTTATATTTATATTACTTTATGATATCATTGTTGAGAGTGACCACTAATGAAAGTATGATCCATAAGCCTTATTTCCAAACATCGAATCACCGTTTATTTATTGTTTTACTGCATGTTTACTTGCTGCCATATTTATTTTAGATTGTTATTACCACTCATATTCATCCATATCACTAGCATTTTACTATCTCTTCGCCGAACTAGTGCACATATACATCTGACAAGTGTATTGGGTGTGTTGGGGACACAAGAGACTTCTTGTATCGTAATTGCAGGGTTGCTTGAGAGGGGTATCTTTGACCTCTACCTCCCTGAGTTCAATAAACCATGGGTGATCCACTTAAGGGAAACTTGCTGCTGTTCTACAAACCCTGCACTTGGAGGCCGTAGCGCTAAGCTTCTATTCTTGTTTGCATTGCTAGTTTACTTTTAGTACTTTTATTTTCAAAAATGGAAAATACCAAAAATACTCTTGTTATGAGCACAAGTATGAATATCAATGACGCTTTTCTTATGTACTTGAATGCTGCTGAGATTGCTAAGAAACATAGAGAATTATAAGAAGGGATATTATTAGAACATTTATTGAAAAATTTAAATTATATTGCTATTGAGTTGCTTGACTATCCTGAAGATAAAAACTGTTGCTCTAAACAAAATTTTAGACACTTTTAATTTCAATGTAAATCCCATGGACAATATGTTATTGCAAAATATTAATTCTCTCTTGGGCAGCCGTGCCCCTCTTCTTAAATTCAACAACATAGATATTTTCCATGCGGTTGGTTTTACAATAATTAAGGATACCAATGATCGAACTTTTAAATTTAGAAGCTACAGGGCAAGTTTCATGTTCACAAATGAAGGTGTCTAATTCAGAGGCTGCCATATAAATAACAAATTGCTCTACTTGTTCCATCCCTAAATGAGCATAATCACACCTATGATAAGATGCAATAACATATTCTCATGGGACGTACATTGAAATTCAAAGTGGAGGATGACAAAAGCATAAGCTTGGGGATGCCAATGCAACCTCAACTAGAGCATGAAGAAGAACAATAGGAGGAAGAATGGAGTAGGTATCCATCTCTAACTCCCAACAGTTGTAACACACAAAACACCCCTTCTTATAATATTGATGATGATCCTCTATGTGAAATAAGTTTGTCTAATTTATGGGAGGATCATTATGATTTAAAAGAAATAGATGATACCATAAGCTCATTAGATGATTTTTATTTATGTGGTGATTCTATTCATGACTATGTTATTGAGTTTACTCTTGATGCTTGCAAATATTATGAAAGATGAAGAGATAAGAGCCCTCTTTATGTATTCATGTTATTTAAAATGCAAGATACTGGTAATTATATGCATTGGCTACCATTTATTTGCTGTTATTTATTCATATATATAATGCCAATGCATAGGAAGAGAGTGAGACTTAAAAGTAATGGTTTTAAATCTTGTGGTGGGCTCCATATGCTTTCAAGTAACTTTTAATTTGATCACAACTTTATGTCCTTGTTAAATAGCTTTACTTCTTATTACATATTAGTGAGTTTATAAGTTTTAATAAAAGAAAAATGTATGTAAGAGTAAATGATAAGAATGAGCAATGAAGAAATTGGGGTCGACCTTGAGCATGTGTTGTTCATGCCAATGGAACCATTGCAAAATCTATATCATTAAAACTCTTGTTACAGTAAAACAAAATAAAAAGAGTGCTTACATTCTTTATATGAATGGTTTCCCAATTATTCATATAGTTCTCATTTTGATAGAAATTATAATATCATTTGTTTGGAGAATTAACAATTTTGTAGGCATTGGAGTATTATGGAGATGGAAATATTTATTTGTTTGAGATGAGTAACATGATATGATGAGGAAGAAGTAGAGGACCAGAAGTATAAATACAATAAGCTTGGGGATGCCCATGTACCCCCTCTTCTTTAAAATATCTCAAGTAAATCATTTCAAACTCATGTTCTAGTTTTATCTTCATGATCCCTTTAAATGTTTGTGGGGACCATGCTTTTATTTATCTTTGTTTGTTTTTGGTTTTTCGTATGCATGATTGATGTATTATGTTAGTTTTATTTGTTTTTTTTACTCTCTCGTTTCTAAATAAAGTACCAAGTTTTTACCCATTTGGATGTTAAAAATTGCAAAACAAAAGTGGGAGTTGCTGTTTTTTGCGCTGCACTTTTTAGTGCATGATTTTGTCATATTTTTGTAACTCCTAAAATCTTGATAAACTCATAGTAGCTCGAACTTTTCATCCTCTATATGCACGTAAATTGGCTAAAATTCATGATATGTCTAATTTGTGACAAAAATTCAGTTTTGCTGCAACAAAAAATTCTGGACAGTTTCTGCCTTACTATGTTAGATTCATTCTTTTGAGTATCAAAATGATTTTCTTCTGGAACTTTTGATATACTAGAATGAGTAGAACATTATGTGCTCTCTGGTTCATGAATATATAATTTTATTTTTGAGTAAATTAGTAGCAAGCATGATTTCTTTGTACTTCTAATGTCACCCCATCGAAAAGAATGAGAAGAAAGTTTTCTGTTGAAGCTTTTCACAGGGAATAGAAGAACACCACACCAAGAGAAATCCAAGAGTGGTGAAGACCGTAAGCTTGGGGACTCCCAAGGCATCCCACTGGAGTCATATTAAATCTCTCGTTTTGCACACTTCTAAACTTTGTTTATTGAGCAACATAGAATTGTCGCAAAAATTTGGAGCGTCATTTATTAGTTTTATGTCTAGTTTTGCTTTGAAATAAATATTACCATCATGAAAAATGCCTTGAATTATTATTAAAAAGCTACTAAAATAAATTATCATATTCTTGAATACCTCCATGAAAGTGAGTTGCATGTTATAAAAAGATGAAGAGGGATGCATTAAAAGCTGAAATTTATATTGTGCATAGTAATATTAGTTTCAAATGCTTTACTGAGTGATAATTTGCTATGTGTCTTATTGAGTGCTGCTTCTCACTAGTATACATAGATATTTAATTTTAAGTATCATTTTTTGAGAACGAATGAATAGCTCTATGGATACTATTGCATGATTTTAGACCTCTTGCTAGCCAAAAGAGTCGAATTCTTACACAAGCACAAACTTGTTTTCAAGCTCAACTCAAATCCAATTCCTATCATACCTACCTATATAACACTTGCTATTCTAAGTATAATGTGTGTTTTTTTGCCTCCAACCTCTTAAAAATATCCTTTTGTGTAATTAAAAAGTCATAAGAAAGTATGGTGTGGAAGGAAAATACCACTATGCATGGTGTGGGTTTTACTGATTACGAGTAATGACTAGATCGTAACCATGTTTACTGTGGAAGTCTTTCAACATTACACTATCGGGGTATTTCACCTTGCGTTGATCATCATTTATTTCGTTTTGTTGATGGCTATCTCTTGTGGAATGAATGGGGGTATTTTAAGCAAGTAATCATACATTGTTAGAGAAGAGCAATGTCCCGCTAACCGAAGCGATGCTAATTATGGTGAAAGTTTCAGCAACGAGCATCCTCAATAGGAAGAGTGAAAAAAGTAATAGAAAAAGAGTTTGGAAAAAAGAAAGAGAGTGGGAAAAAAGAAAAAGAAAGAAAAAAGAGTATGAAAAAAGTGAGAGAGAGATAGAGAGGATGCTCGACGTCTGTGAGTCATGTTGTCTCGGTATGGATGGCCTATAGTTGAGATACCCATATCCTTTGGTCCTTTATACAGGTGGCATAAAGGTACCCCATTGCGATACTTGGTTGAAACATGTATGTTTTGAAAGGTCTTGGTAACCCGAAGTTGTGAAACGAGAGCTGTAGTCCTTAGCATTTAAGAAAATGAGGCAACACTTACTCATAAGAGGTCAAACTCATGACACATAGATATCTTCATACATGAGATACTTGGTACCCATCTTTACTATTATTGTTGACATTAATTGCATAGCTCAAACCCATGTTTTATGCTCTCTACTTTTTATTTTGTTGGAGGTTTAGTGCATATATTCTCTCCTTACTTTCATGTGTTGAAGAGTCAGAAGAAATATTCATGAAAAGAGAGGACAATGAGTCCTCTAACAATTCTATAGGATTCTTCTAAGCATGCTTTATGATTCATATTACTTACCATTCATGTTTGTTACAATGCTATTTAGTGTTATGCATGCTTTATAGAATGTAAGAGATATCAATTTATACTTCATGTTGCTTATTATCATTCTTTGTTAACTGAACCTTGTAAGACTTTGCATGATTACATAGAAGAGATGCAATAAACTCCAAAGTCCATGTTAGTTTTATCACCTTTATGCTCGAGGACGAGCATATGTTAAGCTTGGGATGTTAATGCATGTAAAATATATACATGAACTTTGCACTTTATTGCAACCAATATTGAGGAAATCGATTATCGGTGTCAACTCGGTCGGCCGACGATTAGCGATTAATAATAAAATTGGCCGATTAATCAGGCGATAAATGAGTTAATCGGGCGATAAATGAGTTTATCGGCTAATCGCTGACCATCAAGTAGTGATTAATCGGCCGATTAATCGTTGAATCGGGCGATTTTTTGAACAGTGATTGCAACATATTACCACATATTTGTATCTTATATAATGTTATTCCCATGTTTTATGATGTTTTATAGGATTTTCTAAACAATTTCCCCTCCTCTGGTTCGAATTCTGTTTGGCAGGAAACGCCACTTTTTAGTGTTCTTGACATTACAGGAGCTACGAGACCCAAAAAGGGCATGGTCAGGGGAGACGCTTCGGAATTTTCGAGACGAACGAGATGGTCTGAAGAGGGACACAAGAGGTCAACAGGTTGGGAAAGAGGCATGTGGTGTGCCCTCCCCCTTTGGGTGCGCCACCAACACTCTTTCCCACATCGAGCATCCGTTTCGCCTCATCTTTTCGCGAACCGATTTCTTTTGCCATAAAAACTACTATATATACGACCCCAGGGGGTTGCGTCGAGGCTACAGCGGCGTAGATCAAACACACAGAAACAAAGAGGCAGCATGCCACCGCCGGCAGAGATCAGAGGGGGAAACGCTACCGGAATCATACTCCGGTGAAGGCATCATCACCATCTTCATCAACATCTATAGCAACTCTTCTTCATACCTCTCTGTAATCTCTTGGCAAACATGATGTATGATGCAATATATTCTTTTCCCATGATCTATTGTATCTCTATGTTGATGTTTGAGTAGTGAATTGTTCATGGCAATTGTTATTTAGTTTGTTGTTGGTTGCATACAAGTATTTGTTATCTTCTATGATGATATGTTGTACTGATATATGAGTGCACACATATGTCGGGGGACGCATAAGGTTGTCACCGTTGCATGTTGATAGGGAGAGGGACGGCGGGAGTTACAGAAACCTTGTCCTAATTCTTAGATACATGTTGTATTAATCATGATTAATCAAGCGAGGGGTCCAATTATGGGGACCTTTAAACTTACATCGGTGGTTGAACTTCATGTCTTAATAATTCCTTTGTTTGCTCATACCAATTTCCTTAGGATCAATCACTAGGGATGTATTTTCGCATATCCATAGCTACACCTATATATGGCTCCTCTCTAGAAGAAACACTAAAAAGACTATAATGAGCTTCACCAATTGTGACAACCACACAAAGGAAGTAGCAATTGCTAGAACACTTACCCCCTCAAGTTATTCCTCTTCACTTCGCTTCATCACATTGCATTTTACTTTATTGCACTTTACTTTTTCTTGCACTAGTTTTACTTCTTGCATTTTAATTTCAACACATATAGTTTCTAGTAAAAACCTCTACACACACACACCATATCTCCTAGATTTCCATAGAAAACCATATAAGTGGGTTATAGGGCTTTAGAGAATAGATAGTTTACCTTCAGCTCCTTGTGGGTTCGACACTCAAATACTTATCAAATTGTACTACAGTGATCCCCTGCACTTGGGGGTTATCAACCCCCCTTGGCTTTGAGAGCCTGAGACAACAACCTCGTTGCTCGTCCACCAGGAATCTAAGCTCTCTCTCATGCATCCGGGAATCTATTAGATGCATAGGTGCCGACGGCAAAGGTCAAGGATGGACCAATCTCCTGGTGGTGCAGCACCCTCCACGCCCGCTCGAGGCCGCCCCTAGACCTCTCGCTAGCCAAGACAAAGCCAAGGTATATTTCGTGCGGCACTCACCGTGCCGCCAGATGATGCCGAGACAAGAGAGGCAGATCCTAGTGCTTTACCGGTGTGGCACTACCCCGCGACGTCGTGGCCGATGATGATAGCTAGATGTATGGAAGATGGCTGGTGAGACTTAAAAGAGAGAGAAAGAAAGGGGCAAAAAAAGTCAAGCCTAACCCACATTTTTGTATGAAATTTTAAGTTTTATTGAATAATTTATATTTGAGTCATTTTGGGCCCTCAAAGTAAATGATCTGCAAACTTTAGATAGTCAGAACAATTGCAGGCAAACAAGATGCCCCGAGAATGTGGCAAGGAACTAAATGTCCGCGTAGTAATTAAATAGCCCTCCTGTATCCCATTTCTTGCTTTCCTCATACCAGTTGAAATTCTCCGCGTGAGCCTACCCCCATGGATACCCTGGTGGAAAGTTTTTTCCTTGAGCCCATCCCCAGACCCCATCATCGGCCTCACCCCCTTGCCGTCGGCGGCCATGGTGGCCGGCGGTGAGTGAGAGGAGGCAAATAGGGAGGCGGCGAGATCCAGATCCTATTCAATCTGCCTCCAATCTTCTCTAATGTCAGGCGAAGAGGAGAAGTGTCGGTGTTGGGTTTGGGTGGCTCTTATGCCAACACCTATCGTCCTAATCCGTGGCAAGGCTTGGCTTTGGCTCACCTTCCTCCTCCAATCCGAACCTCTTCTTCTTTTCATGAATCTCCGTGCAGGCTGTTAGGCGGAGGTCGATCAAGATCTGAGGCTTCCCTCCTCTCGTCATGGTGATGTTGAGGAGAGGCCTCTTGATGTTGTTTGCGATTTGGTTGTTATGCAAAGCTCTGAAGCTGTTACTGTTTCTTCTTCGGCAGCGTTGTTGTGGCGTCCTCCTTGGAATGATCACCACTAGGGGACTTATGTTAGTGGCTTTGCCTTGCCCCTGCATCCTATGACCGAATGGCGGCTCTCTTCAACGAGTTCAACCTCCATCTAGGGGCCTTTCTCGTCTACGAAGCGCAGGAGCTCGACATTGCTTGCCCCCCCTGAAGGAAAACGTTGCATAGAAAACAAAAATTTTCCTATCGCGAACACGCAATCCAAACCAAGATGCAATCTAGAAGACGGTAGCAACGAGGGGATGATCAAGACTAACCCTTGAAGAGATTCCAAAGCCTATAAGAGTAGGCTCTTATTGCTGCGGTAGACGATCACTTGCCGCTTGCAAAAGCGCGTAGAAGATCTTGATCACGATCGGTTCCGGCGCCACGAACGGGCAGCACCTCCGTACTCGGTCACACGTTCGGTTGTTGATGAAGACGACGTCCACCTCCCCGTTCCAGCGGGCAGCGGAAGTAGCTCCTCTTGAATCCGACAGCACGACGGCGTGGTGTCGGTGGTGGTGGAGAAATCCGGCGGAGCTTCGCTTAAGCGTGCGGGATGTGGTGGAGGAGAGAGACCGCTAGGGTTTGGGGAGAGAGAGGGGTTGGGCGCCGGCCCTCTAAGGGGTGCGGCCAAGGCTGAGGCTTGAAGTGGCCAGCCCCCTCTCTATGCCCCTCATTATATAGGTGGAAACCCCAAGAGTTCTAGTCCAAGTCTTCGAATAAGACCCCAACACTAAAACCTCCCATATGTGGGAAACCTACTCAAGGAGGGAGTCCCACTCAAGGTGGGACTCCCACCTTTCCTTGAGGTGGGTTGGCCGGCCACCCTAGGGGAGTCCACCTTGGACTCCTCCCCTTTAGGTTTGGCTGGTCATGCAAGTGGAGTCTCTTCGGGACTCTACTTTCCAAAGTGCCATTCTTCCGGACTTTTCTAGAACCTTCTAGAACCTGCCATAAATGCACCGATCATTTCCAAACTTGGAATATGACTTCCTATATATGAATCTTATTCTCCGGACCATTCCGGAACTCCTCGTGATGTCCGGATCTCATCCGGGACTTCGAACAAATATTCGAACTCCATTCCATATTCAAGTTCTACCATTTCAACATCCAACTTTAAGTGTGTCACCCTACGGTTCGTGAACTATGCGGACATGGTTGAGTACTCACTCCGACCAATAACCAATAGCGGGATCTGGAGATCCATAATGGCTCCCACATATTCAACGATGACTTTAGTGATCGAATGAACCATTCACATATATTACCAATTCCCTTTGTCACGCGATATTTTACTTGTCCGAGGTTTGATCATCGGTATCCTCTATACCTTGTTCAACCTCGTCTCCTGACAAGTACTCTTTACTCGTACCGTGGTATGTGGTCTCTTATGAACTTATTCATATGCTTGCAAGACATTAGACGACATTCCACCGAGAGGGCCCAGAGTATATCTATCCGTCATCGGGATGGACAAATCCCACTGTTGATCCATATGCCTCAACTCATACTTTCCGGATACTTAATCCCACCTTTATAACCACCCATTTACGCAGTAGCGTTTGATGTAATCAAAGTACCTTTCCGGTATAAGTGATTTACATGATCTCATGGTCATAAGGACTAGGTAACTATGTATCGAAAGCTTATAGCAAATAACTTAATGACGAGATCTTATGCTACGCTTAATTGGGTGTGTCCATTACATCATTCATATAATGATATAACCTTGTTATTAATAACATCCAATGTTCATGATTATGAAACTAATCATCCATTAATCAACAAGCTAGTTTAAGAGGCATACTAGGGACTTCTTTGTTGTCTATATATCACACATGTACTAATGTTTCGGTTAATACAATTATAGCATGATATATAAACATTTATCATAAACATAAAGATATAAATAATAACCACTTTATTATTGCCTCTAGGGCATATCTCTTTCAGTCTCCCACTTGCACTAGAGTCAATAATCTAGTTTACATTTGTAAAGATATAACACCTTGGCCTTCGGGTGCTTTATCATGTTTCGCTCACGAGAGAGGTTTTAGTCAACGGATCTGACATGCTCAGAACCGTATGTATTTTGTAATTCATTTGCGTCTCAACGCATCACTCATTTCCAAATGAGTCGGCCTTAAATATGTTTGGTCTTCTGGTGGAACCTTAATTCCGCGGTCTGAAATATGTCACTAATATTGTCACACACAATATAGCTTCAAAGTTCTGACTCTGTCGGAACTACACCAAGTTCTCAAAGAACCTCTTGACTTAACATCCTTTGTCATTGTCAAAACAATGACATACTCTGCCTTCTTTTGTAGATTCCGTCACAATATTTAGAACTCTTCTAAATCTAACATAGACAACTTCTAGTTCATTGTGCTACCTTTAAAACAACACTTAGTCTAATTTGAGATTGAAATTTTATTTTCATATGTGACAAAACAAATATCGATGCAACATCTTACAGCGATTTGTTTGTCATTTCTCCATACAAAACTATATATATATTCTTGGTTCTTCTTAAGTACTTCAAGAATATTCTTACTGTTTTTCAATGATCATCTCATGAATCATTCTGGTATATGCTCATAACATTTTAGAGCACAAGATATCTGATTGTGTACATATTATTAGTGATCTAAAATCACTTATGTGTTTTTACTCATTGAGTGTCAGATACACTCAAGTCTTGTTAAAACTTCACATGACAAGAACATCTTCTTAATATTTCTATATTGAACTATTTCAATATCCATTCTATGTACTTTGACTTAAACTTATTTTGTGTTTCAATCTATCTTCATAGATCTTAACACTAAATTTGTTTCAGTCCATATCCTTTCATTGAAATTTAATTCTCAATGAAACCTTTTTAATCAAGTATATAATTACATCATTTATAACCAACTATATGTCACCTACATAAAGTATTATAAATGTGTCTTAGCGCTCCCACTTAATTTCTTGCAAATGCAAGCCTCTTCATCGTCTTTGATGAAATCAAAAACTCTTTGACTATTTCATCTGGTGAAGATTCCAACTCCGCAATACTTACTTCATCCAATTGAAGTTCGTATACCTATCTAGTATTCCACGGACCAGCAAAACTCTTGGTTGTATCTTGTATACACCTTTAATACATACTTCTGATAAGTAATGTATTTTGCCATCCTACTAGAATAATCCACATAGACTATAAGCATTGCTACGGAAGATCTAATCTTATCGTATTCAACTCTTTGAACTTTGTCGTAAACAATTTTTCGATAAGTCAAGCTTTCTTCAAGGATATTTCATCCAAGTCTATCAATTTCATAGATCCATTTACTTTCATAAAGTATTCATCTATCTTGGATTTCATGGCGCATGGCCATTTTAACGGAGTCAGGGCCCATCATAACTTCTTTGTTTGTAGTTGGTTTATCATTGTTCAAAATCAATCCTTTGTTCACAAATCATTTATTTGATCACAAAGTAAACCATACCTACAAGGTTCAATATGTACTTCGATCTCCATGGCTAAAATACTTTGTAGTCATGGGAGTCATGATCGTCGTGGCCGCTTCCGAAACAAATTCCGATGCTGCGCTACTCTGATCATTATGCTCAGGTTCATAAACCTTATCAAATTATATTGTCCTCCCACTCAAAAACTTCACTCGAAACAATTTCTTGGAAATAAGAAACATTGACAAACACTTTTGTCTTTGTCTTGTGGAAAGAATTCCCAATCAAATCTCTGGGATAACCAACAAAGACATTCATCCGATTTTGGTTGTAAACTTATTTACTTATGCTATGCATACCAAAATTTAAGAAAAGACTATCAGGGTTTATACCCATGCCATAACTCGTATGGTGTCATTTCAACGGATCATGATGATGCTCTATTCAGTGTAAAAGCGGTAGTCACTAAAGCATAATCCACAAAAATATAATGGCGTTAATATCTTATCTCATCATTGATCCAACAAGGTTTGGATACATCTCTTGGATACTTCATCATCACTATGATACTCCAAGAAACGTGAGTTGTAGAACAATTTCATAACTCTCTTAGATGTTCGCTAAAACTCGTAATTCAAATATTTCCACCATGATCCAATCATAGATATTTGATTTTTCTATTACGATGATTTCCACTTCATGCTGAAATTTATTTGAATCCATTCAAATGTTTCAAACTTCTTCCTTATTGAATATATCCACATATATATACTCAATTCATTGTTGAAAGTTTTCATGAAGTAGAAGAATCTCCCACACAACTATGCCCAGTGAACCATATACATCATCATGTATTTTTCACTAAGTTAGTTGCCCGTTCAACTCTTGGCCTATGAACGGTATTTTAATCATTCTCTTTAGAAAAGATTTGCAAGCGTCAAATGATTCAAAAATCAAGTGACTCCAAAAATCCATTTTCATGGAGTTCCTTCATGCGTTCCTTTCTAACATGACCTAAATGGCGGTTCCACAAATAAGTGGAATTCAAATCATTTGCCTTATGGCATTTTAGCGTCAGTGTATATGTGTTTCACCATTAAGATTTATAATAACTTATCCATCGTACATGGAGTAATGTCATAATTTGAACAACTCATTGTTTTCATTTGACCAGAGCAAAATAACAATTATTAAGTTCTTTATTATAAATTCTAAGGGCTAGATAGAATGCCAACGACGAACATAATAGCACTTTATTTTGTTCCAGACGTGTATTCCTATCATATTCCTTGTCAGTCACTTAGGCCATTGTATTCTTGTATTGTGTTGTTTTGTATGACACTTCATACCAACCAATATAGTACTAATACCCAAGAATTTCATAGTGTGAGTTAACTAGGAATACAACCATAACATGTATATCATTTATATACACCTGAGCTAGACTTTCTAGTCTTCTCTTTTCTTTTTGCCAAAATATCTTTTGCAGTTTCTCTTTTAGCTTTCCTCATTATTCAGAAAAACACTTCAAAATCATTAACTTCTAGATTTGTTGGTCAAATACCAATAACCTTGAGGTTCTTTCTTTGAAGTTGATCATCATATGACAAGTGTTCCAGATTTCACTATTAGTAACTTTGTAATATGATGAACAATTTCACTCATAATTTTATCCATCAATTCATGACAACTTTTTGAGACCATGTCTGTACATGCTAGGCTCATAAAGTTTAACCTTAGTATTCGTATGTGCAAATCTGGCTTGCATCCGTTGTAAGCACACGTCTATAACACCCGATCATCACGTGATGCTTCGAAACGACGAGTCTTAGCAACGGTGCATACTAAGGACAATCACTTCATGGATATGCGAATATTGTTAGTGCCCCAATAGTTGGAGGATTGGGACGCCTTGCGTCTTCAACCTTCGTACATTCCCATAAAACTTATGAGTTTATGTAGTCTCACCAAATTTATATTCTATCATCTTGTAATAAGGTCTTAGATATCACATATATCTCATACCTTGATTATTTCTGAAAACTAAATTTTCAGCTCCTTACTTTTCAAACAGATTTGAACTTCAAGTTTCACGGAGACAAGATAACTTTAGGTACTAATTGAAACCATAGCTCTCTGAATCAACAAAGTGAGTTTCACTAAATGTTTGCAATAGGACTTAATCATTTCTTGATTCATTAACAATACGGTACTAATCCGTAAAGTTTCTAGTCAGATTTTAACAGTATTTCTATCTCAATTATAAGACTAGCGCATAGTAGTAAACGGATGCCAATACTACAAAATTAATTCAAAATACTACTCAGACTATGTTTATGATAATTAGTTCATGTTTTAATCTAATTACTAATGAACTCCCACTTAATACAACATCCCTCATAGTTGTAAAGTGGTACACGATCCAAATCCACTACACCAAAACCGATCATCACGTGAGATGATGTAGTTTCAATGGTGAACATCAACATGTTGATCATATCATCCATATGACTCGTGTTCAACCTTTCGGTTTCCATTGTCCCGAGGCCATGTCTGTACATGCTAGGCTCGTCAAGCAAACCCAAGTATTCGCGTGTGCAACATGGCTTACACCCGTTGTATGTCGAGTTTATCACACCCGATCATCACGAGATGCTTCAAAACGTCGAACAATGCAACGGTGCATACGAGGGAAGAACACTTTATTATCTTGATATTAATGTGAGGGATCATCTTATAATGCTACCGTCGCGATCTAAGCAAAATAAGATGCATAAAGGATTAACATCACATGCAATTCATATGTGATATGATATGGCCCTTTAGTCTTTGCGCCTTCGATCTTCATCTCCAAAGCACGGACATGATCTCCATCATCTTCGGGCATGATCTCCATCATCGTCGGCGTAGCGTCAAGGTTCATGGCGCCGCTTCATGGTTGTTCACCTCATGTAGCAACTATTACAACTATTTTGAAATACTACTCAACATAAAATTAAAGACAACCATAAGGCTCCTGCCGGTTGCCACAATACAATAATGATCATCTCATACATATTCATCATCACATTATGGCCATATCACATCACCAAACCCTGCAAAAACAAGTTAGACGTCTCTAATTTGGTTTGCATATTTAACGTGGTTTAGGGTTTTCGAGTAAGATCTAATCTACCTACGAACATGAACCACAACGGTGATACTAGTGTTGTCAATAGAAGAGTAAATTGAATCTTCACTATAGTAGGAGAGACAGACACCCGCAAAGCCTCTTATGCAATACAAGTTGCATGTCGAACGAGGAACAAGTCTCATGAACGCGGTCATGTAAAGTTAGTCCGAGCCGCTTCATCCCACTATGCCACAAAGATTTAAAGTACTCAAACTAAAGATAACAAGAGCATCAACGCCCACAAACCATTGTGTTCTACTCGTACAACCATCTATGCATAGACACGGCTCTGATACCACTGAAGGAAAACGTTGCATAGAAAACAAAAATTTTCCTATCGCGAACACGCAATCCAAACCAAGATGCAATCTAGAAGACGGTAGCAACGAGGGGATGATCAAGACTAACCCTTGAAGAGATTCCAAAGCCTATAAGAGTAGGCTCTTATTGCTGCGGTAGACGATCACTTGCCGCTTGCAAAGCGCGTAGAAGATCTTGATCACGATCGGTTCCGGCGCCACGAACGGGCAGCACCTCCGTACTCGGTCACACGTTCGGTTGTTGATGAAGACGACGTCCACCTCCCGTTCCAGCGGGCAGCGGAAGTAGTAGCTCCTCTTGAATCCGACAGCACGACGGCGTGGTGTCGGTGGTGGTGGAGAAATCCGGCGGAGCTTCGCTTAAGCGTGCGGATGTGGTGGAGGAGAGAGACCGCTAGGGTTTGGGGAGAGAGAGGGGTTGGGCGCCGGCCCTCTAAGGGGTGCGGCCAAGGCTGAGGCTTGAAGTGGCCAGCCCCCTCTCTATGCCCCTCATTATATAGGTGGAAACCCCAAGAGTTCTAGTCCAAGTCTTCGAATAAGACCCCAACACTAAAACCTCCCATATGTGGGAAACCTACTCAAGGAGGGAGTCCCACTCAAGGTGGGACTCCCACCTTTCCTTGAGGTGGGTTGGCCGCCACCCTAGGGGAGTCCTCCTTGGACTCCTCCCCTTTAGGGTTTGGCTGGTCATGCAAGTGGAGTCTCTTCGGGACTCTACTTTCAAAGTGCCATTCTTCCGGACTTTTCTAGAACCTTCTAGAACCTGCCATAAATGCACCGAATCATTTCCAAACTTGGAATATGACTTCCTATATATGAATCTTATTCTCCGGACCATTCCGGAACTCCTCGTGATGTCCGGGATCTCATCCGGTACTTCGAACAAATATTCGAACTCCATTCCATATTCAAGTTCTACCATTTCAACATCCAACTTTAAGTGTGTCACCCTACGGTTCGTGAACTATGCGGACATGGTTGAGTACTCACTCCGACCAATAACCAATAGCGGGATCTGGAGATCCATAATGGCTCCCACATATTCAACGATGACTTTAGTGATCGAATGAACCATTCACATATATTACCAATTCCCTTTGTCACGCGATATTTTACTTGTCCGAGGTTTGATCATCGGTATCACTCTATACCTTGTTCAACCTCGTCTCCTGACAAGTACTCTTTACTCGTACCGTGGTATGTGGTCTCTTATGAACTTATTCATATGCTTGCAAGACATTAGACGACATTCCACCGAGAGGGCCCAGAGTATATCTATCCGTCATCGGGATGGACAAATCCCACTGTTGATCCATATGCCTCAACTCATACTTTCCGGATACTTAATCCCACCTTTATAACCACCCATTTACGCAGTGGCGTTTGATGTAATCAAAGTACCTTTCCGGTATAAGTGATTTACATGATCTCATGGTCATAAGGACTAGGTAACTATGTATCGAAAGCTTATAGCAAATAACTTAATGACGAGATCTTATGCTACGCTTAATTGGGTGTGTCCATTACATCATTCATATAATGATATAACCTTGTTATTAATAACATCCAATGTTCATGATTATGAAACTAATCATCCATTAATCAACAAGCTAGTTTAAGAGGCATACTAGGGACTTCTTTGTTGTCTATATATCACACATGTACTAATGTTTCGGTTAATACAATTATAGCATGATATATAAACATTTATCATAAACATAAAGATATAAATAATAACCACTTTATTATTGCCTCTAGGGCATATCTCTTTCACCCCCCCCAAGTGGCTCGTCCCTGGAGGCGTCAAGATGGCTGACGTTTTTGGTTCTACGTCGGCAAGGAGACCACCCAGAGTAACTTCCTCTTGGACCTCGGCGCAGCATGTGCCTTGAGGTCGCCGGGGACATGTGGAGAAGGATCCCAGACACCTGATTGTTTTTTCCTTTTTTGCGCTAGGGTCCTTTTTGTATCTTTGGATGTCTTATCTTTAAATATTAGGTTATATGGGGCAACAGAAGTCAGAGAGCATCCTTGTAATTGTTTACCACCATTTTTTCGATAAAGGGAATATATATTAATATCGCGAAGATACCACTTACACCCATCCTCTGCAAAAAATGTATTACCCAAATGGCACTACCATTGCCAGACACAACCATTTAAGGCCAAACCTTTGATTTACATCCTGAAAGGTAAGACTCTGAACTTCGACTGTGTTGTCGCCCCCACTTGCACACTGCCACTTCAAAATCTAGAACGCCAAGCAAGTCCCTCAACAACGCAGGGACTCGAACCTCCATTGCTAGTCCTCAAATTGTTTTTCATGATATTCTCCGCCACTGACTTCACCATGGACCAAAATGTCACCTGATGGCAATAAAGAACGGAGCTTCACGCCGCTCCCACCAGAAATGTCACATCCCGGAATTTTTCAAATTTTGGAATGTGAAATAAATATAAATTTAATGCTTGATTGTTTGAACTTGATTGAAAATCCACAAAGAATTAAAACTTTTTAAACTTATTTACAAGTTAATTCCAAAGTAGTGTTTTCAAAGACTTTGGTTTCAACGTATTTTCAAAATCAAACCTATCCTTGCTTTCAAAGTTTTCAAATCCTTAATGCATTTTTATTTGAGAAAACCAAAACCGAGAAAACTCTATTTGCAAAGTATTGCCCAAGTAGATTACTTTCAGCACCTTTTTACTGCGGAGGTGCAGGTACCGGATCAAGAACTAATTGATAAAGTGCAACCGTGTGTATCAAATGAGATGAATGAAAAATTGCTATCTCCTTTCTCTAGAGAAGAAGTAAAAAAGGCTTTGTTTAACATAAGAGACCTTAAGGCCCCTTGTCCTGATGGATTGCATGCTGTGTTTTATAAGCGATTCTGGCATATTATAGGAGAAGATCTGACTGATGAAGTTCTCCTAGCAGTCAATTCTCGAGTCAAACCGGAGGGTTGGAATAATACTACTATTGTTCTAATCCCTAAAGTGGAGAGCCCCGAGTTAATCACACAGTTCCGCCCCATAAGTTTATGCAATGTGGTATATAAGGTGATCTCTAAACTAATTGCTTTTCGACTGAAATTCCTTCTTCCAGATATTATTTCTACCACCCAGAGTTCATTTGTTCCTGGAAGGCTCATTACTGATAACTTCCTTGTGGCTTATGAGAGCTATCATGCAATCAAGAATAAGAAGGTTGGAAAATTTGGTACCTGTGCGGTGAAGCTGGATATGCATAAGGCTTATGACAGAGTGGAGTGGTCTTTCCTATACAAAATGCTGATCCAACTTGGTTTTGATAATGGCTGGGTGGAATTAATTATGGCATGTGTCTCTTCTGTTAGATACCAAGTACGGCTTAATAATGATTTGTCTGATTTCATTTATCCTACTAGGGGTCTGAGGCAAGGGGATCCCCTGTCTCCCTATTTATTTCTCCTATGTGCAGAAGGGCTTTCGAGTATTATCAAGTTTGAAGAAAACAGGGGAAATATTCTAGGTGTGAAAGTTTGTAGAGGAGCTCCGGCAGTTTCTCATCTGCTCTTCGCGGATGATTCCTTAATTCTTATGAGAGCGGATGCTTCCAATGCGGTTAGTCTGAAGAGAGCTTTGGATGACTACTGTGCAGCTTCAGGCCAACTTGTAAGTGTTGCTAAATCGAGTATATTTTTCAGCCCTTGTACTGATATTGATACAAAAGTGGAGGTCTGTTCGATTCTTGATATTATGACTGAGGCTATCACGGATAGATATCTGGGCCTGCCTCCTATTGTGGGTGTTGACAGGACAGATTGTTTCAAACACTTGATAGAGAGGATTTGTAAAATTTTAAGTGGATGGAAAGAAAAGAACATGTCTTTTGGGGGAAAGGGGGCACTTATCAAAGCTGTCATTCAAGCTATTCCTGCTTATGCGATGTCAGTCTTCAAGCTACCTAAACAGATCATAAAAGGGATAATCTCTGAAATGTCCCAGTTCTGGTGGGGAGATGATGACCAACAAAAGCATATGCACTGGTTTGCGTGGTGGAAAATGTGTGTGCCAAAAAATCAAGGAGGTATGGGGTTCAGAGATTTGCATTGTTTCAATCTTGCTATGTTGGCTAAACAGGTATGGAGACTAATTTCGGAACCTGATTCTCTATGTGCTTCTGTTTTGAGAGCTAAGTACTTCTCGGATGGAGATATTATTAATTGCCAATTTAAAAAGGGAAGCTCTTACACTTGGCAGAGTATTTGGGCGGGAATTCAAAGTTTTAAAAGAGGTTATGTGTGGAGAGTGGGGGATGGCAACAATATTAATGTGTGGTCTGATCCATGGATTCCTAGTAGCCCGAACAGGAGGGTTACCACTAGAAGAGGTAATATAGTTTATGCTAAAGTCTCTGATTTCATCGATGAGGAAACTGGTATGTGGGATGAGGTTCTTTTATCTGAATGCTTCTGGCCAATTGATGTTCAGAGGATTTTAAATATTCCCCTTGCACGGAACAGTGTGGAGGACTTTATTTCTTGGCACTTCACAAAAACAGGAGTTTTCTCTGTGAGGTCTTGTTACCATGTTGAATGGGAGTTCCAGCATGGCAGGAAGTTAAGACGGACATCAGGGTTTGGGACCTCGTCTACTCTTCCTATTTGGAAGACAGTATGGTCCTTAAATGCCCCGGCGAAAATAAAAATTCATCTATGGAGGTCGCTGCTTGGTGCTATACCATGTAATGGGGTTATGGCAAACCGCCACATGAGGCCTAGCTCTCAATGTACCCTATGCCAATCCGATTGTGAGAGCATTAGGCATGCCTATTTTCTCTGTCCAAGGGTGACTGAAATTTGGAGAAAGCTAGGACTTTGGGAGTTTATATCGCATGTGTGTTCAATGGAATTGGATGGGGGGTCGGCTTTGGAAGCTCTATTTCGAGATAAACAAGCTGCTGCCCCGATGTTCCCTGAGATCATTCGAAATGATATACTAGCAGTGGCTGTGTGGTATATATGGTGGGAACGCAGACAAGTTTCCCATGGAGAAACGGTTCAATCTCCTCCTAGATCGGCACAGTCAATTGTTGCGCTAACCCTAAACTATTCCAGGGCAAAGAAGAAGAAAGATGGTGTTAATAGAATTGGCTGGGTTAGACCGAGAGAAGACTATGTCAAGTTGAATGTGGACGCGGGGTTTTGTGAGAATTCAGGTTCAGGAAGTACAGGTGCAATTATCAGGGATGATCATGGAAGGTTTATCGCGGCGAGTTGTTGTGGGATTCCTCATGTTTCTGATCCGTTGTAGCACCCTACCTTTTAATAAAGGTAAGATACCTGTGTATAGTGCTATTCCCGGGATCACTGATAGCACACACATTACAAAATATAGTAATCATTGCAATAGTATCAAATTACTACATCGTTGATCCAAATGGTAATGTAAAACTTTACAAATTGCATAGTCACATGGACTAGCTCAACAATATTCAGAACATACACAGTGGAAAGTAAATCATCAATGAGCCTTCATCATCTCCATGTGCCACAGGCAGTCATGTTGGAATGTAGACTCGAGATCCTACCACGTACTTCTCCTCAGAAAATCCTGCACGTTTGAATATGCAGCCCCACGAATGGAGGTCAGTACAATGATGTACTGGCAAATGACACTTATATGGTGGCAGTTTTTAGGCATGACTATCTACATGATATTTGGCTAGTGGAGTTTAGGCACAATTTGCATAAAGCCAATTTTATCCTATGTTTTTCAAAACAAAACATTTTGTAACCCTTGAAAAAGATTTTTACAAAAAGGGGCACTAAGTCGAGATGACTCCCAGGTCACCACCACATACCATGGTTTTCACTGCCAGGTATGTAGCCCTGGGCCACTCAACTAGGATAAACCTCAGGTCACCACCACATACCATGGTTTTCACTGCCAGGTATGTAGCCCTGGGAAAATCCCGTCTTGTGATTGTTTCTACACAAAATTTTAATCATTCAGAAAAGGTGATGAGATTCCTCCGTACATTCCTTGCCTAGAAGCTCAAGTTGTCCATAACCGGGGACACGGCTAAGATCTTAGGTTTAACTCTCGAGAGGTTGCGCTCTTTACCCACAATTCGCAACCAAGCCTTTTTGCCAAAATTCTTCATCTTCATTAAGGCCAGGACGAGGTCACTACGAAGCTTTTCCTTAGTAGCCCCTCCACCTACCGGATCCGCCCGTACCCAAAATTCCACCCTCTGGCGGTACCCTAGGCAAGGTTTCCCACTAAGTACTTAGCTAAGACAGAGCCCATAATGTATTGTGGTTGCACTGGAAGCTATCTAAAACATGGACGACATAATAATCTCTTTAATCCTGGGTGGCCAACCACAAGTGTACTCACCCCAGGTCACCACCACATACCATGGTTTTCACTGCCAGGTATGTAGCCCCAGGTAGCCACTCAACATAATCCAAAGCCACTCCAATTCCACCCAGGTGTTTCATTGAGGTTGTTAATTTTAATTCTCAATACTCGCAATCCAAAACAGCAGTGGCATTTTGTTATTTCTAGGCAAACTAAGAATCCTAGCAAGGGTTCATGGGTGGCTACACACTACTTGGATTGATAAGCATAGCATAACTTTCGAAAACAAAATCCTACCATGCATACTAATTTGAAAATCTCTAATGCATAATAAAATAGGTAGGAAATTGAGTGTCACTTGCCTTTTTGGTAGTCGAAGCGCGTTCACTTCTCTTATTCAAAATACGTGCCTCTCCGTACAAACTATAACATAGAATATATCACAACATAAACACACCATTCAACAACAATAAAATCAAACCAAACAAACAACAAGTAGTTATTCATTGTGTTTTAGTCATCGAATAAAGAAGATATGGCATGAGGTATGGATTGCAAGATTTGAGTTGGAGATATTGAACGGATGAGTCAAATACATGGAAAGAAAATGATTGATAAGAACCTATGGTCAAATGTTGTTTGCTACTCAAGAATGGGTAAATGGAATGATCCATGTGATAAAATCACACGAGTCTCAAATAGCGCAAGCTCAAAATACTATTAGGTAGAGTGTGACAACACTTACTAAGATAGTATGAGTTACACATAGGCTTGGGTATGAATTTGTGATATATTGAATTACTCAATTAACTCATTTGTATATTGAATAGTTCAATATAAGCCAGCAAGATTAAATGGGTATGAGGTTGAATACGCATGATAGGTGTCGAGATTTGGTTCACGGATTCTAATGGATAACAAAGCTTTAACACATCGGATATGTAGTAGAGTTTCTCGACCTCACCGGAGCAAGGTGAAAGTCTAAAATAGGACATGCCATACTTTACTCAAATAACTCAGTTGTTATTTGAATAATATGAACTATGATAATATCATTTGGTCATATGATGATTGTGTCTAAAGGATTTTGATAGATGGGTTTGACTAAAGGATTCACTTTTGCAGAAATGAACCTTGTTTAAAAATAATTAAGGAAATGCATCTATAATAAAAATACTCAAATCCTCATGTTTGAATTTGAATAGTCGGAGAAAGGTTGAACTAAGTTTGGTGTTTGTGTAAGTGGATAGAGAGCATCAATATGATCCATTTGCAAAAAGAATCACTTGATTTGGGTTTATAGAAGTTGAGTCATGTCAAAATACTCAAATTCACATATTCAAATTTGAATATTTGAACATTACTCGAAAGTCAGATTTAAAATCACATTTGTGTTCTAAACATTTTTATGAGTCCAGCGATATATTATTTACCAATTTTGGATGTGTAATTATTTTTATATAATTTTTACAAGATTAAACATGTCGCGGTTAAAATTTGATGTTGTACGAAAAGTTATCAGAAAAAGTTTTTCGGATGGAAAAACTTTCTACACGAAAGTTGTAGACTGTTTAATTACGAACTTAACGGAAAAACCACTATTCAAAACGGAGCTCTAGATCTGTAATTACGGAATTTCAAAGTTTCCATACATGAGTTAGCTAGCACATTCTGCACTTGATTGGATCAGTTCTCGGGGGCGGACATGCTATGGGTAAAAACTAACGGTGACCATAGGATTTAGATCTAACGAATCAACTGCAGCCTTATCTAAACTAGATTGACAGAACAAATTAAACAATCGTTCATACCGACTGCTACCGGCGGCGAGTCGGACGTGGACGACGGCGTCGTTCCCGGCCTCTCTGGTCGTCTCCCGCGACGACGAGGTGGTCGATGGAGTGTAGAAGAGGACTGCGAAGACGATTGCGCGGTCGACGTCCTTGTTTTCTTTTTCGGGTGACCGGGACGGACGACGGAGCAGCGGCCGGCGTCAGATGACGATGTTTTGCTGCGCGAAAGAAAAATACAAGAAGGGGCTCAGGTGATTTGCATGAACGAGGGGTAGGGATTAGTACCAAATTGGGCACCGCAACCTTGCTATTTCGCCGGAATCGACAAAATATATGGTGGAGCGGCGGACTTCGGCGATGAAGAACGCAGCAGCCTTGCGGCGTCTTGGATTCAGAATAGATGGAAAATGGAGAGGAGGTGATGGAGATTTAAAGGGAGAGGGTCCGTCAGTTTCAACTTGGGAGATGGAGATCGGGAGGTCATTGCCAACGAATGGAAGTTAGAGCACCGTCTTGACTTCGGCAATTAAGCAATTTAAAATGGAGAATTAAGGCATTAAGGTGGGTACACTGAATGGATTCCTCAATGAATACCGGGTGATTTTCGTGTCAGACTAGTCATAGTGGAGAGTAACATAGAGTAGTAACATGTACATGTTACTAATCTATGTTACCACCTTCATAGTGATTAGTAACATCAAAGTAGTATCGTAGATGTATGAATTAATTAGCTTGTAACACAGAAGGAAGAGTTAAGTAAAAGAGTTGTTACTATCGCACATGGTAGTCTTAAAGTCTTGAGGGAACGTCGGCTACAATTATAAAGGAAAGAGAAGTCAAAGAGTTACTATCATGGCAGTTTAACGTACACGTTCTATACGTGCCAGTGCTCGTGCTCGCAAGGAAGAAGATGCGGTCGTTGGTCTTAGGCCAGATTGTTTCGGCTCTTTTTATTATTCACAAGTTTTAATTTAGGGCTTCAAAACAAATCAAACCATTTCTAAACATTTGTAAAAAAATCAAAATAATGTTTTGGGATATTAAGAAACCTATTTAATGTCCATATTGAAAATACAATAATAATTTTTTACGCACTTTGGCCTATATAGCTACTTGTGAAATACTTTGCAAAGTAAAGTTTGGATATTCTTGTTTTCTCAAATGATATCTTTAAAGGATTTGAAAAACTTGAAAGTCAAAATATGTTTGATTCGAAAATAATTTGAAACCAAAGTCCTTGAAAACACCATTTTGGAAGTTACTTTTATATAACTATGAAAAGTTTTAAATCCATGTGAATTTTTAATCGAGTTCAATCAATCAAACATTAAATTTATTTTTATTTTTACATTCCGAAATTTAGAAAATTTCGGGATGTGACATCCGTCTACAGCAGAAGCCCGGGCTCTGCGGGATGGCCTTATCTTGGCAAGTCAAGTGGGATGCAACCGTATTGAGGTCAACTCTGACTGTATGGATGTTATTGAGGTGATGAATTTTGGTGGGAATTCTCTCGGTCCGGCGGCAGCTATCTATGAAGAGTGTACCCTTCTCTGTCGTAGTTTTGCTCAGGTTAGCTTTAGTCATACTCCCAGAGAGGCAAATTTGGCAGCACATTTGTTAGCTAGAAATAGTGTGGGCGACGTGTCAACTGTATGGCACGAAGACCCCCCCCTGATTTTATTGTAAGTGTGCTGGCAAATGATGTAACGATTCTATAAGCGGCAAGTTTCTTTCGCACTCTTTTCCTTACCAGGGCACCGAAGGGGACTAGAAGGTTTTTAATGAGGCGGCTTGCTTGCTTTTATAATGAAGTGGTTTTTAATCAAAAAAAAAGTATTGCCCAAGTAGCAATATAGGCCAAGTGTATATAATGATTATTTTATTTTCACAAATGGATATTAAAAAGGTTT
The DNA here is from genome assembly GCA_030979885.1 of Lolium multiflorum. Classification (NCBI taxonomy): domain Eukaryota; kingdom Viridiplantae; phylum Streptophyta; class Magnoliopsida; order Poales; family Poaceae; genus Lolium; species Lolium multiflorum. The sequence continues at coordinate 133,144,919 of CM061747.1, read as the reverse complement.
TGGCAAAAATATAGTAGTTTTCATAAACCTTGGTTTTAAAAAGATTTTCTAATCAATACTCTATTTTGTTCGGAGGTTTTGGAACTTATAAAAATATTTTATTTGAGAAAACATTAAACCCTAAAAAGGCACTATAGCCACATAGACATGTATGTCAAATTTTGGTTTTATAAAGTTTGTATTATTTTTTCAAATATAGTCTCATATTGAAGAATTTTTCATGACGAATCCAACGGTATCTTATTTGCATTTTTCCGATTATTTTTGATCCTTCAAAAGTATATTTCAAATTTCTGGATTTACAAAATAAAAAGGTTCGGCCAGGCCGAACGGCCCACCCTGCCGAACGGCCCAGCAACGGCCACGCGCGCGACGCCCACGCGAGCCAGCGCGACCCCGGGGCCCAGCTTGCCAGCCCCCAGCCTTCCCAGGCCGCTCCCGGCCACAACACCCCCTGGCCCAGCTTTTTTTTCTTCCCTGGCCACGCCCACGCCCAGCTCACCCATGCACGCAGCCCAGACCGCGCTGCCGCCGCCATCAGCTCCCGCTCACACCGCTTTTTCCTTTTCTTCATTTAGTCCCACCTCGCCGCCTTAGGAAAAATTGCTCCAGCCATCACCCTATATAAAGACCCCAATAGAACAGCTCTCAAGCACATCAGCGACCCGCGCTCCTCTCTCTCCCCAAGCGAAGCGTGCGGCTGCTTCTCTCCCTTGGCGACGCTATTTGGCGAAACTCCGCGACTCGACGCATCCCTCCCTCGCCTAGTAATAATTCTATTTAATTCTATTTCCGCTCTTTTACGTAGATTGTCATACTTAGCATATCAATTTTATTTTCTTAGATCTACACTTCCGTTTAGAATAGTGGTTCTTTCGTTAAGTTTTTAATTAGATCCTCTATAACTTTTATGTAGGAAGTTTTTTTATCCGACCAACTTGTTCGGACAACTTTTCGTACAACATTAGAACTATAACCACTTAGGTCTAGTTTTGTAAAATTCATATCTTAAGTTCTATCCGTCGGATTTCGACAAACCCTATACCGTTGGAATCAGCAAATCACGTAGATCATGTTTGACATGTTGCGTGGCAGTTTTGCCCACTTTATTTTCGTGGTATCCCTTTGTTCCGCAACATCGTCTATGAAACTACAAACTTTTTCCAAGAGATTCTTTTGGCGATACGCTTGTAATAGAATTCTCTACAACTTCCGTGTAGAAAGATCTTCCATCCGGAAAACTTCTTCTAATGATTTTTTGCGAAAAGTGTAGTCATATAACTGGTTTCGACATAGTTTCTTTAGCCAAAATGTTCCTTACCCATCTTGTAGGACCAATTATAATTCTTTATCATGTTCACATGTAATGCATAGCTTACCCCTGGTTGTCTAGTTCATACTATTCAAATAACAATTGAGTTATTTGAGTAAAGTGTGATATGTTCTTGTTTAGATTTTTACCTTGCTTTAGTAGGGTGGAGATACTCTACCCCATACCACATGTGTTGGACTCTTGTTATACATTAGGCTCCGCAAACCAAACCCATATCATTCATGCTTATTCAACCTCATGCCATTCAAATTCTTCCACTTAGTCTGAACTATTCAACTTCAAATGAGTTGTTTGAGTAGTTCAATATACCATTAGTTCATACCCAATGCTAGGTGTGATCTTGTGCTACTCTGATAAGTGTTGTCACACTATGTCAATTGCATAAGCCTTGTTTTACATTACTCCATCCAATAGCACCTCTGTCCAAAATATCTGAATCACTTTGCAAATATTCAAATTCAAATATGAGAATTTGAGTATATATCCATTATCGATTTTTATAAGCCTTTCTCAACATGATTCTTTTGTGAAGGTGAAACTTATGATCACATCCACACACCAATACCACTAGACACTATACCTTGAACCAATATCGTGTTTATCCAAATTCTTTTTCATTCACCCCTTTGAATTAGTTTAAAACTATTCAACTTACAAATGAGTGAATTGAGTACTTTCATATGTCATTGGTCCATACCCAAGCCTATGTGTAATTCATACTATTGAGCAATTGTTGTCACACTTATTCAATAGTATTGTTGTTGCACTATTTATCACTTACGTGATTCAATTCACATAAGGCGCTTCAAAATTCTTTTCATGCTTTTGTAAAGCATAAAGCTTCTTCAATTATATCTAGGATGGTCCCTTACTTTCTAATCATGTGAATTGCCATCCAAACTCTCCCAGCCATATCCTGCAAGCCAAACCTCATGCCACACCTTAGTACCATAGAGCGATTTCTGTTTGTCGTCTTGGGTTGATTTTATTGTTGTTGAATGGTGTGTTTATGTTGTGCTATATTCTATGTTATAGTTTGTACGGAGAGGCACGTATTTTCATTAAGAGAAGTGAACGCGCTTCGACTACCAAAAGGCAAGTGATACTCAATTCCTACCTATTTTGTTATGCATTAGTGATTTTCAAATTAGTATGCATGGTAGGATTTTGTTTTTGAAAGTTATGCTATGCTTATCAATCCTAGTAGTATGTAACCACTCATGAACCCTTGCTAGAATTTTTAGTTTGCCTATCAATAACAAAATGTGATACGTCTCCAACGTATCTATAATTTCTGATGTTCCATGCTTGTTTTATGACAATACTGACATGTTTTGTTCACACTTTATGTCATTATTATGCGTTTTCCGGAACTAACCTATTAACGAGATGTCGAAGTGTCAATTCCTTTCTGCTGTTTTTGGTTTCGTAAATCCTAGTAAGGAAATATTCTCGGAATCGGACGAAATCAACACCCAGATCTTATAATTCCACGAAGCTTCCAGAACACCGGAGAGGGGCCAGAGGAGAGCCAGGTGGGCCCCACACATGTGGCCGGCGCGGCCCAAGGGGGGGTGGCGCCCCCTATTGTCTGGCGGCCTCGTCAGCCCTCCGACTCTGACTCTTCGCCTATTTAAAGCTCCCTGACCTAAAACATCGACACGGAAAGCCACGATACGAGAAAAGTTCCAGAGCCGCCGCCATCGCGAAACTCCACCCGGGGACAGTCTCTGTTCGGCACTCGGGACGGAATTGCCCCGGAGCCATCTCCATCCACGCCACCGCCATCTTCATCGCCATCGCTGTCTCCCATGATGAGGAGGGAGTAGTTCTCCCCCGGGGCTGAGGGCTGTACCGGTAGCTATGTGGTTAATCTCTCTCTCTCTGTACTTCAATACAATGATCTCATGAATTGCTTGCATGATTGAGATCCATATGATGAACTTTGTATCGCTACTAGTCTATGTGCTACTCATGTGATGTTATTAAAGTAGTCTATTCCTCCTGCACGGTGTAATGGTGACAGTGTGTGCATCGTGTAGTTCTTGTCGTAGGTTATGATCATAATCTCTTGTAGGTTATGGAGTTAATTATCACTATGATAGTATTGATGTGATCTTCCCCCTTTCATAGTGTAATGGCGACAGTGTGTATGCTATGTTAGTTCTCGGTTTATTTTGCAAAGATCTATTATGCTCTAAGGTTACTTAAATCTGAATGCTGAATGTTGTGGCGCTTGAGGGAGCTCTTGTAGCCCTACACAATGAATGGTGTTTGTCATCCAACAAAAGAGTGTATGTAGCACAAGTGAGGAGAAGTTATTTATTTATTATGTGATCAATGTTGAGAGTGTCCACTAGTGAAAGTATGATCCCTAGGCCTTGTTTCCAAATACTGCAAACATCGCTTGTTTATGTTTTACTGCATCTTTACTTCTGCAATGTTACCACCATCTATACCACCTGTGTTTTACTATCTCTTCGCCGAACTAGTGCACCTATACATCTGACAAGTGTATTAGGTGTGTTGGGAACACAAGAGACTTCTTGTATCTTAATTGCAGGGTTGCTTGAGAGGACTATCTTTGACCTCTACCTCCCGAGTTCGATAAACCTTGGGTGCTTCACTTAAGGGAAACTTGCTGCTGTTCTACAAACCTCTGCTCTTGGAGGCCCAACACTGTCTACAAGAATAGAAGCACACGTAGACATCAAGCTATTTTCTGGCGCCGTTGCCGGGGAGGTAAGGTAAAAGGTATTCACATCCTCCGACTACTAAGCTATTTCCTAGCACTGTTGCCGGTGTGTGAGTGCTCGAAGGTATCTCCTTTAGATTCTGCAATTATATCATTTTTGTTTCTTGTTTTTATTTTCACTAGTTAGGCTTAATGGAAAACAACAACAAAAAATAGAGATCTTTATAGTATTTATCTTGAGTTAGGACATGAGGTGTTTGAAGAGAAAAACCCATGGAACTTTCTTTGCAAAATAGTTGTAGCAATATTATTAGCATGAGCTCTTTGAACACCATTATTGCTAAAGCTATGGAAGAATTTAAGCTTGGGGAAGCTGGTTGTGATATTTTTAGTCCCCCAAGCATGGAGAAGAAAATTTACTTTGATGATACTTTACCTCCTATATATGATGCTTCCAATGATGAATATGATATTTTCAGTCCACCTACTATTGAGGAGAAATTTAATTATGATTACAATATGCCTCCTATATATGATGATTATGGTGATGAGAATAATAATGATAGCTATTTTATTGAATTTGCTCCCACTACAACTAATAAAATTTATTATGCTTATGTGGAGAGTAATAATTTTATGCATGTGGCTCATGACAAGAATGCTTTATGTGATAGTTATATTGTTGAGTTTGTTCATGATGCTACTGAAAGTTATTATGAGAGAGGGAAACATGGTTATATGCATCTTAATAATATTAAGTTTCCCCTCTTTATGTTGAGAATCTTGAAATTGCGCTTGTGTTGCTTTTCTATTCTTACCACTTTGTTCTTCATGAATTTATTTGTGTACAAGATTTCTTTTCATAGGAAGTGGGTTAGGCTTAAATGTGTTTTTAATTTGCTTCTTGATGCTCTCTTTTGCTTCAACTCTTATTTCTTGCGCGAGCATCATTAAAATTACTGAGCCCATCTTAATGGCTATAAAGAAAGAACTTCTTGGGAGATAACCCATGTGTTTATTTTGCTAATGTTTTGTTGAGTCTTGGAAGTTGTTACTACTATAGCAACCTCTCCTTATCATGTTTTTGTGCCAAGTAAAGTCTCTATGGTTTAGTTGATGCTAGATTTGGATTGCTGCGCAGAAACAGAATTGCTGTCTGTCACGAATTTGGCAGAACTCTGTAAAAAATCAAAAATATCTGCCAATTTACGTGTGTGATCCTCAGATATGTACGCAACTTTCATTAGTTTTGAGTTTTTCCGTTTGAGCAAGTTAAGTGCCTCTGTAAAATTCGTCTTTACGAACTGTTCTGTTTTGACAGATTCTGCCTTTTATTTCGCATTGCCGCTTTTGCTATGTTGAATGGGTTTCTTTGTTCCATTAACTTTCAGTAGCATTGGGCAATGTCCAGAAGTGTTAAGAATGATTGTGTCACCTCTGAACATGTGAATTTTTGATTATGCACTAACCCTCTAATGAGTTTGCTTTAAGTTTGGTATGGAGGAAGTTTTCAAGGGTCAAGAGAAGAGGATGATATACTATGATCAAGAAGAGTGAAAGGTCTAAGCTTGGGGATGCCCCGTGGTTCATCCCTGCATATTTTAAGAAGACTCAAGCATCTAAGCTTGGGGATGCCCAAGGCATCCCCTTCTTAATCGACAACTTATCAGGTCACTTCTAGTGAGACTATATTTTTATTCCATCACATCTTATGTACTTTACTTGGAGCGTCTGTGTGCTTTTATTTTCGTTTTGTTATTTTCATTCTCTGAATAAATTCATGCTCATGTGGGAGAGAGACACGCTCCGCTTTTTCATATGAACACTAGTGTTCTTCATTCTTACTTTTAATGTTCATGGCGAAGGCTGAAATTGCTTCGTTGATTGCTATTTGGTTGGAATCAGAAAATGCTTCATATGGTTTGGAATAACCTGAAACTTGGCAATTGTTTTGAGCTCTCATTAGATCATGTTTAAGCTCTTGCATCATGTAGTTTAATCTATTAGTGGAAAACTACCGTAGAGCTTGTTAAAATTTGGTTTGCATGATTGGTCTCTCTAAGTCTAGATATTTTCTGGTAAAGTGTTTGAACAACAAGGAAGACAGTGTAGAGTCTTATAATGCTTTCAACATGTTCTTGTGTAAGTTTTGCTGTACCTGTTCATACTTGAGTTTGCTTCAAACTACCTTGCTAGCCCAAACCTTGTACTGAGAGGAAATGCTTCTCGTGCATCCAAACACCTTGAGCCAAAACCCATGCCATTTGTGTCCACCATATCTACCTACTATGTGGTATTTTCTGCCATTCCAAAGTAAATTACTTGAGTGCTACCTTTAAAATTTCATTCCTTTATCTTTGCAATATATAGCTCATGGAACAAATATCTTAAAAACTATTGTGGTGATGAATATGTAGTTATGTGTCTTAGTTCTTATAAGTTGCTTGTTGAGCGGTAACCATGTTTCTGGGGACGCCATCAATTTTTTACACCTTTGTTGAATATCATGTGAGTTGCTATGCATGTTCGTCTTGTCTGAAGTAAGGGTGATTTATCATGATCAAATGGTTTGAGTATGCATATGTTAGAGAAGAACATTGGGCCGCTAACCGAAGCCATGTATCATGGTGGAAGTTTCAGTTTGGACATACAACCTCAATCTCTTATGAGAATATTATCTGCTGTTGAATGCTTATGCATTAAAAGAGGAGTCCATTATTTGATGTTTATGTTGTCCCGGTATGGATGCCCTAAGTTGAGATCTTTTAAAAACGAAAAATCAAATGCAATTGATTTCCTAGGACCTTTGTACAGGCGGCATAGAGGTACCTCTTTGTGACACTTTGGTTGAAACATATGTCGTGCAATGATAATCCGTGTTAATCCAAGCTAATTAGGACAAGGTGCGAGCACTATTAGTACTCTATGCATGAGGCTTGCAACTTGTAGGAAATATTATGCATAGCACATATGAATTATTACTACCGTTGACAAAATTGCTTCTATGTTTTTAAAATAAAAGCTCTAGCACAAAAATAGTAATCCATGCTTCCCTCTGCGAAGGGCCAATCTTTTACTTTATGTTGAGTCAGTCTACCTACTTCTTTCTATCTTAGAAGCAAACTCTTGTGTTAACTGTGTGCATTGATTCTTACATGTTTACTTATTGCACTTGTTATATTACTCTATGTTGACAAATATCCATGAGATATACATGTTACAAGTTGAAAGCAATTGCTGAAACTTAATCATCCTTTGTGTTGCTTCAATGCATTCTACTTGTCTTGAAAGTACTATTCATGAAAAGTTTTGCTATATGATTCATTTGTTTAGTCATTATCTCTTTGGTAGCAATCTATTGCTTCATATCACTCAATCCATCTCATATGCTTTACAATAATGTTGATCAAGATTATGTTGGTAGCATGTCACTTCAGAAATTATTCTTGTTATCGTTTACCTACTCGAGGGCGAGTAGGAACTAAGCTTGGGGATGCTTGATACGTCTCCAACGTATCTATAATTTCTGATGTTCCATGATTGTTTTATGACAATACTGATATGTTTTGTTCACACTTTATGTCATTATTATGCGTTTTCCGGAACTAACCTATTAACGAGATGCCGAAGTGCCAGTTTGTTTCTCGTTGTTTTTGAGAAATCCTAGTAAGGAAATATTCTAATCGGACGAAATCAACGCCCGATCCTATAATTCCACGAAGCTTCCAGAACACCGAGAGGGGCCAGAGGAGAGCCAGGTGGGCCCCACACATGTGGCCGGCGCGGCCCAAGGGGGGTGGCGCCCTATTGTCTGGCTGCCTCACACCACCTGGCGGCGCGACCAAGGAGGCGCCCTGGGGTGAGCCCACCTGGCACCCGCGCCGCCTCTTCACCTATTTAACCCCTCGTGACCTAAATATTCGATACGGATTGACGAAACTCCAGAAAACATCCAGGGGCGCCGCCGCCATCGCGAAACTCCAATTCGGGGGACAGAAGTCTGTTCGGCACCCTGCCGGGACGGGGAATTGCCCCCGGAGCCATCTCCATCGACACCACCGCCATCTTCATCGCCATCGTTGTCTCCTATGATGAGGAGGGAGTAGTTCTCCTGGGCTGAGGGCTCTACCGTAGCTATGTGGTTAATCTCTCTCTCTGTACTCCAATACAATGATCTCATGAATTGCTTTGCATGATTGAGATCCATGTGATGAGCTTTGTATCACTATTAATCTATGTGCTACTCTAGTGATGTTATTAAAGTAGTCTATTCCTCCTTCATGATGTAATGTGGACAGTGTGTGCATCATGTAGTACTTGGCGTAGGTTATGATCGTGATCTCTTTTAGATTGTGAAGTTAACTATTACTATGCACTCTAGAGTTACTTTATATGAACTCCGGAATTACTCTCTATGTGATTCCTTTATGACGTTATGGAGCTTGTTAACTCCGGCATTGAGGTGCTCTCGTAGCCCTACACAATGAATGGTGTTTGTTATCCAACAATAGAGTCTTTGAAAGTAGTACAAAGGAAGAGAACTTATTTACTTATGTGATCAATGTTGAGAGTGTCCACTAGTGAAAGTATGATCCCTAGGCCTTGTTTCCAAATATCGAATCTCCGTTTATTTACTGTTCTGTTGCATGTTTACTCGCTGCCATATTTTATTCAGATTACTATTACCACTCATATACATCCATACTAATTGTATTTCACTATCTCTTCGCCGAACTAGTGCACCTATACATCTGACAAGTGTATTAGGTGTGTTGGGGACACAAGAGACTTCTTGTATCGTGATTGCAGGTTTGCTTGAGAGGGTGATACGTCCATTTTGCATCACTATTTTATATCATAATTTGCTGTTATTCATTGATATATTTCATATTTAGAGATGATACTTATGTTATTTCACCTATTTTGCATGTTTCGTGATCATTGGAGAATTATTCAGGTCAGGATTCTGCTGGAAAAAGCACCGTCAGACACCATATTTCGAAGATCAACAATTGACGGAAATTATATGAAAATCCTATTTTTCCAAGACGAAGGAGCCAAAGGAGCGAGAGGGCCGCCATGGGCCCCCATAGGCCGGCGCGCCCTGGCCTGGCCGCGCCGCCATGTGGGGAGGCCCACAGCCCTCGGCCGTCTCTCCTTCGCGTACTTCTTCGCCCGAAACCTAAGCCACGGGAGTTACGAGAATTGACAGAGCCGCCTCTACGGGGTGGAAAGACACCAGAGAGAAAGAGCTCTCGGCGGGCAGAATGGGAAATTCCCTCCCGAGGGGGAAATCGACGCCATCGCCATCGTCATCGAGCTGGACATCATCTCCATCATCATCACCATCATCTTCATCGCTGCACCTCGTCACCGCTGTAACAATTTGGGTTGGATCTTGATTGTTTGATAGGGAAACTCTCCTGTTGATTACTACTTGTTATTGATGCTATTGAGTGAAACCATTGAACCGAGGTTTATGCTCAGATTGTTATTCATCATCATATCACCTCTGATCATGTTCCATATGATGTCTCGTGAGTAGTTCGTTTAGTTCTTGAGGACATGGGTGAAGTCTAAATGTTAGTAGTAAATTATGGTTGAGTAATATTCAATGTTATGATATTTAAGTTGTGGTGTTATTCTTCTAGTGGTGTCATGTGAACGTCGACTACATGATACTTCACCTTTATGGGCCTAGGGAGTACATCTTGTATTCGTTTGCTAATTGTGGGGTTGTTTAATAAAACCTAAACCCCGTTAGTATATCGGCAGAGGGGATAGCATCTCGTAGTTTAAGGCTGTGGTTAGATTTATCTTAATTACTTTCTTGTATTTGTGGATGCTTGCAAGGGGTATAATCACAAGTATGTATTAGTCCTAGGAAGGGCGGTGCAATAGCATAGGTTCACCCACACAACACTTATCAAAACAATGAAGATTGATCAACTATAGGAAACGAAAGCACTAGACTAAAATCCCCGTGTGTCCTCAAGAACGTTTGGTCATTATAAGTAAACAAACCGGCTTGTCCTTTGTGCTAAAAAGGATTGGACCACTCGCTGCAATTATTTCTCTTGCATTTTATTTACTTGTACTTTATTTATCCCTATATCAAAACCCCCTGAATACTTGTCCGTGAGCATTTACAGTGAATCCTTCATCGAAACCGCTTGTCAACACCTTCTGCTCCTCGTTGGGTTCGACACTCTTATTTATCGAAAGTACTACGATACACCCCTATACTTGTGGGTCATCAAGACTATTTTCCGGCGCCGTTGCCGGGAGTGAAGCGCTATTGGTAAGTGGAATTGGTAAGGAAACTTTTCTGTACGTGCTGATTTTGTTTCTGCTTGCTGCTATAAGTCATTATGGAGAGATCCTCCCTTGAATTTCTATTTGGGAAATCTACTACTACTGCAACGGTAGTGGATGAGGCGCCAGGTGAGGAAGTAGTACCATATAAAATACCTATGAAAATTATTGAACGTGTTGTGGATAACCGCTATGAAGGGGATGGAACTGTTCATCCTGGAGATCATTTACTGTTTTTACATGAATTATGCGGGTTATTCAAGTGTGCATGTATTTCAATGGATGAAGTTAGGAAGAAATTATTTGTTATGTCGCTATCTGGTAAAGCGGCGCATTGGTATAAACTGTTGAAGGATGGGCGTTCTCTTGATTGGAAGGATATTGTGCCTCTATTTTATTCCAAATTCTATCCTCCAAGTGAAATTCACAAAGACCGCAACCGTATATATAATTTCTGGCCTCATGATGGAGAGAGTATTGCCCAAGCGTGGGGAGATTGAAGTCTTTAATGCTCAAATGCCCCATTCATGAGCTTCCCGGTAATATTATTATTGATAATTTCTATGCAAGACTTTCTTTTCAAGATAAAACCTTGCTGGATACTTCTTGTTCTGGATCATTCACACGCAATAAAGAAGAGTTTAAATGGGACCTTCTTGATCGAATCCAAGAAAATACTGAAGGATGGGAGAATGACAAAGGTAGAGTGTCAGGTAAATTATGATTATGAATGCATTAAACCTTTATGGATACTGATGAATATCGTAATATAAGTGCTACATATGGTCTTGACTCTCAAGTTGTTGCAAATATTTATAAAGCCTTTGCCTCTCATTTTGAATTGCCTAGGAAGAATTTTGATAAGTATCATGAACCTTATAAAGATAAAGTTGATTCACCTAAAGGTAAATGTATTGAAATTAAAACTGTTGATCATGTTCTTCCTGAAGCTTATATTGAAAAACTCCTTTCCCTGCTAAAATGAAGGAGTATTCTGTTATAACTAGTGTAGTTAATAAAAGTGCAAAGAAACCCATAGAACCTGAAGAATAAATAAAGGTTGAACCTGCTGTTGCAATAGTTAAAGATCTTGTGACTGAAAATGTGGAAGATGGTCATATTATTTTTTGTGAAGATGCTTCTAATATTGTTTCGCATCCTAATAAGTATAGGAAAGCCAGTGTTCCTGTGCTCTCTGTTCGAATTGGTGATCATTGCTATTATGGTTTATGCGATATTGGTGCAAGTATTAGTGCTATTCCTTATGAGCTCTACACGGAAATCATGCATGAAATTGGTTCTTGTGAACTTGAAGATATTGATGTGGTTATTCGGCTAGCTAATAGAGAAACTATCTCTCCCATTGGTATTGTTCGAGATGTTGAAGTTCTATGTGGTAAGATTAAATATCCTGCTGACTTTTTGGTACTTGGTTCTGCTGCTAGTAAGTCTTGTCCTATTATTTTTGGTAGACCTTTTTTGAATACTTGTGGACCTATTATAGATTGCAAGAAAGATAAAATTGTTACTAAATTTGCTGGTGAATCTTATGAGTTTAACTTCTCTAAATTTGCCAAAAATCCTTATAAAGCTGATTTGCCTAATGATGATTTTAGAGTTGAACAATGTGCATCTATTGCTCTTGCTCCTAGTAATCCTTTGCAGCAACATTTGGAGAATAGTGAGAGTGAAGTTTTTAGGGAAGAAAGGGATGAGCTTGATGAAATTTTCCTTCGTCAACCTATTCTTAAACATGACTTACCGGTTGAAGATTTAGGTGTAACACCACCACCAAAGGAAGATCCTGTATTTGATTTGAAACCATTACCTGATAATCTTAAGTATGCTTATATTGATGATAAGAAAACATATCCTGTTATTATTAGTGCTAAGCTTTCAGATATTGAGGAAGAAAGGTTATTGGAAATATTGAAGAAACACCGAGGAGCTATTGGCTACACTCTTGATGACTTGAAGGGGATTTCTCCCGCTATTTGCCAACATGCCATTAATATAGAAGATGGTGCAAAACCTGTTGTTGAACATCAGCGTCGTCTAATTCCTAAGATGAAGGATGTGGTAAGAAATGAGGTATTAAAACTTCTTGAAGCTGGTATTATATATCCTATTGCTGATAGTAGATGGGTTAGTCATGTGCATTGTGTTCCTAAGAAAGGTGGAATAACTATTGTTCCTAATGATAATGATGAGCTCATTCCTCAAAGAGTAGTTGTAGGGTATAGAATGTGCATTTTCGAAAAGTTAATAAAGTTACTAAGAAAGATCATTACCCTTTACCGTTTATTGATCAAATGTTAGAAAGGTTGTCTAAAAATACTCATTTCTGTTTTCTTGATGGATATTCTGGGTTTTCACAAATTGCTGTTAGAGCTAAAGATCAAGAGAAAACCACTTTCACTTGTCCCTATGGAACTTATGCTTATAGGCGTATGCCTTTTGGTTTATGTAATGCTCCTGCTACTTTTCAAAGATGCATGTCTGCTATTTTTCATGGCTTTTGTGAAAAGATTGTTGAGGTATTCATGGATGATTTTTCTGTCTATGGGAATTCTTTTGATAATTGCTTGCGAAACCTTGATAAAGTTTTGCAGAGATGTGAAGAAACTAACCTTGTTCTTAATTGGGAGAAATGCCACTTTATGGTTAATGAAGGAATTGTATTGGGACATAAAATTTCTGAGAGAGGTATTGAAGTTGATAGAGCTAAAGTTGAAGCAATTGAGAAGATGCCCTATCCAAGGGATGTTAAAGGTATTCGTAGTATTCTTGGTCATGCTGGTTTTATAGGAGGTTTATTAAAGATTTCTCTAAAATTTCAAAGCCTCTTACTAATCTTCTTCAAAAAGATGTACCTTTCGTTTTTGATGATGATTGTAAGGAAGCCTTTGAAACTCTAAAGAAAGCCTTAACAACTGCTCCTATAGTTGAACCTCCTGATTGGAATTTACCTTTTGAAATTATGTGTGATGCTAGTGATTTTGTTGTAGGTGCTGTCCTTGGACAGCGAGTAGATAAAAAATTGAATGTTATTCATTATGCTAGTAAAACTCTAGATGCTGCCCAAAGAAATTATGCTACAACTGAGAAAGAGTTATTAGCCGTAGTTTTTGCATGTGACAAGTTTAGATCCTATATTATTGATTCAAAAGTTATAGTTCATACTGATCATGCTGCAATTAGGTACCTTATGGAAAAGAAAGATGCTAAGCCAAGGCTTATTAGATGGGTGCTTCTTTTGCAAGAATTTGATTTACAAATTGTAGATAGGAAAGGTGTTGATAATCCTGTTGCTGATAATTTGTCTAGATTGGAAAATATTGCTTATGATATTGTTCTTGTTAATGATAGTTTTCCAAATGAACAATTGGTTGCAATAAAGGTGAGCTCGCGAGATAGTCCTTGGTATGCTGATTATGCTAACTTTATTGTTTCGAAGTACTTGCCTCCAACCTTTTCAGCTCAGCAAAGGAGGAAATTCTTTTATGATTTGAGGCATTATTTTTGGGATGACCCACACTTATATAAAGAAGGAGTGGATGGTATTATGCGAAGATGTGTCCCAATATGAACAACAAGAGATATTGAGTAAATGTCATGGTAGTGTTTATGGAGGACATCACGCCGGAGATAGAACCGCACAAAAGGTTCTACAATCAGGTTTTTATTGGCCAACACTTTTTAAAGATGCAAGGAAGTTTATCTTATCTTGTGATGAATGTCAAAGAGTTGGTAATATCTCTAGACGCAATGAAATGCCTATGAATTATACTCTTGTTATTGAACCATTTGATTGTTGGGGATTTGACTTCATGGGTCCTTTCCCTTCTTCAAAGGTAACACTCATATACTTGTCGCTGTTGATTATGTTACTAAATGGGTAGAAGCTATACCTACAAAAAGTGCTGATGGTGAGACCTCTTTAAAAATGCTTTTAGATGTTATTTTTCCTAGATTTGGAGTACCTAGATATATTATGACCGATGGAGGTTCTCACTTTATTCATGGTGGTTTTAGAAAAACTCTTGCTAAATATGGTATTAATCATAGAATTGCTTCATCTTATCATCCCCAAACTAGTGGACAGGTAGAATTATCAAATAGAGAAATTAAAGCTATCTTGGGAAAGACTGTTAATAAATCTAGAAAGAATTGGGCTAGTAAGTTAAAGGAAGCATTGTGGGCTTATAGAACTGCTTATAAAAATCCTATGGGAATGTCTCCTTATAAAATGGTTTATGGAAAAGCTTGTCATTTACCTTTAGAATTAGAGCACAAAGCTTATTGGGCTGTAAGAGAACTTAATAAAGATTTTAAACTTGCTGTAAGAAAAGGTTGCTACAATTGAGTTCTTTAGATGAATGGAGAAGTGAAGCTTATGAAAATGCTAAACTTTTTAAAGAGAAAGTTAAGAAGTGGCATGATAGAAGAATTATTAAAAGAGAATTTAATGTTGGAGATAAAGTCCTATTGTATCGGTCGTCTCAGATTTTTTGCAGGGAAATTACTCTCAAAATGGGAAGGACCATATGTTATTGAGGAGGTATATCGTTTAGGGGCAATTAAAATTAGCACTTTGGAAGGTAATGCCACACAAGTAGTGAATGGACAAAGACTCAAGCATTATATTTCTGGAGATTCTTATAATGAAGATATTGATGTTATTCAAGTGATGACTCCGGAAGCTTTCATCAAAGATCAAATTGACAGTTCTGCAGAGTCCGATCTTGAATAGCTAACAGTTTTAGTAATAAAAGGTCCGTTTAACTTTCCGAACAATATTTCTGCTGTTTTTGGAAAATATGAAAAATTACGGGATCGAAACGGAGTGGAGGAGACGCGCGAGGGCCTGTCACCATAGGCCGGCGCGGCCCCACCCCCCGCGCCGCTTCCTATGGTGACAGCCCTCGCGTCCCGTTTCCCTGTTGCCCTGGAACCTTCGTTTGTCGTAAAAATATTTGCTATATAATCCCCCCGACTGAGGTCCGTATATCGTTTTCTCGTCGTGTTTTGTTTCGAGCTGTTTTGTGCCAGATATTGTTTTCAGATCTAGAGCCACCATGTCTTCGTCGAGCCTCCGAAGGACAACTTCTTTGAGAACGTCGTCAACCCGTACATGAGCGAGTTGAAGATGCATCCAAAGGAATTGTTGCTCGTAGATGGAGAGTTGCAGATAGAAGATGTTCGGGGACCCAAAGGAGAAGGAAGCTTGGAGGACAGGATGAAGAAACTAGAACAAGAGGTCTTCACCTACAAGAAGATGGCTGAGCGAGAAGTGGACATCTTCCATAGGATTGTGTCCGAACTCATTGGTGAACATGAGAAGGAGACTGCAAAGCTGTGGAGCGATATCCTCTCACTTCACAACACTACCAACCAACTTCAGGCGCAACTTTATGATGTTTGGAATCAAAATTGTGAGTATGAAAACAGGTTTAAACGCATTAGCTATGCTGCTAGTTTCAGGATTCCCGAGACCAAGACATCGTTTGTTGATGGAGAGCCTCTTCCTTGGAAGTCTGATGACGAGAAGAATCCACCACCATCACCACCGAAGGAGTAATTCATCATCGGTATTGGCATCTGATACGTCTCCAACGTATCGATAATTTCTTATGTTCCATGCTACTTTATTGATGATACCTACATGTTTTATGCACATTATATGTCGTATTTACGCATTTTCTGAACTAACCTATTAACAAGATGCCGAAGAAGTTGTCTTTTCTGTTTTTGGTTTCATAAATCCTAGTAACGAAATATTCTCTAATTGGACGAAATCACCGCCTGGGACCTTTTTTGCACGGCCGAAGACCGAAGGGGAGTCGGTCGGCCACGAGGTGGCCACACCATAGGCGGCGCGGCCCAGGCCCCGGCCGCGCCGCCTGTGTGGCCCTCGCGCCGCCTTGACCTGCCCTTCAGCCTACAAATAGCCTCCGTCGCGAAACCCCTAGTACCGAGAGCCACGATACGAAAACCCAGAGACGCCGCCGCCGCTAATCCCATCTCGGGGGACTCAGGAGATCGCTCCGCACCCCGCCGGAGAGGGGATTCATCTCCCGAGGACTCTACACCGCCATGGTCGCCTCCGGAGTGATGAGTGAGTAGTTCACCCCTGGACTATGGGTCCATAGCAGTAGCTAGATGGTCGTCTTCTCCTAATTGTGCTTCATTGTTGGATCTTGTGAGCTGCCTAACATGATCAAGATCATCTATATGTAATTCTATATGTTGTGTTTGTCGGGATCCGATGGATAGAGAATACTATGTTATGGTGATTATCAATCTATTGTTTATGTGTTGTTTATGATCTTGCATGCTCTCCGTTATTAGTAGAGGCTCTGGCCAAGTTTTTACTCTTAACTCCAAGATGGAGTATTTATGCTCGATAGTGGGTTCATGCCTTCATTGACACCGGGACAGTGACAGAAAGTTCTAAGGTTGTGATGTGCTTTTGCACTAGGGATAAAACATTGATTTTATGTCTAAGGATGTAGTTGTCGATTACATTACGCACCATACTTAATGCAATTGTCTGTTGCTTAGCAACTTAATACCGAATGGGGTTCGGATGATAACCCGAAGGTGGACTTTTAGGCATAGATGCAGTTGGATGGCGGTCTATGTACTTTGTCGTAATGCCCGGATTAAATCTACTATATTTATCATATCATGTACATGCATTGTTATGACCTTCTCTATTTGTCAATTGCCCGACTGTAATTTGTTCACCCAACATGCTTTTATCTTATGGGAGAGACACCTCTAGTGAACTGTGGACCCCGGTCCTATTCTTTACATAGCATACAATCTACTGCAATTGTTCTTTACCGTTTTCTTGCAAACAATCATCTTCCACTCGATACGCTTAATCCTTTGTTACAGTGTTTGAGATTGACAACCTCACTGCTTCACAAAGTACTTTGGTTTTGTTGCATTCCACGTTGCGCCGAATCCCCGTTGTTGCGCCGCATCACATTTCGCCACCATCAACCTTCAACGTGCTTCTTGGCTCCTCCCGGTTCGATTAAACCTTGGTTTCTTTCTGAGGGAAAACTTGCCACTGTGCGCATCATACCTTCCTCTTGGGGTTTCCAACGGACGTGTACATCTACGCGCATCAAGCCTCGTTTTCCGGCGCCGTTGCTGGGAGATCAAGACACGCCGCAAGGGAGTCTCCACTTCTCAATCTCTTTACTTTGTTTTTGTCTTGCTTTATTTTATTTACTACTTTGTTTGCTGCACCTAAACAAAACACAAAAAATTAGTTGCTAGTTTTACTTTATTTACTGTCTTGCTCTCTATATCAAAAACACAAAAAAATTAGTTACTTGCATTTACTTTATCTAGTTTACTTTTGCTACCATGTCTAGCTCTACACCTGTTACTTCTTCACCTGAGGAATTAGTTTTTACTTTTAAACAAGGGGATGAGGAAAGTTTTAAATGCTTGGTCTAGAATTTTTACTTCTTATCGTAAAACTGAACCTCAAATGACTCTAAGTTTGCTCCTTAGTAATTTTTATTTTGGTCTTATGATTCGTTATAGATATGCTTTGGATGCTTTAGTGGGAGGAGATTTCCTTCATTGTAATGGGGATCAAGCTTTTAATGCCATAAAGAAATTGGTTGCATCACATGATTCAGCTAATAACTTTGATTCAGCCCTTATTAGCATTTATAATAGATTGAACAATCTCGAGATAAGTACATCTCGCTTGGATGACAACTATCACCGTGTTCGTAATCGTCTTGAACAAGTTTTAGTGAACTCTAAACCTTCATTATGGGATCCTACTGTTAAAATTGTTATTGGTGATCAAACTCTTCGTGCCAACTGTGATATTATGTCTGAATTTTGCCTTATGCCTGAGAGCATTTATAAATCTTTGAAACTGTGGGGAGTTGATGAAGGAGGAGAAGAAATAACTCTCATTGATAATTCTGTTATAATTCCTAAGGGAATAGCCGCAGGTGTGCATACGACCATTCTTGGAAGAACAATATCCATTGATTATCTTGTTATTGAATGTGTAGGGACAGGAAAGGTCACACTCGGAAGATCCCTGCTAAAACTATTGGGAGCAGTCATAGATGTGGGAGAAGGCATCTTGGATTTCACCTCTATACCAGGGGGAAATCATACATTTCCTAAATCAAAGAGAAAGGAAAACAACAAGAAAGGTAAGGGTAAAGCCCAAGGTAAGGATGATGCACCACCCTCCGATAATACTTGATTTGCACTTTCTGCGCCTAGCTGAAAGGCGTTAAAGAAAAGCGCTTATGGGAGACAACCCATGTTTTTACTACAGTACTTTGTTTTATATTTGAGTCTTGGAAGTTGTTTACTACTGTAGCAACCTCTCCTTATCATGTTTTTGTGCCAAGTAAAGTTTCTATGTCAAAGTTGATGTTATATTTGGGATCGCTGCGCAGAAACAGCATTGCTGTCTGTCACGAATCTGGGCACAGGTCTCTGTAGAAAATTCAAAAAATCTGCCAATTTACGAGCGTGATCCTCAGATATGTACGCAACTTTCATTAGTTTTGAGTTTTTCCATTTGAGCAAGTCTGGTGCCATCTTAAAATTCGTCTTTACGGACTGTTCTGTTTTTGACAGATTCTGCCTTTTATTTCGCATTGCCTCTTTTGCTATGTTGGATTCATTTCTTTGATCCATTAATGTCCAGTAGCTTTATGCAATGTCCAGAAGTGTAAAGAATGATTGTGCCACCTCTGAACATGTGAATTATTAATTGTGCACTAACCCTCTAATGAGTTTGCTTGAAGTTTGGTGTGAAGGAAGTTTTCAAGGGTCAAGAGAGGAGTATGATATACTATGATCAAGAGGAGTGAAAGCTCTAAGCTTGGGGATGCCCCCGTGGTTCACCCCTGCATATTTTAAGAAGACTCAAGCGGCATCCCCTTCTTCATCGACAACATCATCAGGTTCCTCCCGTGAAACTATATTTTTATTCAGTCACATCTTGTGTTCTTTACTTGGAGCGTCGGTTTGTTTTTGTTTTTGTTTTTGTTGAATAAAATGGATCCTAGCATTCACTTTGTGGGAGAGAGACACGCTCCGCTGTTGCATATGGACAAATATGTCCTTAGGCTTTACTCATAATGTTCAAGGCGAAGTTTCTTCTTCGTTAAATTGTTATATGGTTGGAATTGGGAAAATGCTACATGTAGTAATTCTAAAATGTCTTGGATAATGTGATACTTGGCAATTGTTGTGCTCATGTTTAAGCTCTTGCATCATATGCTTTGCACCCATTAGTGAAGAAATACATAGAGCTTGCTTAAATTTGATTTGCATATTTGGTCTCTCTAAGGTCTAGATAATATCTAGTATTGAGTTTTGAACAACAAGGAAGACGGTGTAGAGTCTTATAATGTTTACAATATGTCTTTTATGTGAGTTTTGCTGCACCGGTTCATCCTTGAGTTTGCTTCAAATAACCTTGCTAGCCTAAACCTTGTATCGAGAGGGAATACTTCTCATGCATCCAAAATCCTTGAGCCAACTACTATGCCATTTGTGTCCACCATACCTACCTACTACATGGTATTTCTCCGCCATTCCAAAGTAAATTGCTTGAGTGCTACCTTTAAAATTCCATCATTCACCTTTGCAATATATAGCTCATGGGACAAAATAGCCTTAAAAACTATCGTAGTATTGAATATGTACTTACGCACTTTATCTTTTATTAAGTTGCTTGTTGTGCGATAACCATGCTTCTGGGGAACGCCATCAACTATTGTTGAATATCATGTGAGTTGCTATGCATGTCCGTCTTGTCTGAAGGATCTATCACCTTAATGATTGGAGCATGCAAATTGTTAGAGAAGAACATTGGGCCGCTAACTAAAGCCATGAATCATGGTTGAAGTTTCAGTTTTGGACATATATCCTCAATCTCATATGAGAATAATAATCATTGCTACATGCTTATGCATTTAAGAGGAGTCCATTATCTGTTGTCCATGTTGTCCCGGTATGGATGTCTAAGTTGAGAATAATCAAAAGCGAGAAATCCAAAATGCGAGCTTTCTCCTTAGACCTTTGTACAGGCGGCATGGAGGTACCCCTTTGTGACACTTGGTTGAAACATGGCATGCAAAGATCCGGTAGTCCAAGCTAAGTAGGACAAGGTGCGGGCACTATTAGTATACTATGCATGAGGCTTGCAACTTGTAAGATATAATTTACATAACTCATATGCTTTATTACTACCGTTGACAAAATTGTTTCATGTTTTCAAAATAAAAGCTCTAGCACAAATACAGCAATCGATGCTTTCCTCTTTGAAGGACCATTCTTTTACTTTTATTGTTGAGTCAGTTTACCTATCTCCCTCCACCTTAAGAAGCAAACACTTGTGTGAACTGTGCATTGATTCCTACATACTTGCATATTGCACTTGTTATATTACCTTATGTTGACAATATCCATGAGATATACATGTTATAAGTTGAAAGCAACCGCTGAAACTTAATCTTCCTTTGTGTTGCTTCAATACCTTTACTTTGATTTATTGCTTTATGAGTTAACTCTTATGCAAGACTTATTGATGCTTGTCTTGAAATACTATTCATGAAAAGTCTTTGCTTTATGATTCAGTTGTTTACTCATGTCATTACCATTGTTTTGATCGCCGCATTCATTACATATGTTTACAAATAGTATGATCAAGATTATGATGGCATGTCACTTCAGAAATTATCTTTGTTATCGCTTTACCTGCTCGGGACGAGCAGAACTAAGCTTGGGGATGCTGATACGTCTCCAACGTATCGATAATTTCTTATGTTCCATGCTACTTTATTGATGATACCTACATGTTTTATGCACATTATATGTCGTATTTACGTATTTTCTGGAACTAACCTATTAACAAGATGCCGAAGAGCCAGTTGCTGTCTTTCTGCTTTTTGGTTTCAGA
The DNA here is from genome assembly GCA_030979885.1 of Lolium multiflorum. Taxonomy (NCBI): domain Eukaryota; kingdom Viridiplantae; phylum Streptophyta; class Magnoliopsida; order Poales; family Poaceae; genus Lolium; species Lolium multiflorum. Next base: position 133,123,607 of record CM061747.1, on the reverse strand, counting down.
AATCCTAGTAACGAAATATTCTCGAATTGGACGAAATCACCGCCTGTGGTCCTATTTTTGCACGAAGCTTCCGAAGACCGAAGGGGAGTCAAGTGGGGCCACGAGGTGGCCACACCATAGGGCGGCGCGGCCAGGCCCTGGCCGCGCCGGCCCGTGGTGGGGCCGCGCCGCCTCTTGACCTGCCCTTCAGCCTACAAATAGCCTCCGTCGCGAAACCCCCAGCACCGAGAGCCACGATACGGAAACCTTGGAGACGCGCCGCCGCGAATCCCATCTCTGGGGATTCAGGAGATCCGGCACCCGCCGGAGAGGGGATTCATCTCCCGAGGACTCTACACCGCCATGGTCGCCTCCGGAGTGATGAGTGAGTAGTTCACCCTGGACTATGGGTCCATAGCAGTAGCTAGATGGTCGTCTTCTCCTAATTGTGCTTCATTGTTGGATCTTGTGAGCTGCCTAACATGATCAAGATCATCTATATGTAATTCTATATGTTGTGTTTGTCGGGATCCGATGGATAGAGAATACTATGTTATGGTGATTATCAATCTATTGTTTATGTGTTGTTTATGATCTTGCATGCTCTCCGTTATTAGTAGAGGCTCTGGCCAAGTTTTTACTCTTAACTCCAAGAGGGAGTATTTATGCTCGATAGTGGGTTCATGCCTTCATTGACACCTGGGACAGTGACAGAAAGTTCTAAGGTTGTGATGTGCTGTTGCCACTAGGGATAAAACATTGATTCTATGTCTAAGGATGTAGTTGTCGATTACATTACGCACCATACTTAATGCAATTGTCCGTTGCTTAGCAACTTAATACCGAATGGGGTTCGGATGATAACCTGAAGGTGGACTTTTTAGGCATAGATGCAGTTGGATGGCGGTCTATGTACTTTGTCGTAATGCCCGGATTAAATCTCACTATATTTATCATATCATGTACATGCATTGTTATGCCCTTCTCTATTTGTCAATTGCCCGACTGTAATTTGTTCACCCAACATGCTTTTATCTTATGGGAGAGACACCTCTAGTGAACTGTGGACCCCGGTCCTATTCTTTACATAGCATACAATCTACTGCAATTGTTCTTTACTGTTTTTTGCAAACAATCATCTTCCACTCGATACGCTTAATCCTTTGTTACAGCAAGCCGGTGAGATTGACAACCTCAGCTGCTTGGGGCAAAGTACTTTGTTTTGTGTGCAGATTCCACGTTGGCGCCGAATCCCCGTTGTTGCGCCGCATCACATTTCGCCACCATCAACCTTCAACGTGCTTCTTGGCTCCTCCTGGTTCGATTAAACCTTGGTTTCTTTCTGAGGGAAAACTTGCCACTGTGCGCATCATACCTTCCTCTTGGGGTTCCCAACGGACGTGTACATCTACGCGCATCAGCATCCCCTTGGTTTGTTCCAAGCTTGGGGGAGTGCCGCGGTATCACATCATCACTATCTTTATCTTTTACTATCAAGTAGTGTCATATCATGAGTAGGGAAGTTATCATATAGAATAGTTTGCAGTGTGGAAGTATCTCTCTCTTAGTTGGTTATCTATGTATCCGTTGGTGTGAGTTATCGTTATGGAATATTAATGAGAAGTCTTATCATTTACTTTTTGCACACCTTATTTTAGTTTGAAATTTCTATTATATGATCACTCTTGACATTAGTATTGATATCACTTTGGGAGCATCAAGTAAATCTATTTGGTTTTGGCAAACTTAGCATTGGTCAATAGCAATAACATCTTGCTGTTTAAATAGAAAAGGGAAATACATGTAGATATATTGCTTTATTATCTTTCTGCTAATGAGTTTAGTATTCTGAAGTTAAAATTGCTTGTGCTTATGAGAAAGATGCATGATTGTTTCTATCACATGTATATTTGTTTGTTTCCCTCAACCTTTATGCTTGCTACCAAACCTTGCTAGCCAAAGACCTGTATTGAGAGGGAATGCTTCTCATGCATCCATAACCTTAGACCAAACCCATGCCATTTGTGTCCACCATAACTACCTACTATGTGGTATTTTGCGCCACTCCAAGTAAATACTTCATGTGCTACCTTTAAATAATTCAAACTATATTACTCCTTATTTGTGTCAATGTTTTATAGCTCATGAGGAAGTATGTGGTGTTTTACCTTTCAATCTTGTTGGGTGGACTTTCACCAATGGACTAGTGGCACATCCGCTTATCAAATAATTTTGCAAAAAGAGCTGGCAACGGGGTTCCCAGCCCCAATTAATAATCTTCATTAATAATTCTCTTCACATGTTTTGCCCTGATTTATCAGTAAGCAACTTAATTTTGCAATAGACACTCCTCCATGGTTTGAGAAATGTTGGAAGGCACCCGAGGATTCGGTTAGCCATGGCTTGTGAAAGCAAAGGTTGGGGGAGTGTCATCCATAATAAAACTAAAATACATGTGTAAACAAAAGAGAAGGGGGATGATCTACCTTGCTGGTAGAGATGCCGTCCTCCATGGGAGCCGCTCTTGGAAGGTCTGTTTGGCAAGGGAGTTAGAGTTCCCGCTACCATTCGTTGACAACAACAAACACCGCTCAAAATCTTACTTTTATGCTCTTTATATGATTTCAAAACTTGAAAAGCTCTAGCACATGATTTAATCTCTGCTTCCCTCTGCGAAGGGCCTATCTTTTACTTTTATGTTGAGTCAGTAAACCTATTCCCCTCTATCTTAAGCAAGCAATTGTGTTGTTGTGAACCAACCACTTATACTATGATTTAGTTAATCATGTCTTTTATGCTTTCTTGTTTAGTACAAATTTTATCTGAATGAATATGACTTTGAAAGTTATCAATGATTATGAGGAGATTGTTATGATTGAGGATGAAAGCCCTGCTATATAAATTCTAATATGAAAGCTTTTCTTAGAAGATAAGTACAATCCGTTAGTAGTTCTCTGACCAAGAACAAAGTTTGCCATAACCATTTATGATTTCCTATGCACCTTTATTTGTGACTTCTCTTTACTTATTTCAAGTTGAATTATATGAGGAGAATGTTTACTAGAATATCTTGTGTGAATCAATATGATGCTTCTTGTCCGTATTTTATTTATCGACTCTTCACTCCATAAACATGTGGTCTTGTTTATTGAGCTCAGTTTCGCTTGGGGACAAGCGAGGTCTAAGCTTGGGGGGAGTTGATACGTCCATTTTGCATCACTATTTTATATCATAATTTGCTGTTATTCATTGATATATTTCATATTTAGAGATGATACTTATGTTATTTCACCTATTTTGCATGTTTCATGATCATTGGAGAATTATTCACCGGAGTCAGGATTCTGCTGGAAAAAGCACCTCAGACACCATATTTCGGAAGATCAAAAATTGACGGAAATTATATGAAAAATCCTATTTTTCCAGAAGACGAAGGGAGCCAAAAGGAGGGGCCGAGAGGGGCCGCCATGGCCCCCCATAGGCCGGCGCGGGCCCTGGACTGGCCGCGCCGCCATCTGGGGAGGGGGCCCACAGCCCCCTATGGCCGCCTCTCCTTCGCGTACTTCTTCTCCCCGAAAACCTAAGCCACGGGGAGTTACGGAGAATTGACAGAGCCGCCTCTGCGGGGCGGAAAGACACCAGAGAGAAAGAGCTCTCCGGCGGGCAGGAATCCGAAATTCCTCCGGAGGGGGAAATCGATGCCATCGCCATCGTCATCGAGCTGGACATCATCTCCATCATCATCACCATCATCTTCATCACTGCACCTCATCACCGCTGTAACAATTTGGGTTGGATCTTGATTGTTTGATAGGGGAAACTCTCCCGGTGTTGATTACTACTTGTTATTGATGCTATTGAGTGAAACCATTGAACCGAGGTTTATGTTCAGATTGTTATTCATCATCATATCACCTCTGATCATGTTCCATATGATGTCTCGTGAGTAGTTCGTTTAGTTCTTGAGGACATGGGTGAAGTCTAAATGTTAGTAGTGAATTATGGTTGAGTAATATTCAATGTTATGATATTTAAGTTGTGGTGTTATTCTTCTAGTGGTGTCATGTGAACGTCGACTACATGATACTTCACCTTTATGGGCCTAGGGAGTACATCTTGTATTCGTTTGCTAATTGTGGGGTTGCCGGAGCGACAGAAACCTAAACCCCCGTTAGTATATCGGTGCAGAGGGATAGCAGGATCTCAGAGTTTAAGGCTATGGTTAGATTTATCTTAATTACTTTCTTGTATTTGCGGATGCTTGCAAGGGGTATAATCACAAGTATGTATTAGTCCTAGGAAGGGCGGTGCATTAGCATAGGTTCACCCACACAACACTTAATTATCAAAACAATGAAGATTAGAGGGTTATCTTTGACCTCTACCTCCATGAGTTCGATAAACCTTGGGTGATTCACTTAAGGGAAACTTGCTGTTGTTCTACAAACCTCTGCTCTTGGAGGCCCAACACTGTCTACAGGAAAAGAAGCGTGAGTAGACATCAAGCTATTTTCTCGCGCCGTTGCCGGGGAGGTAAGGTAAAAGGTATTCACATCCTCCGACTACTAAGTTATTTCTTAGCATTGTTGCCGGTGTGTGAGTGCTCGAAGCTATTTCCTTTAGATCCTGCAATTGCATCTTTTTGTTTCTTGTTTTTATTTTCACTAGTTAGGCATAATGGAAAACAACAAAAAATTTAGTGAGCTTTTTAATCTTTTTCCTGATTTAGAATTTTTTGATGCGAAAATTAAAAAACCTATGGAACCTTATTTGCATGCTAGTAGCAATGTTATTAGTATGAATGCAATTACTGCTAATGCTATGGAGAAGTCTAAGCTTGGGGAAGCTAGTTTTTGTGATCTTTTTAGCTTCCCATCTTTAGGGGAGAAAATTTGCTCTGATAATACTTTATCTCCCATATGCGATAACTCTAATGATGCTTGTGATATTTTAAATCCACCTAATGAAAGTATTCCGTATAAAATACCCATGAAAATTATTGAACGTGTTGTGGATAACCGCTATGAAGGGGATGGAACTGTCCATCCTGGAGATCATTTACTCTTTTGCATGAATTATGTGGGTTATTCAAGTGTGCAGGTATCTCTATGGATGAAGTTAGGAAGAAATTATTTGTTATGTCGCTGTCTGGTAAAGCGGCGCATTGGTATAAACTGCTGAAGGATGGGCGATCTCTTGATTGGAAGGATATTGTGCCTCTATTTTATTCTAAATTCTATCCTCCAAGTGAAATTCACAAAGACCGAAACCGTATATATAATTTCTGGCCTCATGATGGAGAGAGTATTGCCCAAGCATGGGAGAGATTGAAGTCCTTAATGCTCAAATGCCCCAATCATGAGCTTCCTGGTAATGTTATCATTGATAATTTCTATGCAAGACTTTCTTTTCAGGATAAAACCTTGCTGGATACTGCTTGTTCTGGATCATTCACACGCAACAAAGAAGAGTTTAAATGGGACCTTCTTGATCGGATTCAGGAGAATACTGAAGAATGGGAGAATGACAAAGGTAGAGAGTCAGGTATAAATTATGATTATGAATGCATTGAAACTTTTATGGATACCGATGAATTTCGAAATATGAGTGCTACTTATGGTCTTGACTCTCAAGTTGTTGCAAATTTTTATAAAGCTTTTGCTTCTCACATTGAATTGCCTAGGAAGAATTTTGATAAGTATCATGAACCTTTTAAAGACGCTTGCATGAAGGATGAAACTGTTATTAAAGATTGCAATGAACATGTTGAAACTTCTGAAAATGCTATTTCCTATAAGCATGTTAATTTTTGTGGAATACATAGAATTTGTGAAATTAATCAAATCGAAGATGAATATTGTATCCATCATAGGAATGAAAAAACTAGAAAGTGGTCTAGGGCTCTAGATGATCTTGGTGAAAAAGTGTGTGCCCTCTATCCTTTTATTTGTGAACTTTGCCATAGAGTTGGTCATTTTAATTTTCAATGCTCCTCCAATGATAATTTGAACCCCATGAGTGCTGCAAATTTGTATTGTGATGATGAAATTATTCCTAATCAGCATGATGAACTTACCTTATTTTTGAAGTGTGAAGAGTTATCAAGAAAAAATTCTTTGTTAGATATTAACGATCGTGATATTGATGATGTCCTACATGGGTGTCTTTCTTATTGCATTAATAATTGCCATACAAATACTTACATACAAAATATTTTAGAAGAAGACACTTTGCCAAAATATGATAGGACCGCTATGTGTTTCAAACTTATTAATGAAAAGAAGGAATCCTCCAAGGTTTCTTCTATTGTTTCTGGAAATAAAGCAGGTTATGTGGAGAAGCCTCTCCCTCCTAAAGAAGGGAACGAGGAGAAGAAGAAGAAGAAGAAGAAGAAGAAGAAGAAGAAGAAGAAGAAGAAGAAGAAGAAGAAGAAGAAGAAGAAGAAGAAGAAGAAGAAGAAGAAGAAGAAGAAGAAGAAGAAGAAGAAGAAGAAGAAGAAGAAGAAGAAGAAGCGAAGAAGAAGAAGAAGAAGAAGAAGAAGAAGAAGAAGAAGAAGGGGAATAAAAAGAAAGAGGTAACAACATATCCCCGCGTGTATGAGGTAACAATAGGTAACCGTAAGTATGTTGCTCCTAATGATTATTATGATAATGAATCTGAGTACGATGATCTTCCTATGCCCTTTACCCATATTAGTGATCATGATTTGGAAGAGCACACTACCTTTGATATTGGAAATCTCTTTGGTACTGATTATGAAAGTAATGATGATAGCATTATTCATGTCCCCTCAAACGATGATATTGAAAGCTCTAAGCTTGGGGATGTTGTGCTTGAAGATCCTATATTTGAGACCTCTACTTTTAGTGAAAATGATGATATTACATATTCTGGTTTAGATAATCGCTATAGAGATGGATATGACACATGTTACAATTATCCTTATGAAACTTGTCATAGTTATGATGGGCTTGCCAAAAACCATTCCCTTAGTATGCAACTTGTTTACCATGTTCAAATTCTTAATAATGATCCTGCTCCAATTACTATTAATGAGAAGAGTTTTTCTTATGTCAAAAATAATGATACCCTTATGCATATGAACCATGATAAGAATGTTTTAAGTGATGGTTATATTGTGGATTTCATCAATGATGCTACTGAAAGTTATTATGAGAGAGGGAAACACGGTTGTATGCATCTTAATAATATTAAGTTTCCACTCTTTATGTTGAGAATCTTGAAGTTACTCGTGTCTTATCTTCTTATGCTTGTCACTTTGTTCTTCATAAATTTATTTGTGTACAAGATTCCTTTTCATAGGAAGAGGGTTAGGCTTAAATCTGCTTCATACTTGCTTTTTGATGCTCTCTTTGCTGCGACACTCATCCTTATGAAAGCATCATCATTAAAATTGCTGAGCCCATCTAAATGGCTATAAAGAAAGCACTTCTTGGGAGATAACCCATGTGTTTATTTTGCTACTGTTTTGTTGTGTCTTGGAAGTTGTTACCACTGTAGCAACCTCTCCTTATCATGTTTTTGTGCCAAGTAAAGTTGTAACATCCCAAAAATTTAATAAAGAGATAAAGAGAGAAAGTTCCAAAACCCAAAATTGAGAACCAACAAAAACTTTTTCACAACACAAGTGCTATGCATATACTCATATTTATTCTGTGCTAAGTGTGCATATTGCTATGATGATTGTTTGTGTGTGTGCCCATGTGCCAAAACCCTAATTCCATAATCACTTGATCAATAAGATTCAAGGAAAATCAAATAAGAAGGAAAAGAGAAAAACCCCACACACACTCACATATGAATTTGGCCAATTTTGCAAATACTTAACCTAGGGCATTTTTGCTTGCATCATTAGTTGTAAATGGATACTAAACACTATTTAGCACTATTGGAATCAAAGAAACTCAAATCAAATCAAATTTGAATCAAATTTGAGCTCACATACAACTATGGTCAAAATGACCAATTATAACCTGATGCCTACTTTGAGCATTGTTATTTAAAGATTTCTAAACTAAAACTTGCCAAAACTTTGCACCTCATCCAAGACAACATAAAAGTGAACAACTTTGCTCAAGCACCCATCTGCAAACTCTTCTTGGATTCAAAGAGAGGATCAAGCAAAGTGAGGACCTTGAAACAAACTTAAGATCATATGCAATTTGAATTTTTGCAAAACCTTTCCAAATTGACCACCACCACTACCAATCTACTGCAAATAATGTATAATTCAAACCCACCAAATTTCACTCAAAAATTCCAAAAAAAGTTTCTTGCGGGCATTTCATCGAACACATTGCCAGCACCAATCTGCCAACCCTGGACATTGCAATGTCCAGCAGTTCTTGGCCTTCCCCATCGACCCTAGGTCATCCTCTGCCCCTCATTGACCTCTCTGAGCATGGCCAAGCATAAGAGACAAGCTGGGGTACACTGCATCGTCACCATCTTGACCAAAACGTACATGTCGTGGCATGGCATGGACATGAGCATGCCATTCTTTCTCTAGACCTCCCCAGCCTGCACAACCTTGTCAATACACTTCCCCTCACTCACCCAAGCGTGCCAGACACGGTGGTCGACGCGTTGGTGCACCACAGGCACCAAAACGCGCGACGCCCAGACGTGCCGTGCCACGCCAGAGCGCGCACGGCGAGCGTCGCAGACACGCGCTGGCATGACGTCGCCCCAACGCCTCACGCCACCACTCGCTCTCTCCCTTCGCCAGCCGCTGCGCCACGACGCCAGGAGACGACCAGACACCCTCACCTGCCCGCGGGAACCCTGTGCACGACGCCATGGCCGACGCCATCCGCCACGGACGCCAGGGCGCGAGGACGATGACGAGCGCCACCGGCCCTCGTTTTCACCGCAATCACGCCCAGCATCACCGCCGTGACGTCGCCAAGCGATGAGCGTCATCGCCAGTGCCTCCCTGTCCCTGTAGCCGCGTCGCCGCAGCTGACCTCACCGCCAGACCCCGGCCACCTCTAGACGCTATAAAAGGACACCTCCCCGTGCCCAACTCACCACACCAATCTTGGTCTCCTCCCTCTTCTCAAGCTCCTCGACCTCACCCCTTGCTCGATTAGCCACCGTAGACAAGCAATTTGACCGCCGGAGCCCGCGGAGGTGCTGAGAAGGGCGCCGCCGTTGCAGAGCACCTCAGGCGACGCCACTGCTACCATCGGCTTCCCCTTCCTCGACAACGTCTTCTCCGCGCCTCGCCGACCCTCGCCGCCGGTAAGCCGTCGACCCCCTACTGCCGCCGCCCGTGCCCTCCCTTCTCGCCGGAGACGACGACGCTCGTCGTTCGTCCGATCTGGGTCTAATCCAACGGCTCCCCTTCCTCATACCGCTTCGGGGTTTAAACCCACGACGTGTGGCCCCCACGCTGTCAGCGGCCCGTTGCGTGAACGCGCTACTGGGCCGGCCCATCCTGGTTCCCTCTGTTTAGCCCATTAGCGTTTCCCGCCTAAGCCCACAATTCAAATAAAGAATTTCGAATTTAATTATTTCTTCTCAGATGCTGTTTTGAAAATTAAATAGAATAAAATCTACCAAACCAAATTGAACAAATTTTATATATTTGGAAACCTTGTTAAATTATCTACAAGACTAAACTGGCCTCAACCTTAGATTTATTGTAGAATAAATGTGACAAAATAAACAAGGCAGGGCCTTTTTCCACTTCAATTAATTATTAAAAATTAAATAAAAATGTTTTTAAGTTGTTTCCAACTCTCAAAAATCATATTTCACCATATCTATCTAAATCTGTAAAAATATTGCATAGTTGTTTGTATGATCATGGCTTTGTTTAAAAATTGGCCCTATGGCTATTTCTAGTTCATTTTAAATAAACCCATCATTTAATTAAAAAGTATGAGAGCCTCTCTCTCATTTAAATCTTGTCTCAACTAAGTTAATATGAGGTAGAGACCATGGTCAATTAAAACTCATATTAAATTAGTTGATGATATTAAACCATTGCAATGTGTTATTAAAATGCATGAGGTGCTTTACCTCATTTAAATCATTTTCCCAATTAATACTTATGAAGAGGTTGACTGTGGTCAACCTAGGTCATATGATATTAATTGAGGAAATTAAATCTTAATAAGGTTCAATGAGAGGAAATTATTTCTCTCAAGAAATAAATAGAAAACTCTAATTAATATTTATAATGAGAGGAAATTATTTTTCCTAAGAACAAAATTAAGTCAACTCACATCATAAGCATGTTGTGATGATAGCTTAGTGGGAGTGATTCATGTGTGTGCTTAGTCTAGTACTTAAGCTTTGTGTGGTGATTGATGTATTATATTCGTATTTAGACGCTAGTACCGAGGAGTACGCCGGAGGAGGAGGAGGTCTACTTCCAAGGAGAGGAAGACCACTTTGACCAGTACACCACCCAAGGCAAGCTAACAATCTTGCAATGTGCAAGCTCCAAGAGCAAAGCACCCCACGCCCTTTACTTTATATTTACTAAGTCATCCCAGTTTTTACTACAAGCTTTTACTTACAGGTTTTACTGCTTTATTTTATCAAAGTACATTTTGATTCATGATTCACTTGGTCTAGAGTAGAATAATATCATCAAAGTTAGCCTATGGAAATCAAAGCTAGTTAGCACCCCTCATGATTAGTGGCTAGTGCTAAATAACTAAAATTGACTACTCTAGATGGGAACATTGTGAAATGAAATGACTTTGAAGGATTTGAAGGTGAATATGACTGGAATGAAATGAATGACTTGGTGAAATTGCTAAAAACTAATGGTTGGGTTCGGATGCGATACCTTTCCAATATACAAGTACCCCCACAATACCTGATTATGGGTAGGGTCTAACTAGAAGTTTATATATCTTAGTATGGGTTCCCTCTAAACAAGCGTCATAGGGGTTATGCCGAGGCTGCCTCCGAGAAAGGTGAAATGACGTGAATGAGGTGAATTGTCCGGCCCAAGCCCTGTGCAGTTCCCGGGTTGACGGTTTGTTTTCACCGGGAGGCCAAGCTCATGGGGAGAGGTGCCTATACTAGGATGTGTAAGTGAACGGTTAGAGTTGATGATCCGCGTCGAGTTACGATTATTCAGAGTTATCTCTGACGGATGTAATCAAATGTTGTGGCACAAGTGTGCAACCTCTGCAGAGTGTAAAACTATTCGAATAGCCGTGTCCACGGTTACGGACAATTGGAAAGGCCATACTGTTCCGTCATTAGAAATTTATCTGAAAAGGATGGTTGAATTTGAAGTGGTGACTTGAATTTGAAACACAACTAAGTTGTGGGAATGACACTAATGTTCCCCCTTGAGTTAGTTAAATTATGATTAGTCTTTATGAAATGCTTATGAACTAAAACTGGCTTTATGCAAATAAAACTAGAGCTTAGCACCCCCTTACTAAAATTGATCATAGTTACATTAGTATTAGTTTGCGAGTACTTCAAAGTACTCACGGCTGTGTCCCTGGCTATTCAAATGGCCAGAATATGAAGAGGAGCAGCAATATGAGGATGACGGTCAGCAGGACGTCTACAACAACTAGGAGTCGCCTAACGTCAAGCGTTGGCCTGTGGAACTAGATAGTCCACTCCTATTACGCTTCCGCTACTATGTTGTTCGTTGATCAATAGATCAACTATTTGTGTAATATTGGATCATGTGATCCCCTTTTGTAAGACAATTATGGGTTGTAATGAATAATGACTTATGATATCAACTGTTATGTCTCGCAACAACATTATTCCTGGGATTGCGATGAATGACATAATAGGCATCTGGACTTAAAAATCCGGGTGTTGACAAGTTGGTATCAGAGCCATTGTTTGACCTTTTTTTTTTGAGATTTCCTGGTCTTAGTACATCTTGTAGTATCTGAACTCACGCACTACACACTCCTCACACACACACAACACCACACACACACGCCACCCGTGCGCAAGCTAGACCTAACCAGATCTATACTAAGACTTGAGCCTCCGCGAGCCTAGATCTTCTGGGAAATCCCTGCGGTGGTGGGCACACCACAATACCACTCTCGAACCGCGGTGGAAATTGGCTCCGTAGCTTGAACTGGGGCAGACTGATTTAATGGGCTCAGTCTACTGTCTATATAGGACATCCCCTAAAGCCCTCCACAAATTGGCTACCGTTCAGTGAACAGTACCACGGACACTGTTCCCGTGAACAGTGCCGCGTGTAGGTGAGGTCCCCCGATAAACGCTCCCAGCGGGAGTCGAAACCGGGCGGGGCGGGCGGCCACTGCCACACCGAGCCAACGCGCCACAGGCGCGTCCTCCCATTGTTTGACCTTAGGAGCCCCTAGTTTAGAATGGACGTCTGAAACCTTTAGATTTAAAAGAAATAAAAGAAATAGTTATAAAAATATATTCACACTCTTACCCTTGAGATCCTTTGCAAGATAATAAGTTCATGTTTCCTCTTACAATAAAATTAAAATTTTGAACACTCACACTTCTCTAACTTACTCATCCATGCCTCTACAGATGGAGCATTACGCCCAGACGGAGTCCTACCAGCTGGGAAATGGAGGAAGTTTGGTTTTCGAGCGAGACTTGGACTTGGTGTCCGAGGAGCTTGAACGCCCACCTCCCGAGTTTCACGGAGTCCGGATCCACAACCAGCCCGGAGGGGAACCGCAGTGGATGATTACCGCTGACTTGAAGGGAAGGACGGAGCCTCCCATGTCGGAGAGGATCCTTTTCTCCTTCAAGGCAAGCAACTGGATGGACGGACTTGCTCATGCCCTTCAGGAGGGACTTGCTCGTGTGTGCGGACAGAACATCGCTGCACTCCAGGGGACCCGCTTCACCCACTTCGCGAGGCATGACACCGTGGGAGAGCCCATGGCACTCTCTTCGCACCCGGTGCTCAAGCATCATGTGGAGCATCTGGACTTTATGCTTCACGAGACCCGGAAGGATCTGGAGCATACGCGTGTCCACGCCCACCGTGCTCAGATGGCTTTGGCTCATCATGCCGATGCCATCAGGCTACTCGCCAAGGACCGCAGGTCACTCCGCCTGCAACGCGCCAAGAAGGACGCTACTATCACGCGTCTTCGCGCGAAGATACGCACCTTGGAGGCAACTGTCCGGTCCCAAGAGGACCAGATCCAGGAGATGGAGAAGGATGGAGAGGACATCCAGGGAGGCGAGGACTTCCTGAGTGACGACAACGACTATGAGGAGGATGAGTTCACCGATGAGGAGGACTATGAGTTTCTGGAGTCTGGAGAGGATGGGATCATTCCCATCGATGTGGATGAAGACGATGAGGAGTAGTTGCACTAGCTTCACTTATGTAGGTGTGAGTTGTATCCCGCACCATGTATCGTAGCTTGGAGAAGAAGGGTTCTTAAAACCCTTAGTGTTTTAACTTGTAATGTGTGATGTTTGTCATGAATGAATAAATGTGTGTTATGTTCATCACCAAAAGACTTCAAGTTTTAAGTTTAAACTTAACTCAAAATAAGCCATAGAAAATTCCCTCTTATCTCATGATCTATCTACCTGTTCAGATGGCCCCTCCGAATCGCAATCAAGATGCAATGATGCAATTGCTGCAAACACTTTTGGCCGACAGAGAAGATGAAAGGGCTGAAAGGCAAGCCAACATAGCAGCACTGCAGCAGATCGCCAATCAGGGCCATGGAAACCATGATCATCCGGGATCCAAACTTAAGAATTTCCAAAACACCAACCCACCTGTCTTCAGCAAGACTGAAGAGCCTTTAGATGCAGATGATTGGCTGCAAACCATGGAAAACAATTTGGAAGTAGCTGGAGTGGATGAGAATGAGAAGGTGATGTTTGCTACGTACTACCTCGCAGGACCAGCAAGAGCTTGGTGGACTAGCGCTCGTGCATTAAATGCCGGACAAATGATGACTTGGGCTAACTTCAAGCTCAAGTTTAGCAAGTACCATGTGCCACCAGGTTTGATCAAACAAATGAGGGATGAATTCCGAGAACTGAAGCAAGGACGAATGTCGGTGGTAGAATACCGCGACAGGTTACTCACCCCGTCAAGGTACGCCCCCGATGAAACGACACCACGAGAAAAGGAAGGAGAGATTCCTGAACGGTCTGCACGACGAGATGCAGACGTACTAGTCAACATCCCCTTTGCCGACCTCGAAGCCCTAGTAGACTCTGCCATTCAGATGGAAGGCAAACTGCACCAGGCAAATGAAAACCGCAAACGCCGCATGATGCACCAAAGCGGGCCCAGCAATACCCCACGGTATCGCCCCAGCTCAAGCGGTGGTTTCAACCCCAGAAACACCAAGCCCCAGAACCAGATGTCGCGCCCGGTTTTCGAACCGGAGTGGAGGAAACCCAAGGCCCGGAGGCCCTCACCACAACAACAACAACAACAACTATGTGCACCACAACAGCAACTACAACCGCGCTCCGCAGAGAGCCCCTGCCAACAACAACCCCAATAACTCCAACACAGCCCCGAGGACCGGGAGCAATGCTATCCCCGTCACTCCCAAGGACAAGGCCACCATCACTTGTTATGAATGTGGAGTTGTGGGACACTACTCCAATGAGTGCCCCAAAAGGCTGGCCAAGCTCGCCGGCAACACCTCTGCACCAGCTCAGCAGCAGCGCCGTGTCTCCACCGGCAAGAAGTTCGCCCCCAACAACCCGAACAACCGTGGAGGTCGCCTCTACCACATGAACGCCGAGGAAGCCCAGGAAGCACCAGATGTGGTGCTGGGTATGTTCTCTGTTAACTCAATACCAGCAAGAGTGTTGTTTGATTCAGGAGCATCGCATTCATTTGTTACAGAAGATTTTGTGTGCACTAGTAAGATTCAACCAATCAGCTTGAAACATGTCATGATAGTTCAAATACCTGGATCAACAACTAAAGCTAGAAAATTTTGCAAAGAAGTACCCATCAGAATTCATGAAATAGATTTTTATGCAAACTTGATTGTTCTGGGAACAAAAGGATTGGAAGTAGTACTGGGTATGGATTGGATGGCGAAACATCATGGATTGATAGACTGCGCCAAGAAGGCCATCACCATGACTAGTAGCACCGGAATAAAAATAGAACATGTGTCTGAGAAACTGCCCAGAAATTTCACCTGCAACCAAAGTATAGCCAAACCAACTTTGGATCAGATCAGGGTCGTCTGTCGATACCCTGATGTGTTTCCTGATGATCTACCCGGTATGCCCCCAGATCGGGATATCGAGTTTATCATCGAGTTAATCCCTGGAACATGACCTATAGCCCAGAGAGCCTATAGTATGAACCCAACAGAGTTAGTGGAGCTGAAGAAGCAACTGGATGATATGTTGTTCAAAGGTCTTATTCGACCAAGTGTGTCGCCTTGGAGATCACCAGTTTTGTTTGTGGATAAGAAGGATGGTGCCAATCGGTTATGTACGGATTATCGTAAACTTAACGATGTCACCATAAAAAACAAATACCCCTTGCCAAAGATAGAAGACCTATTTGACCAGTTGACCGGTGCCACCGTATTCTCTAAGATTGATCTTAGGACTGGTTATCATCAGCTGAAGATCCGTGCAACGGATATCCCCAAGACTGCCTTTACCACCAGATATGGGTTGTATGAGTACAATGTCATGTCGTTTGGATTAACCAATGCCCCGCTTATTTCATGAACCTCATGAATAAGATTTTCATGAACTTTCTGGACAAATTTGTCGTTGTCTTCATCGACGACATCCTTATCTACTCCAAAACCGAAGAGGAACATGAGCAACATTTGGAGGTTATCCTAGAAACCCTTAGACATCACAAGTTGTATGCCAAGTTCAGCAAGTGCGAGTTTTGGTTGAAAGAGGTAGGATTCCTGGGACACATCTTGTCTGCAGGAGGAATTGCTGTAGATCCCGCCAAAATCAAAACCGTCGAAGAATGGAAAGCCCCAACCACACAGACCGAGGTCCGTGCATTTCTTGGATTAGCAGGATATTACCGCAGATTTGTTGAAGGATTTTCAAGCATTGCCAGGCCAATGACACAACTGTTGAAGAAGGACAAGAAGTTTGAATGGACTGATAAATGTGAAGAAAGCTTCCAGCAGCTTAAGACAAGACTAACCACAACCCCCATCCTAATCATGCCGGACATCACCAAGCCCTTTGACGTCTATTGTGACGCATCTAAGATTGGTCTTGGATGTGTGTTGATGCAAGAAGGAAAGGTGATATCTTACCTGTCACACTGAAGCAGCATGAGCAGAACTACCCAACCCATGACCTCGAACTTGCAGCCGTAGTGTTAGCCCTGAAAGTTTGGCGTCATTACCTCATGGGTAATCGATGCGAGATCTATTCGGATCACAAGAGCCTGAAGTATATCTTCACACAGAAGGAGCTGAATATGAGGCAAAGAAGATGGTTAGAGCTAATCAAGGATTACGATATGGAAATTCACTACCACCCCGGGAAGGCCAATGTGGTAGCGGATGCTTTGAGTAGACAGATGTGTCACTGAACTCCATGATAGCAGAGAACACCTAGCTCGTATGAAGGGTTTGAACAGTTTAGATTGGAGCTAGTTAGTGAAGGATACCTAGCCAGCATAGAGCTGCAACCTACTTTGATTAGCCAAATCAAGGAAGCCCAGAAGGGAAATGCCATTGACGGAATCAAGAGCCAAATAGCAGCAGGAAAGGCACCGGATTCGCCGAAGATGAAGAAGGAGTACTTTGGTACAACGGTCGCCTATGCGTGCCGTCAGACTCAGAATTGAAGCAAGTCATACTGAAGGAGGCCCACGACACCTATACTCTATCCACCCCGGAGGTACCAAGATGTACCAAGATTTGAAGGAACAATTTTGGTGGCATGGAATGAAGCGCGAAATCGGGAGCTACATCGCCAAGTGTGATATCCAGAGAGTCAAGGCAGAACATCAACGACCCACCGGACGTTGCAACCCTTAAATTCCGGAATGGAAATGGGACTCAGTCGGAATGGACTTTATCACCGGACTGCCCAAATCTAGCAAAGGAAATGATTCTATTTGGGTAGTGGTAGACAGATTGACCAAGGTAGCCCATTTTATCCCTGTCAAGACCACCTATCAAGGCCCGAAGTTAGCAGAGTTATACATCTCAAGAATAGTTGCCCTGCACGGAACCCCGAAGTCAATAGTGTCAGATAGAGGATCATAGTTCACCTCAAGATTCTGGCAGAAAGTACATGAAGGACTTGGAACCCGGCTGAATTTCAGAACCGCCTATCACCCTCAGACTGACGGACAAACTGAAAGAGTCAACCAGATACTCGAGGACATGTTGAGAGCTTGTGTGCTAGAATATGGATCCAAATGGGAAGACTGCCTACCCTATGCAGAATTTTCGTACAACAACAGTTACCAAGCCAGTTTACAGATGGCCCCCTTTGAAGCCCTGTATGGAAGGAAATGTCGTACCCCTCTGAATTGGTCGGAAGTCGGAGAAAGCCAAGTCTTTGGACCAGATGTTCTTCGAGAAGCCGAAGAGAAGGTTCACAAGATCCGCGAGTACCTCAAGACCGCGCAATCAAGACAGAAGAGCTACGCCGACAAGAGACACCGAGAGATGACTTTCGAAATCGGAGATTTTTTCTATCTCAAGGTGTCACCCCTTAAAGGAATGCAAAGATTCCAGCTGAAAGGAAAGCTCGCGCCCCGATATGTCGGACCATTCAAAGTTCTGAGTCGCCGAGGAGAAGTATCTTATCAACTGGAACTACCGGAAGAAATGGCGGCTGTGCACAATGTGTTTCACATCTCACTGCTCCGGAAATGCCTGGAAGTACCGGAGAAGACCGAAGTGTTCAAGAATATCGATCACCGCTCGGTGGATATCAACACGGACTTGACGTATCGCGAAGTGCCTATTCGCATCCTGGAAGAAGCATACAGAACCACCCGCACCAGGAGTATCAAGTTCCTGAAGATTCAATGGAGCAATCACACCGAAGAAGAAGCCACCTGGGAGCGAGAAGAGGACATGAAGAAGGAATACCCAGATCTCTTTAGTACCTAGTTTTTCTTTAAGATCTCGGGACGAGATCTTTTGTAAGGGGGAAGGGTTTGTAACATCCCAAAAATTTAATAAAGAGATAAAGAGAGAAAGTTCCAAAACCCAAAATTGAGAACCAACAAAAACTTTTTCACAACACAAGTGCTATGCATATACTCATATTTATTTTGTGCTAAGTGTGCATATTGCTATGATGATTGTTTGTGTGTGTGCCCATGTGCCAAAACCCTAATTCCATAATCACTTGATCAATAAGATTCAAGGAAAATCAAATAAGAAGGAAAAGAGAAAAACCCCACACACACTCACATATGAATTTGGCCAATTTTGCAAATACTTAACCTAGGCCATTTTTGCTTGCATCATTAGTTGTAAATGGATACTAAACACTATTTAGCACTATTGGAATCAAAGAAACTCAAATCAAATCAAATTTGAGCTCACATACAATTATGGTCAAAATGACCAATTATAACCTGATGCCTACTTTGAGCCCTGTTATTTAAAGATTTCTAAACTAAAACTTGCCAAACCTTTGCACCTCATCCAAGACAACATAAAAGTGAACAACTTTTCTCAAGCACCCATCTGCAAACTCTTCTTGGATTCAAAGAGAGGATCAAGCAAAGTGAGGACCTTGAAACAAACTTAAGATCATATGCAATTTGAAATTTTTGCAAAACCTTTCCAAATTGACCACCACCACTACCCATCTACTGCAAATAATGTATAACTCAAACCCACCAAATTTCACTCAAAAATTCCAAAAAAAGTTTCTTGCGGGCATTTCATCGAACACATTGCCAGCACCAATCTGCCAACCCTGGACATTGCAATGTCCAGCAGTTCTTGGCCTTCCCCATCGACCCTAGGTCATCCTCTGCCCCTCATTGACCTCTCTGAGCATGGCCAAGCATAAGAGACAAGCTGGGGTACACTGCATCGTCACCATCTTGACCAAAACGTACATGCCGTGGCATGGCATGGACATGAGCATGCCATTCTTTTCTCTAGACCTCCCCAGCCTGCACAACCTTGTCAATACACTTCCCCTCACTCACCCAAGCGTGCCAGACACGGTGGTCGACGCGTTGGTGCACCACAGGCACCAAAATGCGCGACGCCCAGACGTGCCGTGCCACGCCAGAGCGCGCACGGCGAGCGTCGCAGACACTCACGGACACGACGTCGCCCCAACGCCTCACGCCACCACTCGCTCTCTCCCTTCGCCAGCCGCTGCGCCACGACGCCAGGAGACGACCAGACACCCTCACCTGCCCGCGGGAACCCTGTGCACGACGCCATGGCCGACGCCATCCGCCACGGACGCCAGGGCGCGAGGACGATGACGAGCGCCACCGGCCTGATACGTCTCCAACGTATCGATAATTTCTTATGTTCCATGCTACTTTATTGATGATACCTACATGTTTTATGCACATTATATGTCATATTTATGCATTTTCTGAACTAACCTATTAACAAGATGCCGAAGAGCCAGTTGCTGTTTCTGCTGTTTTTGGTTTCAAATCCTAGTAAAGAAATATTCTCGGAATTGGACGAAACTTTCGCCCAGGGTCCTATTTTTGCACGAAGCTTCCAGAAGACCGAAGACCTAACGAAGTGGGGCCACGAGGCGGCCAGGGAGGGCGCGGCCCAGGCCCCGGCCGCGCCGACCTGCCCGGGCCCTCGTGTGGCCCCTCGCGCTGACCTTCCGCCTACTTAAAGCTCCCGTCACCCCCGCATCGAGAGCCACGATACGGAAAACCTTACAGAGACGCCGCCGCCGCGAATCCCATCTCGGGGATTCGAGATCGCCTCCGGCACCCCGGAGAGGGGATTCATCTCCGGAGGACTCTTCATCGCCATGATCGCCCCGAGTGATGAGTGAGTAGTTCACCCCTGGACCATGGGTCCATAGCAGTAGCTAGATGGTCGTCTTCTCCTTGTTGTGCTTCATTGTTGGATCTTGTGAGCTGCCTAACATGATCAAGATCATCTATCCGTAATACTATATGTTGTGTTTGTCGGATCCGATGGATAGAGAGTACTATGATTATGGTGATTATCAATCTATTGTTTATGTGTTGTTTATGATCTTGCATGCTCTCCGTTATTAGTAGAGGCTCTGGCCAAGTTTTTGCTCTTAACTCCAAGAGGGGGTATTTATGCTCGATAGTGGGTTCATGCCTTCATTGACACCTGGGATCGTGACAGAAGGTTCTGGATGTGTTGTTGCCACTAGGGATAAAACATTGATGCTATGTCTAAGGATGTAGTTGTTGATTACATTACGCACCATACTTAATGCAATTGTCTGTTGCTTTGCAACTTAATACTGGAGGGGGTTCGGACGATAACCTGAAGGTGGACTTTTTAGGCATAGATGCAGTTGGATGGCGGTCTATGTTCTTTGTCGTAATGCCCGGATTAAATCTCACTATATTTACCATGTCATGTATATGCATTATTATGCCTTTCTCTATTTGTCAATTGCCCGACTGTAATTTGTTCACCCAACATGCTTTTATCTTATGGGAGAGACACCTCTAGTGAACTGTGGACCCCGGTCCTATTCTTTACATAGCATACAATCTACTTGTTTTACTGTTTTCTTCGCAAACATCTTCCACTCGATACGTTTAATCCTTTGTTACACAAGCCGGTGAGATTGACAACCTCACTGTTTCGTTGGGGCAAAGTACTTTGGTTGTGTTGTGCAGGTTCCAGTTGGCGCCGGAATCCCTGGTGTTGCGCCGCATCACATTTCGCGACCATCAACCTTCAACGTGCTTCTTGGCTCCTACGTTCGATTAAACCTTGGTTTCTTTCTGAGGGAAAACTTGCTACCGTGCGCATCATACCTTCCTCTTGGGGTTCCCAACGAACGTGTGAGTTACACGCCATCAAGCTCTTTTTCTGGCGCCGTTGCCGGGGAACTGAAGAAAAGCTACACCACATAGAATTGCCTCCCACGGCAACAGACTTTTTTCTCGGCGCCGTTGCCGGGAGATCAAGACACGCTGCAAGGGGAGTCTCCACTTCTCAATCTCTTTACTTTGTTTTTGTCTTGCTTTATTTTATTTACTACTTTGTTTGCTGCACTAAATTAAAATACAAAAAATTAGTTGCTAGTTTTACTTTATTTATTGTCTTGCTCTCTATATCGAAAACACAAAAAAATTAGTTACTTGCATTTACTCTATCTAGTTTGTTTTATTTTACTGCTACTAAAATGAGTAATCCTGAAGTTGAAGTTCGTTCTTTTAAGCAACAAGGTGGAGAAAGTTTTAAAGATGCTTGGTATAGAATTAGTAATGCTCATCAAAGGTGCATTAAGAAACACTCCACCACTATCCTTCTTAGGAACTTTTATGTTGGTTTATCTAGTTGGAATAGATATGTTCTTGATACTCTTTCGGGAGGTAATTTCCTAGGGACTCCTGCTTTAGAAGCTAGTTGCATCATTGAGAGTCTAGTTGGAATACCACCTGTTAATGAAGTTAAAATTGAAATCTCTCTTGAAGATGTTATGAAAAAATTGGAAACCATAGAGAAAAATTTTCCAAGTGTTGAAGCTAAATTGGGAATGTTATTTGACAAAACTTATGAACTTGATAAATCCTTAGGAGGAATTAATGAAAGAATTAGTATCCTAGGAACTTGTGTTGTCCATGATAATCAAACCAATAGGATTGATGAGCTTGAAAAAGCTATGGGAACCTTGGGTTCAACCTTTTCTTCTCTCAAGTATAATGAGAAAGCTTATGTGGGTAAAGAGCAAAAATTCATGTACGCCTCTAAGGTGCCTAAACAAAAGAATTATTATAGGCCTAAAATTGCTAAAACCCTTAGCACTACCATAGAAAATCTAGATAATGGAACACCTAAAGTACCCCCTGCAACAAGTTGTGTTTGCATGAAGAATAATAATGTTGATGCTTCTACTCTCGATGTTACTTGATTTGCACTTTCTGCGCCTAGCTGAAAGGCGTTAAAGAAAAGCGCTTATGGGAGACAACCCATGTTTTTACCTACAGCAATTTTTTGTTTTATTGAGTCTTGGAAGTTGTTTACTACTGTAGCAACCTCTCCTTATCATGTTTTTGTGCCAAGTAAAGTTTCTATGTCAAAGTTGATGTTATATTTGGGATCGCTGCGCAGAAACAGCATTGCTGTCTGTCACGAATCTGGGCATAATTCTCTGTAGAAAATTCGAAAAAATCTGCCAATTTACGAGCGTGATCCTCAGATATGTACGCAACTTTCATTAGTTTTGAGTTTTTCCATTTGAGCAAGTCTGGTGCCATTTATAAATTCGTCTTTACGGACTGTTCTGTTTTTGACAGATTCTGCCTTTTATTTCGCATTGCCTCTTTTGCTATGTTGGATTTATTTCTTTGATCCATTAATGTCCAGTAGCATTATGCAATGTCCAGAAGTGAAAAGAATGATTGTGTCACCTCTGAATGTGTGAATTATTAATGATGCACTAACCCTCTAATGAGTTTGCTTGAAGTTTGGTGTGAAGGAAGTTTTTAAGGGTCAAGAGAGGAGAATGATATACTAAGATCAAGAGGAGTGAAAGCTCTAAGCTTGGGGATGCCCCCGTGGTTCATCCCTGCATATTTTAAGAAGACTCAAGCGTCTAAGCTTGGGGATGCCCAAGGCATCCCCTTCTTCATCGACAACATCATCAGGTTCCTCCCCTGAAACTATATTTTTATTCAGTCACATCTGGTGTTCTTTACTTGGAGCGTCGGTTTGTTTTCGTTTTTGTTTTTGTTTGAATAAGATGGATCCTAGCATTCACTTTGTGGAGAGAGACACGCTCCGCTGTTGCATATGGACACATGTGTCCTTAGGCTTTACTCATAATGTTCAAGGCGAAGTTTCTTCTTCGTTAATTTGTTATATGGTTGGAATTGGAAAATGCTACATGTAGTAATTCTAAAAATGTCTTGGATAATGTGATACTTGGCAATTGTTGTGCTCATGTTTAAGCTCTTGCATCATATGCTTTGCACCCATTAATGAAGAAATACATAGAGCTTGCTAAAATTTGATTTGCATATTTGGTTTCTCTAAGGTCTAGATAATATCTAGTATTGAGTTTTGAACAACAAGGAAGACAGTGTAGAGTCTTATAATGTTTACAATATGTCTTTTATGTGAGTCTTGCTGCACTTGTTCATCCTTGAGTTTGCTTCAAATAACCTTGCTAGCCTAAACCTTGTATCGAGAGGGAATACTTCTCATGCATCCAAAATCCTTGAGCCAACTACTATGCCATTTGTGTCCACCATACCTACCTACTACATGGTATTTACCCGCCATTCCAAAGTAAATTGCTTGAGTGCTACCTTTAAAATTCCATCATTCACCTTTGCAATATATAGCTCATGGGACAAAATAGCCTTAAAAACTATCGTAGTATTGAATATGTACTTATGCACTTTATATTTTATTAAGTTGCTTGTTGTGCGATAACCATGTTTCTGGGGAACGCCATCAACTATTGTTGAATATCATGTGAGTTGCTATGCATGTCCGTCTTGTCTGAAGGTCTATCATTTTAGTGGTTGGAGCATGCAAAATTGTTAGAGAAGAACATTGGGC
This sequence comes from Lolium multiflorum, assembly GCA_030979885.1. Classification (NCBI taxonomy): domain Eukaryota; kingdom Viridiplantae; phylum Streptophyta; class Magnoliopsida; order Poales; family Poaceae; genus Lolium; species Lolium multiflorum. Next base: position 133,099,932 of record CM061747.1, on the reverse strand, counting down.
CGCTAACTAAAGCCATGAACCATGGTGGAAGTTTCAGTTTTGGACATATATCCTCAATCTCATATGAGAATAATAACTTTGCTACATGCTTATGCATTAAAGAGGAGTCCATTATCTGTTGTCCATGTTGTCCCGGTATGGATGTCTAAGTTGAGAATAATCAAAAGCGAGAAAAGCGATTCTCCTTGGACCTTTGTACAGGCGGCATGGAGGTACCCCTTGTGACACTTGGTTGAAACATGGCATGCAAAGATCCGGTAGTCCAAGTTAAGTAGGACGAGGTGCGGGCACTATTAGTATACTATGCGTGAGGCTTGCAACTTGTAAGATATAATTTTCATAACTCATATGCTTTATTACTACCGTTGACAAAATTGTTTCATGTTTTCAAAATAAAAGCTCTAGCACAAATAGCAATCGATGCTTTCCTCTTTGAAGGACCATTCTTTTACTTTTATTGTTGAGTCAGTTTACCTATCTCCTTCCACCTTAAGAAGCAAACACTTGTGTGAACTGTGCATTGATTCCTACATACTTGCATATTGCACTTATTATATTACTTTATGTTGACAATATCCATGAGATATACATGTTATAAGTTGAAAGCAACCGCTGAAACTTAATCTTCCTATGTGTTGCTTCAACACCTTTACTTTGATTTATTGCTTTACGAGTTAACTCTTATGCAAGACTTATTGATGCTTGTCTTGAAGTACTATTCATGAAAAGTCTTTGCTATATGATTCAGTTGTTTACTCATGTCATTACCTTTGCTTTGATCGCTGCATTCATTACATATGTTTACAAATAGTATGATCAAGATTATGATGGCATGTCACTTCAGAAATTATCTTTGTTATCGTTTTACCTGCTCGGGACGAGCAGACTAAGCTTGGGGATGCTGATACGTCTCCAACGTATCGATAATTTCTTATGTTCCATGCTACTTTATTGATGATACCTACATGTTTTATGCACATTATATGTCATATTTATGCATTTTCTCGGAACTAACCTATTAACAAGATGCCGAAGAGCCAGTTGCTTTTCTGCTGTTTTTGGTTTCAGAAATCCTAGTAAAGAAATATTCTCGGAATTGGACGAAACTTTCGCCCAGGGTCCTATTTTTGCACGAAGCTTCCAAGACCGAAGACCTAACGAAGTGGGCCACGAGGCGGCCAGAGGGAGGCCGGCGCGGCCCAGGCCCTGGCCGCGCCGACCTGCCCCCTGGGCCCTCGTGTGGCCCCTCGCGTTGACCTTCCGCCTACTTAAAGCTCCCGTCGCGAAACCCCCACGAGAGCCACGATACGGAAAACCTTACAGAGACGCCGCCGCGAATCCCATCTCGGGGATTCTGAGATCGCCTCCGGCACCCGCCGAGAGGGGATTCATCTCCGGAGGACTCTTCATCGCCATGATCGCCTCCGGAGTGATGAGTGAGTAGTTCACCCCTGGACCATGGGTCCATAGCAGTAGCTAGATGGTCGTCTTCTCCTTGTTGTGCTTCATTGTTGGATCTTGTGAGCTGCCTAACATGATCAAGATCATCTATCCGTAATACTATATGTTGTGTTTGTCGGGATCCGATGGATAGAGAGTACTATGATTATGGTGATTATCAATCTATTGTTTATGTGTTGTTTATGATCTTGCATGCTCTCCGTTATTAGTAGAGGCTCTGGCCAAGTTTTTGCTCTTAACTCCAAGAGGGGGTATTTATGCTCGATAGTGGGTTCATGCCTTCATTGACACCTGGGATCGTGACAGAGGTTCTAAGGTTGTGATGTGCTGTTGCCACTAGGGATAAAACATTGATGCTATGTCTAAGGATGTAGTTGTTGATTACATTACGCACCATACTTAATGCAATTGTCTGTTGCTTTGCAACTTAATACTGGAGGGGGTTCGGACGATAACCTGAAGGTGGACTTTTTAGGCATAGATGCAGTTGGATGGCGGTCTATGTTCTTTGTCGTAATGCCCGGATTAAATCTCACTATATTTACCATGTCATGTATATGCATTATTATGCCTTTCTCTATTTGTCAATTGCCCGACTGTAATTTGTTCACCCAACATGCTTTTATCTTATGGGAGAGACACCTTTAGTGAACTGTGGACCCCGGTCCTATTCTTTACATAGCATACAATCTACTTGTTTTACTGTTTTCTTCGCAAACATCTTCCACTCGATACGTTTAATCCTTTGTTACAGCAAGCCGGTGAGATTGACAACCTCACTGCTTCGTTGGGGCAAAGTACTTTGGTTGTGTTGTGCAGGTTCCTAGTTGGCGCCGGAATCCCTGGTGTTGCGCCGCATCACATTTCGCGACCATCAACCTTCAACGTGCTTCTTGGCTCCTACTGGTTCGATTAAACCTTGGTTTCTTTCTGAGGGAAAACTTGCTACTGTGCGCATCATACCTTCCTCTTGGGGTTCCCAACGAACGTGTGAGTTACACGCCATCACGGCTCGTTTTCACCGCAATCACGTCGGTGAGCGATGAGCGTCATCGCCAGTTCCTGTAGCCGCGTCGCCGCAGCTGACCTCACCGCCAGACCCCGGCCACCTCCAGACGCTATAAAAGGAGACCTCCCCGTGCCCAACTCTCCACACCAATCTTGCTCTCCTCCCTCTTCTCAAGCTCCTCGACCTCACCCCTTGCTCGATTAGCCACCGTAGCCGGCAATTTGACCGCCGGAGCCCGCGGAGGTGCCGAGAAGGGCGCCGCCGTTGCAGGCACCTCAGGCGACGCCACTGCTACCATCGGCTTCCCCTTCCTCGACAACGTCTCCTCGCGCCTCGCCGACCCTCGCCGCGCCGCCGGTAAGCCGTCGACCCCCTACTGCCGCCGCCCGTGCCCTCCCTTCTCGCCGGAGACGACGACGCTCGTCGTTCGTCCGATCTGGGTCTAATCCAACGGCTCCCCTTCCTCATACCGCTTCGGGGTTTAAAACCCACTGACGTGTGGCCCCCACGCTGTCAGGCGGCCCGTTGCGTGAACGCGCTACTGGGCCGGCCCATCCCTGGTTCCCTCTGTTTAGCCCATTAGCGTTTCCCGCCTAAGCCCACAATTCAAATAAAGAATTTCGAATTTAATTATTTCTTCTCAGATGCTGTTTTTAAAATTAAATAGAATAAAATCTACCAAACCAAATTGAACAAATTTTATATATTTGGAAACCTTGTTAAATTATCTACAAGACTAAACTGGCCTCAACCTTAGATTTATTGTAGAATAAATGTGAAAAAATAAACAAGGCAGGGACTTTTTCCACTTCAATTAATTATTAAAAATTAAATAAAAATGCTTTTAAGTTGTTTCCAACTCTCAAAAATCATATTTCACCATATCTATCTAAATCTGTAAAAATATTGCATAGTTGTTTGTATGATCATGGCTTTGTTTAAAAATTGGCCCTATGGCTATTTCTAGTTCATTTTAAATAAACCCATCATTTAATTAAAAAGTATGAGAGCCTCTCTCTCATTTAAATCTTGTCTCAACTAAGTTAATATGAGGTAGAGACCATGGTCAATTAAAACTCATATTAAATTAGTTGATGATATTAAACCATTGCAATGTGTTATTAAAATGCATGAGGTGCTTTACCTCATTTAAATCATTTTCCCAATTAATACTTATGAAGAGGTTGACTGTGGTCAACCTAGGTCATATGATATTAATTGAGGAAATTAAATCTTAATAAGGTTCAATGAGAGGAAATTATTTCTCTCAAGAAATAAATAGAAAACTCTAATTAATATTTATAATGAGAGGAAATTATTTTTCCTAAGAATAAAATTAAGTCAACTCACATCATAAGCATGTTGTGATGATAGCTTAGTGGGAGTGATTCATGTGTGTGCTTAGTCTAGTACTTAAGCTTTGTGTGGTGATTGTGTGTATTATATTCGTATTTAGACGCTAGTACCGAGGAGTACGCCGAGGAGGAGGAGGTCTACTTCCAAGGAGAGGAAGACCACTTTGACCAGTACACCACCCAAGGCAAGCTAACAATCTTGCAATGTGCAAGCTCCAAGAGCAAAGCACCCCACCCTTTACTTTATATTTACTAAGTCATCCCAGTTTTTACTACAAGCTTTTACTTACAGGTTTTACTGCTTTATTTTATCAAAGTACATTTTGATTCATGATTCACTTGGTCTAGAGTAGAATAATATCATCAAAGTTAGCCTATGGAAATCAAAGCTAGTTAGCACCCCTCATGATTAGTGGCTAGTGCTAAATAACTAAAATTGACTACTCTAGATGGGAACATTGTGAAATGAAATGACTTGGAGGGATTTGAAGGTGAATATGACTGGAATGAAATGAATGACTTGGTGAAATTGCTAAAAACTAATGGTTGGGTTCGGATGCGATACCTTTCCAATATACAAGTACCCCTACAATACCTGATTATGGGTAGGGTCTAACTAGAAGTTTATATGTCTTAGTATGGGTTCCCTCTAAACAAGCGTCATAGGGGTTATGCCGAGGCTGCCTCCGAGAAAGGTGAAATGACGTGAATGAGGTGAATTGTCCGGCCCAAGCCCTGTGCAGTTCCGGGTTGACGGTTTGTTTTCACTGGGAGGCCAAGCTCATGGGGAGAGGTGCCTATACTAGGATGTGTAAGTGAACGGTTAGAGTTGATGATCCGCGTACTGAGTTACGATTATTCAGAGTTATCTCTGACGGATGTAATCAAATGTTGTGGCACAAGTGTGCAACCTCTGCAGAGTGTAAAACTATTCGAATAGCCGTGTCCACGGTTACGACAATTGGAAAGGCCATACTGTTCCGTCATTAGAAATTTATCTGAAAAGGATGGTTGAATTTGAAGTGGTGACTTGAATTTGAAACACAACTAAGTTGTGGGAATGACACTAATGTTCCCCCTTGAGTTAGTTAAGTTATGATTAGTCTTTATGAAATGCTTATGAACTAAAACTGGCTTTATGCAAATAAAACTAGAGCTTAGCACCCCCTTACTAAAATTGATCATAGTTACATTAGTATTAGTTTGCGAGTACTTCAAAGTACTCACGGCTGTGTCCCTGGCTATTCAAATGGCTAGACTATGAAGAGGAGCAGCAATATGAGGATGACGGTCAGCCGGACGTCTACAACAACTAGGAGTCGCCTAACGTCAAGCGTTGGCCTGTGGAACTAAATAGTCCACTCCTATTACGCTTCCGCTACTATGTTGTTCGTTGATCAATAGATCAACTATTTGTGTAATATTGGATCATGTGATCCCCTTTTGTAAGACAATTATGGGTTGTAATGAATAATGACTTATGATATCAACTGTTATGTCTCGCAACAACATTATTCCTGGGATTGCGATGAATGACATAATAGACATCTGGACTTAAAAATCCGGGTGTTGACAAAAGTCTCTATGGTAAAGTTGATGCTAGATTTGGATTGCTGCACAGAAACAGCATTGCTGTCTGTCACGAATTCGCGCAGATCTCTCTGTAGAAGAGTCAAAAAATCTGAAAATTTACGTGCGTGATCCTCATATATGTACGCAACTTTCATTAGTTTTTAGTTTTTCCGTTTGAGCAAGTTAAGTGCCCCTGCAAAATTCGTCTTTACGGACTGTTCTGTTTTTGACAGATTCTGCCTTTTATTTCGCATTGCCGCTTTTGCTATGTTGAATGAGTTTCTTTGTTCCATTAACTTTCAGAAGCTTTGTGCAATGTCCAGAAGTGTTAAGAATTATTGTGTCACCTCTGAACATGTGAATATTGATTATGCACTAACCTTCTAATGAGTTTGCTCTAAGTTTGGTGTGGAGGAAGTTTTCAAGGGTCAAGAGAGGAGGATGATATATGATCGAGAAGAGTGAAAAGCCTAAGCTTGGGGATGCCCCCGTGGTTCATCCCTGCATATTTCAAGAAGACTCAGCGTCTAAGCTTGGGGATGCCCAAGACATCCCCTTCTTCATCAACTTATCAGGTTTCTTCTATTGAAACTATATTTTTATTCGGTCACATCTTATGTACTTTACTTGGAGCGTCTGTTTGTTTTTGTTTTGTTTGAATAAATTCATGCTTGTGTGGGAGAGAGACACGCTCCGCTGTTGCATATGAACACGTGTGTTCTTAGCTTTACTTTTAATGTTCATGTCGAAGGTTGAAAACTGCTTCGTTCATTGTTATATGGTTGGAAACAGGAAATGCTTCATGTGGTAAATGGTATATAATGTCTTGAATAATTTGATACTTGGCAATTGTTGTGCTCATATAGATCATGTTTAAGCTCTTGCATCATATACTTTGCACCTATTAATGAAGAACTACATAGAGCTTGTTAAAATTTGGTTTGCATGATTGGTCTCTCTAAGTCTAGATATTTTCTGGTTAAGGTGTTTGAACAACAAGGAGACGATGTAAAGTCTTATAATGCTTACAATATGTTCATATGTGAGTCTTGTTGCACCGTTTTATACTTGAGTTTGCTTCAAACAACCTTGCTAGCCTAGCCTTGTATTGAGAGGGATTCTTCTCGTGCATCCAAATCCTTGAGCCAAAAACTATGCCAATTGTGTCCACCATACCTACCTACCACATGGTATTTCTCCTCCATTCCAAAGTAAATTGCTTGAGTGCTATCTTTAAACAATTCAAAAGTTATTACCTCTTATTTGTGTCAATGTTTTATAGCTCATGAGGAAGTATGTGGAGTTTATCTTTCAATCTTGTTGGGCAACTTTCACCAATGGACTAGTGGCTTCATCCGCTTATCCAATAATTTTGCAAAAAGAGCTGGCAATGGGGTTCCCAGCCCCGAATTAATTAACTTTCATAAATTTATAAATAGACACTCCTCCATGGTATGTGATTGTTGGTCGGCACCCGAGGATTCGGTTAGCCATGGCTTGAGAAAGCAAAGGTGGGGAGGAGTGTCATCTAAATAAAACTAAAATAAAAAGGCACTCCTTCATGGTATGAGATTGTTGGCAGGCACCCGAGGATTCGGTTAGCCATGGTTTGTGAAAGCAAGGTTGGAAGGAGTGCCACCCAAAAATAAAATTTCATGGGAGCCGCTCTTTGAAAGTCTGTCTGGCAAGGGGGTTAGAGTGCCCACTACCATCCGTTGACAACAACAAACACTGCTCAAAACTTTACTCTCTCTATGTTTTCAAAACAAAAGCTCTAGCACAAATATAGCAATCAATGCTTCCCTCTGCGGGGCCATTCTTTTACTTTATTGTTGAGTCAGTTTACCTACTTGTTTCTATCTTAGAAGCAAACACTTGTGTATACTGTGTGCATTGATTCTTACATGTTTACCTATTGCACTTGTTATATTACTTTGTGTTGACAATTACCCATGAGATATACATGTTGAAGTTGAAAGCAACCGCTGAAACTTATATCTTCCTTTGTGTTGTTTCAAAGCTATTTACTAAGAATTTATTGCTTTATGAGTTAACTTTTATGCAAGTCTTATTGATGCTTGTCTTGAAAGTACTATTCGTGAAAAGTCTTTGCTATATGATTCAGTTGTTTACTCATTGTCTTCATCATTGCTTCGAATCGCTGCATTCATCTCATATGCTTTACAATAATGTTGATCAAGATTATGTTGGTAGCATGTCACTTCGAAATTATCGTTGTTATCGTTTACCTACTCGAGGGCGAGTAGGAACTAAGCTTGGGATGCTTGATACGTCTCAAACGTATCCATAATTTGATGTTCCATGCTAGTTTTATGACAATACCTACATGTTTTGTTCACACTTTATATCGTTTTGATGCATTTTCCGGAACTAACCTATTAACAAGATGCCACAATGCTAGTTCCTGTTTTCTGTTGTTTTTGGTTCCAGAAAGGTTGTTCAGGTAATATTCTCGGAATTCAACGAAACGAAGACCCAACATCATAATTCACCGAGACGGACCAGGGCACCGAAGGGGAGCCGGAGAGGGGCCAGGGGGCCCTACACCACCTGGCGGCGCGGCCAAGGAGGGGGGCGCGCCCAGGGGTGGGGAGCCCACCTCTAGCACCCCCTCGCGCCGCCTCTTCTCCTATTTAACCCCTCGTGACCTAAATATTCGATACGGATTGACGAAACTCCAGAAAACATTCAGGGGCGCCGCCGCCATCGCGAAACTCCAATTTGGGGGACATAAGTCTCTGTTCCGGCACCCTGCCGGGACGGGGATTCCCCCGGAGCCATCTCCATCGACACCACCGCCATCTTCATCGCCATCGTTGTCTCCTATGACGAGGAGGGAGTAGTTCTCCCCCGAGGCTGAGGGCTCTACCGTAGCTATGTGGTTAATCTCTCTCTCTGTACTCCAATACAATGATCTCATGAATTGCTTTGCATGATTGAGATCCATATGATGAGCTTTGTATCACTATTAATCTATGTGCTACTCTAGTGATGTTATTAAAGTAGTCTATTCCTCCTTCATGATGTAATGTGGACAGTGTGTGCATCATGTAGTACTTGGCGTAGGTTATGATCGTGATCTCTTGTAGATTGTGAAGTTAACTATTACTATGCACTCTAGAGTTACTTTATATGAACTCCGGAATTACTCTCTATGTGATTCCTTTATGACGTTGTGGAGCTTGTTAACTCCGGCATTGAGGTGCTCTCGTAGCCCTACACAATGAATGGTGTTTGTTATCCAACAATAGAGTCTTTGAAAGTAGTACAAAGGAAAAGAACTTATTTACTTATGTGATCAATGTTGAGAGTGTCCACTAGTGAAAGTATGATCCCTAGGCCTTGTTTCCAAATATCGAATCTCCGTTTATTTACTGTTCTGCATGTTTACTCGCTGCCATATTTTATTCAGATTACTATTACCACTCATATACATCTATACTACTTGTATTTCACTATCTCTTCGCCGAACTAGTGCACCTATACATCTGACAAGTGTATTAGGTGTGTTGGGGACACAAGAGACTTCTTGTATCGTGATTGCAGGGTTGCTTGAGAGGGTTATCTTTGACCTCTACCTCCCTGAGTTCGATAAACCGTGGGTGATTCACTTAAGGGAAACTTGCTGCTGTTCTACAAACCTCTGCTCTTGGAGGCCCAACACTGTCTACAGGAAAAGAAGCGTGAGTAGACATCAAGGCCCAACACTGTCTACAAGAATATAAGCACACGTAGACATCAAAATGCCACTGCTGTTTTGATTATATTGGATTGTGAGTATTGAGAATTAAAATTAACAACCTCAATGAAACACCTGGGTGGAATTGGTGTGGCTTTGGATTATGTTGAGTGGCTACCTGGGGCTACATACCTGGCAGTGAAAACCATGGTATGTGGTGGTGACCTGGGGGTGAGTACACTTGTGGTTGGCCACCCAGGATTAAAGAGATTATTATGTCGTCCATGTTTTAGATAGCTTCCAGTGCAACCACAATACATTATGGGCTCTGTCTTGGCTAAGTACTTAGTGGGAAACCTTGCCTAGGGTACCGCCAGAGGGTGGAATTTTGGGTACGGGCGGATCCGGTAGGTGGAGGGGCTACTAAGGAAAAGCTTCGTAGTGACCTCGTCCTGGCCTTAATGAAGATGAAGAATTTTGGCAAAAAGGCTTGGTTATGAATTGTGGGTAAAGAGCGCAACCTCTCGAGAGTTAAACCTAAGATCTTAGCCGTGTCCCCGGTTATGGACAATTTGAGCTTCTAGGAAAGGAATGTACGGAAGGATCTCATCACCTTTTCTGAATGATTAAAAATTTGCTTAGAAACAATCATAGGACGGGATTTTCCCAGGGCTACATACCTGGCAGTGAAAACCATGGTATGTGGTGGTGACCTGAGGTTTATCCTAGTTGAGTGGCCCCAGGGCTACATACCTGGCAGTGAAAACCATGGTATGTGGTGGTGACCTGGGAGTCATCTCGACTTAGTGCCCCTTTTTGTAAAAATCTGTTTCAAGAGTTACAAAATGTTTTGTTTTGAAAAATATAGGATAAAATTGGCTTTATGCAAATTGTTTCTTAACTCCACTAGCCAAATATCATGTAGATAGTCATGCCTAAAAACTACCACCATATAAGTGTCATTTGCCAGTACATCATTGTACTGACCTCCATTCGTGGGGCTGCATATTCAAACGTGCAGGATTTTCTGAGGAGAAGTACGTGGTAGGATCTCGAGTCTACATTCCAACATGACTGCCTGTGGCACATGAAGATGATGAAGGCTCATTGATGATTTACTTTCCGCTGTGTTTGTTCTGAATATTGTTGAGCTAGTCCATGTGACTATGCAATTTGTAAGGTTTTACATTACCCTTTGGATCAACGATGTAGTAATTTGATACTATTGCAATGATTATTATATTTTGTAATGTGTGTGCTATCAGTGATCCCGGGAATAGCACTATACACTGGTATCTTGCCTTTATTAAAAGGTAGGGTGCTACAAGAAACAAACGACCGGGAAAAAATCATGGGTGTGCACGACCAAATACCAGCCGATCCAGCAAACTCTAGGCATAGGGTGCACTATTACATTCGCCGTCAAAGACTTCCGGAACTCATCACTCCGACCAAATTAAGAAGGTGCGGCCTCAGGAAGGTCTCCATCTTCATACAACATGAATCCTAGGACAACCACCTTTATTCAAAAGCCGCGGCAGTAGCCCCATGCCACTAGCCCGTAGCCGAGGAAACGACGAAGTGACGGGCCAAAGAGGAGACAAGCAGGACACGCGACCACCAAACAACTGCTCATGGATCCCCGAAAGCCGGCGGAATGGCCATTCCCATTGGCCCTGATCGGACCCAGATCGGCCGTGCCACCGCTGAACTACGTCATAGGGCAGCCGCCGCCGTCGGCCAGGCATGCGATGAACCTCCCCGACGAGCCCCCTGGAACTTGATGCCCCTCCATAGCGCCGTCAGACCCACCCGACGACGTGCCTCACCGCCTGAAGACACCACGAGTAGGCGCCACCCCGATCTGCCCACACCGCCTTCGGTGGGACGGGTGCCGCCACTGCCCCCGAGATTGGTTGTGGCAGCGACCAGGCGTGGAAGGGTTGGGGAGAGCTCGAGGCTAGAGGATGGTGTGCCTTCGGAGCCGCCGAGGCGGGGGCGGCCCGGGAGGAGGACGGTATTTCTTTTTTCCTCCGGGTGTCACCACTGCTTTTTAATGGTAGCTTCTAGGCCTTTGGAGGCCGCTCTGTTTTTTTTTGAAATTCTCCCGATTTGTGCGATTTAGGAACCTGGGTTCGTCGCAGCTGCGTGGCGCAACCAAGATGACCCAAAGAAGCATCTTTGCACCAAACTAACGTATTGTAATCACCGCAAAATCGTGGGCATTGGTAGCAGCGGTGTACAAAACAAATCTTAATAAATAAGAGATATGGTGAGTAGATTTAAACCCTGCAGTACCTATCCCAGATTCTGTCGCTTACGCGGCGACTTACAGCTGTACACAGTACATGCATGGCATCGATCCAAGGGCGTCATCGTCGCCCCGTCCAAAACGACACGTACGAAGCCGCGAGGAAACTTAAGAAACTGAGCATACTCGGCCCGGAGATTCGATTTAACCTGTTAGCACAGCTGGAATCACAGCGCTGATCTTGCAGTTTATACTATAATTTCACTGAATCTGCGAACGCACGGATGCTAATTAACAAATGTAATTCCGCGTCCTGCTCCTGCAAGGTCCTTGCCGGCTGCCAGGTCATGTGTACTGCTGCACAGTCACATTGCTGAGCCGTACGGCTGTCATGGAGGAGGAGGCAAGGAGTAGTGGCGACACATGCAGATCGAGGCAAGCATGCATGCATGCTTCTGTTCCGGCGCGATGCATGCGAGCGAAACAGTGGCTCTCTGTTCGACTGCTTCCACCCATCGCTAGCTCGGTGGCGCCGATTCAGTTCGAGTATTGGTCGCTAGCACGCACAGCCGCGCAGGGGCTAGCAAAACTCAAACGGCTATCAGGCAGACTGGCAGAGTGCTGGTACTAGAAAGTTAGCATCGCCTCGTTGGGTAAAGATTGTGAGGGCATCTACAATAGGGCGATTCAAATAGCCCTCGTGTTCGAATTGGTTCGCGTGGACTGGCGGCGGATTCGTCACGCACGCTCCAGCGACGCAACCTAAGAGCATCTCCAGCCGCGTCCCCCAAAGCGTCTCCCAAGGGGATGCCGACCAAAAGCGTTCACCGCGTCCCCAAAGCCCTTTGTCCGGCGCTTCTATACGGTGTCCGGCGCGAGCCCGTCCGTCTAGGGACGCACCGGGGACGCCGGACACAACGAGCGAGGCGGGAGTGGCGGGGCCGACCGTCGGCACAATTAATTTAACCAACCGTCGCCTACCTCGCGACGGTTATTGGCGCGCGACGGTGGTTCCGCAGAGGGCGCAGACGCGTCCGTCGCGCCAGCTGCGTGCCGGCGTTAATGAGCGCCACCGCTCATCCGCCCCTCTCCGGCCTATAAAAGGGGCGCCTCTCGTCGTCCTCTCACACACAAACCCTAGCGCCTCTCCCCCCTAGCCGCCACCATCTCAACAAGACTCGCCGCCATGTCTGGTAGGCGGAGGCCGACCTCGCGGCCGCGGCCGTGGTCGTGGTCGTGGTCGCCGCGGCATAGCTGAACGATCGCCGTCGCCTCCGCGCCGTCGTCATCGTCGGAGCGGACGTGGAGCCGGACGTCGTTCGAGTTCGTCCACGTCCTCAAGGGCGATCCGCGCGGCATCCGAGGCGGGACTCCTTCGCCGAGTACGTCGGCGGCGACGCCCGCGCACGATGCATCTGCGGAGCATTCGTGCGGCTACGCCGGTGGATCGTCGACGTGATCTACGACGGGCGCGGCAAGATGTACCTCAACATCGGCTGGGAGAAGTTCGCGCGCCACCACATCCTCCAAGCCGGCTTCATCCTCGTGTTCTCCTACTTCGGCAACAGGGACATGAGCATCAAGGTCTTCGACGAGAGTCTGCCGCCGGGACTACCACGTCGACAGGGACTCCCACGACGACAGCACCGACTCGGAGGACGACTGAGTGTTGCTTCTTCGCAGCGAATACGTGCACGGAGGTTTCTTTCGCCTCATCGGTAGAACCAACAAGGGCACCATCCTCCCGCTGGATTTTCCAGTTTAGGTGACTGGGTGTGCCCTGTAGTGTTGTTTCTTAGCAGCGAACACAGGAAACCGCCGATGCACGGCCTAGTTAGGTTTAGTTTATTTGCAATATTTTATATTTGTGTCCACCATGGTTCAAACTATGTATTAGTTTGTGGAAAACCATGTTCCAAACTATGTCTTCGTGTAAACCACGTTCCCAATTATGTATTAGTTTGTGGAAATTGAAATAAAAATGCCAAGAAAAATTATTTTAAATGTTTGGGGGCGACGTTTGGGGGACGCGGCTGGGGAGCGGACGTCCCCAAACGCGGCACGAACAAAACACGTCCCCCAAACGCTCGATCCGGCGCGGTTTGGGGGACGCTTTGGGGGACGCGGCTGGAGATGCTCTAAACATACTGACTCGTTTCGGCACGATTCATCGGCCTACTAAATTTAGAGAACAAATGCGTCGGTGCGGACAACGCGCGTGTGCTCCCGTGTCCCCTCGCGTGGACCGGGGGTTCACATGGCAGCGGCCCAACAACCGTCTTCCTATAGCCATGAATGGAGGTAGGATGAGTCCAAAGCTGTCTGCGCCGTCCGACTCACGTGCACCTGCGATGGTCGTGCCACCCGACTTCTACGCTAGCCATGTGCCTTCATCAATGCCGGTGTTTCGGCGTTCGTGCTGGCAATGCCTTGGCCTTTTTAAGCAGGCCAGCGACAACTTTTTTTTTCCACAAAGCCATCTTCTTCCATTCCCACCACCACTATAGGCATCGCGGCAGCCATGGCTGGTGGCATAGGATTGAGGAGAAGGTGTCTAGGACGTCCACCGGGCTCAAGGTGTAGCCGAGGCCGAGGTCACCAAGGAAGGCATGGGGGAGAGGCTAGAGTCACCCAGCATCGTCTCCTTCCCCATCTTCACCACTTGGACATGGATTGGGATAGGCTGTGCCTCCCCCAGAAGTTCAAGTTGATCATCGATGGACAAGAGCCCCACAAAATCGTACTACGGGTGGCCGGCAGCACGATCGGCCTGTGGTCCGTGGATGTGATGTTCGACCGCCTAGGCCAAATGTACCTCCACAACAGCTGCAGGCGGTTCGCCTGCGCGCATGCCATTGAAGTTGGCACTACGTCGTCCTCAAGTACGACGGCCACGACATGCTCACCGCCAGGGCCTTTGACGAGACCATGTGACGCCCCCACTACCACTCCAACGAAGATGACTAGGCGAGGGCAAGAGGTAGACCCTAGGGCCTTTTACTATGTTTTCATTGGTTTCTAGTTTATTGTATGTATTTACTTCAAACAAATTGTCTCCAAATATGTGTCAAATCTATCTAAATATGTATGCAATCAATTTGCTTATTGATTCCCCGATTCAGTTAACAGCGGACCGAATGAATCATACCGTTGGACGCACTTGCCTAGCCAGCTAAACCGCGACCTAAATTTTATCCGCAGACCAACCTAAACAGGTAGAATTGAATTAGTATTTTAATTGCCGGTTTTAGAGCATCTCCAGTCGCGTCCTCCAAAGCGTCCCCCAAAGGGATTTGGGGCGCGCCAGACAAAAAAACGTTCCCAGCCGCGTCCCCCAAAGGCCTTTTTTGTCCGGCGGCCCGATACGGTGTCCGGCGTCCGAGCCCTTCCACGTCCCACGGGGGACGCACCGGCACGCCGACACAACGAAATGAGAGGCGAGAGGCGCGGGGCCGACCCGTCGGCGGCTCGGACGCTCAACCGCCACATACGTAGCGACGGTGCGACGGAAGCGGAACCGTCGCATTGGCAACCGCGTCGACGACGCGCCAACCCCGCGAATGGAGCGCCGACTCCTCGGAAGAGCAACCGCTGCTCTCTTCGACTTCTGCGCCGCCGTTCATCCGCGCTCAATAAGACCCGTACGTACGCCGTCATTCATCCAAAGCTCCATCCGACACCTCCAGCGACGATGAGCTACATCTCCCAGCTCCCGTCCGACACCTCCAGCGAGGAAAGCCTGGGCTGGCGCCATTGGTGGGACAAAGCCAGGACGCCGAGCAGCGGCGACGATTCCCCGCCGATTGACGCGAGGAGGAGTGGCTGGGCTGGGAGGAGGAGGAAGAAGAGAGCGAGGCCGCGGCGGCGGTGGCCCGTGCGAAGGCGAAGGCGGCCAAGGCGAAGGCTGCCAAGGACAAGGCCGCCAAGGCCAAGGCCAAGGCGCAACCGACGAGCACCGGCGACGACGACGCGTCGAGCGCCGACACCGCCTCTTCGGAAGAGGTGACGAGAAGGAAGCGCCACCGCGATGACGACGACGAGGCGGGGCCATCGGCGAAGAAGAAGTAGATAGTTTATATGTATTTAATTATATTTTTTCGAAGTTTTATATATAATTGTTTATGTTCAACCGATTTGAATATTATTAAATAGTTTCTTTCGGCCAAAAAAATATACTTTTAATGTTTGGGGGCGGCGTTTGGGGGACGCGGTGGAGCGACGTCCCAAACGTGACACGAACAAAACACGTCCCCCAAACGCTTAATCCGGCGCGGTTTGCGAGACGCTTTGGGGGACGCGGCTGAAGATGCTCTTAATCACGCTAGTATTGGAGATGGCCTGAACGGTAAATCAATGTTGGCTAGCCGGACGAAACCACGGAGGGGACATGCGTCGAGCAATGTCCCCCGTACGTAGTGTAGCAGCGTCGAGCAGGCCAAGAGCATCACGGGGCACAGCTGGAGCGCGAATCTCGGCATACTATATATACTATTCCCTCCACGCGTACAGGTCAACTATACTTGACTCGTGCTCAGGGTTACACGAGTGTCAAAGTCTGCGGAGGTATCCACTGCGATTCGATTCTGCTCGCTGGAAACCGCGCCGAAGCTTCGCTGCTCTACCTAGTTTAATCGCCGGAGACAAGAGCGATCGGCAAGTTGGCTCACACAGCTACTCCTCTGAGTTTTGGCAGGCTTACGGACAAAACAATGCCTAGCGTTATTTAGGCTGCACGTACAACCTAGAGGCAGTAGCCTTTTTCGTGGCTAATTTTTGTAAAAAGAAAATACATACGTAGTAGTACATACACATATACTCACCCATAAATGTACGTATACACACCTTAGGCTATAAGCACATTCAAAAGACAAATCGCAGTTGGGTTCTTGAAATCGACGAAATCACCGTATGAACGGTGGCTGGCTTGATCACCCCAACTTTTTGGTCCAATCATGTTTGTCCCAAGACGTGATCAGCTTGCAAATAGTACTACTCAAATAGTTCTGGTCACCCCGTGCTCAATCTCCCTGACCTAATCCTCTCCATCAACCACATAGGTCGGCGGCCCATCAACCACATAGGTCGGCGGGACGACGCACCTGAGCAGTTCGCCGCCAACACCTTGAATCCCTCCCACACCTCCCGCTCCCCTACCGCCGCTGCCAAGAACATCGCTGGGCAAAGCACGGGTGGCGTGGTGGCGGTAGAGCTTCACGGGTATCGATCTGGGACGCGGCGACGACGCCCACCACGATGGTGAAGTGGGTGGTGGTGGGCATGGTGTTTTGGCGGCGTGGACGGGTCTGATCTGGCCTAGATGGGCATGGGCCGGTCGTGGTTGGCGCAAATACTCCTGCTACCGACGCGTCTTTGGTGGCAGCATGCTGCGGCGATCTTGGACGGGTGTCTTGTCCCGTGGCACAAGGACATCGAGGTAGTGACTCAGACATGGCGGTGGTGGTTTCCTTGACGGAGGAGGTCGGCTAGTTGGCGGCTAGCCGTGGCGGAGCTCGGGATCCCAAATCTGGTCTAGGAACCGAGCTGGGAGGCGTGAATATCGGTGAAAACCGAGCTTCGACTCTAGTCATTGCCGATGATGGAGGTGTATTTGCAGCCATTACTAACTCGCTCGACTCCTCTGGGGGAAACCATAAATTTGGGATCTTAGATTGGACAATGACGACGCTCCTCGCTCTCCTAGTGGCGTCGTTTTTGGAGCAGGTGCTGGATGGAGGAGGCAGGAGGCGGAGCGATGTGGCATGTATCGCGTAAAAAATAGCGGGTCTAGGCAGCATGGTGCAGTGAGGTCTCGGAAGCGGGCGCGTGGTGATGGATGCGTGCAGGGCGGCGCTGTTGTCTTGCGTCGTAGCAGCGTCGACGGCAAGCCTAGAAAGGCCAGTGCATTGTCATGTCCTGAAGATGGGTCGGCGGAAGATGGTATATGGCGCTGGCGACTTCTAAAGCATGTGCAATGGTGCGCGCTTAGTGTCTGCTGGATCGAGTTGTCCTCCCGACTCAATGTTGAGCAGTTTGGTGAAGTCCCAGCTTTAAGACATGTACGATGTCATGTGTAAAGTCCCGATTGTCTGAACCCGAAGCTCGCACTGACATCGTATGATTACTCCTTCTCTTCGATTAGTAATTTAATTAGTGACCTGAAGTTCCGACTTAAAAGTGAACTATATGGAGGATACAGTGGTTTACACTTTGAGAGTTTATAATAGGCCGGCTCACGAGCTTGCGGACCATGGGTGTAGGCGAAGTTCATAACCACCATGCTATATGGACGACGAACTTCCCTACTGTTGTAACCCGTCTGGTGACCGGCGATCATGCCGTGTCTTAATGAATACGAGTGTTCCATGCTTTAAAAAAAAACCCGGTAGGTGCACTCTGTTGGCTGCGTGTACACATTATCTCAAAATCCATTATAGACAGTGGCGTTGAGTACAAGACACAGCCACCCCAATAATCGAACAGGATTGATCGGTCCTAGATTGTCCCATGTAGCCAAGCATGGACCATGAACTAATTCCTCCTAGGCTCGTAGCCGTCCCTGGTGGGTGCGTGTCAATATTGCGGTATCGAAGGCAAAACGCACGTTTACCATTAACTGGTCTCTGGAGCCAGGCAAGAGCCCGAAGCCGTGCGTGTATTTAGCCGGCGCACACGCGCGGCGGGCGGCACGCACATCGTCCTTCTCTCACAGTCTCCCTCCACCAGCTAGCTCTCGCATCCGCATCAAAACAAGCTTCAGCTCGCCCATTTTTCTATACGCCGATTGCACGGCCGAAGCTACCACGCAAGCCGCGCGCGCAGGCAGCTAAGTACGAGCCAGTGACAGTACTTAACAGCTGCCTATTGAGCTTAGTGAGTGACTCGGCAAGCAGTGCTCCTCTTCCGCTTCACTCTGCTAGTAAGTGTCACTCACAAGCAAGATCTCGGCGTAGTAGGGGCTGGACGCGGCAATGGCGGCGGTGGGGAAGCCGCTGAGGCTGAAGGACCTCCTGGAGCTGGACTGCGACTCGTGCAGCGCCGCCGGCTTCCGCTGCTACCCGCGCCACCTCTGCGTCGCCGTGCCGCTGCCGGCGCGCCATGAGGCGCCGGAGGCGCACAGTGTCTTCGGGCGGTCGCACTCTCTGCTGTCCATCAGGAGCCTCTCGCGGCGGCTCAGGGGCAGCTTCAGCTGGAGGCGCCGCGACGAGGAGGCGCCGGCGCCGGTTCCCGCCGCCAGCAGCTGCAGCAGCTCCGACTCGGAGACGTCGGTGTCAGGGTCGTCGGCGGCGGAGTCCGACTTCTCATCAGCATGCTCGGCGGACAGCCGGAGCACCGGCATGACCGCCGCCGCCGACGGACACGAGCAGGAGGTAATTAACCCACTAGCTTTCCGTCCTCGTATAATTTGGCACACCAGCTCTACGATTAGCGATGGCCCAACAGCAAATTGGGCGTTAATTCGTTGCGGGCGCCGGCCGTCGCCACACTCCCACCATTGCGGGCGCCGGCGATAATTCAGTTGCATTTTGTCATGGAACACGAACCCCACGTATTCATTGCGCAAACCAAGGCACCTTGGAAGCATCTATCCGTCGTATGCCGGAAAGTAGCATGTGCACGTGAGGACAAGTGCTCCTTAGACTTTTGGATTTTTAAAAAATTTCAAAACTCTTTTATGTTTTCAAAAATTATGGCATTAAATATGTAGATAGATTTAGACACGAGGAGTGTAGTCCCATTAAAAAATACTTTGTATTTTGGAAAATACAAAAAAGACAAATTTCGACTATAAATAGTAGTACAATAGTACGTATATTTTGTCAGTACTGTCAGAAATTTGTCTTTTTTGCATCTCCAAAAATATAACGTATTTTTTGACGACTTTTTTGATTCCAATCCTCGTATACACATCTATCTATATTTAATTAATTCTTTGAAAGTAAAAATACGGAAAATTTTCAAAAATCCAAAAGTGAAGGGAGCACTGACTCCCATGTGCACAAAATCCTTGTCCGTCGTATGCATGCATGGATGCATGTACGAGAGTATCCGATGGAAGCTACCACGTACGTAGTACAACGACATTGATATCGTAGGCAACAACGGTACGTACGTGGTCCTGTGTACACACTACAGTAGATTTGTCGTATCGTGCATTCGTACTCCTGAGCGTAAATTCGTGTAGCTAGCCAGTTGCGTCGACGTACTGGCAGGTTTATTGATGGAAAAGGAACGGTCGAGATTGTACCATGACCATGGATCAAGCTGTTGTTGACCTCAACTGTTAACATTTCTCCAGCTGGGTTGCTGTTAGTACGTACGTACTCCAGGAATGAAGTTTACACGTACATTAATTGGGCGAGTAAAACTATGTTGGCGCTGATCTGTGGGACGAGCTTTGTGCCTGGGAGTTCATAGTCACATCGGTAGCAAAACGTATTGGTGCGCGTGTCCCATTCTCAAGTCAAATGATCTTCGATCACTAGTTTAATTTCTTTTTAAAAACAATGCAAAATATTAGGGAAAAGGTTAATTTTAGAGGTATTGCAAACCAAACAAAGCTTGACCAAAGGGTCAAGCAAACAAATACAAGGACTACTCTCGCGGCATCACATTACTCGAAGCCTTATCCCCGGTGAGGCTCCACATTGCCACGTCTTCTTTGATTTTGTTAGCAATCATATTTGAATCAGAAGCTTCATTCTGAAAGATGTGGGCGTTTCTTTCCTTCCAATTTTCTCAAGAGATCAACATTGCAAGCGACACCATTGCCTTCGTTGATTGCCAATGCCTGTTAACTCTTTCAATCCACGACTCTTTGACGTAGTATATAGGCCGGGTGCCAACCACTTATGTCAACATCATTTAGCCTAAGACGGTTCTTAACTTTGGACCATATTCGAATGGTGAAAATGGCACTTCAAGAGAGGGCGGGAAGCGGTTTCGTGCACTTGGTTACGAAACTTGCACTTCCATCAATTTAGCCATCCTCTTTTTTTTAGCATTTTTATCGTGCACACTCTATTTTGGATAATCAACCATGCGAAGAACTTGCATTTAGGAAGATACCCAAAGCTTCCAAACCACCGAAGGCAAGGAGGAATTCCGTTGACCTAAAAAAATTGCATGTTATAGGCCGATTTAGAGGAGTACTCCTTCAACATGTTGGTGAGCTTCCAATCCTTCCATGGGCAAAATTTCACTAGTTGCTGGGTCATCCCAACTCCCAAGTACTGGCAGGTTGGTGCTGCAGCTTTAAGTAATAATGAAAAAAAGGTATCGTTTCAAAAATTCTACAGGCTTGTGTCTAGACTCTGGAGAGCTCTGTGTTGGGCGCCTGTTCATTCCTGTTTACTCCCGCTGCATGCCCGACGTACTACAGTCCATGCCTACGTTGTGGTCACCGAGAGAGAGAGAGACGCAGTGGTTGCCCAACAAACATAAATTTAGTAGGCCGAGGCTCGTGGTTAGCGCGGCTTGTCGGGAAGTGATGAGGTCCAGTGAGCCCCAGAGTCGTCGCTGCGGTAGGCCGGCGCCGTAGCCTCGCCTCAACCGGAGTCGATGTCCGCCTTGCATTATTCATCTGCACGCACGCTCGCTCGCTCGTACCAACCACGTAGCCGTACCGAGCCTTGTCTCCGTGTGCGCGCAACCGTCGCATGTGCCGGCTGCCGGCCGTGGCCACGTTGCTGGTGGTAGCATGATCTCTGTCGGCGAGGCGCCGCGCGTTCTGCCATAGCTCGATGCTGGCATGAACCGTGTTTAATTACATTCTTCAATTTGCGTTTGTATCCTGGGAAAGGGTTAAGATCTGATCGCCATGCGCCACCAGCGAAGAGTCGCCGGGGAAGCCGGGCGCCGGGGCCACGGCTTGTCCTCGCACGGTAGTCTCGTGATCCGTACCTGATCAACGACCTGTCCTTCTTTGGCCTGTCGCGAGGTCGGTCGGCCGCCATGGCCGGGCGACGCCTTACTCATCCTGCACATTTTCGAAAAGCTAGCTAACTGAGGTGCAATTACCGTTACAGGCGATGGAGAGGGGATCGAAGGAGGAAGGCTCCGGCTCGGAGGCGGACGACAAGGAGCAGCTCAGCCCGGTGGCAGTCATGGACTTCCCGTTCCACGACGACGAGGACGACGAGGACGACGCCGTGGAGGACGGAGGAACCAGCGACGGCGGGAGCGCGTGCTCGCCTTCTCCGTTCGGCGACAGCCTCGCGCAGCTCCACCAGAGTAAGTGTGCAGGCAGGACCCGCTGGACCAGTAACACGACGGTCGGGAAATGGCACGGAGTAATTTCCGGTTTAACTGACCGTAGTTTGACCTGCAATTATCGATGATGGAATCGTCCAGTGATCCAGTGTACTCACGCACGTTTTTCCACTTTGTCGTGTGCGCAGGGAGAAATATACAGCTGAAACACAAACTCCGACGGCTCAGGAGCATCGGGGCGGCACCCGCCCTGGATCTCAGCGACCACTTCGCCGCCGCCTCGGAGCCCGACGGCGTCGGCAACGTCCCGTTACAGGACCTCTGCCCCGACGCCGACGCGGCGAAACCAGCATCCCGCCTGGAAGGTCACCGGAGCGTCGACGTATATCCCGACGAAGACAACCTCATTGTGCAGCTAACCAGCACCTTCTCGGCGGCCAACGGCTCCGAGCGGCTCCTGCTCGACTTCTTCGCCGATACACGACGGGTCAGCAGCACATCGGAGAGCTGCGAAGCTGCGGTGAGAGTGGCCCAGGACTGGGTACAAGGCGGCGGGGCGCGGTGGGGATTGAAGGAGGCACTGTGCGGCCGGGAGGACGTTCTGGCGGAGATGGACCGGGGCCGACGGTGGTCATCACGCGTAGGACAGGAGGAAGAGGAGCGGGAGGTCGGTGTGCTGGTGGCGGGATTGGTGGTCGACGAGCTGCTGCGTGAGCTAGTCAACGATCTGTTTCTGTAGCTAGGTTACACAAGTACATACCCGGACGTGTAACGTGTTAGCTAGAGTGTGCAAGCCTCGAGGACCATCGAGAAAAAACTTTCTTCCAGTACGTACATTTTGTGGTTCGTCCGTTTAGGGGCTGAAAGAGTGCTGTGTACATATTGGCAGTGTGGAAGCAAAAAAAAAATGTTTTCCTTTTACTAGTCCTACAACAAGCGTGTAAATCTATAAGCCCATCAATCTGTTAAAAGTGTGATGGGCTTTTCTAAACATACCTATGTAGTGGGCTGGTGGCCTCTTGCATTCCAAATAACAGTGACCTCTTGCATTGTAAATTTCAAATGCCCTATTATTTTTTGTGGTAGTTGTGAAACGACAAAAAAGAGTACCATGAAAAAAAGAAACTTATTTTAGCACTATAGAATCACAGGGGTCGACCTCCACCTTTCCGAGGGTGGCTGTGTTGTGTGTTAGATTTTGCTCTCCTCCACCTTTCCTCCTAATATAGGTCAGCTCCCACATGGACTTGGCCCTATTGGGCCACAATACTTTTTAACGTTCGACAATCCCCCTCAAGATGGGTGGTAGATATCTATCTATCTCATCTTGTCACATGCCAAATTACAGCCCTTGTTCCTAATCCTTTTGTCAGACAATTTATAATCTGCGGTCCAGAGCTTAACATGAGTAAGGATGGGGATCCCATCATCAAGTTTCTCCTTAATAAAGAAGCAATCAATTTCACATGTTTTGTCCTATCATGTTGGATAAGATTATTTGAAATACTTATATTTGGTTGATTGACACACCACTCTCTTGGGGGTCCCTTCCTTAGAAGTTTCAACTTGCTTAGAAGATATTTCACCCAGAGCATCTCACTCATCTATTGGGATAAAGCTCTATATACTGCTACTGTTGTTGATATAGACAAAATTGTTTGTTTCTTGCTTCTCCATGACATCAAGTTTCCTCCCACAAACACACAATAGCCCGACGTTGATCTTCTATCATCTTGACAACCAACCCAATCGAAATGACTATAGTCATCCACCTCAGGATGTCCACCTTTTGCAAAACACAACCCCTTTCCCGGCGTTCCCTTCAAGTGTTTTGGGATTATATGCACTATATCAAGATGCCCACTCCTCGCTTCATGCATGTATCTGCTCACCACGCACATGGCATATGTAATGGCAGACCTGGTATGACACAAGTACAATAGCCTCCCAACCAGTTTCTGATAATCATCCTTATTCACTAACTCACTTGATTGTGCCATCACTTGATGATTTGGTTCAATTGGGGTAGGCGATGCACGACATCCCATCATACACATGTAACTTAAGAGATCCAAGGTGTATTTTTGTTGACACGGAGATATTCCCTTCTCTGTCCGGGCCACTTCTATGACAAGGAAGTATTTTAGGTTGCCCAAAACTTTCACCTCAAAATCGTTGCTCAGACGCTCCTTCAATATCTTTATTTCCTCATGGTCATCTCCAATGATGATAATGTCATCCCCATGAACTGCAAGAATGTTGATATTTTGATCTAAGTGTCTATAGAACACCGTGTGGTCACCATTGCATTGACCATACACCATAGCACAAGCAAAATGTTTGAAGCTATCAAACCAAGCCATCGTTGATTGCTTCAGACCATACCAGGATTTTTTCAGCCTGCATACCTTTTTGTTGTTTGTGGGGTACCAAAAACCGGTGGTATGTCCATGTACACTTCTTCCTGCATGTGGGTCACCATGTAAGAAGGTATTCTTGACATGTAATTGATGCAACTTCCACCCAAATTTAGTAGTACAGGAAACCAATATTCTTACTGTGTTCATATTTTCTACTGGAGAAAACGTCTCACCATAGTACATTTCATAAGTTTCCCCTAGCATATGTGTTGATCTTCCTGGCCACTTCACGTGTCTCCTTTCGTGCAACGTAATAGGAAGATTCATTGTGCTAGATGAGCTAGCAGCACTGCCTTGCTGCTCCCCTGGCACATGTGGTTACTGCCCCATTGTGTCAGATGGGCTCCGACCACTACCTTGTTGCTCCCTTGCACATGTGGCTGCCCTCGATACTACACTTTGATATTCTTCGTCCACCAGTCTTGAATAGGAACAGGGAGAAGGCCAATCTGAATTGTACCCGCCACTATCGGTTTGACCTAAACCTGCACATTATCATCAGCTTCTGTGCCCACAAAATCACCTTGAGTATGAGACACCGCCTTCTCCCCCTCATGACCATCTTGCATTGAATGAAGATGGTCAAGCTTTGCAAACAATAGACTCAGATGAGTCGGCTCACCATAGTATGGCTCGGATTCCCTGAAGGTGATATCCATACTTATACATGCATTTCGTAGAGGGACTCCAACACCTATACCCTAGCTGAGTAGAGGAATAGCCTACAAAGACACATTTTAATGCTTGTGATGTAGCCCGATGATGCATGTACATACATGAACTTTGCACTTTATTGCAACATATTACCACATATATGCATCTTATATAATGTTATTCCCATGTTTTATGATGTTTTAGGGAATTTTCTAAACAATCTCCCATCGTTCGGTTCTAATTCTGTCTCGCAGAAAACGCCAATTTTTATTGTTTTCGACATTACAGGAGCTACGAGACTTCTAAAAGGGCAAGGTCAGGGGGCCACACTTCGGAATTTTCGAGACGAACAAAATGAGCTAAAGTGGGCCACCAGGAGGTTAACAGGCTGGGAAAGAGAGGGGGTGGCACGCCCTCCCCTTCTGGACGCGCCAACTAGCCTCTTTCGGGTCTTGAGCATCTGTTTCACCTCATCTTTTTGCGAACCAATTTGTTTTGCCCTAAAAACTATAATATATGACCCCAGGGGGTTTCTTCGAGGCTACGACTGCCTAGATCAACATCTACAGCAACTCTTCATCACCCCCCTCTGTTATCTCATTTCAAACAAGATGTATGATGCAATATATTGTTTTCCCACGATCTATTGTATCTCTATGTTGATGTTTGAGTCGTGAATTGTTCATGGAAATTGTGCTCCTAAGCCCCTTACTCACATATGAGGATCTTGTGTGTTTAACATATTCACAGTATCACATGTCAACTTGCCTTTGCTAATTCCACAAGTAATATCTGCAAATATTGTACTCATCTTATCGAAAGATACATGCCCCATACTACAGTGATGGATCATAGCCTTCTTCTCTTTATCCTCCATGCATGGTGGCATCATACACCAACTCTGTTCTGCACCCCCTTGTCCACATACAAAACCCCTTACGCCTGGTGCCAGTCCCAACCATCTGCTTCATCTGTCGCTCCGTTATCACGACACTGAACTTGCTAAGGTTCACGCTACAGTCTTTGTCATCAATTAGAGCACTCAAGGAGACAAAATTAATAGGAAACACTGGGAAATGTAAAACTTGTTATAGGGATATGTTCGAGGTGCACTTTACTGTGCCAACCCCAAAAACAAGTTGTTTTGTACCATCGGAAGTTTGAATAGTGCCATCGTGAGTAAGAGGATGCTTAATGTAAGATTTAAACAAACCAAATTTACCCGTAACATGTGTAGATGCAACGCGTCGTGCGTATGGAGTACACGGTGAGGCAATGATGGTTGCATTCATTGTACTGCATTCTGCTTTGTTTACTAAAGCCATTTGTCATGTTAATGCCCTATTTTTTCCGTTCTAAACCTTACAAGAAATAATTCTTCAGTAAATCTTTCAAGGTTGGTTGTGTTTGGGTGGTCCGAGTACGGAGGTGTTGCCCGACTGTGGCACCGTCAAGATCTTCTACGCGCTTTTACAAACGGCAAGTGATCTACTACATCCACCACGAGATCTAATCTCGTTAACGCTTAGCGATCTTCAAGGGTATGTTGATCTTCACCTCGTTGCTACCATCTACTAGATTGGATCTTGGCTTGTTCTTCGTTCTTGCGGTAGGAAATTTTTGTTTTCTATGCTACGAATCCCATCGGTGGTATCAGAGCCGTGTCTATGCATAGATTGGTTGCACGAGTAGAACACAATTGTTTTGTGGGCGTTGATGCTTTGTTGTCTTTAGTTTGTGTACTTTGCATCTTGCGGGATGGTGGGATGAAGCGGCTCGGGCTAACTTTACATGACCACGTTCATGAGATTTGCTCCACGCTCGACATGCAACTTGTATTGCATAAGTGGCTTTGCGGGTGTCTGTCTCTCCCACCATAGTGAAGATTCAATTTACGCTTTCTATTGACAACACTAGTATCACCGTTGTGGTTCATGTTCGTAGGTAGATTGGATCTTACTCGAAAACCCTAAACCACGTAAAATATGCAAACCAAATTAGAGGCGTCTAACTTGTTTTTGCAGGGTTTGGTGATGTGATATGGCCATGATATGATGATGAATATGTATGAGCTGATCATTATTGTATTGTGGCAACCGGCAGGAGGCTTATGGTTGTCTTTAAATTTCATGTTGATGTATTATTTTAAAATAGTTGTAATAGTTGCTACATGGGAGAACAACCATGAAGACGGCGCCATTGACCTTGACGCTATGCCAATGATGATGGATATCATGCCCGTTGATGATGGAGATCATGTCCGTGCTTTGGAGATGAAGATCAAAGGCGCAAAGACAAAGGGCCATATCATATCACATATGAATTGCATGTGATGTTAATCCTTTTATGCATCTTATATTGCTTAGATCGCGACGGTAGCATTATAAGATGATCCCTCTCACTAAATATCAAGATAATAAAGTGTTCATCCTTAGTATGCACTGTTGTCAAGACTTGTCGTTTCGAAGCTTCACGTGATGATCGGGACTGATAGATTCTACATGTGCATACAATGGGTGCAAGCCAGTTTTGCACACGCGGATACTAAGGTTGCCTTGACGAGCCTAGCATGTACAGACATGGTCTCGGAACACGGGATACCAAAAGGTAGAGCATGAGTCATATGATTGATATGATGAACACTTTGAGTGTTCGCCTTTGAAGTTACATCTTGTCTCGTGATGATCGGACTTGGTGTAGTGGATTTGGTTCGTGTGATCACTAAGACAATGCGAGGGATATTGTTTTGAGTGGGAGTTCACCTAGTTTAATTTTTTAGAATTAAAATTTGAACTCAATTTGTCATAAACTTAGTCTAAAATCTTTGCAAATATGTTGTAGATCATGGCGTCTCCCTCCATCAATTTTAATCAGTTCCTAGAGAAAGAAAAATCTTAAAAGCAATGGTAGCAACTTCACCGACTGGTTCCGTCATGTGAGGATTTTCCTCAATGGTGGAAATCTGCAATTTGTGCTCGATGCACCGCTAGGCCCCCCACCACCACCTGCAGTATCTGAGGACGTAAAGAATGTTTACGAGACTCGGGTGACTCGGTACTCTCAAGTTCAGTGTGCAATCCTATGTAGCCTAGAGGCAGAGCTCCAAAAGCGTTTTGAGCACCACGACCCTTGTGTTATGATCAATGAGCTCAAGGTTATCTTTGAAACTCATGCGGCCGTGGAGAGCTATGAGGCCTCGAAACAGTTCTTTGGCTGTATGATGGAAGAGGGCAGCTCCGTTAGTGAGCACGTGTTCGCTATGTCCGGACACGCGAAGAAGCTCGGTGACTTGGGGATTGTGATCCCTAACCAGCTGGGTATTCATCGTGTCCTCCAATCACTGCCACCAAGTTACAAGAACTTCGTGATGAACTAAAACATGCAGAACATGAACAAAGAGTTACCTGAACTTTTCTCCATGCTAAAATCTGCTGAGATTGAGATACGTAAAGAGCACCAAGTGTTGATGGTCAACAAGACCACCAGTTTCAAGAAGCAAGGCAAACCTAAGAAGGGCAACTTCAAGAAGGGCGGCAAGAAAGCTGATGCGCCTCCTGAGAAGCCTAAGGCTGGCCCTAAACCGAACTGAGTGCTATTACTGCAATGGAAAGGGGCACTAGAAGCGTAATTGCCCCAACTACTTGGCTGATCTGAAGAGCGGCCTTGTCAAGAAGAAGAAAGGTATATTTGATATACATGTTATAGATGTCTATCTTACTGGTTCTCGTACTAGTGCCTGTGTATTTGATACTGGTTCGGTTGCTCACATTTGTAACTTGATGACCCACAAGTATAGGGGATCGCAACAGTCTTCGAGGGAAGTAAAACCCAATTTATTGATTCGACACAAGGGGAGCCAAACAATATTTGTAAGCCTTAACAGCGGAGTTGTCAATTCAACTGCACCTGGAAATAGACTTGCTCGCAAGAGTTTATCAGAACAGTTTTATAGCAGTAGGAGTAGTGGAATATAAGTAGCAGTGTAATAAAGACAGCAGAGATTTTAGTAAACAACAGGATTAAAATACGTAGGCACAGGGATGGATGAACGGGCGTTGCATGGATAAGAGAACTCATGTAACAATCAAGGCAGGCATTTGCAGATAATAATAAAACGGTATCCAAGTACTAAACAATCCATAGGCATGTGTTCCGTATATAGTCGTACGTGCTCGCAATGAGAAACTTGCACAACATCTTTTGTCCTACCAGCCGGTGGCAGCCCCTCTAGGGAAACTACTGGCAATTAAGGTACTCCTTTTAATAGAGTACCGGAGCAAAGCATTAACACTCCGTGAACACATGTGATCCTCATATCACAGCCTTCCCTCCGGTTGTCCCAATTTCTGTCACTTTGGGGCCTTGGGTTCCGGACAACAATATGTGTATACAACTTGCGTAAGATCATAAAACAATGAATATCAACATGAATCAATAACATGTTCAGATCTGAAATCATGGCACTCGGGCCCTAGTGACAAGCATTAAGCATAACAAGTTGCAACAATATCATAAAAGTACCAACTACGGATACTAGGCACTATGCCCTAACAATCTTATGACTATTACATGATCAATCTCATCCAATCCCTACCATCCCCTTCAGCCTACAGCGGGGGAATTACTCACACATGGATGGGGGAATCATGGATGGTCGATGGAGAGGCGTCGGTGGTGATGATGGCGATGATCTCCTCCAATTCCCCGTCCGGCGGGTGCCGAACGGAGTTTCTGGTCCCGAGATGGAGTTTCGCGATGGCGGCGGAGTTCTGGACGTCTTCTGGAAATATGGTCGAACCCCCTGCGTTTTTAGGTCGAAACCCTTAAGTAGTCGAAAGGGGGGCGTCGGAGGCTGGCCGAGGCGCCGCCACCATAGGCCGGCGCGGCCCAGGGGCCCACCGCGCCGCCTTGTGGGGTGGGCGCCTCGTGGCCCCCTCCTTCTGGTCTTCTGCTCCGTCCCTCTTCTGAAAATAGGCCCATTGGAATTAATCCCGGGATTTTCCTGAAAGTTGAGTTTCGCACAAAAACAAGACACCGGTGCAATTCTGCTGAAAACAGCGTTAGTCCGTGTTAGTTGTATCCAAAATACACAAATTAGAGGCAAAACAATAGCAAAAGTGTTCGGGAAAGTAGATACGTTTTGGACGTATCATAACTCGAAACAGGAACTACGGAATAAACGAAGCCTAGCGAGGGACGAGGTGACGATGCGCGTTGGAAATAGATCCAAGGTCGATGTAATCGCTGTCGGCACGCTCCCTCTACATCTACCTTCGGGATTAGTTTTAAACCTCAATAATTGTTATTTGGTGCATGTGTTGAGCATGAACATTATATCTAGATCTTGTTTAATGCAAGACGGTTATTCATTTAAGTCAGAGAATAATGGTTGTTCTATTTTTATGAATAATATCTTTTATGGTCACACGCCTGAGATGAATGGTTTATTCTTGTTAAATCTCCATATTAGTGATACACATGTTCATAACATTGATGCTAAGCGAATTAAATTGAATGATAATTCTACTTATATGTGGCATTGTCGTCTTGGTCATATTGGAGTGAAAAGCATGAAGAAACTCCATTCTGATGGACTTCTTGAATCACTTGACTTTGAGTCACTTGATAGATGCGAAGGATGTCTAATGGGAAAAATGACTAAGACTTCATTCTCTGGTATAATGGAGCGAGCTACAGACTTATTGGAAATCATACATACCGATGTGTGCGGACCAATGAGTGTAGCCTCGCGCGGTGGTTATCGTTATGTTCTAACCTTCACAGATGATCTGAGTAGATATGGGTATATCTATTTCATGAAACATAAGTCTGAAACTTTTGAGAAGTTTAAGGAATTCCAAAGTGAAGTAGAAAATCAGCGTAACAAGAAGATTAAGTTTCTGCGTTCTGATCGCGGAGGCGAATATCTGAGTTATGAGTTTGGCATGCATTTAGAGAAATGCAGAATACTTTCTTGACACCGCCGGGAACACCACAGCGCAATGGTGTGTCCGAACGTCATAATCAAACTCTCTTAGATATGGTTCGTTCTATGATTCTCTTACTAATTTGCCGTTATCGTTTTGGGGTTATGCATTAGAGACAACTGCATTCACTTTAAATAGGGCACCATCTAAATTCGTTGAAACAACACCGTGTGAATTGTGGTTTCAGAAGAAACCTAAGCTCGTTCCTTAAAGTTTGGGGTTGCGAAGCTTATGTAAAAAAGTTACAACCTGACAAGCTAGAACCCAAAGCGAGAAATGTGTCTTCATAGGATACCCTAAAGAAACTATTGGGTATACTTTCTATCACAGATCCGAAGGCAAAATCTTTGTTGCCAAGAACGGAACTTTTCTTGAGAAGGAGTTTCTCACTAAAGAAGTGACTGGAAGGAAAGTAGAACTCGACGAGGTTATTAAACCTTCTCTCGTAGATCAGAGTAGCACGAGGGAAGATGTTCCTGTACAGCCTACACAGATAAGAGAGGAAGCAAATGATAATGATCATGAAACTTCAAACGAGGTAGCTACAGAACCTCGCAGATCGACAAGGGAGCGTACCAATCTTGATTGGTATCCTTGTCTAAATGTCATGATTGTGGACAACAATGATGAAGACGCTGCGACGTATGAAGAAGCGATGATGAGCCCATATTCCAACAAATGGCAAGAAGCCATGAAATCCGAAATGGGATCCATGTATGATAACAAAGTGTGGACTTTGGTAGACTTACCTGATAGCCGCAAGGCTGTCGAGAATAAATGGATCTTCAAAAGAAAAATAGATGTTGATGGTAATATTACTGTCTATAAAGCTCGACTTGTCGCAAAGGGTTTCTGAAAAATTCAACGAGTTGACTACGATGAGACCTTCTCACCTGTAGCGAAGCTAAAGTCTGTGAGGATTTTGTTAGCAATAGTTGCATTTTTCGATTATGAGATTTGGCAGATGGATGTCAAAACGACGTTCCTTAATGGTGACATTGAGGAAGAGTTGTATATGGTACAACCCAAAGATTTTGTCGATCCTAAAAATGCTGACAAGGTATGCAAACTTCAGTGTTCCATTTATGGACTGAAACAAGCATCCCGGAGTTGGAACCGACGTTTTGATAAGGTGATCAAAGACTTCGGGTTTATACAGTGTCATGGAGAGGCTTGTATTTACAAGAAAGTGCGTGGGAGCTCTGTAGTATTCCTGATATTATATGTAGATGACATATTATTGATTGGAAATGATATAGAACTATTAAGCAGTGTAAAAGGTTATTTGAATAAGTGTTTTTCAATGAAAGACCTTGGTGAAGCAGCGTACATTTTAGGCATCAAGATTTATAGAGATAGATCAAGACGTCTAATAGGACTTTCACAGAGTACATACCTGGACAAGATTCTAAAGAAGTTTAGAATGGATGAAAGTAAGAAAGGGTTCTTACCTATGTTGCCAGGCAAGGTCTTGAGTAAGACTCAAGGTCCGGCTACGGCAGAAGAAAGAGAGAGGATGAACAAGATCCCCTATGCCTCGGCAGTAGGCTCTATCATGTATGCCATGCTGTGTACCAGACCGGATATCGCACATGCTCTTAGTTTGACCAGCAGATATCAGAGTGATCTAGGAATGGAACACTGGACAGCGGTCAAGAATATCCTTAAGTACTTGAAAAGGACTAAGGATATGTTTCTTTGTTATGGCGGTGACCAAGAGCTCGTTGTAACCAGTTACACCGATGCAAGTTGGAACACCGATCCCGATGACTCCAAGTCTCAGTCGGGTACGTGTTTATATTGAATGGTGCTGCAGTAAGCTGGTGTAGCTCAAAGCAGTGCACGGTGGCAAAGTCTTCAACTGAATCGGAATACATAGCGGCTTCGGAGGCTTCATCGAAAGCGGTATGGATGAAGAGGTTTATTGTTGAGCTTGGTGTGGTTCCTAGTGCATTGGACCCACTAGTCATCTATTGTGACAACATGGGTGCCATCACCAATGCACAAGAATCAAGGTCATACAAGAAGCTGAAGCATATCAAGCTGCGTTTTCATTCGATTCGCGAGTACATCGAAGATGGAGAAGTAAAGATTTGCAAAGTACACACTGATCTGAATGTGGCAGATCCGTTGACTAAAGCTCTCCCTAGGGCAAAGCATGACCAACACCAGAATGCCATGGGTGTTAGGTACCTTACAATGTAATCTAGATTATTGACTCTAGTGCAAGTGGGAGACTGTTGGAGAAATGCCCAAGAGGCAATAATAAAGGGGTTATTATATATCTTTATGTTTATGATAAATGTTTGCATACCATGCTATAATTGTATTAACCGAAACATTGATACATGTGTGTTATGTAAACAACAAGGAGTCCCTAGTAAGCCTCTTGTATAACTAGCTTGTTGATTAATAGATGATCATAGTTTCATGATCATGAACATTGGATGTTATTAATAACAAGGTTATGTCATCAGATGAATGATGTAATGGACACACCCAATTAAGCGTAGCATAATATCACGTCATTAAGTTCAATTTGCTATAAGCTTTCGATACATAGTTACCTAGTCCTTCGACCATGAGATCATGTAAATCACTTATACCGGAAGGGTACTTTGATTACATCAAACGCCACTGCGTAAATGGGTGGTTATAAAGGTGGGATTAAGTATTCGGAAAGTATGAGTTGAGGCATATGGATCAAGAGTGGGATATTGTCCATCCCGATGACGGATAGATATACTCTGGGCCCTCTCGGGGGAATGTCGTCTGATTAGCTTGCAAGAAGTTGAATAGTTCATAAGAGATGGCATACCACGGTACGAGTAAAGAGTACTTGTCGGAGACGAGGTTGAACAAGGTATGGAGATACCGATGATCAAACCTCGGACAAGTAAAGTATCGCGTGACAAAGGGAATCGGTATCGTATGTAAATGGTTCAATCGATCACTAAGTTATCATTGAATGTGTGGGAGCCATTATGGATCTCCAGATCCCGCTATTGGTTATTGGTCGGAGAAGAGTCTCAACCATGTCTGCATAGTTCACGAACCGTAGGGTGACACACTTAAGGTTTGATGTCATTTTAAGTAGATATGGAATATGGAATGGAGTTCAATTGTTGATCGAGTCTCGGATGGGATCCAGGACATCACGAGGAGTTCCGGAATGGTCCGGAGAATAAAATTCATATATAGAAAGTCACTTTCCAAGTTTGGAAATGATTCGGTGTATTTATGGAAGGCGCTAGAATGTTCTAGAACCTTCCAGAAGAAATCACTATGGAAGGTGGAGTCCTGGTGGGACTCCACCAACCCTAACTTGTCAACCAAGTAGGAGGGTGGAGTCCATGGAGGAGTCCACCTCCTTGGCCGGCCAAGCAAAGGGGGAAAGGGAGAGTCCCTGTCCCTCTAGGTTTCGTCCATATGGCAGTTTTTGAATTGGGGTCTTATTCGAAGACTTTGGGCAACCCTAGATGTGTTCCACCTATATATAGATGAGGAGAGGGAGGGGGCCGGCCACACCCTTGGCCGCACCACCCAAGCCACCAGAGGCCGGCGCCCCAGCCTCCCCTCTCCCCAAACCCTAGCCGCCCCTCCTCCACATACCTCTCCCGCAGCGCTTAGGCGAAGCCCTGCCGGAGATCTCCACCACCACCGCCACCACGCCGTCGTGCTATCGGGATTCCGAGGAGGATCTACTACTTCCGCTGACGTGGGCATTACCCTTCGGGTAATCACTATTGCTCTACCCTATACGGCCCAGGTGGAGGCCCATGAAGGCACTCGAAGGCAAGATGGGGCACTAGGACGGTGCGGCGAAAGATTATTTGAAGTACAAGACATGGAAAGAGCCGAAGAAGGAAAGATTAGAGATAGATCTATTGTAAACCTACCCGTACTCGATTAAACCTCTCGGGACCTGGCCACCTATATAAAGGCCAGGAGAGGGGCTATCGAGGACACGACCAATCTTAGCGATCTTAGCCAATAGAAGCTTAGAACTAGGTAACCCTAGCGATTAGCTATCTCGACGAGATCACAGCCGAACTACTCGGCACCCCCTTGTAACACTACTTTTATCATAATCAAGAACAGACAGGCAGGACGTAAGGGTTTTACCTCATCGAGGGCCCCGAACCTGGGTAAATCGCTCTCCCCGCTTGTCTGCGAACCGATGTCTCGTGTCAGCTTGCAGGATTCCATCAACCCTAAGCCCCTATCGGAGGGCATTGCCGAGGAGCACCCTCGACAATTGGCGCCGTCTGTGGGAACCCCCGGCACAAGGCATCGGCAGTACCAGTCACGTCCGCAGCGTTTGTGCTCGATTCACCAACACCTCCAGGACCGAAAGACCCGATTTACTACGAGCCCGTCGAGTTCGCATCTCACCTCAAGCCGTCGCACCCGGCCCCTTCAGAATCGAGTGACGACGTGACCACCACTTTTGGAGGCGTTCGCTTCATCATCGACTCCGAAGGGTTTCTTCGCCTCCCGAGGGCGGGCACGTCCGGTTCGAGCCCCCCGGTCTCAACAGAAGATACTCAAGCAGCAACCTTGGAAATCCCGCCCGGAAGCATGCGCGGAGGTAACCGAGGAAACCTCGATCACGCAACAGGGAGAAAGAAAAGGCGGAGGGAATCGTATTATGGAGAACGAGAACAGGAGGGCATGCAATCGATCCATGGCCGCGCCCGCTCACCGCACCTATCAGCCACTGAGCAACTCGATGCGCCATGCTACCTCCACTCCTATATCGACCCGAAGGACGGACGGGAAAAATCCAGCCACCTACTAAGGAACTGCCGACACTTCCTAGAAATTCGACAGTTCTGTGATGACCTCAGGAATGAAGCCTTGTCGAGAGCTCACATAATGGAGAAAAAGGCAAGATCTTACAGCTATCGGGCGGAGCCATATATCCCGGAACCGTACGAGCCAATGGAGAAGGATGAGTACGTGCCAGCCGAGGTATTCCCAGAACCGCGCGGGCAGGTCAGCATGATCCACAAAACCAGCTTCTCAAAGAGGGAAATCAAGAAATTCTCGCGGGAAGTAAAATACGCGGAAGTTGCCATGGTTGATACACCTGAATTCATCGATTGGTCAGAGCAAAGCATCTCCTTCGACAGGACAGATCACCCGAAAGCTGTCCCTAGGCCAGGCCATGCAGCTCTGGTCCTCGAGGCGCAGATCGGAGGGTACAACATGAGTAAGGTTTTCATGGATGGAGGAAGCGGCTTAAACCTACTGTTCGCCAACACGATGAAAGCTATGGGTTTGACAGTTGATATGCTAAGAGAATCCGACACAGGGTTCCACGGCATTATACCGACTCGGCCCGCTTACTCTCTCGGAAAGACAACATTGGACGTAGTCTTTGGTACGCCCACCAATTTCAGAAGAGAAAATATCGAGTTTGAAGTTGTCGACTGGGAGTCTCAGTATCACGCCATCCTCGGCAGACTAGCGTTCGCCAAGTTTATGTGCCCCATTATGCTTACCTAAAACTGAAGATGCCGGGCAACAACGGAACCCCAATAACCGTTCACGGGAGCTTCGCCAAGTCAGACACCTGTGACAGAGAATTCCAAAAGATCGCCTCAAAGTTCGGCGTTAAGGAGGAGCTCAATGCAATCGACGCAGCTGTAGACCATACGCAGCCGCCGGCCGATAATCGAAACGTAAGGTCTGACGAGTTTGACGCTGCAAGGGAAGCCAAGAAGCTTCAGGTGCACCCCACTGACCCGAAGAAAACGGTCAATATATCGGCTGACCTCACGGCCGCATAGGAAGGCGTGCTCATCGAGTTCCTCCGTGAGCGCTGGGAGATATTTGCATGGGAACCATCCGACATGCCAGGTATCCCAGGGGAACTCGCTGAGCACGCCCTTAATGTCGATCCGACGGCCAAACCAGTACAAGCGATGCGTCGATTCTCAGAACCCAAGAGGAAAGCAATTGGTGAAGAAATCAATCGACTTCGCAAAGCAGGATTCATCCGAGAGCTTAAGGAAGCAGAGTGGGTGGCTAACCCTGTAATGGTACCCAAGAAGGACACCACCGCTCTGCGTATGTGTATCGACTACACCGGCCTCAATAAACACTGTCCGAAAGACCATTTCCCGCTGCCTAGAATCGACCAGATAGTTGATTCCACAGCCGGATGTGATCGCCTCTCCTTCCTCGATGCTTACTCTGGGTATAACCAGATCAAATTGAAGAAAGAAGACCAGGAGCTGACCGCTTTCATCACTCCACACGGCGTTTTTTGCTACAACGTCATGACCTTCGGGTTGAAAAATGCGGGAGCAACTTATCAACGTTGCATGCAAGCTTGTCTTGGAGAACAAATCGGGCGAAATATCGAGGTCTACATCGACGATATTGTCGTAAAAACAAAGCACACTGCCACCCTCGTCGACGATCTGCGAGAAACCTTTGACAACCTGGACAGGTATAAGATCAAGCTAAACCCCAAAAAGTGCTTTTTCGGGGTCCCAGGGGGGCAAGTACTAGGATACTTCATCTCGGCCAGAGGAATCGAAGCCAACCCCTTGAAAATCAAAGCTATTCTCGATATGGAGCCGCCAAAGAATCTGCACCAAGTGCAGCAGTTGGCAGGACGCGGCAGCACTCAGCAGGTTCATTGCCAAACTGGGAGAAAAAGCTTTGCCTTTCTACAATCTGATGAAAAAATCGGAAAAATTCGAGTGGACAAAGGAGGCACAGGAATCCTTCGACAATCTAAAAAAGATCCTATCGACGTCTCCAGTCCTTGTAACCCCCCGCGAGAAGGAAACGCTGCTCATGTACATAGCTGCGACAGCCCAAGTCTTCAGCAGCGTCTTGGTCGTTGAACGAGAAGAAGCAGGGAGAGTCCACGGCGTACAGAGGCCCGTCTACTACCTTAGTGAAGTACTTACGCCTGCAAGACAAAGGTACCCCCATCATCAGAAACTGGCGTATGCAGTATGGAGATCAGCCCGCAAGCTACGGCACTACTTCACCGAGCATCCGATTATCGTTGTGAGCGAAGCACCGTTGAAAAACATAATGACCAATCCGGAGGCCACTGGTCGAGTGTCCCAATGGGCCATCGAGATAGCCCTCACGACATAACTTATGTCAACCGAACGGCCATAAAATCCCAAATCCTCCCAGACTTCGTGGCAGATTGGATTCAATCCCAGACACCGGTGGCACCCGACATGTCAGGATCATGGGTAATGTATTTCGACGGATCAAAGCGAAGCACAGGCGCTGCGGCAGGAGTAGTGCTGATATCACCGCAAGGAGATAAGATGAAGTACATATTGCGTATGAACTTCCCTCTGCCGACAAACAATGAAGCAGAATACGAAGCACTGCTGCATGGAATGAAGATGGCAAAGGCATGTGGGGCGACTCGCCTAGAAATCTATGGGGACTCAAACTTGGTAGTACAACAGTCGATGAACCTATGCGACGCAGTTAGCGACAACATGATCGCCTATCGACAGCTGTATCAGAACATGGAAGCCAAGTTTGAGGGGTGTGAGCTCAAACATATCGGCAGAGCCAGCAACGAGGAAGCGGACACCTTAGCCAACATCGGCTCCATGTGTTCTCCCATCCCAGACGGAGTTTTTTACGAGGTAATCACTCAGCGATCAATAAAAGAGAAAGCGCCGACACCTTCAAAACCATCGACTGAAGAAACGGAAGCAAGCCCACAGCAAGTTATTGATAACGCTCTAGCTCCCCCAGCCAAGCAAGTTCTCTTCCTCGAGCCATTATGGACTAAACCGTTCCTGGCGTACTTGACAAGGCAGGAACTTCCAGCGGATCCGGTAGAAGCAAAACGAATCGTCAGGCGATCAAAAGCTTTCGCCATAGTAAACGGTGAACTCTACAAACGCAGCATATCTGGTATTTTCCAAAGGTGCATTGCCATCGACGACGGAAAAGCACTGCTGCGCGAGATACACGAGGGAACTTGCGGGCACCATGCGGGAAGTAGGGCTCTCGTAGAAAAAGCCTTCAGGGCAGGATTCTACTGGCCAACGGCAGCGTCGGATGCTCGAGATTTGGTCATGAAATGTGACCCTTGTCAACGATTCTCTCCAAAACCGCACGCCCCTGCGACAGACCTCATGACGATACCACTGGCATGGCCGTTCGCTCAATGGGGACTCGATCAAGTTGGGCCACTGCCGAGATCATCGCCTGGAGGACACACGTACTTATTAGTCGCAGTCGATAAATTCACAAAGTGGATTGAGGCAGTAGCGGAACCAGAAGGCAAAAACAGCAGTCCAGTTCTTCAAGGAGATAACATGTCGGTTCGGCGTACCCACAGTATCGTCACAGATAATGGAACCAATTTCGACTCCAAAGAATTCCGAGAATTCTGCGAGGACAGGGGCATAAAGCTGAAGTTTGCATCAGTGGCTCACCCGCAAACAAACGGGCAGGTGGAAAGGATCAACGGTTTAATAGGAGACGGCCTCAAGAAACGCCTTACAGGCGCAGAGGGAGCTTGGGTCGAAGAATTACCTTCAGTACTATGGAGTTTGCGTACCACGCCGAACAGGTCAACGCAGTACACCCCATTTTTTCTGGTACATGGAGCCGAAGCAGTCCTACCAGCCGATGTTCGATTTGAAGCACCTCGAGTGACGGCATATACAGAACCCTCTTCCAATACCGCATTACAAGATGCCGTTGACTTACTAGATGAAGCTCGAGACGTTGCTTTAGCCAGGACCACGGTATATCAGCAGGCGCTGAGAAACTACCACAGTCGACGAATACGCAATCGATGCTTCAGCGTTGGAGATATGGTACTAAGGTTAAAGCAAAAAAGACCCTCGAAACTCGAGTCTCCATGGGAAGGACCATACGTCGTCACCGAAGTGATACCAGGAGGAGCGTACAGGCTCAAAAATCCGACTTCGGGAAAAGATGTCGAAAACCCATGGAATATCGCACACCTGCGACGGTTCTATACATAGGATGCAATTGTTATTATTGCCTTTAAGGTTGATTTTTCTTTATGAATAAAAGTTTTAATCAGGTTCTTTGCATCCTTTTCTTCAATTCAGGCCACATCACTCGAACAGATCGACTACGGCCCTTACCTTCGGCTTTACTCCCATCGGGAGCGCTGGCCATAAGACACGCAGTGTCATTAATTAAATACTCTCAACAAGAGCTAAGATTAGTGGCACACAAAAAGAAAACAACCAATCCAAGCCTCGGAAAAATACGCGAGTGCTGCCGTCGATGGTTACATTATCACAAAATAAGGCTCAAACCGGTGCACCGAGTGACGATGCCAAGCGTCTAATTCCCTCGACTAAGTCGACGGGTCTCGCTCTTACAAAACTTACACAAAGGCTTCGCAATAACATTGCATAATTCAACGAAGTCGTCGGGAGAGCAGGTTGAATTGATCACTCAGCCGCCCTCGACAAATAAAATAACAATTATTATAGCATACAACGTATGCAATAAATTTATACAGGGACTAAGGCTATTACATTCATAGTCAAGCCTCCTGGCCCCAATGGGCCTTCAGATCCTTTTCAAGACACGACTCCATCCGGGAAACGATGGTGTATGCAGGACCTCTGGCGGCATCATAATATTGGCCCAAGTTCTTCTCAGTATTTGCTACAGCCTCCAAATCCAGGGACGGGTGACATGCCAATGTTGAAGCAAGAGCAAGCTCCGCACCCGCCAAGAGTTCTTTCCGCACCAACTGCCGAATTCTTTCGGGGGACTTGAATCGGGTGAACAAAGCAGATAAGGTTTCAGGTGCTTGATCTAGGGGAAACAAGGTGCTCCAAACCATCTTAAGATGAGCGTGGAACTTATCGAAATAGTAATGCGCCTTCCCCACCCGATACTTGAACTTCGCCATGACGACAGCCTTCGGACGATGCAGCCATAAGCCATGATTCGGGTGCGCAACGTCAGTCATTGCTTCAACTTCTTCGTGGATCTTTTTGTTCTCTTCAGCCGCATCTGAAGCTACAACTGGAAAGGAATAAGAACCAGTTAAGGGAATAATTGAAACTGTTGCAGAAAAACAGAAACATGGGCTAATACTTACAGCCCAAACTTTCGGTAGCAATATGCAGACCATCAAGAGCATACTGTTCAATAGCTATCGCCGTCTCCCCCTTTTTCTTCACCAAGGCCGCCATTGCACGAAGAGAAGTGATATCTTTGTCTAAACTAGACACCTGGTCACGCAAGCGGCGAACGAGGCTTGATTCATCACTACTCGAAGGGTTTGGAAAAGGCTCAGCACGAGAAGAAGATGAAGGAATCTGCAGTGCAATCCTCAATTCAGATTAAGTAACAAGTAAAAACTCCCATCGGGAGCACCGGGCATGTGTGATACATTCAAAAGCATGTTCAAAGCATGTTCGAATTGGCAACAGAGCCGAAGTAAAATCAAGCTACAACGAAGTCGCGACTGGTCTTATTTACAATAAGTCAAATAAAAAGTTCAAGGATTCGCTGATGACGAGCCAGGGGCGGATTCGGGAACAGGCTTGGCTTGAGCTTCGTCCACCAGCTTCAGAAGTCGATTCGCACAAGTGACTGCCGATCGCTTGTAAGGCTCAAGGTCAATCAAGTTATGGTCATTATCGACAGGCAACGTTTTGGACAACTCCTCCAAGTTTGATTCCATCCCATGCCCCATGAGTAATTGAAAGGTGAGAACCGCCCCGAATAAACGGCTGCGGCGTTTCAATACCTCCACAGGCTCAGAAGGGTCGACAAGGAAAGAAGCCGCCATATCATCAAGAGTCTTGTCATCCTTCATCTTCGGGAAGATCATCGAGTATAATCTTGATAGCGCCCCTTTGGCCTTTTTCAAAAGACCAAGCACTTGGATGTTAGACTCGGCAGCAAGCGACAAGACGTCGGCTACGGAATCCTCCCGAAGTTGATGACGACGCGTGACGGTTAAGTCAGCAGCATCTGAGGAAAAGACAGATCAGTAATCAATAATCAAAACACTCTTCAACAAGTTGCGGGTTTTACCTAATAATTCCTTGATGGATTCGCGAAGGGTGCCTTCTTTTTTGTCGAGTAAAGCTGCTGCTGCTTGCTTGGCGTCTTGCTCATCCTTCAGCTGCTGTTTCAACTTCTTTACCTCCTCCTTCAGCAAGATGTTCTCGTTCTTGGCATCGGCGGCAAGCCTGTTGGCTTCCAGCACCTGATCAGCCGAAGATCTGACAGTCTTTCGAAGTTGGGAGTTCTCTAACTCTAGTCGCGTGAACTCTTCGGCGAACTCCGCCACGGCATCGACTGTGGCATAGATCGGCTGCGACAAGATAAGTTCATAAGGATCCAACCGATAAAAGAGAGTCTAGTAAAATGAAGTGGGTTAAATACTCACATGATCGCGACCAGCCGATGAAGCAGGAACGTTGCCAGGAGGGATAACTGTCGATATTGGGACCTTCTCTACGGCTGTTCGTGAAGGAGGTGTTGATTTCGCGGGTGAAGGATTAGATTCTTTAGCAGATACGGCTCTCTCGGAGACGAATTTCGCCCTCTTTGCGAGAGGGACTTCATCATCATCGTCATCAGAGCTACTTAAAAACAGTGGGCAGTTAGCATACGAGATGACAAGGAATAATTCAAGGAGGGAGCAAGAAACACTTATAGGTCAAGATCATCTTCGCCCGCAAAGACGCTTGTTGAGCTCTTCTTGGCAGGAGGAGGCGCGGCAGCATCATCGGCATCATTATCGCCTCCGTGAGGACTTGATTCAGCCGAAGCGATAAGATCGTCGTGTACCTGCTTCCGACGCCTACCCCTGATGAAGGCGTCATCTTCAGTGGCCTCTTCCCCTTGGACATCGCTGTCCTCAAGGACATGACGGGCATCCTCGGTCCCATCGGAATCTTCGTCGTCATCCTCTAAATCTACACCACTTTCGGGAGTAGGGGGATAGCTTCGAGCAGTTGCAAGCGCCTTTCAAAGAGAAGGAAATTGATGAGAAACAACAGAAAAAAGATGTCGGCAGTAAAAATAAACGAAGAATTACCTCGGTTGGAGGATGGTCAGCATCGTAAGGAGGACGAGCTGATATCAGGACGATATTGTCATTCTTGCTAAGACATGTCAGGCGACGGACTTCGTCCCGAAGATCATCAGCCGAAAGATCGGCAGAGCTAACCCTGGACTCATCATCCTTACCCGAATAAAGCCACAGTTGATGGGGGCGAGACATCAACGGCTGCACTCGACGTTGCAAGAACACCGAGACGACCTCAGTGCCGCACATTGTCAAGCCTCCCGTGTTTTTCAGAGTGACTACTTGATCAAACAGCCTGTCGGCTGTCAATTTTTCGTCGGGAGAAAGGGTGTTTTGCCAGGATTTCTTCGGCTTAGCAATTAGTTTGTCCTCGAAGGGAGGAAGTTTTGAGTATCTCCCAGATACTGAAGGATCTCGAAGATAAAACCATTTGTTGCGCCAGCCTTGGACGGACTCCTTCATCGGGTAATCGAGATAATCCACCTCCTTCCTGACAACAAAGCCGACGCCACCGACGACGGGGGGACCGTTGCTGTCATTATGGCGCTTCACGTAGAAGATCTTCTTCCAAAGACCCCAATGAGGGTCAATGCCGAGGAAGGCCTCGCAAACAGCGACGAAGATGGATAGATGGAGGATGGAGTTCGGGGTCAGCTGCCAGAGCTGGATCCCGTAGAAGTAGAGAAGAGAGCGAAGAAACTCGTGCGCCGGAAGAGAGAGGCCACGGAACAGAAAGGCAGAAAACATAACAGTGAAGCCCTTCGGGGGCTTTGGGCGAGAAACCGCACCTGGAAGACGGATGTCGTCCTCAGATGCAGAGATGAAGCCAAGGGACCGCAGTTTGTTGATGTCGCGGTTGGAAATGGCAGAGGCACTCCAATCGCGGCTAACCTTGGCCGCCTCCGAAGCACTGGCACCCTTCTTTTTACCCATGGCTCTGGAAGCTCTTGGAAGAACAATGCAGGAAGAAGGAAAGGATGTGCGGGGAAGATGAGCAGTAGGAGGTGTAAAAAAGTAATAATGAGGAAGCCCTCTATTTATACCACAAAAGATTGATATCGATCGTGGCCATAACTCCGTGGGCGTCGTGGGAGGTGGAGCGAATCCAGCTGTACACGTGGCACTAGAAAACAGGATGGAACCGGCGGCCCATTATTCCCACGTCGCGCGAAAATCGAGGAAACGCCTCGATCGCTGCGTGCGCG
The DNA here is from genome assembly GCA_030979885.1 of Lolium multiflorum. Classification (NCBI taxonomy): domain Eukaryota; kingdom Viridiplantae; phylum Streptophyta; class Magnoliopsida; order Poales; family Poaceae; genus Lolium; species Lolium multiflorum. The sequence continues at coordinate 133,056,060 of CM061747.1, read as the reverse complement.
CTAGTCAAAACCTAAAAACTGCCTGCGCAGAACTAGGGTGGGCCCGGAAGGTCAAGTCTTGTCAATCAGGTCATAGCAGCAGCATGTCACCACTGACGTCATGGGCATTGTTAATTGCATACGAAAAGACAAAAAGGTCGAGTGGTCAGCGTGAGCCCATGCACGGATTGCAAGCACCCGCACCTAGGCTCGGGGGCTACTCCCATCGGGAGCGCTGTCGCGCACCCGATAAAATGAGGACTCGAAGGAGATAATTGGTTCAAGTCTGCGCCCAGGCGTAGTGCGCCCACGCCGACTCGGGGCTACTCCCATCGGGAGCGCTGGATGCGCACCCGACAGAACTTTTTTCGCACTCCAGGATCATGCCCGGGGACTTGATTCTGTGTAGGGTAACGTTGTTTTGCCTTCGGCAGTTAGCCAACAAAAGTTGGGCACGTTATTCGGTATCCCTTGCATGAAGAAAATGTATCGAATGCACTACAAGAGGCTTGCAGAAAAAGCTTCGGCGAAGAAGATGTTCGAGTGGTACAACTTGAGTCTACGCACGGATCACGAGCGTCCGTACCTAGACTCGGGGCTACTCCCATCGGGCGCCGACGCGCACCCGATAGAAGACAGAAGATGCAAGAACGGTCAAGGAAAAGGAGTTCGGAAGAAGACATGCTTCAGTCTCTACCCGAACTATGTTCGGCTAGACACTCGGGGACTACTGACGTGGGCATTACCCTTCGGGTAATCACTATTGCTCTACCCTATACGGCCCAGGTGGAGGCCCATGAAGGCACTCGAAGGCAAGATGGGGCACTAGGACGGTGCGGCGAAAGATTACTTGAAGTACAAGACATGGAAAGAGCCGAAGAAGGAAAGATTAGAGATAGATCTATTGTAAACCTACCCGTACTCGATTAAACCTCTCGGGACCTGGCCACCTATATAAAGGCAAGGAGAGGGGCTATCGAGGACACGACCAATCTTAGCGATCTTAGCCAACAGAAGCTTAGAACTAGGTAACCCTAGCGATTAGCTATCTCGACGAGATCACAGCCGAACTACTTGGCACCCCCTTGTAACACTATTTTTATCATAATCAAGAACAGCAGAGCAGGACGTCGTTTTACCTCATGAGGCCCCTCTGGCCTTCACCGATGCCTCGTCCTCTGATGCCATCAAACCCTAGGTCCGGTTCACCGGACCAGGCGGCGACGGTGCCAAGGTGTCGTTATCTTCTTGAAGACGTCGTCCAGGCCATCGAGGAGGGACCGATGCGGCTTTCGGAGTTTGGGGTTGGTGATGTGCTGCAGGTGGTGGCCGCGGCCCAAGGCTTGCGCTTCCGGGGCGCAATGTACGACATGGCAGATGCTCCGTTCGATGTCTTCCCCAAGTCCGTCAAGACCCTGCCTTCTTCTCGCCGACTCCTCTAGGCGCATGAGGGGAGGTACGTTGGTCTGGGTTGCCTTGGAGTCGAGGTCGAGTCGGTGTTGTCTTGCTTGGTTCGTGACGCGGTCCTGAAGCCTTGTGCTCCTCTTCTCGCCATTCGTGGCAGAATGTTGGGCAAGAAGAGTCGTTTATCATCGGGTGTGTTGAGGGTGTGTTGTTTGCCGCTTGGCGTTGTATCGTGATGTAGCGTTGTATCTTGGGGTGAAGTTGTAGCCTTCTTGGCTTTGTATCGGCCGTCTTGACCTTTCTTCTATATGGTTGATACACTTTCTAGGGTGTATTCTCGAAAAAAGCTATTTTGGAGCGCCGGAAATTATTTTTATTACACTGACCATAAAAAATAATATTTTCCGTCAAACTTCGTGTGAGAACATAGAATGTCTGGGTGTACACCCTGATATTTTTTCAGAATTTTTAGATATTTTGAAATATGATTTTGAATAGTAGGTGCTTCTACACCTATGGACCATAGTAGATTTCCCTAAAATACTGCCAAAGTATTCATAAGCTTTCGCACGCTTGATGACACGATCTTTTAAAAGTCAGGCATGCGCATCCAAATAAACTCAAGATACTTTTTGCCCGCAAATTTAAAATGGGTTGGAAAGATGGATGCGCCCAATCGCTGAATCGACGGCATACCTTATGCGCGATTAAAGGCGAGGAAAAGACGAAAGAAAAGTAAAATACACCGCCGTGCCTCTGACCTAACCCACAGGCAAATTCAGATTCCCGTTACGCCTTGGAAAACTTGGGCTTCCAGTGAAAAACACCAGCACGCTGGGCCTGTGTGCTGACGGACACGCCATGTTTTTCCAGAGCCTATCGTCTCTCGCGCTGCATGGTACGCGGACTGCGTCTTCGTTCCTGCACCGATGTCTGATGAATAGAAAGGATTCACCACTAGCGATCCAGTTCCTCCAAAAGCAAGGGCTCCCGCACGAAAAGCTCGAAGATTGGACGAACATTTGTGGCATGGAAGACCCGGCTGGCCTCCGGGTCGTCGAGCCACTTCCGCCGGCCGTGCGTGCACGGTGAGCAAGTTAGTGCGCGCCGCACCTGGATGGATCGACCCGCCGGTGACCCACTGGAAGTAGAGCAAGTCCGGTTAGCGGGCTACGTGTCAGGACTCAGGCGGCGATGGTAACACGGGCCGGCAGTGCGCGACGGCGCAATCATGGACGCACGGATCGTCAGCATGAGCCGTGGGGCGGTGTGGGGGCGAAGTCGGCGAGGACGACGACCGTGCCACCAGCAGCATGCGAACGGTGAAATCTTGGTGTACCTGGCAAAAGGTCCAGAATCTGACTATACCCCCATTGAGCAAGCATCGGCCGCAAACTAAAACCTTACCTACAAACCATGTTGTGTCGGTACTCGGTAGTGCTCTCGAACTAATCTGTCACATGCACAGTCAAAACTACCTGTTCATTCTATTACACGGCACACAGGTCACGGACGAATTCACGGATCCCAGGCAGTACGTCGACGAACGCAAAGATTTTGGCGGCCAGCAACAGTCGGCAACTAGGGACAAAACGCAGCCCCTTCATCCATGGCCACAAAAGACAGCCGATTCACCAAAGAAGCTGTTCTGCTAGTGCTAGACGTTCTGGAGTTCACACGTTACAAAAAAAAATTTGAGGGAAAGATCACATGTTACATGATTGGGATTTGAGTGCCCGTGGGCCTCCCGCGAATTGCGACGCACTCGCGACCAGATGAACGTTTCTGCCATTGTCTTGCTGAATTTTGTCTGTCATAACTTGTGACAGTCTCTGCCGACCTTTCTGAAGTTGCTACTCGCCCAGGTGGAATGACTGGTTACTGCATGTTATTGCAACGCAATCAACAGGTGTCCAGCTTGCTGCGTAGTATTATCTACGCGTCATGTTTTCTCTGAACCCGAGTAGCTGACGATGCTATACTCGGCATCTGCGAAGCCATCACATAACAAGATATGCTCGGCCCATATCCCTTCCATCAATTCTCTGCCCAAAATAAATAAACTTATCTTTTCTGCAGCACTGTTTCTTTTGTTAGTCACATCACATGACAACACATCAACGCGATCAACCCAAACGAGGGAAACAAGGAGTGGTGGAACAACTTGGTTCAAAAATCAAAAGAGAGGGTAATCAAGAAAAGCCATGGCATTCCTTGCTATGCTTGTTTCTTGAGGTTTAGGGCTCCTTTGATTCATAGGATTGATATAGAAATTATGTAGTAACTGAATCCTATAGGAAAATTTCTATACAAGTCATTTGATTCATAGGAACATATTCTATAGGAATTATTCCTATAGGAATCTTGTAGTACAAATTCTATAGGAAAAAAACATTAGCTCATACCTCATGGAAAAATTCATTTGCTACAATCAAAGACACACCATATTCCTATAGGATTCAGCTTGGCATGACATTCCAATCCTACACCTTTCCTATTCCTACACTCTTCATATTCCTATGAATCAAAGGAGCCCTTAGAAGGAAAGAAACGCCGGTGTTTTCCGAAATCACTCCCCAACCATTGCCATGGTGGTACCAAGAATTAAAGATGAATGTGTGGTCTTTTGGTAGGACCACAACGTTTTGCAATGCGATGTCCTGAGAGTAAGCTTATTTTGACCATGGCTAGGCTATGACTTGGATTTGTAACACTCTAAAACCACCTCCTTCTTAAACAATAAAAATTGCGTTATTGCGTTGTCTAAGAAAAAGAAAGGACAAAACATCAGCATCCATCTCTGTGATTCAGCATGCTCTCATAGTCTCATGCTAACAAAGTGTCCAATGAAACCACCTCAGTTTCTCTAACCTTCCCCTCTCCCATCCAGCTCCACTTCGATGGATCCTTCATTATATTCCTCTTCCTATATATAAACCCCCTCTACCTCCTAGCAACAAGCATACTCAACACGAGTCAGAGCAAAGCGAAGATCAAACACGCACCACGACTCCTTCTAGTTCCTACTGTTAGTTGATCTGCTCCTGCAGCAACCCGTCACTGTGATCATAGCTAGGGAGTGAACCAGTAGCGACATGGCGGGAGAGCGGAGGCGGTCAGGGGTGGCGGCCGCGGCGGACGCGGCGTCGTGGTGCTGCGGGCTGGCGCTGGTGGCGCTGCTGCTGGTGTCGTCGCTCGGCGCCGGCGAGGTGGAGGAGCAAGGTGGAGTGGTGGTGGCCCGCGGCCCCCGGATGCACGCGGTGTCGCGGACGCCGTGCGAGGAGATATACGTGGTGGTGGAGGGGGAGACGCTGCACAGCATCAGCGACAGGTGCGGCGACCCCTACATCCTGGAGCACAACCCGCACGTCCACGACCCCGACGACGTCTTCCCCGGACTCGTCATCAAGATCACACCGCGCGCCGCCACAGCCGAGAACCGCAACTGAACGCTGGCGTGATCTCTTCAGCGTTATCTGCCTTCTTGACTCTTGAGTCCCCGTGGACAGATATAGGTCCCGGAGTAAACTGTAACGGCTTCGACCAGTTGCTATGTGAAATGGGTTCTCAACTCATGGATTCTGTCCGACTTCCGGTTGTCAGTCCGTGCCCCTCTGGTTCGGTGTCTCTATCTTTTGCCCGGCTATGGGTTGTGATAAAAAAAGTGCTAGACTTACGGACTGGCTTCTACGGAAATGTAGATAAGCTTGGTCATTTTGCTTTTGAGCACTGTAGAAGCTGGTACACGCAATGCGTGGGCTCCAAGCCTTTTCTCGAGGGAAAACAGAAACACAATGTTGCTTGACGAATATCTTCTTTTCGGTCTTCCGTCACTAGCTAGAATCGAGTTGGTTGGGGTATTTCAGTGGATTATGATATATCTATTTTTGCTTGTTTAAACATTATGTTTTTCTAAGCTATATTTGTGTATTCTCACTCAAATGATGCCGTTCCATAGTTTTGCTGTTTGTGAAACTATATTTTCGGTTAACTCACTTACAATTCAAAAATCTCAGTTGCAACCGAATTTGCAACTCGACATGCAAATGAAAGTCCCTGGCAATGCATTTGTACTATGTATGTGTAATGAACTTGATGTGCCGAGTGAACTTGTTGTACCATGTAACATGGTGTATCGTACTATGTGTTGTATCGAACCTCGTGTTGTATTGAACTTTGTCGATACTATATATGGAGATTTGATGTTATTCATGTTGATATGTCGATATCCGTGTGGATATAGTCATTGATGATGCTATTCATGTTCATTTCATAATTATATAAGCATCTGGTGGCCAACGGACATTTTTGAAACTGCAGAGATGGCGGCAAAACAAAGCAAAAAAAATTGGTGGACAATTGTGCTAACGGCAATACCGTCGGTACAGCGGCTGGGGAAGTGGTGTCGATGGAAATCTCGTCGGCATAGCTCCTTCTAGGTGCGACCTAGATGGCGAAACGTGGAGGCTAGGCCGATGGCATAGCTCCAGCCACCACTCCTCCAGCAGTAGCCCATGATACGCCACGTGGCAAACTCAGAAGACGCCACCTCTCATCGGTGTAGCTCCGTCTCCCTCGAGCAGCAGCCTAGAATCCGCCACTTGCCAACCTATACCGATGGCAATGCCGTTGGCATAGCGCCTGCGTCATCAGGTCGTCGTCCATGACTCTCGTGTTGACAGATAAAGGATGCCGACGGGCGGAGGAAAGGTGTCGGGACACATGAGCTACACCGAAAGCCTTCCAGCTACGCCGATGCGGTCTGTGTCAACGGGGCTAAGCCCCTAAGCCGACGGTGTTCCCCTATGTTCCGATGACAAAGGCCGTCGGCATTTAGCATGAATGTTGTAGTGAGGGTTGGAAAGATGGATGCGCTGAATCGACGGCATACCTTAGAGCATCTCCAGCCACGTCCCCCAAAGCGTCCCCCAAACGGCGCCGGATCGTGCGTTTGGGGGATGTATTTCGTTCCTGCCGGGTTTGGAGGACGTCGCTCCCCAGCCGCGTCCTCCAAACCTCCAAGCCCCCAAACATTAAAATACTCTCTTTTTTGCATTTTTATTTCAATAGAGAGAAGAAACATTCCACAAGCTAATACATAATTCGGAACATGGTTTACACAAACTAAGACGTAGTTGGGAACATGGTTTCCACAAACTAATACATAGTTTGAACCATGGTTGACACAAATTAAAATATTGCAAAAGAACAAAACCTAACTAGTGTTGGCATCGTAGATTTCGTATGTACGTTGCCAAGAAAGAACACTCCTAGGCACTCCCAGTCACTCAAACTGGAAAATCCAGCCGGTGATGATAGCCCTGTTGGTCATTTCGAGGAAGAACATCCAGAAATCTGTGTGCCTATTTTTGCTGCGAAGAAACAGCACTCAGTCGTCCTCCGCATCGGTGTCGCCGTGGTAGTGCCGGCGGCAGCGCGTCTTGTCGAACACCTTGACGCTCATATCGGCCTCGCCAAGGTAGGAGAATGTGAGCATGCAGCCAGCTTCGAGGTCGTGGTAGCACGTGAACTTCTCCCAGCCGGTGTGGAGGTACATCTTGCCGCGTCTGTCGAAGAGCACGTCCACCGGCCACCAGCAGCAATCGCAGCCAGCCTCCCGCAGATGTAGCGCGACCGGCTCGTTGCCGGTGACGAAGTCGTCGAACTTGTCCGGCAGCCTCTGGATGCCGAGTGGGCCGCCCTTGAAGACGACGACAAACTCGAACATCACTTCCTGCTCCTCCTGCAGGTCCAACGATGAAGACAACGGCGTCGCAGGCGACGGCGAGCGTGCAGCTCTGCCGCGACCACGACCACGGCCGTGACCTCGGCCTCTGCCTCTACCAGCCATGGCGTCGACTCTTGAGATGGTGGCGGCTAGGGTTGGGGAGAGAGGCGCTAGGGTTTGTGTGTGAGGACGATGAGAGAGCGCCCTTTTTATAGGCGGAGGGAGGCGGGAGAGCGGTGGCGCTCATTAACGCCGGCACGCAGAGCTAGGCGTGAAGAGATGGTTCGCTGCGCCTCTGCGGGAACTGCACCGTCGCTGCGCGCCAATAATTTCTGTTGCGAGGAAGGCACCAGTTAGGTTAAACTTCAATGTGCCGCTGACGCGTCGGTCCCGCCACTCCTCACCTCTCTTTTCGTTGTGTCCGGCGTGCCCGGAGCGTCCCCTGTGTAGCGGGGACGGACGCCGAACAGCGTATTAGGTCGCGTCGGACGGAAAGAAGTTTTGAGGTGCGCGGCTGCAAACAATTTTTGGTTCGGCGTGCCCCAAATCTCTTGGGAACGCCTTGGGGGAATCGCGGCTGGAGATGATGCTCTTATGCATCATTAAAGAGGAAAAGACGGAGCGATAATCGTAAAAATATGTTGCTGTGCCTCTGGCCTAACTCATAGTTAAATTAAGTGTCTCGGCATGCCTTGAATAACTTGGGATTCCATTGACTGAAAAACACGAGCACACTGGATCGTCGTCGTTCGTGCACCGATGAGAGGATTCCCCGCTAGCAATCCAGCTTCTCAAGAAGCACGCAAAGCTCAGTGATTGGCGAAACATCTGTGGCATGGAAGACCTGGCCTCCGGGTCGTCGTGCTCTGCCGCTGGCCGTGCGTGCGCAGGTGCTCGAGTGAGTGCGCGCCGCACCTGGATGGACCAACCCGCCGGTGACCCACCGGAAGTAGAATAAGTCCGGTCAGCGGGCGACGTGTCAGGCCGGGGTAAATGGCGGCACGCGCGCCCCACCGGCCCATTCAGATTGGCAGTGCGCCGGCCGCCGTGCAGGATCGAGCTACGAGCCTACGACCGTCGTCGCCACCATGCATGGCGGGTTCGTTGCTTAGCTTAGTGTCGTTGTCTAACCACTGATAAGCCAAGGTTGGAATGAAATGGTCGGTACAGCCGATCGAACTGTTTGTTGCTCGGCGCAATCATGGACGCAAGGGTCTTCAGCACGGGGTTTTTGGAGGTTGGTGGCCGTGGGGCGGTGCGAGTGGGGGTGGCGAAGTCGGCGTCGGCCGGGAGGACGACCGAGCAAACAACACCGTACGCCGAAAGCGGCCTGGATCAGGTGGACCATGTTGAAATACATATCCTTGTATATCCGGATGTGTATCTTCCAAGCGATAACACATATATTGATTTATTATCGCCGTCTCCTTCAGATAATGGCGACGATATATTCAACGCCATATGCACCCAATCAATACATTGTGAGTTGCATCCCTTTCTACATGGTACGACACCTACCGTTCCTAACCTAGCCGCCGTGCCCCCCCTCTCCCCGCGCGCCCCACCCTCCAACCCTAGCGCCGCCGCCCTTGTGCCGCTGTGCTCCTTCTCACGCCGCGCCGCCGCCGCACCTGCAGTCGCCGCACCTCCTCCCCAACCCTCGCGCCGTCGCCGTCCCCCGCGTCGTCGTCGCCGCGCCTCCCTCTCCAACCCCCGCGCCGTCGTCGTCCCCCGCGCGCGCGTCATCATGTCGTTGGTCTCCAACGGCAGCAACTCCTTCGCCTACAACCCATGGACGGGGGTCACCGCGACACCGCCCTACGCCCCGGCCTTCACCGCCACGCCGCCGCCCTACGCCCCGGCCTACCACGTCGCGCCACCACCCTACGCGCCGCAGCAGCCCGCATGGGACCCGGCGCTCTTCGCGGCACTCCAGCAGGCGCCCGCACCTGGCTCTTACGCCGGTGGCGGCAACTGGTTTATGGACACGGGCGCCTCGTCTCACATGGCCGCTCACCCGGGTAACCTTTCCCATTTCTTTCCCACTTCCACCGAGTCTCGCATCATTGTCGGTAACGGTGCCGGTCTTCCTATTTCTCACATTGGTTCTGCTAATTTTCCTTCTACTTCTAAACCACTGTCTCTTAATAATGTCCTTGTGTCTCCCCAGCTTATTCAGAATTTAGTCTCTGTTAAAACTCTTTCTCGTGACAACTCTGTGACTGTTGAATTTGACGCTTTTGGTTTTTCTGTTAAGGACGCCCGCACCCGGATGGTCCTCCATCGATGTGAGAGCCCCGGCGATTTGTATCCGGTGATGTCGCCTTCCACCCCCGGCGCCGCACCTCGTGCTCTCTCCGCAGGCGTTGATCTTTGGCATGCTCGTCTTGGACATCCCAGTGCCAACACGCTTCACCAAATAATGAGGGGTTTTTTCGTTTTCATCTACTAAGCAGTCTTCACATAGTTGCGAAGCGTGTCGTCTTGGTAAACACGTTCATCTTCCATTTAGTCAGTCTTCCACAATTGCGTTTCATAGTGATGTATGGACCTCTCCTATCCCAAGTAATTCTGGTCTTCTTTATTACCTAGTTATTCTTGATGATTTTTCTCACTTTGTGTGGACGTTTCCCCTCCGTAAAAAGTCCGATGTCGCCACCACTCTCACAGCCTTCTACGCCTATGTTTCCACCCAGTTCGGTCGCCCCATCCACGCCCTACAAACTGACAACGGAAAAGAGTTTGACAATGTCGCCGTCCGCACCCTACTCTCCTCTCACGGCACTATTTTTCATCTAACCTGTCCATACACGTCCCAACAAAACGGTCGCGCCGATCGTATCCTCCGCACCCTCAACGACTGCATCCGCACACTCCTATTCCACAGCCATGTTCCCCCCACCTTTTGGCCCGATGCCTTAGCCACCGCTACCCTACTTGTCAACCTTCGTCCGTGTCGTCCCCGCTGGAACTATGCACCTCATCACCTCCTTTACGGTTCCCCTCCATCCTACGACGGTCTTCGGATTTTCGGTTGTCGTTGTTATCCTAGTATCGCCGTCACCACTCCTCATAAACTCGCCCCTCGTTCCGTTCCATGTGTTTTCCTCGGTTACCCGGCTAACACCAAAGGCTACCGCTGCTATGATCCGGTTTCTCACCGCGTCTTCACCTCCCGGCACGTGTACTTTGATGAGCATTGCTTTCCTTTTGCACAGAGACAGGTGGTCTCCACTCCTCCTTCGCCTACTGATGGTCCCCGGCGTCGACCCCCTGCCCCGGCAGGTCCGCCGGCTACAGTGCCCTCGAGCTCGGACTCGGGCACTGCCTCGTCGTCCTCCGCCGCGCCCTTGAGCTCTGGCTCGGGCGCTGCCTCGCCACCCTCTGGGTCACCCTCGAGCCATGTCTCGGGTGACCCCACGCCGACACCCGCGCCGACGCCTGCCTCGACGCCGCCTGCGTCGCCCTCGAGCCTTAGCTCGGGCGCCGCGCCGTCTTCGCCGGGCGACGCGCCTTCGCCGCTCCGCCTCCGCCGCTTCGTCGCCGAGCCTCAGGGGCGCCGCGCCGTCTTTGCTGGGCGACGCCTCGTCTCCGGCTCCGCCTCCGCCTCCTCCGCCGCCGGCCACGGGGCCCCTCACGCGCGCCCGTGCAGGGATTCGCGTCCCGAGCACGCGGTACCCCTCGGATGAGTACGTCTGCACCGCGTCGACTTCCGCGCCTTCACCATCCACGCCATCGCCCCTGCCCGCCTCTGCCCGGGCTGCTCTCCGCGACCCGCAGTGGCTTGCGGCCATGCAGACGAGTTCGACGCCCTGCAGCGGAACCAGACATGGACGCTTGTTCCCCGACCCCCTCACGCCAACATCATCACCGGGAAGTGGGTCTTCAAGCACAAGTTCCATCCGGACGGTACTCTCGACCGTCACAAGGCGCGGTGGGTGGTTCGTGGCTTTCGCCAGCGTGCCGGCGTCGACTTCACCGACACCTTCGCCCCGGTTGTCAAGCCCGGGACGATCCGCACAGTCCTTCAGCTCGCGGTCTCCCGTGTGTGGCCCGTGCACCAGATGGACGTCTCCAACGCCTTCCTTCACGGCCATCTCGAGGAGCAGGTCTTCTGCCAGCAGCCCACAGGCTTCATCGACAGCGCCCACCCCGACCATGTGTGCCTGCTCTCGCGCTCGTTATACAGGCTCAAGCAGGCCCCACGCGCCTGGTACCAGCGCATCGCAGCGTTTCTTCACCAACTCGGCTTCCGCTCCACCCGCTCCGATGCCTCGCTGTTTGTGTACAACAATGGCGCCACCACCGCGTACCTGCTGCTCTACGTCGACGACATCATCTTAACGGCCAGCTCCACGGACCTCCTGCGACAGATCACCGAGCGTCTTCGCGCTGAGTTTGCCCTCAAGGACTTGGGGCCCCTGCACTACTTCCTCGGCATCGAGGTCGTACGTCGCACCGACGGCTTCTTCCTTCATCAGCGCAAGTACGCCCACGAGCTCCTGGACCGCGCCGGTATGCTTAATTGCAAACCCGTGGCCACGCCTGTCGACACGAAATCCAAGCTCTCCGCCACGGATGGTTCGTTGGCCACGGACGCGTCATTTTATCGCTCCATCGTCGGTGCCCTGCGCACCTCACCTTGACCCGCCCCGAGCTACGTATGTTGTCCAGCAGGTGCCTTCACATGCACGCTCCGCGGGATCCTCATTGGGCTGCGGTCAAGCGGATCCTCCGCTACATTCGTGGCACCATGGACTTCGGCCTCTCCCTCCACGCCTCAACCGCCACGGACATCGTCGCCTACTCGGACGCCGATTGGGCAGGCTGCCCCGACACGCGTCGCTCCACGTCTGGCTACTGCGTCTACTTCGGACCTTCGCTCATCTCCTGGTCGTCTAAGCGACAACCCACGGTCTCTCGCTCCAGCGCCGAAGCGGACTACCGGGCTGTTGCTAACGCGGTTGCCGAGGTCTCCTGGCTGCGGCAACTCCTCGTTGAGCTCTCATGTCCTGTTGCCAAAGCCACCGTGGTCTATTGCGACAACGTCTCCGCCGTCTACCTCTCCGCCAACCCGGTCCACCATCGCCGCACCAAGCATATTGAGCTGGACATCCACTTTGTTCGGGAACAGGTGGCCCTTGGACACATTCGAGTACTTCATGTGCCCACCTCCCAACAATTTGCGGATATTATGACCAAGGGTCTCCCTACGGCATCTTTTGAGGAGTTCCGGTCCAGTCTATGCGTTCGACCAGGCGACGCTTCGACTGCGGGGGGTGTTGAGATACATATCCTTGTATATCCGGATGTGTATCTTCTGTAGTTATGTATAGCGATACATATCTTTGTATTTATTATTGGGCCCGCCTCCTTCCTTGTATAGTCGAGGACGTGGCCTATATATGTAACGCCATATGCACCCAATCAATACATTGTGAGTTGTATCCCTTTCTACAGACCAAGAGGCGCCATCTGGTGTGTCCCTTCCCTTTGCGCCTACTACTCCACGTACTAAAGCTTATCTGAAACATCAGTAAGCATCGACCGTGCACTGTAGCTGTAAGAACGACTAAAGATTCAGCATCCTAAGAGCATCTCCATCGGCGCGCCCCATAGCGCCCCATAGCAGCGAAAATGGGCTCACACTGGCGCGCCTCAAATAGCGCCGCGCCGGTCCCTTGGCGAAGGGCGTGAATCGGGCGCGCCGGGAGGTGGAAAATTTTGGGCGTGGGAGCCGTCTGTCAGTGACGCCAGGGCGCCGCGCGGGAGATTTTACCGCCACGGCGCCGGGTTGGAAACTCTCCCGCCACGACGCTGCGCGGGAGGTTTCCCGCCTCGGCGCCGGTCTATATTATCCCTCCTTCCCCGCCTCACTAGTGCAAAAATCTAAACCCTAAAAAAATACCACAATGTTCGATTCGTGGGAGGAGGCGGCGCTAGAGGCGGCCGTAGAAGTCGTGGAGGCGGACCCGCAGCTTGCAGAGTACGAGGTGTGGGAGGAGGCGGCGCTATCGGCGACCGTAGATGCCTTTGTCGTGAACGAGCGGCAGGACCAGGAGGCGGAGCGGCGGCAGCGGGAGGAGGCGCGGCGGCGGCGGGAGGCCGAGCGGCAGCGCCGGTGGGAGGTGCGCCAGCAACAGGGGTGGGAGCAGCTTGCGCTGCAGCGGTTGATGCGGGAGGAGGAGCAGCGTCAGGATGAAGTCTACGAGCGGCGGCGTTTGGCGGAGATGCAACTCCGGCTATAGAGGTAGGAGTTGGATCACCGTCGGCGGCGGAAGGAGATGGAGCAGCAGTTGCGTTAGGAGGTAGTGGCCCCGGATAGATCCGTCTACTTGACGTTCGTGGCGGAGAGAGCAGCGGGGGATCGACGACGGAAGAGCAGCGGAGAGAGCATCGGAGAGAGCTGCGGGCGATCGTCCACCTCCACTGAGCCAGGTGGCGAGTAAGTAGTAGGCTAGAGATAAGCAGGTTTCACATGTCATCCGGGGTCGAGGAGTGAATATTATTTTACTCGGATTTGCCCTAAAATATTATTCATTCCTCGATCCTGAATGACATTAAAATGAAACTACAAGTATAAATATTTAGTTTGTGTAAAAAACTCCTATCGAGGCAACCTGTTTGGGAGCGTTGGTGTGGGAACAGCTTCCTCAAATAGAGGATGCAGTGCCGGTGCCGCCGTACGACAGTGTCGCCGCCCCTACCGGCGACTATTTAGGGAACGCCGGTGGAGATGCTCTAAGCATGAGAATATCCATAGGCTGGCTCCAAGGTTCTTGATCTCCTTAGCATCTCCAATCGGTTTCAAAGCGTCCCCAAAGGGATTTGGGCGCGCCGACAAAAAGAGTTCCAGCCGCGTCCCCAAAGCACATTTTTGTCCGGCGCGGCCCGATACGGTGTCCGGCGCTGAGCCCGTCCCCGTCCCATTGGACGCTCCGGGGACGCGGACACAACGAAAGCGAGGCCAAACGACGCGGGGCCGACCCACGGACAGGGAAAATTCGTCTCACACTCCCGCCAAATCCCGCCGCTCCCGCCAAATCGCGCCTATACCGCCGCGCAAAGGCCTCCCAAAACATATCCCGCCGATTCATTTCTCCTATCCCGCCGATTTCTTTCTCCTCCCGCCGTCCACCCGCCGCCGCTACCCTCTCCCCATTCCATGGCGCCGCCGACAAAAGATGGCGAAAGCGGCCAAGAAGCCGCCGGCAATGCGATGAAAGGGGCGAAAGCGCGTCGCGAAGTCGCGGGCAGCCGCGGCGCACAACTTCTTCAAAGGCCAGATCCTCGACGACATCAAGCCAAAATGGCGGCGGCGCGCGGCGTCCCTGGCAGCGGCATCGGCATCGGCGGCAGCGGCCGAAGAAGAGCAAGCCGACGCGCCTTCTATCAGCACTGCCTGGCCTCGCGTCGGCGACGGAGCAGACGCACCATGCAGGAACAGGCAGATCGCGACGAGGTCGTCTGTTTCGACGGCCTCGCCGACTCAGACACGACGCCTCGACCAACCCCTTCCCCTTCTTCTAATTTGCATGCACCACCGGTCTGTAATATGATCGCGCGCCAGCTTTTTGATCGATCGCCGCTACTATGATCGCGATTTAATCGGGAACGATCTCTTTTGAATGCATCTATTTGAATTTCTGATTGGGGCGGCGTGGACGCGGCCGTGGAAACGACGCCCCAAACGCGCACTTAACAAAACACGCCCCCAAACGCCGATCCGGTGCGGCAGACGGTTTGACGCGACTGGAGATGCTCTTGGCACTGCGATGAAACTAACGAACCTTACCTGTAAACCATGTTGTGTCGTAACACTCTCCAACCTACAAATCTGGAAATAATCTGGTACTACTCCCTCCATGAAAAAGTTGTCTTAAATTAAGATTTAAATGTAAGATACCTTTTGTAGACGGCCGGAGAGAGTACTAATAATACATGAATACTCAAAAAACTATCTCTTCATCCATGTCAGGGACGAATTCACAGATCACAGCAGCACATCAGCGAACACGAAGATTTTGGCTGCCAGCAACAGTCGGCAGCTGCGGACAAAACCCAGCCCCTTCATCCATGGCCACAAAAGAGTACAGCACCGATTCACCGAGGAAGCTGCTCTGCTAGGCTTTTTGGAGATCACGGTACATGATTGGGATTTGAGTGCCCTGTGGGCCTCCCGGCGCATTGCGACGCACTCGCGACCAATCGAACGTTTCTGCTTTGTCTTGCTGAATTTTGTTTGTCAAATCTTGTGACTGTCTGTACCCTCCTCTGCCGACCTTGTGAAGTTGCACGTTTCAGAGATTTCCCTCGGCTACTGACACAAATGGAATGGCTGGTTACTGCATGTTATTACTCCGTTTTTGAAACCAAACAGCCATCAATACAAGCGTCCAGCTTGCTGCTAGTATTAGCTGCGTGTCATGTTTTCTCTGACGCCGAGCGACTGACGGTGCTATGCTCAACACCTGCGAACATCACGATAACAAGATAATACTCGACCCATACCTCTTCCATCAATTCTCTGAGCAAAATAAATTAGCTTATCTTCTATGCAGCGCTGCTTCTTTTGTTAGTCACATCGCATGACAACACATCACTCTCTGGTTCAGCATCTTCCTCTCAATGCCAACAGAGCCTCCACCGAAGGCACCTCAGTCTCTCTCACATCCAGCTCCACTTCCATGGATCCTTCATTCATCTCCCTCTATATAAACCCCTCTACCTCCTAGCATATATTTAACACGAGGCAAAGCAGAGCAAAGCCAAGAACAAACACACACCACGAACCCCTTCTCGTTGTTACTGTTAGTTGATCTGCCGCAACCCGCCATTTTGATCATATATAGCTAGGCAGCGACAGGGCCGGCTCTATATTTTTCGGGGCCCTTGGGCAAATTAGATAAAAGGGCCCTTTAAGGCTAATATATGTGTACCCAGGCCATGACTAGATATATTGCCTATTGTCACTTACAAAAACTTAAGAATGAAAAATATAAGCACACATTCTTACTCTCCTATGTCTATAAATAATTTTACTTAACCAGTGTCATATTATGATATAAATAATAATAAAATGGTAGAACAATATAAAAAGTACTTCCTACTAGTTTGATTACCTTAAATATAAACCGAATTAGAATGACTACGTAGACAATTGTAGACAATTATATTTCAGTGTTTCACAAAAAGGGCTTCTTCATGCATTTGTAGATGCAAAATCATTATTAAGGACAATTGCAAAACCGCTTTCCTTTCTTTCTTTTTCACAGAACCAGACAATTGTTTCACTGCTGTAACGCCTATAGTGGTGAATGAATTTACATGAAATTAAAAGCCGAATTGAGGAATTAAAGCATGGACTAGATAAAGGATTAAACGAGGGATTTAAGATTGACTTACAGAGGGCAGGTTGTCGATCGACGTACGAGTGACTGGGAGGCGATGTTGCGACGAGTAGAGACGAGCGGGGGAGACTGACTAGGACGTGAGGCAAGGCGATCGGGCCAGAGCGAGACAAGAAACGAGGGCCAGAGGAACAGTCGTCAATCCATCCAGGCTCGACCTATCATCTAGTCGTTTTCGTTTTTTTAACAAGGGAATCACTCGCTCGTGAAGACATGGGAGACTCCCGATTCCCGAGTTCCGATGTACCGATGGCATTGTCGCTTCGATACCTTGCGTGCTTAGTTCGTTGGGTCAGTTACCTTTTATCAGCCCATAGTAAAGAAAAGATGGGATCGTGGGCCCCTCCCTGGCATGGGCCCCAGGCGGCCGCCCATGGTGGCCATGGGTCAGGGCCGGCCCTGGGCAGCGAACCGGTAGCGGTATGGCGGGAGAGAGGAGGCGGTCAGGGGTGGCGGCGGCGGCGGACGCGACGTCGTGGTGCTGCGGGCTAGCGATGGTGGCGCTGCTGCTGGTGTCGTCGCTCGGCGCTGGCGAGGCGGAGGAGCAAGGTGGGGTGGTGGTGGCGCGCGGCCCCCGGATGCACGCGGCGTCACGGAGGCCGTGCGAGGAGATATACGTGGTGGTGGAGGGGGAGACGCTGCACAGCATCAGCGACAGGTGCGGCGACCCCTACATCCTGGAGCACAACCCGCACGTCCACGACCCCGACGACGTCTTCCCGGGACTCGTCATCATGATCACGCCGCGCGCCGCCGCCGAGAACCGCAACTGAACACTGGCGTGCACTTCAGTACAGCGTTGTCTGCCTTCTTGAGTCGTCCTGGACGGATCTAGGACTCAGAGTAAACTGTAACTAGTTCGAGCAGTTGCTATGTGAAATGGGTTCTCATAATCTCATGGATGCTCTCTAACTTCCTATTGTCTGTCCGTCTCATTGTGCCTGAGTGACTTCGTTGCATCTCGCCCGATCTATTTTAGACACCAAATATATCCGTTTTAGTCCATTTAAGTCGACCTGCGCACACGAAATTGCTTGTCAGCCCCACTAATATGTATGGGTCGCTGGCAGCACCAGCATGACGCACTTGGTCTGCCCCGACCATGTTGATTTTTACCCTATTTCAAACCTATTGGTGGAGGTAGGGCAAACTCTAAAATATAGGCAAGATAGTGACGGAGACTCTGAGATGTGCGAGAGCCCCGTCCCCTTCCTCGCGCCTCGGTCGCTCCAGGCCGGGGCGGCCACCCAAACCCAAATCCCATCCACCACCTCAGCCCCCTTCTTCCGGCCGACGACCAGCGGCAGCACACCTCCCCCTGCTGGGTCGGAGCTCGTCTTCGGCACCATTACTCCAGAGATCGCGGCAGGGCAAGGTCTGGGCCGAAGATCTGGTTCGGCGGATCTGGCGGTGGGTCAAACGACCGCGCCATCAGCATTAACGGCGGCTACGCCGGCAGCTAGGGCACCTACGGCCTCGCCAACCCGCGCCTCGGCACGCACCTCGACGGATCTGGCGCCTGCTCCGGAGATCCTGCCGCCCCCGCCAGCCATCAAGGCTGGGGATCGACCGGTCCGTGCGGTGGACGTCGCGCGCCCCCAGGTTTCCCGCAGCGGCGTGGCCTGTGTTGCGGAGCCGCGGCTGCGCTCCTTAATCGTTGCCCCGCCTCGTCTTCTTGAGGCATCAAGCCGTACCTGCCAAGACCAGGAGGATGGATGGCAAGATGTGAGGCCAAGACGCTGGTGGCGGAGGTTTACTCCTTCCTCTTCGGGAAGGCAGCGGCCTGGCCACCGGCAGGGCGATTCAAGACGGCCCGACCCCCAAGGTCTCCTCCATTTCAAAGGGCGTTGCTTCCGCTGCCTCTCCCCACGCCACTTCGTCCGCCACTGCTCCGGCCAGGTGCACTGCATCGGTTGCGAGCGCCCCGGCCACATCGCGCGCAACTGCCCCTCCAAGAACCACTGGGCCGCCGCTGCGACTCCGCCCCCGCCTGCTCCCCTGTCGCCGCCCGACCCACCGCAGGCAAACGCCGCGGCTTGGCCGGCGCTTGGGCGCACAGCTCCTTCGATGGCCTTCTCGCCTGGGCACCCCTCCAACCGTCCTGACGAGGTGTATAGCCTGTCCATCAGCACGCCCGCCATGGAGAGGGCGGCCACCGAGATGCGGCGCACCCACCTCGCCATCATCATCTCTGATCCTCGCCTCAACATCAGCACCAGGTCGCTGGCCAAAGCCCTGCAGGACGAGCTCGACTTCGACTGGAATGACATCCATGTCTCGGCGTCGTACCCCGACGACTTCCTGGTCCGCTTCACGCACCCTTGGCAGAGGGATACCGCGCTGGAGCTGGGCTCGGTGCCGCTGCGCCATGGGAAGATGGCGCTCACCACCTGGTCGCCCACTGCATGTGGCCGTCCACAAATGTGGCGGTTCTACTGCCGCCTCGCCCTCGAGAACGTGCCGCTCAACGCCTGGGAGGACGAGGACACCGTCAAGTCGATCATCGGCGGGGGCTGCGAGCTCGATCGTGTCGAGCTGCGCTCGGTGACGCAGGACAACACGGCTGCCCTCTTCGCTTGGGTCTGGTCGCTGGACCCATACCTCATCCCTTGCGCCAAGGCCCACTCGATCCTCGACAGGCCCGCGGCGGGGCGGGCCGACCTGCCGGAGGGCACGCCGGCGGAGGAGGGGCGCGACGGCCCCCTCTACCGCATTCTCATCCACCTCGACACCATTATCGACTACACGCCCATCGACGAGAGCCGCCGCAAACGCGGTTACTCCTGGCCAAACAAGACCCGCCGCGACTGGGAATTCGGCGTCAAGGACAACTCCACCGGTGCCAGGAGGAGACCAGGTCGGGACCGCCTTGGCCCGTCCAACCATCGCCACGATGATGATCGGGATGATCGTCGCGGTGACCGCGACGGCCGACGCGGTGATAGGCGCAGCAGCAGGCACGGTGGTGACCGCGGAGGCAGCGGCGACGCGGCGCGCCGGGACCTGGCACCAGGACATGATCGTCACGACCGTCGCGGCTCCAGGTCGCCGGACCGTCGCCGACGCGGAGACACCTCACGCCGCCGCTCGAGGAGCCCAACGGCTGCCGTGATGGAGGCCACGGCCCTGGCCTTGGCCCAGGAGGAGCGGGCTCTGCCTGATGGCCTTGGAGCCGCGCCTGTGCTCTTGCCGCCGGTGGTGGCACGTTCGCCGCGTGGCCGGCGGAGCATGTCCTGCACGCCTGCGGTAAGTGATGCGTTCGGCTCCACCCCTTCGCCACCGCCTGGAGATGTTCGTCACTGTTATCACCAGATTTTGGCCAAATCAGGAGATGGGCCGTAAGTGAAGGTGGGCTTGAAGGACATACACGTGGAGTATCTTCGAAGCGGCCTTGCGCTAAGAGTTTGGGCTAAATTGCCCGTGTATCTGTAACATAGTAGATCGTATCGTGTGTAGAATTAACAGATAGAGTCTAGCCCGTGCACGGTTAGGTGCACGCCTCAATTAGAAAGTCCCTTGGACTATAAATATGTATCTAGGGTTATCGGAAAAGGAGGACAATCACGTTCACAACAAACACAAATCAGGCGCATCGCCACCCCTTCCTTCGAGGGTTTCTTCCGGTAGCATCATGCTGCCTAGATCGCATCTCGCGATCTAGGCAGTACACGTTTATTCGTCTACCTTGTGCTGCTCGTGCTGAAGCGTTGTTGATGGCGAGCAGCACTACTTATCTTTAGGTGTTTAGGGGCTTGCATTGATGCTTTCTCATGCATATCTGCATGGCAATGCCGTCCCTCGACACCTAGCTGCCCTTACACCTATCTGGGTGTAAGGGCAGCATCTTGCTTGATCGTTACTTAGTGGATCCGATCTGTTATAGTTGCTCCTTGCTCCGCCAGGATTAGTTTAATATCTGCATAGTTAGGCCTTATTGGGGTCGGACGATCCGGTAGGCGTTAGGCGTTGTTTACCGTCCCTACAAGGATGTTCCGGGAATCAACGTTATGTTGGTTTTTAGGCCTCTTGTAGGGGTGGTTTGCATCATCTTCCGTAGCTGCTAGGCCCGATCACACGTAGGACGTTCCGGTTATGCGGTGAAAACCCTAAACTGTCGTAGATCGGTTTAGCTTTGTTTTGATCCAAGCAGATCCCCATGTCATTGCAAATCCAACGTGAACCATGGGGCGATCGGCTCTTTGAGCCGATCCACAGGGCAACCCGAGAGCCGATAGGGCTCGTATTTAATGTTTACGTGTCTACCACGCAGAACAATCGAAGCACTCTAACACCTTCCCGATCGGGTCTAGGTCAGGTGGCACGCCTAGCAACCGCCAGGACGTGGCTGGAAGACTTGCGGGACGACGCGAGGTGCCAGGGCCCACTAAGCAGCCTTGGGAGCCTCCCGGCTCTTCGTGTTGCTTAACCATTGCCCGCCGGTGGGTTTTGGCAGGTAACACATTTTGGCACGCCCGGTGGGACAATCTTCTGCAACATCCACGTCAACACCGACATCCGAGATGGCAGAGGAACAGATCACATACAAGGATCTTCCTGCAGAACACAAGAAGAAATGCGATGAGGCGAAGGCCATCTGTGAAGCCGAGCTCATCGGCTCCTTTGCGAAAGCCCGTTCGCACGGCATCAAGGTCAAAGGGGGCACACGTTCGTCTCCTGGCGTCAATATGGTGGATCTCAGCCAC
This sequence comes from Lolium multiflorum, assembly GCA_030979885.1. NCBI lineage: Eukaryota > Viridiplantae > Streptophyta > Magnoliopsida > Poales > Poaceae > Lolium > Lolium multiflorum. The sequence goes on along the minus strand of CM061747.1, from coordinate 133,034,836 downwards.
TCTATAAGGGAGCCAGGGTTCTCCTTGGTGTCAATATGGCAGGGCTTGTGATCCGCCATAGCACGGGCAAAGCAGAAGCAGCCACTCTCGTGGCAAGGACAAAGAGGAGGCCGTTCCACGCGACCGGCCTCAGGATGATGACAGACGATACCTAACCGAGGAGGAGGTGAGGAGCATACGGTATCAACGCCCACTATCCGTGCATCTCCTCAACAAATACGAGCAACACCACGACCGACGCGTCGACGCCACGACGAAGACGACGAAAGATATCGTTGGTCGATGCAGCGGACAGGAGGTATCGTCGCACGACGGAAACGACGGGTACGAGCTTCACGCTAGAGGGAGGTCAAGGGAGCAAGACAACATGGATAAGCACTGGAACTATCTTTTCTTCAAACATTGCTGGGACTCCGGAATGAGCCGATTGCCAACAATCGAGAACTGCCCAGAGTGCAAACATCAAAGGAGAAGGGCAAATGAAGTTTCAGTGTTCGAGCATCTAGGACCTCTCCCACCTCATAAGAAACAAGCTGGGTCATCTCAAGAAGAAGACTTTGAGGAGTCAGACGGAGAAGAAGATAGGTATCACCGGCCAAGGTGGTGCCCTGATGGACTCAGCCATTCTCAGAAGCGTAGGGTGCGCGGCTGCGAAACTTGGAAGAAGCCGAGGCACAGTACCGTACACGTTGCGAAAAGCGCGGCCCGATCTGGTCGTGAAAATTCAGCAAGCATTGGAGACAAAGGCGCGCCGCCAAAGAAAGTATGGCGCCCTAAACAGACGAAAGCCGATGCACAGGCATCGGCTGATACCGATGCAGAGACATCGGCTGGTACAAGCACAATGTCCAGGATCTCCTCAGAGATTTATGACCCAAGACAGGGTGAACGTGCCTCCAGCGAGTCACGTCACCGTAATAAAAGGCCAAGAAGTTGTAAATCCTCATTAAGCATTACAATGCAAAAGGAGGCCGATTTTAGCGATCGGCCAATATTATCCTCGACATACGTCTGCCTGTTCAACATCGACTGGCAGGATGGAAAGCTGGGTTATGGATTCACATCAGCTGACGAGCTAGAAGAGATCGATATTGGTCCGGGGGATAAGCCACGACCAACATTTATCAGCAAAAGTTAGACCCGCATCTGAGGAGCCTGATGATAGCATTGTTGAAAGAATACCCAGATTGTTTTGCCTCGGATTATACAGAAATGCCGGGCTAGACAGAGCATCATTGAACACAGTTCTCTCAAGAAAGGATTTCGGCCGTTCCAGCAGCGATCGCGCAGATGAAGGCCGAAGTCTTGGAGGAAGTCAAGAAGGAGATCAAGAAGATGTTGGACGCCGGGTTCATCGGGCCATGCAGGTACGCTGAATGGATCTCTAATGTTGTACCTGTGGAGAAAAAGGATGGCCGATGGCGCGTAGCCATAGATTTCGGAACCTTAACAGCGCCACTCCGAAGGACGAGTATCCGATGCCAGTAGCAGAGACCCTGATCAATGCAGCTGCCGGTCATAAGATTTTGAGTTTCATGGATGGCAATGCTGGCTACAACCAAATTTTCATGGCTCCAGAAGATATACACAAGACTGCATTCAGAGTGCCGGGCTCGGTGGGCTTGTTTGAATATGTGGTCATGACGTTTGGATTAAAGAACGCTGGCGCAACATACCAAAGAGCCATGAACTACATCTTCCATGATCTAATTGGCAAATTGGTGGAGATTTACATCGACGACGTGGTGGTAAAGTCCGTTGCGATGAACGGACACTTAGAGGATTTGCGACAAGTCCTGGACCGAACCCGGAAGTTCGGACTGAGAATGAATCCAAAGAAGTGCGCCTTCGGTGTGACGGCCGGTCAGTTCCTAGGTTCTTGGTTCACGAGCGCGGATCGAGATCGGCCTGAAAAGTCAAGAGGCGAACGATGAAGCCGCCCACCACAAAGAAGGAGCTCCAATGTCTCATCGGCAAAATTAATTTCGTCAGAAGGTTTATCTCCAACCTGTCAGGGCGAATTGAGCCGTTCATGGGCTTGGTCAAAATCAAGTCCGATGAAGAGTTCCGCTGGGGGGCAGAGCAACAACAGGCCTTTGACAATATTAAGGAATACCTGACCAAGCCACCTGTGTTAGTTCCGCCGCGGCAAGACAGGCCGTTCTACATTTACTTATCAGTGGCTGACACCTCCATCGCATCGGTGGTGGTGCAGGTTTATGATGGCCTGGAAAAAGTGGTTTTTTACCTCAGCAGAAGGATGTTGGATGCAGAAACAAGGTACCCTGAAATTGAGAAGTTGTGCCTCTGTCTATTCTTTACCTGCACCAAGATCCAGCACATCCTGGTGTCAGCAGATATCATCGTTATATGCAAATCAGATGTCATCAAGCACATGTTGTCGGCTCCTGTATTAAAAGGCCAACTCGGCAAATGGATGTTTGCATTATCGGAGTTTGAAATCCGGTATCAACCGGCAAAGGCAGTCAAGGGACAGGCGCTAGCAGATCTGATTGCTGAACGAATAAACACGGACGTAGCAGCACTATCTGTGCGTGCATGGGCCATGTTCTTCGATGGATCGGTTTGTGAGGATGGTTGCGGCATCGGCGTGCTACTCGTGTCGCCTCGGGGGCAACATACTCCTTCTCTATCAGGTTGGCTGACCCTTGCACCAACAATGTGGCTGAGTACGAAGCGATCTGCAAGGGAATGGAGTTACTCCTGGAAGCTGGGGCTGAAGCAGTTGAGATCTTTGGAGATTCCAAATTGGTGATTTCTCAGCTCACAGAAGAATACAAGTGCGAAAGCGAGTCACTCTTCCCATTTTGGGTACAATGCCGTGAGCTAATGGCACAGTTCAGGTATATAAGCTTCAATTGGATCCCAAGGTCGCAAAATACTGAGGCAAACGACCTCGCACAAACAGCGTCAGGATACAAGGATGTAGCGGGAGAAGCCGATTTTCAAGTGCAACTCCTGGAACCAGATGATTGGAGAGCCGATATCTTCAATTATTTGAAGGATCCGGCTCGGGGGCACCTAAGCGTACAAGATACAGAGCCATGAAGTACGTACTGATTGGCGATGACATGTTTTATAGAACTTTGGAAGGATTACTTCTCAAGTGTCTAGGACCAGCCGAGTCCAATCGGCTCTTGCACGAGGTGCACGAGGGTGCTTGTGGAACCCACCAGTCGGCTCATAAGATGAAGTGGCTGATTAGGCGCTCCGGATTTTATTGGCCTACCATGCTTGAAGATTGCTTCCAATATTATAAAGGTTGTCAAGCATGTCAGAAGTTTGGGAGCATTCAGATGGTACCCGCATCAGCAATGAATCCTATCATCAAACCTTGGCCATTCCGAGGATGGGGTATGGATATGATCGGAGAAATTCATCCTTCGTCGAGCAAGGGCCATAGATGGGTTCTGGCCATTACAGATTACTTCACGAAATGGGTGGAAGCGGTCCCTATGAAGAAAGTAGCATCGGAAGACGTTATCAAGTTCGTATTGGAACATGTCATTCATAGATTCGGGATTCCCCAAACTATTACGACCGATGGAGGTTCGGTCTTCGTTTCGAAAGAGATGAAAAAGTTCTGCGATGACATGGGGATCAAGTTAATCCGATCGTCTCCATATTATGCTCAAGCAAACGGGCAGGCCGAAGCATCCAACAAAAGCTTGATCAAGCTGATCAAGAGGAAAATCGACGAGCACCCTAAACGATGGCATGAGGTGTTGTCAGAGGCGTTGTGGGCTTACCGCATGTCGTGTCATGGAGCAATAAAAACCACCCCGTACCAGCTGGTCTATGGACAAGAAGCGGTGTTACCCTGGGAAGTCAAGGGGGGTCAAGGCGGGTCACGTTTCAGAATGATTTAACTGCTGAAGAATATGCAGCCCGATGAGTGACAGCATTGAGGATGCGACGGAACTTAGACTATGGTCACTCGAGAAAAACAAGGAGAACAAAGCCAAGGTGGCTCGGGCATATAATAAGAAGGTGAAGCCAAAAGAATTCCAAGTTGATGATTTGGTATGGGAAGCTGTATTGCCATTGGGGACGAGAGATAAAATGTATGGTAAATGGTCTCCGAATTGGCATGGCCCGTACAAAGTTGTCCAAGTTTTGAAAGGGAATGCGTACATGCTCGAGCAGTTGGATGGCATGAAGTTCCCAGTAGCCGTCAATGGCCAGCATCTCAAGAAGTATTTCCCAAGTATGTGGGATGATGGACAGTAAGATATGGAGGCCGATACACAAATCGGCCAAAGAATAAAATGGGGGCCGATGTATGAAATCGGCCGGTAAAAAATCAGGCAGCCGATGCACGGTCATCGACTCTAGAGATTGAAGGCAGCTTTTTCGCCTTGAATTACGTTTGGAATGCAGGCCGATGCTTTGCCATCGGCTCTTTGGGTAATGATTGCGTCGAACAGTCGGCTAAATTGACAAAGAAGCAAAGGTAATTGAGAGGAATTTTCTTCATTAATAGGAGAGGATTTTTACAATAAGGAGCCGATTGCTCAAGAAAGGAAGGACAAGAGAAGAGCCGATTGCTCAAGGACTACTAATCCTACAGAGCTAATCTTCGCTGGCTTCATCGTCGACGCCAGAGCCGCCGTCGACGCTGCTTCCGGAGACTTCCTCGTCGCTGCTACCCAGGTCTTCCGGAGCCTCTTCTTCCTCGTCATCATCATCATCCTCACTGTCCGCCCAAGCGCGGAAACGCTTTGTCGGCGGATACCCAGCGGAAGAGGAGGAATATCCTCCTCCCTTCTTCTCCTTCCTCGTCGTCATCATCGTCCTCGCTGTCCGCCCACATGCGGGAGCGCTTCGTCGGCGGGTACCTGGCGGAGGAGGGGGCTCCCTTCCTTCTTTACTTGTTCCTCCTTCTTGTCGCGAGGAGATGGGGTTCGCCCGGGAGTGGGGTCGTCTTCATTCTTTGGCGAAGATCGGAGGGAGAGACCTGAGGAGGTAGAAGAAGAAGAAGACATTGCTGTGGGGAAGAGGGTTTTTTGGTGCGGTGGACAGAACAGAGCAAGGGGATGAAGGGGTGAACCGTCCGGGTAGAAATAAAGGGGATGCAGTGAAGATTTAATGCCATGACGGTTCTCGAGGACATGATGCCAAAACCATCAAATCGTGCAGAGAAGTTGAGAAGGCAAGGCGTCATGATGAAGAATACTGCGACGGTTCTGCTCTGCCATGACATGACCCCTCGAAGGAAAACAGATGGTTTTGAAATTATCATTACCAAAACCAGGGGGCATGTGTTATCACCGATTTTGGCCAAATCAGGAGATGGGCCGTAAGTGAAGGTGGGCTTGAAGGACATACACGTGGAGCATCTTCGAAGCGGCCTTGCGCTAAGAGTTTGGGCTAAATTGCCCGTGTATCTGTAACATAGTAGATCGTATCGTGTGTAGAATTAACAGATAGAGTCTGGCCCGTGCACGGTTAGGTGCACGCTCAATTAGAAAGTCCCTTGGACTATAAATATGTATCTAGGGTTATCAGAAAGGAGGACAATCACGTTCACAACAAACACAAATCAGGCGCATCGCCACCCCTTCCTTCGAGGGTTTCTTCCGGGTAAGCATCATGCTGCCTAGATCGCATCTCGCGATCTAGGCAGCACACGTTTATTCGTCTACCTTGTGCTGCTCGTGCTGAAGCGTTGTTGATGGCGAGCAGCACTACTTATCTTTAGGTGTTTAGGGGCTTGCATTGATGCTTTCTCGTGCATATCTGCATGGCAATGCCGTCCCTCGACACCTAGCTGCCCTTACACCTATCCGTGTAAGGGCAGCATCTTGCTTGATCGTTACTTAGTGGATCCGATCTGTTATAGTTGCTCCTTGCTCCGCAGGATTAGTTTAATATCTGCATAGTTAGGCCTTATGCTGGGGTCGGACGATCCGGTAGCGCGTTAGGCGTTGTTTACCGTCCCTACAAGGGATGTTCCGGGAATCAACGTTATGTTGGTTTTTAGGCCTCTTGTAGGGGTGGTTTGCATCATCTTCCGTATCTGCTAGGCCCGATCACACGTAGGACGTTCCGGTTATGCGGTGAAAACCCTAAACTGTCGTAGATCGGTTTAGCTTTATTTTGACCAAGCAGGATCCCCATGTCATTGCAAATCCAACGTGAACCATGGGGCGATCGGCTCTTTGAGCCGATCCACAGGGCAACCTGAGAGCCGATAGGGCTCGTATTTAATGTTTACGTGTCTACCACGCAGGAACAATCGAAGCACTCTAACACCTTCTGATCGGGTCTAGGTCAGGTGGCACGCCCTAGCAACCGCCAGGACGTGGCTGGAAGACTTTGCGACGACGCGAGGTGCCAGGGTCCACTAAGCGGCCTTGGGAGCCTCCCGGCTCTTCGTGTTGCTTAACCATTGCCCGCCGGTGGGTTTTGGCAGGTAACAGTCACCACCTCGCTGGGAGCCCAATGGCGATTTCCCCCTCCCCACAGCGCATCGACGGGCCGGCCTTCCTGTGCTCCCCCTGCACGGACCACTTCGATTGCAGCCTCAACGGCGTGCCTGCTCCACCTTCTCCCCAGATCCCTTGGGCAGCGATCCCTTGTGACGACTCGCCGACGGAGGAGGCAAACGCCTTCGCCGACCGCTGGTCTGCAAACATCATCGACACCGCCACGGCAGCTTGGACCTCCCCAGGCCATCTTGGCCAGGCAAGCAGTGCCGGCTGGGACGGGCTGCCTCAGGAGCACTCCGGAGAGCACATCCCTTCGTCCCAAGCGATGCAGGCCTGGTCTGGGGTCTGGGAGGCGGAGCCGCCGCAAGGCCCCTTGCTCGGCCTTGCACAGCCAGGTTGGGAGCAGGCCGCCATTGCTGACCAGACCGAGCGGCTCTTTGGGCCTGGCCTCCAAGACCTGCCGCCGACGATCGGCACTCCGATCACAGAGAGGACTGTGTACGAGATCAACGAGTTCTGTGCCCTGCTCGAGCCTGTGTCCGCAGGTTGGCAGCTCCAGGACATCTTCGCCACCCCAACATCTGCGCCATGCCTCCGGACGTCTGTCTCAAGAGCCCAGCAATCTCCATCGCCGCCGGAGCTGGCCTCGGACAGCGACGACGACCGCCTGTTCGAGGTGACGCTGAAGTCTAACGCTCTTCGGGCGTTGCGTGAAGCCGAGCTCTGCGGCGCGGCGACATTCACCAGCGAGCCAAAAAGCCCTGCCAAGCCTCGTCCGCAGCAGCTAGAGCCTCCAACTATGGAGGACGTCACCTCCAGGGTGGCGGACATGCACGTCGACCCCAAGACTGGCATCATGAGCAAGCTGATGGGCATGCTTTCACCCTCTCTGCTAGGCTTCCCGACGAACTCGGCAAGGAAGAAGAAGGCGGACATGAAGAAACCTGCCCAAGCAACGGCCTCCTCCCGCCGCAGCGAGCGACCCACCACACGTTCCCACCATGCTTGCGACCTACAGGGCCCAAGCCAGCGCCTGTAAGCAGCTGGGCCTCATTCAGCAGGAGAGCGACTTCAATGAGGAAGTTCTGGCGCAGTACCTACGCCTGTACCGGCAGCCGCTGTCGTCCTCAAACATTCAGGGCCTAGCTTCCCTGGCTGAGATCTCAGGCAGGCCTGGATTCGTTCTTCAGGACAAGGACATGGTGGGCCTGCTCAAGGAAACGCCCTATGCGTCCTGATCTTCCTGAGGCACATGCGCGTCGTCATCTTCCAATGATTAGTTCGTTTCACATGAAGTCTGTCTGCAATTGTAGTGCCATTGCAAGTTCCTCCTTAGAGCTGGGTTCGGTCAACTTTGCCCTTACCTGTAAGTCGGCGAAGCCGCCAACTCAAGTTAGTGTCCTCTAGTTGGTTAGCACTGAGATCAACCCTCGTCGCCCTTACCTGTAGCCGGCGACCAGGTCATCCTGCTGCTGTGTCCGATGCTCGTCTTCGCACCAGTCGTGTTTGTTATCATGTCGTCACAACTTAAGCTGTTAAACTGGAATGTCCGCGGTCTAAACGACCGTGCCCGTCGTCTTGTTGTTCACGACCTTGCCGCTTCTTCCAGATGCTCGATCCTCTGTATCCAGGAATCCAAACTAGCCACCTTAAATAACGTCGACAAGGCTGACATCGTCGGACAATCGCTAGCAGGGTGCGCACACCTTCCGGATGACGGCACTCGTGGTGGGATCCTGCTCTTCTGGAACACGGACACCTACCTGGTATCCGATATCAGCATAGCCTCCTTCTCCATCACTGCAAAATTCACTGACCGAGCCTCCAACGTTTCCTGGCACCTTACGACGGTCTACGGCCCGGCTGACGACGACCGCAAGCTAGCCTTCCTCAATGAGCTGGTGCACATACACAGCCAAATCTCTGGGGCGTGGATGGTCATCGGTGACTTCAACCTAATACTAAGTGATCAAGATAAGAATAAGAGAAGAGTTAACAGGGCCTGGATGCGGCGGTTCAAAAATGCTGTTGACTCCAGCTTCCTTAGAGAAATTAGGCTCGTCGGCCGGCGATACACATGGAGCAACGAACAATCCGACCCCACCCTTGTGAGGCTTGATAGGGCCTTCTGCAACGAAGAATGGGACGACCTCTTTCAGGCGTCCAAATTGCTACCCCAGGCCTCCTCCATGTCAGACCATTGCCCTCTGTTGTTGGTTCAGGACATCACGACCAGAATTCCGCCAAGATTCCGCTTCGAGAGCTTTTGGCCACTGCTGCAGGGATACACCGAGGTAGTGGAACAGTCGTGGAAATCCCCTTGTTTGCTAACCAATCAGTTTGCGGTCCTTGACTTCAAGTTAAAGCGTCTGGCTAAGGACCTCAAAACCTGGGCCAAGAACTATGTGGGGGACATTAGGAGGCAAATGTTGCTAGGACAAGAAATCATGCTAAGGTTGGACGCTGCGCATGAAATAAGATTGCTCTCAGAAGAAGAAGCAAGGCTGCGATCAGCGCTTAAGTCAAGAGCGGTGGGATTGGCGGTCCTTAATAGGGTAAAGGCCAAACAAAGAGCAAGAATTAAGTGGCTTCAGCTGGGTGACGCCAATACTAAATTCTTCCATTCGCGTTCTTCGCACAGAAGGGCCAAAAATAGAATCCAATCCCTCCAGAGCGAATGGCATTGCCACGTCCCCTACGGAGCTCGAAGAAACCATCTTCCAACATCTGCATGCCATCATGGGGGAGCCTGCGCCATGCTCTGAACGGATGAACTGGGCTCAACTAGATCTCCCCAAGCCTGATCTCTCTGACCTCGACGCCCACTTCACCATGGAAGAGCTAAAAGCGGCGATCTTCGAGTCGCCTCCGGACAAAGCGCCCGGCCCCGATGGTTTCTCCGGTGGGTTCTTCCGTTCCTCCTGGAACATCGTTAAGGACGACCTGCTTTCAGCAGTCAACAAATTTTACGACCTAAACGATCCGTCCTTCCACAACCTGAATACGACCTTCCTCATCCTGCTCCCCAAAAAAGAAGATGCCTCAAGTATGACACACTACCGGCCAATCAGCCTTATCCATTCCTTCGGCAAACTAGTGTCCAAGATTCTTGCTATGAGGCTGCAACCGCACCTACACGATCTCATTTCGCCATGCCAAAGTGCATTCATTGCCGGAAGAAACATACAAGACAACTTCCTCTATGTGCAGACCGTGGCTAAGCACTACCATAAATCCAAGACTCCAACGCTACTCCTTAAGCTGGATATTGCAAAGGCGTTTGACTCGGTCTCATGGACCTACATTTTGGACATGCTTGAGGCAAGGGGCTTCCCGCTACGGTGGAGGAACTGGATCTCCCTCCTTTTTCGCACAGCCTCATCGAGGGTCCTGGTTAACGGCGTGCCCAGTAGAACGATTCATCACCACCGCGGTCTCAGGCAAGGGGACGCCCTTTCCCCTTTTCTCTTTGATCTTGCCATCGACCCTCTACACCGACTTTTTGAGATCGCAACAGATGCGGGGGTCCTATCCAAGCTTAAGGGAAGACAGTGCACTCTCCGGGCTTCCTTTTATGCCGACGACGTCGCACTCTTCTTGAACCCAACTCGGCAAGACATAGAGGGGCTCGGGACAATCCTGTCCGCCTTCGGCCGGGCCACGGGGCTAATCACCAACCTTGCAAAAAGTTCGCTCTCCCCGATCAGTTGCCATGGCATCAACATCCAGGATCTCGCCACAAGCGCAGGGATAGCAATCGCTCCCTTCCCTTGCATGTATCTTGGGATGCCTTTATCTATAAAGAACCTCACAAAAGCGGATTGGCAGGCCCTGCTTGACAAGATGGATAGACACCTGGCAACCTGGAAAGCAAGGATGATGAGCAAAGCTGGACGACTGGAAATGCTAAACACGGTCTTAACCTCTCTGGCAGTCTACATGATGAGCATCAACACCATGCCGGTATGGGTAAGAAAACAATTCGACAAACGTCGCAGGGCGTGGCTCTGGGCAGGAGAGGCCGCATGCAATGGAGGAAAATGCATAGTCAACTGGAAATTAGTCTGCCGACCAAAGCGCCTGGGGGGTCTAGGAGTTCACTGCATCGACTCCTTTGGGACGGCACTGCGCCTTAGATGGATGAGGCAGAGATGGAAATGCCAAAACAAACCTTGGGCTCACTTGCATGTGCCCTCCACAATGAAAGAAAGGGCGCTGTTCGCTGCCGCCACCAACATAACAATCGGAGATGGCCAAACGGCAAAAATCTGGACCGATCGCTGGCTCTACGGCGCGGCGCCTCAAGACTTGGCACCTGATCTCTTTAAGATCTCTATTAGGAAGAACAGATCAGTCAAGGATGCGCTAACAAACGACAAATGGATGCAAGATCTACGCTTCTCCCTTGACGAAAGTCACTCCACGCAGCTTTCACGCCTGGAAACCCTAGTCAGCGGCGTCAACCTTTCGGAGTCTAGAGATGACATCTCCTGGACCTTCGGCAACAAGAACTACTACACCACGAGATCGGCTTACCAACTACAGTTTATCGGGGCGGTTGGGACCGACTTCAGGAAAATTGTATGGAAAGGTTGGGCGCCGGCGAGATGCAAATTCTTCATCTGGACTCTCATGCTAGACCGCATTCTTACGGCAGACAAACTTCTGCTTCGTCATTGGGAGAACGACTACTTCTGCCCCCTATGTCGCAGAAACCTAGAGACCGCGGAGCACCTTTTCACCGAATGCCCATTCACTCTGAAAGTCTGGTCACACGTTGCCAACCAGCTCGGCCTAGACTCGCTAAACCCGACAACATGGCCAAGGGACCAACCCAATGTCCAGTCATGGTACAGGATGATGGTGGGCGAGAAAACAAAGGAAATTAGGAGAACTGTTTTCCCCCTGACAAATCTAATCTGCTGGGAGATCTGGAAGGAGCGCAACCACATAATCTTTAACAAAAAGGACCAGCCAGTTCATGCATTCATCCCCAAGGTGATGGGAGAGATAGAGCTTTGGAGGATAGCCGGAGCCCCGATCCCGATGGTGGCGCTAACGGACGGGGCACCATTTGATCCCGGTTAAGCTAGATGCTTGTGCTTTCTTCTTCAGGAGTGCCACCTTAGGCCTCCTTTTTTTGTATTATGTCAACTTCCTCTAATGAATGAACACAGCAGCTCTCCTGCTGTTATTCAAAAAAAAAAAACCTATTGGTCAACAGATGGATGAAAGTGGCAATACAAAACGAAGCTGTTGGAGTCGTTGATGCGGCTGAGGGCACAATAGATCCACCACAAGTGGCTGTGGTTGCAGACGGAGTGGGCATGGCGGTGGCCGCTCCAGGAGCTGTAAATCCGGGCGGCGTCGGCATGGCCATGCTGAATCTTGGTACAGCCGCCATGGGTGTGCTGAATCCACATAAACCCGGAGGGTGAGCCATCTCATTGCTCGACCCAGCCGGGGAGGGGGGATGGCCACCGCCCTAACTGCACCAAGGGGTTAGCATGAGGGTGAATCTCGTCGGCACGAGGAAGAATCCGGCGACAATGCCCATCGATCCATTGCAGCCCCCCCGGCGATGCCGCTCATTGCACGAAGGGTCAGCACAGGGACGAATCCAACGTCGATACCCATTGATTCCATCGCAGGCACCTCTGTTGCCCAAGTCGACGTGCACCAATAGTGCAAAATCGATGAGCGTCGCCTCAACGAAGGCACCACGGTCGGGTCTATGACAGCGGACACATTACTTACCAGCGGCACCTCTAACTCCGGGACGACACATGCGGTAGATGGGGCACGGCGGTGCCAGAACTTTGGGGTGGATTCGTGGATGGAGGCGGCGGCGGAGGAGGCAAGGAGGCATCTCACTCTACGATGGAACGTGGAGAGAGAGAGAGAGAGAGAGAGAGAGAGAGAGAGAGAGAGAGAGACGGTGATAGTAGAGTAAGAGAGTGGGGCAAGAGTTATTGACGCGGCTCTCCCGCTTCTGCATGTGTGCAACCATTTTACGCTCACCCGGAACATGCTCCACGAAAACAGTTGATTCAAGCATTGTCCACGGGCCTGGTTGTGGGCTGCTTTATCGATCGGGCTGCCACAACGCAGGAATCATGCATGCACCCAAACAGCTCGTTTCGTCGCCTACGGCCTTCCCTACCAAACGTGTCATAACTGTTTCGAGCAGCGGCTATGGGAAATGGGTTCCAATGGATCCTCTCCGACGTCTGGTTGTCAGTCGATGCGTCTATGGTTCAGTGTGTTCATCTTTTACTCGGCTATTATGGGTTGTTGTAATAGGTCAGATAAGCTTGATTGGATATGAGGATTTTATTCCTCCTGAGTGCATATGTTTTCCTCATTTAAAATGCACTTGAAGCATATTAAAAATAATGTTCGTGAAGTCATTTTAAGAAAAACAAAAATGGTATGTGCAAAAAGATCAAATTCGGTGCTAAAATAAGGCTTTTTTTACAAGGCATTTTTTGTCCTTTTGCATAGGCCATGAAGTATGTCAGATTTATACAAAACTTTAAACTAGGGCATAGAATATGGAGCTATGCAGGTCAAAAAAAAATTCTGAAATTTTTATCATTTTGAAAATTGTTGTTTAGGCGAAGGGTTCAATTGCTTTTGAACACTGTACTGCGCTGCTTTCAAACGTAAACATGGCTGCAAGCCTTTTCTCAAGGAAAATAGAAACAAAATGTTGCTTGCTATAACTCCGAAGTTTCTCATTTTCCTCACGGATTTCAATCTTCTCTTCACATACCTTCTTCACATACCTTGACGACTTCATATTATCTTTAGAATTATTTACTTTGATGATCACAGTTTGAATATCACAGTTCTAGCGGTAGCAGGTATTGGTTTCTCAACCACAGGTAAGTACATCAACAGCTCAAGAATCCACTCTGCTTTAACAATGGTTGTGTCTAATGATGTGAGTTCTGCTTCTATTGTTGACCTTCTCAAAATGGTCTGCTTGCAGCACTTCCATGAAACAACGTCACCACCAAGTGTAAACAAATAACCACTTGTGGCATTATTCTCATCTGCATCAGATATCCAGTTTGAGTCACTATAACCCTCAAGTACCCTTGGATACCCAGTATAGTGGATACCATAACTCGCAGTACCTTTATAATAGCGCAATACTCTCTCAAGAGCATGCCAATGAACATCTCCAGGTCTTCATACAAATCGAGCCAAATTTCTTACATCAAAAGAGATGTCAGGCCCCGTGGCGCTGGCTAAATACATAAGCGAGCCAATGATTTGAGAGTATATCAATTGATCTCTAGCAGCTCTTTTGTTCTTTTGAACTAGCACACTAGGATCATAAGGCGTTGGAGAAGACTTGCACTTGCTATACCGGAAGCGACTCAATAACTTTTCCACATAGTGGGATTGAAGCAATGTAATCCCACCATTGTCATCTTTGAGAAGCTTGATGTTTAAGATTACATCAGCTACTCCTAAGTCCTTCATCTCAACTCAGCGAGATAGGAACTCTTTGACCTCCTTAATAACAGTAAGGTTGGTCCCAAATATCAATATGTCATCAACATAGAGACAAAGGATAACTCCCTCGCCCCCACCATGGTGATAGTATACACACTTGTCGGCTTCGTTTACAACAAAGCCTTCAGCGGTTAAGGTTCTTTTGAACTTCTCATGCCACTTCTTAGATGCTTGCTTAAGACCATACAAAGACTTCAATAACTTACACACATTTCCTTCCTGACCATCTACTATAAATCCATCAGGCTGCTCCATATAAATTTCATCATCGAGCTCACCATATCATTACCTCATGTCTTGCTACACGTTGGTGAAGTGGAAGAAGATGAGAAGTCATCACGGCCGGAGGTGGAAGCAACTTGGAGCTCTTCATGATGTGAAGGGGAAGAGAGCTCCTCGGAGTCACCACCAACCAAATGAGAAGTGGATCCACCAAACATTTCCTTAAGCTTGATCCACATCTCATGAGACTATTTTCGCTTTATATATATCAAGAACCTATGAAAATCTGGTCTCAAAGAGAATACAAGCTCATTAGATACTTGAGCTTCAAGATGTAAGTTTTTCTCATCCTCTAAAGATAGATTTTGAGGGTCCATCGGAGGAGAAAAACCTACATCTAGAAATTGCTCAATGTTTGGACACAAGGTCCGAAGTTTGCAAAGCAAGCAATTTCGCCACAAAAGATAATTTGTGCCAACAAAGATAATTGTGTCATTGTGCACTAAGTTACTAGCCGACATCTTTACTCTCAAGGCGGTGAAGCCTTAAACAAGGAGAGACCTTGCTCTGATACCAATTGAAAGATCGAGATGTCGCCTAGAGGGGGGGGGGTGAATAGGCAATTACAAACTCTTGCGGATTTGTCTTGTAAGAATACGGAATTAAACTAATGTTTAGTTTACAAGCACAAACCCTAAATATGCTAAGCTCAACTAAGTGTAACAGTGGAAACTAGAGCTAAGCAAGATAGGTACAAGATATATGTAGCACAAGTGATAGCAAGATATATGTACTTCAAGCACGATGGCTATCACAAGGAAAGAGAGCTCGGGTATAGAAATAACCGCACGGAGACGAGGATGTATTCCCGTGTTTCCTTGCTTTGCAACAAGGTACGTCACGTTTGGAGGAGTGGAGGTCCCACGAAGGATTCCCCGCGCCACGAAGGCTCACCCTATTCTCCGAACCACACCCACGAAGGATAATGGCCCTTTCCTTATGGTTAGCTTTTCCTCCGCTCCGGAGATGGCAAGCTCCACAACCACTTCACAAGCTCCACGAAGGAGAAGCCCGGGCCTCTTCACAATCTTCTTGAAGAGATCACCGGAGCACCAACCGCCAAGCCAACTAGGAGGTTTCCCTCCAAGAGTAACAAGCTCACGGTCTCTCACTCGAACTAATCGTGGTGGAGAGCTCAATACTATGCAATGATGCAAAGCAAGAACACTAGAGGTGTTCAAATCCTTCACTCTCAAATCCCACCCAAGCAACAAATGCTAAGATGAGATTGGAGAGGAAGAACAATGGGGAAAGTCAACAAAAGACTCCAAGATCTAGATCCCAAGAGTTCCCCTCACTTAGAGAAGAAATGGATTGGTGGAAGTGTAGATCTAGATCTCCTCTCTTAGATCCCTCAAGAATTAGCAAGAACTATGGGAGGAATCAAAGGGGAGAGCAAGTTCTTCCAAGAGCAACAATGGAGGTGAAGAAAGGGGAAGAACTAAGTAGCTCAAGGTGGAAGAAGAGCTATTTATAGCATGGAAGCAAATAAAACCGTTGGGGGAAAAGCTGTGTGAAAATCGCAGGAAAAACGGCCCAAAAGGTGGCCCACCCGGCTGCAAAACGGCTGACCGGTTTTGGCGCTGAGGTGGCCGGCGGCCCGTCCGGTCCAGCCGGCCCAGCAACGGGGAGCAGCAGCGCGGCGGGAAGGCGGGCACAGAGGCTGCAGGCGGCGGGTGGGCCGCGTGTGAGGCCCTGTCGGGGAGGCCGGCCTGGCCGAGGCCGGCGCCGGTGGGGCGGTGGGCGACCGCTCCTGGGCCGGACCAGGCTGGTGGCCCCGGGACGCCGCCCGACACAGCGCCGGGCCGGTCGGTGACCGGGTGGGCCGGCGTGTGGGCCGGCCGGTCGGTCCGCCGGCTGCCCCTCCCTTTTTCTTTTCTTTTTCTACTTTTATCCTTTTTCCTTTTTCTCTAATAACAATTGCTCCCGAATCCCGATTCGAATGAAACCAGTTTTGTTTGGAACATAACAAAAAATGCTATCCTATAGAAAGTGAAAACACAAGAATCTATAGGAGGGGATTTTATCATGAATATAAAAGGTAGAACCTTATATCATGAATAACCGGTAAAATCACCCAACCTCGAAAACGCAATAGAAGATGCATGCGGATTCCGTTTTCGATGAACTTGGGCTTGTTGTAAAGCTAGCAACAAGCTCAAGAACCTCACACAGAGAAACACCAAGAAGCAATAAGGATATGCAAAGTATGCAAAGGGTTGAGCTCCCTAAGACGATGTGATCAAGTTACCCAACCGAAAGCCCCTCTTAATAGTGCGGCTATCTATCCTATAATCCGGTCTCCCATCAACCACCTTGAGACCGGTAAAAGGAAAACCTATCAAGGTCATACCTTTGCCTTGCGCATCCCGCTTGATCTTGATGATAACTCTTCAAGCTCTACACAAGCCGGAATGCCTCACTTGATCAATGTTGCTTTGTGAAGACTCACAAATGCTCCCCCATACACTATGATGGGAAAGCTCCATTGATGCACATCTTCACATGTCCATTATCACCAAATGGACGGCAAGCTTCAAGCATGTGATCCACTCAAGATGCTCATCTTGAACTTGCCCAACTCAACCTTGTATCTTCTCATACTCACTTAAGATAGAGCATGGCTAATATTGAGTTCCACATAAGAACTCCATCTTCATTTCTTCTTCTTGATCATATCACATATATATATCTTCATACCGATGATCTTGATGCCAATACACAAGGTATACCTTTATCTTCATGGCATCCATACTTGAATCCAACACATGGAGTACAAGTAGTACCTATGGAATATTCCTTCATATAAACTCAATGAAAACATTAGTCCATAGGGGTTGTCATTAATTACCAAAACCACACATAGGGGCAATATACCCTTACAATCTCCCCCATTTTGGTAATTGATGACAACCACAATAAGAGGGTTTATATAATGAATATTAGAGACAAGTACGCAACTTATCCGAGAATAAGTTGTATACAAGAGGTTGTATTTGATATGGTCAAGTAACACAAAGCTACTATCCCATATCAAAACCAACTCTACTCACACAACTACAACTAATGCAAGGGATGTGAGTAGAACCAATATATATAGAGAAAACTCCCCCACAATGTATGCACGTGTGATGAACATGAATTCATTGCATACATTGTCAAGATTAACCTTTGGGACAATTTCCACTATATATATACAACCATGCAAGACATATAAATATGGAATGCATGAGAGGAAAAACACTTAAGCACAAACCAAACTTAAGTATAAAACCATTCCCTTAAACCCTCTAAACTTCTCCCCCATTGGCATCGAGTGCCAAAATGGGTGAAAAATTTAGAAAGCCAATATAATGTGAGTTCCTCCCCAAGGTGTGCACTTCTCATAATTTGAGTGGAATCAAATGCACATATCCAATGATGAATATTTGAAGGAAGTCAAACTATATTGAGGATCAAAGATTGCACAAGGATAACATGGTGAAGGAAGCTTTAACAAATAAAGCAAGCAATCAAAGAACCAATTGGACAAACAAAGATATCATGATAAGAGAGATATAGTGCTCTAAAAATAAGGAAGCTCCCCAAGGTTCGTGCATAATTTATAATGTTTGCATTTGAATACAATATGCATAAACATGGAATCCTCACTCCCTCTATATCATTTAGAACACAACCAAGATAAAGATAATATGCTTATCAAGAATAACTTGAGTCCAACAATTACGAGATATGAGTGCATGAAGAAACACAAGTAAACCAAGCACTCATAAATCTTCTTTACCAACACCACTAAAAACAAAAGGGTAAAAGATGGTTGGCAAAGAACAAGGATATCAAGATGATGGATTAACGCTCTCATGTATATAAGTTTCTAAAGTGGACATAGTGATCCATAAAGAAACATGCACACACAAGAGGTTAACAAAATAAATAAGACAAGATATCCAAGATGAAGTCATAAAATATACCAAGAATGTTTGCTTAAAAGGCATATATAGCCTATGGCTTCCAATTTTCACTTATGGTATATAAATGAGCTTCAACCAAGAGAATCTCAAAGACATCACAACTAACAATAAGGGATAAAGCTAGTTGGAATATTTTGAGAGAGGCAACAAGTATCACAAATATGGATTTACTTCGCAATTTCATCAAAATTGCACATAAGAGTTCTTTGAGGAATTGATATGCAATAAATTGCTAGAGGGCATATTTGGGTGGGTGAATCATGAGCATGATTTATATATATATATATATATATATATATATATATATATATATATATATCCTATCATATGCATCTTCTCAAATTACTCAAATGTACAATAAGAAGTTTTCTTTAAAAAGAATTTTTCAAGAATCGCAATATCTTCGAAATAAATAATTTCATGCCAAAATGCAACCTACAAGAGGTTGGATGCTATAGGAGAATGCATGAATAAGATACTTGTTACCGAGATAGCAATGGCATGATGTAGTAGATAAGAGTTCATTCATCATCCTAGCTTGACTCCAATTATCATATGGTGACAACACCTTCCTTATAGATGAGACAAGCCTCCATTGCATCTCTAATGTACCTAAAACATTATTCAAGTACATCTTGGTCCCCAAACTTATTGGGTCCAAAATGGTTAGAATAACCACAATACATAGGACACACTCCATATAAATATGTGCATATTTATAGATGAAATTTGAATTTCATGCACATCTTAGCCGTTTAGGATTTGATGGAGTATACCCTATATAATGGATCAAAGAAGGCAAGCACGCTACAAATGTAAACAAATTACATATAAGCATGCATAAAGACTTTAAAGATCCAAGAAAGATATACTTTGGACAAAACACCAAATGAATTTAAAGAAAGCATAAAGATGTGACCAAACAAATTTGTTGTCCAAAATATATCAAAGACGCAAATCACAAAAGATTTGTTCAACAAAGTTCAATCAAATGAACTAAGAAGAAACCATTGAGCATAAAGGATGAAATAAAACAAACATGCTCAAGGATTTATCTCATTCAAGCAAATAAATCATGTAAGAAGGAATGAGATAGCAAACTCCCAAAAAGAGCAAGGTTCAAACAAATAAACCAAACCCTCTACACTTTTCACAATGGCACAATGTACCGTAAGGAAAAGGTTTGTCTTCCAAAACAAACACTTGATATGAATCAAGAGAATTTATCAAAAGATTTTTCAAAGGGACAAAGAAGACACGTGGGAGCAACAAAGATTTCTTGGAAATAAAATAAGTAAAATAAGAAGCAATCCAAGGTGAAGATGATCCATGAATTCAACCACATACAAGGTTATCAATTGTCAAAGACAATGAGTATATTGGAAATAATTTCCGGTGGTGAATTGATAATGATAGTAAGGATCAACTTCACAATAAAAGGCATAGGATAAGTATATAGAATTAAGCACTATGCACGGATGAAGATTCTTGATAGCTTCAATTAGTCAAACAATCACGCACGGCAATGATTAGAATAACATGAAGCAAACGGTGTCCCAAATAAGATATAGAGATATGTATTTGAGGAAAAACCGTACCAAGAATTTCTTACTCAAACAAGAATCCATAAGATGAGCTAATAAAAGTTTTTCAATAGAAATGGAGCTTGTTTGAGCAAATATGCCACCTAGGATCAAGATAATTACGTGTATCAACTCCAAGTGGCATAACCTCATATGTTCACATTTTCTTAGGCTTGTGATATGTACAAAACATATTACTCCCCCATAATGTGATAAAACATTTCTTCTAAACAAGAGGCAACTAAAATTCGACTAGAGATGATTAATGGACATTTAGAATTTGAATTTCTCATGAGTATGACACACCACATAGTGACTAGATAATCTTGCAATATCAATACTAAGTGGTGGTACCCATGTACACACATTTTAAAGAAAGAGAGATGCACAATGCATATCACTCCCCCAAAATGGGATGTTCCATTAATCACTCAAAGAGAGCCAAATAAGATATTATCAAGATGCATTAGGCTCAAAACAATACACAAGTATATGGTGAGTCAAACAAACATACTTGAATACACAAGATAGGTAAGTAAGACTCAACACATACACACAAATATTTGGTACAAAACCAAACATGCAAAGGGGCAAGTAACTTACAATAAATATGAAGAGTTGAAGTATAAGTTACCGCAAGGAGGAACATTGGATATAAGATATAGATAATGATCCATACGACTTGGCTTGGTCAAAATATAATATATGAAGATCCCTTAATTCTTCATGAATTAGCCAAGTCTCCAATGACCTCCACATGCACCTATTGATCACGTTTGAGCTTGTTGGTCCCCAACCAAGTTGGGTCCTAAGAGGTTAGTCACAATAGGCTTGGCAACCCAAATGGTCCTTTTCTTGAGACCACTTTGAGTTCCAACAAACTTGGCAAACACATTGCCATCCTTATCCTTCCCTAGAGAATAATCATCATCAACAATTATAGGGTTAGATAAGGTACTACCTAAACAAGAAGAAGCAAAGTGCCCCTTCTCATGGCATAAGTAGCAAGTGTTCCCCTTTCTCTTCTTTATTGATTTCTTCTCTTGGGGAACAATGTCTTGATTCTTCTTGGGAAGTGGCCTATCTTCAACTTGAGGTCGAGCATGAGCTTGACCTTGACCTTGTGGTCGTTTCCCTTGTTGTTTCTCACTCAAGTGCTTCTTTTTCTTCAATGGGCATGATCTAACATGATGCCCTTCAACCTTGCACTTGAAGCAAACCAACTTGGCCGAATCATTGACTTTGTCTTGGCCCTTCTTCTTGTTGTTCTTGCTCTTGGACTTGTTCTTGTTATTGGAGTTGAATCCAAGTCCACTCTTGTCATTGGGGGATTGTTGCACACTTAGCATCTTGTCAAGTGTGGATTTCCCTTCATGACGCTTTTCCAAGTCTTTCTTCAAAGAAAGGACTTGGGCCTCGAGCTCTTTTATTTCCTCTACATGGTTAGTAGAAATACAAGTACTAGAGGAAGTAGAAGCTTCATTGTTAGAGCAACGAGGCAAAGCAAGTAATCCAACACAAGGTGTGTCACTAGTTTGACTAGATGGATTACAAGGACTAGCACATGGCAATATAGCATTTGTAGTAGAGATTGTGCTAATGTCCATATGAGGCTCACAAGATGTTACCTTAGTGATACTTGCCTCATGAGCTAACTTTAGCCCATCATAGGAAATTAGAAGATCATCATGAGAGCTTGAGAGCTTTTTATGACTTTCTTCCAATTCCCTATAATTGCTAGTTAGCAACTCTAGTTGAGCCCTTAGCTCAACATTCTCCTCTAAGGTAGATGCTTCACAAGAATTAGAGTTAGTAGCACAAGCATCAACAATAGTTTTCTCATTTTCATGCATATAGGATTCAAATTTTTGTGTGAGCATAAAATTAGTATGCTTCTCATCTTTTAGCTCATGCTTGAGGAGAGTGAATCTCATTTCCCCATTTTCAACATGGGACTCCAACTCCACTATGGTTTCCCTATATTTACTCAAGGTATCCATAGAGTGTTCGAGATTAGCACGAGCTTCTTTATTACCATGAAGAGAAGCATATACCATTGCCATATTATGCACCAAGATATTATATTCTTCATCATTATCATCATCATCACTCTCATCATTAGAGGAAGTGTTAGGAGTCAAAGTAGGAGATACCTTTGATCCATTTGCCATAAGGCACATGTGCATACCGGAGGATGAAGATGAAGAAATTCTTGAATCCTCATTTGAAAACATGTCTTGATCCATAGAGTGTTCGGTTTCCTCTACATTGTTAGTCAAACAACTAGAGGAGATAGAAGCATTTTGATTATGGGAGCAAGACAAGGCAAGCATATCATCATGGGATTTATGTGAGCAATTTACACATGATATGCGAGGACTATCAACACAAGCATGTAGATTATTTTCAATGCTAGATGTGTTTAAGTCCAAAGAGGAAGCATTGCAATGGGATAGAGATGAAGAATCATCACTATTGAGCACAATATCAACATTGCAATTTTCCTCACCACTCACCATATCATTACCTCGTGTCTTGCTACACGTTGGTGAAGTGGAAGAAGATGAGAACTCATCACGGCCGGAGGTGGAAGCAACTTGGAGCTCTTCATGATGTGAAGGGGAAGAGAGCTCCTCGGAGTCACCACCAACCAAATGAGAAGTGGATCCACCAAACATTTCCTTAAGCTTGATCCACATCTCATGAGACGATTTTCGCTTTATATATATCAAGAACCTATGAAAATCTGGTCTCAAAGAGAATACAAGCTCATTAGATACTTGAGCTTCAAGATGTAAGTTTTTCTCATCCTCTAAAGATAGATTTTGAGGGTCCATCGGAGGAGAAAAACCTACATCTAGAAATTGCTCAATGTTTGGACACAAGGTCCGAAGTTTGCAAAGCAAGCAATTTCGCCACAAAAGATAATTTGTGCCAACAAAGATAATTGTGTCATTGTGCACTAAGTTACTAGCCGACATCTTTACTCTCAAGGCGGTGAAGCCTTAAACAAGGAGAGACCTTGCTCTGATACCAATTGAAAGATCGAGATGTCGCCTAGAGGGGGGGTGAATAGGCAATTACAAACTCTTGCGGATTTGTCTTGTAAGAATGCGGAATTAAACTAATGTTTAGTTTACAAGCACAAACCCTAAATATGCTAAGCTCAACTAAGTGTAACAATGGCAACTAGAGCTAAGCAAGATAGGCACAAGATATATGTAGCACAAGTGATAGCAAGATATATGTACTTCAAGCACGATGGCTATCACAAGGAAAGAGAGCTCGGGTATAGAAATAACCGAGGCACGCGGAGACGAGGATGTATTCCCGTGTTCCCTTGCTTTGCAACAAGGTACGTCACGTTTGGAGGAGTGGAGGTCCCACGAAGGATTCCCCGCGCCACGAAGGCTCACCCTATTCTCCGAACCACACCCACGAAGGATAATGGCCCTTTCCTTATGGTTAGTTTTTCCTCCGCTCCGGAGATGGCAAGCTCCACAACCACTTCACAAGCTCCACGAAGGAGAAGCCCGGGCCTCTTCACAATCTTCTTGAAGAGATCACCGGAGCACCAACCGCCAAGCCAACTAGGAGGTTTCCCTCCAAGAGTAACAAGCTCACGGTCTCTCACTCGAACTAATCGTGGTGGAGAGCTCAACACTATGCAATGATGCAAAGCAAGAACACTAGAGGTGTTCAAATCCTTCACTCTCAAATCCCACCCAAGCAACAAATGCTAAGATGAGATTGGAGAGGAAGAACAATGGGGAAAGTCAACAAAAGACTCCAAGATCTAGATCCCAAGAGTTCCCCTCACTTAGAGAAGAAATGGATTGGTGGAAGTGTAGATCTAGATCTCCTCTCTTAGATCCCTCAAGAATTAGCAAGAACTATGGGAGGAATCAAAGGGGAGAGCAAGTTCTTCCAAGAGCAACAATGGAGGTGAAGAAAGGGGAAGAACTAAGTAGCTCAAGGTGGAAGAAGAGCTATTTATAGCATGGAAGCAAATAAAACCGTTGGGGGAAAAGCTGTGTGAAAATCGCAGGAAAAACGGCCCAAAAAGGTGGCCCACCCGGCTGCAAAACCGGCTGACCGGTTTTGGCGCTGAGGTGGCCGGCGGCCGTCCGGTCTGGCCGGCCCAGCAACCGGGCTGAGCAGCAGCCGCGCGGGCGGCGGAAGCGACGGGGCGCGCGGGGCGGTGGGCCGCGCGGTGGCCCGGCCGGGGGAGGCCGCCTGGCCGGGGGCGCCGGTGGGCCGGTGGGCGACCGGCTCTGGGCCGACCAGGCTGGTTGGCCCCCGGACGCCGCCCGGTTGGCACAGGCGCCCGGCCGGTCGGTGACCGGGTGGCCGGCGTGTGGGCCGCAGGCCGGTCGGTCCGCCGCTGCCCTCCCTTTTTTCTTTTCTTTTTCTACTTTTATCCTTTTTCCTTTTTCTCTAATAAAAAATGCTCCCGAATCCCGATTCGAATGAAACCAGTTTTGTTTGGAAGTTAACAACAAATGCTATCCTATAGAAAGTGAAAACACAAGAATCCATAGGAGGGGATTTTAT
Source organism: Lolium multiflorum (assembly GCA_030979885.1). Lineage (NCBI taxonomy): Eukaryota > Viridiplantae > Streptophyta > Magnoliopsida > Poales > Poaceae > Lolium > Lolium multiflorum. The sequence continues at coordinate 133,010,467 of CM061747.1, read as the reverse complement.
CATGAATATAAAAGGTAGAACCTTATATCATGAATAACCGGTAAAATCACCCAACCTCGAAAACGCAATAGAAGATGCATGCGGATTCCGTTTTCGATGAACTTGGGCTTGTTGTAAAGCTAGCAACAAGCTCAAGAACCTCACACAGAGAAACACCAAGAAGCAATAAGGATATGCAAAGTATGCAAAGGGTTGAGCTCCCTAAGACGATGTGATCAAGTTACCCAACCGAAAGCCCCTCTTAATAGTGCGGCTATCTATCCTATAATCCGGTCTCCCATCAACCACCTTGAGACCGGTAAAAGGAAAACCTATCAAGGTCATACCTTTGCCTTGCGCATCCCGCTTGATCTTGATGATAACTCTTCAAGCTCTACACAAGCCGGAATGCCTCACTTGATCAATGTTGCTTTGTGAAGACTCACAAATGCTCCCCCATACACTATGATGGAAAAGCTCCATTGATGCTTGATGGCGTGTAACTCACACGTTCGTTGGGAACCCCAAGAGGAAGGTATGATGCACACAGTAGCAAGTTTTCCCTCAGAAAGAAACCAAGGTTTAATCGAACCAGTAGGAGCCAAGAAGCACGTTGAAGGTTGATGGTCGCGAAATGTGATGCGGCGCAACACCAGGGATTCCGGCGCCAACGCGGAACCTGCACAACACAACCAAAGTACTTTGCCCCAACGAAACAGTGAGGTTGTCAATCTCACCGGCTTGCTGTAACAAAGGATTAAACGTATCGAGTGGAAGATGTTTGCAAAGAAAACAGTAAAACAAGTAGATTGTATGCTATGTAAAGAATAGGACCGGGGTCCACAGTTCACTAGAGGTGTCTCTCCCATAAGATAAAAGCATGTTGGGTGAACAAATTACAGTCGGGCAATTGACAAATAGAGAAAGGCATAACAATGCATATACATGACATGGTAAATATAGTGAGATTTAATTGGGCATTACGACAAAGAACATAGACCGCCATCCAACTGCATCTATGCCTAAAAAGTCCACCTTCAGGTTATCATCCGAACCCCCTCCAGTATTAAGTTGCAAAGCAACAGACAATTGCATTAAGTATGGTGCGTAATGTAATCAACAACTACATCCTTAGACATAGCATCAATGTTTTATCCCTAGTGGCAACAGCACATCACAACCTTAGAACTTTCTGTCACTGTCCCAGGTATCAATGAAGGCATGAACCCACTATCGAGCATAAATACTCCCTCTTGGAGTTAAGAGTAAAAACTTGGCCAGAGCCTCTACTAATAACGGAGAGCATGCAAGATCATAAACAACACATGAACAATAGATTGATAATCACCATAATCATAGTACTCTCTATCCATCGGATCCCGACAAACACAACATATAGTATTACAGATAGATGATCTTGATCATGTTAGGCAGCTCACAAGATCCAACAATGAAGCACAACAAGGAGAAGACGACCATCTAGCTACTGCTATGGACCCATGGTCCAGGGGTGAACTACTCACTCATCACTCCGGAGGCGACCATGGCGGTGTCCTCCTGGAGATGAATCCCCTCCCAGGGTGCCGAGGCGATCTCCGAATCCCCCGAGATGGGATTCGCGGCGGCGGCGTCTCTCGAAGGTTTTCCGTATCGTGGCTCTCGGTACGGGGGTTTCGCGACGGAAGCTTTAAGTAGGCGGAGGGTCAACGCGAGGGCCACACGAGGGCCCAGGGGCAGGGCCGCGCGGCCAAGGCCTGGGCCGCGCCGGCCACCCCCCCTCCTCGTGGCCCCACTTCGTTAGGTCTTCGGTCTTCTGGAAGCTTCGCAAAAATAGGACCCGGGCGAAAGTTTCGTCCAATTCCGAGAATATTTCTTTACTAGGATTTCTGAAACCAAAACAGCAGAAAACAGCAACTGGCTCTTCGGCATCTTGTTAATAGGTTAGTTCCGAAAATGCATAAATATGACATATAATGTGCATAAAACATGTAGGTATCATCAATAAAGTAGCATGGAACATAAGAAATTATCGATACGTTGGAGACGTATCAGCATCCCCAAGCTTAGTTCTGCTCGTCCCGAGCAGGTAAAACGATAACAAAGATAATTTCTGAAGTGACATGCCATCATAATCTTGATCATACTATTTGTAAACATATGTAATGAATGCAGCGATCAAAGCAAAGGTAATGACATGAGTAAACAACTGAATCATATAGCAAAGACTTTTCATGAATAGTACTTCAAGACAAGCATCAATAAGTCTCGCATAAGAGTTAACTCATAAAGCAATAAATCAAAGTAAAGGTGTTGAAGCAACACATAGGAAGATTAAGTTTCAGCGGTTGCTTTCAACTTGTAACATGTATATCTCATGGATATTGTCAACATAAAGTAATATAACAAGTGCAATATGCAAATATGTAGGAATCAATGCACAGTTCACACAAGTGTTTGCTTCTTAAGGTGGAAGGAGATAGGTAAACTGACTCAACAATAAAAGTAAAAGAATGGTCCTTCAATGAGGAAAGCATCGATTGCTGTATTTGTGCTAGAGCTTTTATTTTGAAAACATGAAACAATTTTGTCAACGGTAGTAATAAAGCATATGAGTTATGAAAATTATATCTTACAAGTTGCAAGCCTCATGCATAGTATACTAGTAGTGCCCGCACCTCGTCCTACTTAACTTGGACTACCGGATCTTCGCATGCCATGTTTCAACCAAGTGTCACAAAGGGGTACCTCCATGCCGCCTGTACAAAGGTCCAAGGAGAATGCTCGCATTTCGGATTTCTCGCTTTTGATTATTCTCAACTTAGACATCCATACCGGGACAACATGGACAACAGATAATGGACTCCTCTTAAATGCATAAGCATGTAGCAATGATTATTGTTCTCATATGAGATTGAGGATATATGTCCAAAATGAAACTTCCACCATGGTTCATGGCTTTAGTTAGCGGCCCAATGTTCTTCTCTAACAATTTTGCATGCTCCAACCACTAAAATGATAGACCTTCAGACAAGACGGACATGCATAGCAACTCACATGATATTCAACAATAGTTGATGGCGTTCCCCAGAAGCATGGTTATCGCACAACAAGCAACTTAATAAAATATAAAGTGCATAAGTACATATTCAATACTACGATAGTTTTTAAGGCTATTTTGTCCCATGAGCTATATATTGCAAAGGTGAATGATGGAATTTTAAAGGTAGCACTCAAGCAATTTACTTTGGAATGGCGGAGAAATACCATGTAGTAGGTAGGTATGGTGGACACAAATGGCATAGTAGTTGGCTCAAGGATTTTGGATGCATGAGAAGTATTCCCTCTCGATACAAGGTTTAGGCTAGCAAGGTTATTTGAAGCAAACTCAAGGATGAACAAGTGCAGCAAAACTCACATAAAAGACATATTGTAAACATTATAAGACTCTACACTGTCTTCCTTGTTGTTCAAAACTCAATACTAGATATTATCTAGACCTTAGAGAAACCAAATATGCAAATCAAATTTTAGCAAGCTCTATGTATTTCTTCATTAATGGGTGCAAAGCATATGATGCAAGAGCTTAATCATGAGCACAACAATTACCAAGTATCACATTATCCAAGACATTTTAGAATTACTACATGTAGCATTTTCCAATTCCAACCATATAACAAATTAACGAAGAAGAAACTTCGCCTTGAACATTATGAGTAAAGCCTAAGGACACATGTGTCCATATGCAACAGCGGAGCGTGTCTCTCTCCCACAAAGTGAATGCTAGGATCCATCTTATTCAAACAAAAACAAAAACGAAAACAAACCGACGCTCCAAGCAAAGAACACAAGATGTGACTGAATAAAAATATAGTTTCAGGGGAGGAACCTGATGATGTTGTCGATGAAGAAGGGGATGCCTTGGGCATCCCCAAGCTTAGACGCTTGAGTCTTCTTAAAATATGCAGGGGTGAACCACGGGGGCATCCCCAAGCTTAGAGCTTTCACTCCTCTTGATCATAGTATATCATTCTCCTCTCTTGACCCTTGAAAACTTCCTTCACACCAAACTTCAAGCAAACTCATTAGAGGGTTAGTGCATCATTAATAATTCACTCATTCAGAGGTGACACAATCATTATTTTCACTTCTGGACATTGCATAATGCTACTGGACATTAATGGATCAAAGAAATAAATCCAACATAGCAAAAGAGGCAATGCGAAATAAAAGGCAGAATCTGTCAAAAACAGAACAGTCCGTAAAGACGAATTTATAAATGGCACCAGACTTGCTCAAATGGAAAAACTCAAAACTAATGAAAGTTGCGTACATATCTGAGGATCACGCTCGTAAATTGGCAGATTTTTTCGAATTTTCTACAGAGAATTGTGCCCAGATTCGTGACAGACAGCAATGCTGTTTCTGCGCAGCGATCCCAAATATAACATCAACTTTGACATAGAAACTTTACTTGGCACAAAAACATGATAAGGAGAGGTTGCTACAGTAGTAAACAACTTCCAAGACTCAAATATAAAACAAAGTACTGTAGTAAAAATATGGGTTGTCTCTCATAAGCGCTTTTCTTTATAGCCATTAAGATGGGCTCAGTAATAAGAGTTGATGCAAAAGAGAGCATCAAGAAGCAAATTCAAAACACATTTAAGCCTAACCCACTTCCTATGAAAAGGAATCTTGTACACAAATAGATTCATGAAGAACAAAGTGGCAAGCATAGAAAAGCAACACAAGTGCAATTTCAAGATTCTCAACATAAAGAGGGGAAACTTAATATTATTAAGATGCATATAACCATGTTTCCCTCTCTCATAATAACTTTCAGTAGCATCATGAACAAACTCAACAATATAACTATCACATACAACATTCTTGTCATGAGCTACATGCATAAAATTATTACTCTCCACATAAGCATAATCAATTTTATTAGTTGTAGTGGGAGCAAATTCAATAAAATAGCTATCATTATTATTCTCATCACCATAATCATCATACATAGGAGGCATATTGTAATCATAATTAATTTTCTCCTCAATAGTAGGTGGACTGAAAATATCATATTCATCATTGCAAGCATCATATATAGGAGGTAAAGTATCATCAAAGTAAATTTTCTCCTCCATGCTTGGGGGACTAAAAATATCACAACCAGCTTCCCCAAGCTTAAATTCTTCCATAGCTTTAGCAATAATGGTGTTCAAAGAGTTCATGCTAATAACCTTGCTACAACTATTTTGCAAACAAAGTTCCATGGGTTTTTTAATTTTCTCTTCAAACACATCATGTCCTAATTCAAGATAAATTTCATAAAGATCTCTAATTTTGTTGTTGTTTTCCATTATGCCTAACTAGTGAAAATAAAAACAAGTACATGACTAGACATGATAACAAAATAAATTAAATGCAAGTAACTAATTTTTTTGTGTTTTTGATATAAAGAAAACAAGACAGTAAATAAAGTAAAACTAGCAACTAATTTTTTGTGTGTTTTGTTTAGGTGCAGCAAACAAAGTAGTAAATAAAATAAAGCAAGACAAAAACAAAGTAAAGTGATTGAGAAGTGGAGACTCCCCTTGCAGCGTGTCTTGATCTCCCCGGCAACGGCGCCAGAAAATTATGCTTGATGGCGTGTAACTCACACGTTCGTTGGGAACCCCAAGAGGAAGGTATGATGCACACAGTAGCAAGTTTTCCCTCAGAAAGAAACCAAGGTTTAATCGAACCAGTAGGAGCCAAGAAGCACGTTGAAGGTTGATGGTCGCGAAATGTGATGCGGCGCAACACCAGGGATTCCGGCGCCAACGCGGAACCTGCACAACACAACCAAAGTACTTTGCCCCAACGAAACAGTGAGGTTGTCAATCTCACCGGCTTGCTGTAACAAAGGATTAAACGTATCGAGTGGAAGATGTTTGCAAAGAAAACAGTAAAACAAGTAGATTGTATGCTATGTAAAGAATAGGACCGGGGTCCACAGTTCACTAGAGGTGTCTCTCCCATAAGATAAAAGCATGTTGGGTGAACAAATTACAGTCGGGCAATTGACAAATAGAGAAAGGCATAACAATGCATATACATGACATGGTAAATATAGTGAGATTTAATTGGGCATTACGACAAAGAACATAGACCGCCATCCAACTGCATCTATGCCTAAAAAGTCCACCTTCAGGTTATCATCCGAACCCCCTCCAGTATTAAGTTGCAAAGCAACAGACAATTGCATTAAGTATGGTGCGTAATGTAATCAACAACTACATCCTTAGACATAGCATCAATGTTTTATCCCTAGTGGCAACAGCACATCACAACCTTAGAACTTTCTGTCACTGTCCCAGGTATCAATGAAGGCATGAACCCACTATCGAGCATAAATACTCCCTCTTGGAGTTAAGAGTAAAAACTTGGCCAGAGCCTCTACTAATAACGGAGAGCATGCAAGATCATAAACAACACATGAACAATAGATTGATAATCACCATAATCATAGTACTCTCTATCCATCGGATCCCGACAAACACAACATATAGTATTACAGATAGATGATCTTGATCATGTTAGGCAGCTCACAAGATCCAACAATGAAGCACAACAAGGAGAAGACGACCATCTAGCTACTGCTATGGACCCATGGTCCAGGGGTGAACTACTCACTCATCACTCCGGAGGCGACCATGGCGGTGTAGAGTCCTCCGGGAGATGAATCCCCTCTCCGGCAGGGTGCCGGAGGCGATCTCCTGAATCCCCCGAGATGGGATTCGCGGCGGCGTCTCCGGAAGGTTTTCCGTATCGTGGCTCTCGGTGCGGGGGTTTCGCGACGGAAGCTTTAAGTAGGCGGAGGGTCAACGCGAGGGCCACACGAGGGGCCCAGGGGGCAGGGCCGCGGGCCAAGGCCTGGGCGCGCCGGCCACCCCCGGCCTCCTCGTGGCCCCAGTTAGGTCTTCGGTCTTCGGAAGCTTCGTGCAAAAATAGGACCCTGGGCGAAAGTTTCGTCCAATTCCGAGAATATTTCTTTACTAGGATTTCTGAAACCAAAAACAGCAGAAAACAGCAACTGGCTCTTCGGCATCTTGTTAATAGGTTAGTTCCGAAAATGCGTAAATATGACATATAATGTGCATAAAACATGTAGGTATCATCAATAAAGTAGCATGGAACATAAGAAATTATCGATACGTTGGAGACGTATCAATGCACATCTTCACATGTCCATTATCACCAAATGGACGGCAAGCTTCAAGCATGTGATCCACTCAAGATGCTCATCTTGAACTTGCCCAACTCAACCTTGTATCTTCTCATACTCACATAAGATAGAGCATGGCTAATATTGAGTTCCACATAAGAACTCCATCTTCATTTCTTCTTCTTGATCATATCACATATATATATATATATATATATATATATATATATATATCTTCATACCGATGATCTTGATGCCAATACACAAGGTATACCTTTATCTTCATGGCATCCATACTTGAATCCAACACATGGAGTACAAGTAGTACCTATGGAATATTCCTTCATATAAACTCAATGAAAACATTAGTCCATAGGGGTTGTCATTAATTACCAAAACCACACATAGGGGCAATATACCCTTACAATTTCACTATCAAAAATCTATATCCAACGCTATGAAACACATATCCCAGAAAAACACAATCAATAGTTTTTGGTCCAAGCTTGCCCTTCTTGGGTATTGGCACATTCACTTTCGCCAAACAACCCCAAATATGTAAGTAGGAGATTTTCAACCTTTTTCTTTCCCATTCCTCAAATAGAGTAATGTTTTTGTTCTTTGTGGGAACACGGTTTAGGACATGACATGCAGTCAATATCGCCTCCCCCCACCATCCTTGGATAGACCCGATGTATCTAACATGACGTTAACAAAATTTGTTAGAGTACGGTTCTTTCTTTCGTCCACCCCATTAGACTGAGGTGATTAGGGAGGCATCCTCTCATGGATAATACATGCTCCGCACAAAAAGAATCAAACTCATTGCCGTTTAATCTTTCAATCAAGTTGGTTTTCTGCTTTAGCTTTATAGATTTAAAGTGATTTAAAGCTTCATCTTTATATTTCAGGAGATACACATAACTATATAGAGTGGAGTCATCAATTAAATTCATGAAGTATCTTTTTCCACCTTTTATCAACTCGCCATTCATTTCAAAAGATCTGAATGTATGAGTTCCAGCGGTGACAAATCTCTTACCTCAACAGTCTTGTGAGACTTGCGAGGTTGCTTAGCTTGCACACACACTTGACACTTGGAACTCTTGACAGTAGTAAATTTTGGAATTAAATTCATATTGGCTAGCCGCATCATGCACCTAAAATTAATATGACAGAGTGGAGAATGCCAAATATTGGACTCACTATCATTGCAAACATGATTGATAATTTGAGTTCATAAGTCTGACAAAGATAAGTGGAACAAGCCCCTGCACTCATAACATTTTCCAATAAATTATCCATACTTAGAAATTACTAATTTATTGGACTCAAAAATCAACTTAAAACCATCTTGGCATAAAAGCGATCCGCTGACGAGATTCTTATTGATAGAGGGAACGTGCTGCACATTCTTCAGCTGGATGGTCTTCCCCGAAGTAAACTTCAGATTTACCGTACCAACACCATGAACAGAAGCACGTGAGCCGTTTCCCATCAGCACGGAGCAAGTCCTTGCGACCTGATAAGAAGAAAACATGGAAACATCAGAACATACATGTGTATTGGCACCCGTATCAATCCACCAATCAGGAGAGTTATATACTGAAAGGACAGTAGGGAAAATATCATACCCATTGTCCTTCATCTTAGTATCTCCACCAATAACAGCATTAACGGTCTTGCCGCAGTTCCCACGCTTATCATAGCAATTAGGGCAATTAGGATCCCAATGATCAGGCTCATCATAGACGTGGCAAGCCCCTTTCTTCCTGTCAGTCTTCTTCTAAAAGTTGGTTGAGTGTGAGGCCTTGTTATCTCCATCAAACTTGCCTTTGCCATTGTTCTTGTTCTTGACTTGTGGGATTGGAAGTTTTTCTTCTGTACCACATTGGCACTAGAACCTCCCTCAAAACTCGAGCACGTGTGTCCTTTGCTCTCGCCTTCTCTTCCACATGAAGAGAGCCAATGAGATCCGAAACGGAAAACTCTTGTCTCTTATGTTTCAGAGAAGTAGCAAAGTTCCTCCATGAAGGAGGAAGCTTGGCAATAATGCCACCGGCCACAAACTTGTCCGGTAAGGTACACTTAAACTGCTCGAGTTCTTTGGCAAGCTTGAGCTCTCAACCACGGAGCGCTCATCAGTCATCTTGTAGTCATAGTATTGCTCCATGACATACAATTCAGTGCCAGCATCCGAGACCCCAAATTTGGCCTCGAGCGCATCCCACGCATCCTTACCATGGTCAAAAGTCATGTACGGGTCAACAATGTTGTCCGCAAGAATACTGAAGAGAGCCACCTTAAACATGGCATGGAATTTCTTGTAAGCTTCCTCCCGAGCAGGAGAAAGAACACCCTCAGGTTTGCCAAGAAGGGCGCTATAGCAGTTCAGGTTATGAAAAAAAAGAACTTATCTCGTGCGCCACCTCTTATAGTGTGAACCTGAAAGAACATTTCCATTACCCCATGTGTGGTTTTGGTAATTGATGACAATCCCTATGGACTAACGGTTGCATTGAGAATATATCTTAGGTCAAGTCCATAGCCATGTTGGACTCAAGGTTGCAAGATGGAGAAGACGGAGTACAATGATGAAGATGGTGTCGAAGAGAGACGAAGACGGTGTTGAAGATGAAAGAGAGAAGACGGCGTAGAAGATGAAGAGAGAAGACGGCGTTGAAGATGGATGAAGACGGTGGCGTGCGTACAAGATGGAAGAAAACGGTGGCGGGTATGTTGAAGGAAGATGGTGGCTGATACGTCCAAAATGTATCTACTTTCCCGAACACTTTTGCTATTGTTTTGCCTCTAATTTGTGTATTTTGGATACAACTAACACGGACTAACGCTGTTTTCAGCAGAATTGCTCTGGTGTCTCGTTTTTGTGCAGAAATCCAACTTTCGGGAAAAACCTCGGAATTTATACAGAAGGCCCTATTTTCCCAATATTGGCGGAGCGAAGGGCAAGCCAGGTGGGGGCACGAGGGCCCCACACACTAGGCCGGCGCGGCCCGGGAGGGGCCCGGCCCTAGTGTGTGGCGGCCTCGGGCCCCCGACACCCTCCTTCGGACTACTTATCGCCCTCGACCTAAAAACGCACGGAGAGAAGTCGAAGTCGCCAGAAACCCTCCAGAGAGCCGCCACATCGCAAAACTCCGTCTCGGGAGCCGAAGTCTCCGTTACGGCACTCCGGGACGGGGTGGAGGAGATCTTCACCGCCATCACCGCCAACGCCTCTCCATCGACCAGCCATGTTTCCCCCATCCATGTGTGAGTAATTCCCCCGCTGTAGGCTGAAGGGGATGGTAGGGATTGGATGAGATTGGTCATGTAATAGTCATAAGATTGTTAGGGCATAGTGCCTAGTATCCGTAGATGTCACTTTTATGATATTGTTGCAACTTGTTATGCTTAATGCTTGTCACTAGGGCCCGAGTGCCATGATCTCAGATCTGAACATGTTATTGATTCATGAAGATATTCGTTGTTTATGATCTTACCTGCAAGTTGTATACACATGTCGCTGTCCGGAACCAATGGCCCCGAAATGGGGACAACCGGAGGGGATGGTAGTGATGTGAGGATCACATGTGTTCACGGAGTGTTAATGCTTTGCTCCGGTACTCTATTAAAAGGAGTACCTTAATTTCCAGTAGTTTCCCTAGAGGCCCGGCTGCCACCGGCTGGTAGGACAAAAGATGTTGTGCAAGTTTCTCATTGCGAGCACGTACGACTATATATGGAACACATGCCTATTGATTGATTAGTACTTGGATACCGTTTTATTATCTGCAAATGCCCCTGCTTTGATTGTTACATGAGTTTCTCTCATCCATGCAACGCCCGTTAATCCGTCCCTGTGCCTACAGTATTTTAATCCCTGTTTACTATAATCACTGCTGTCTTTATTTCACCACCTGTTATTTCACTATTCCTCTGCTATAAAGCACTCTTGATAAACTCTTGCGAGCAAGTCTGTTTCCAGGTGCAGCTGAATTGGCAACTCATTGTTAAGGCTTACAAGTATTCTTTGTCTCCCCTTGTGTCGAATCAATAAATTGGGTAATACTTCCCTCGAAGACTGTTGCGATCCCCTATACTTGTGGGTCATCAAGACTATTTTCTGGCGCCGTTGCCGGGGAGCATAGCTTTATTTGGAAGTTCACTTGGATTGATATTGTTCGCTGCAAAGTCTCCATCATGGGTAAACCTCGCGATACTAAGATCGCCATATTACCATCCACTACAAGAAAAGGTACAACTCTTAGTACCTCTGCTGCTCTTGATTCACCATCTGTGATAAGTAAACTTGTTTCACCACCACAAGCTTCAAATGCTGGTACTTCTGCTGAATCTGAAAATTCCTCTCATAATTGTGATGATGCTTCTGCTGTGCTTGATAATGATGGTTCGTTAGGATCTTTTCTAGATGCTACAATTGCTAGGTCTAGGCAAATTGAAAATACTGAAACTCCTAATGAAAATGCTGCTACACCTATTAATTCACCTGAGTCTGTTGAATATTCTAGTGATGATCTTGATGAAGATTATGTGGAGCTTGATGATGATTTTATTGAAAAATGCAATGCTACTACTGATGCAAGAAAAATTAAAAAGTTGCTTGCAGAACATGCTGTTAGATATAAACTGTCTCCTGATCCTAAATTTGCCACATCTCCTATAAACATTAAGGATAAAGATTATGATTTTTCTCTTGATCTATCTCATATAGCTATTGTTGAGAAAACACCCTTTTGTGGTACTGAAAAAGAAAGTGTTGTTGAACACATGATTGAGTTATCTACTCTGAGTAGCTTGTTTTCTGATGATGTTAAGATGCGTACTTATTTTGTCGCTAAAAATTTTCCTTTCTCATTAAAGGATGATGCTAAAACTTGGTATAATAATTTGCCTCCTGGTTCTATTAAAAGTCCAAAAGAATTGCTTGATGTTTTCTTCCGGAAATACTTTCCTGCTAGTGCTCAACATATTGCTTTGCAGAGAATTTATAATTTTGACCAGGAAGATGGAGAGAAATTGCCTGAGGCTTGGGCGAGATTTTGTTCTCTTATTAGAGCTCGGCCTGACCATGATTTGGAAAAGCATGATTTACTTGATATATTTTATAGTGGACTAACCATTGAGTCTAGGGCATACCTGGATAGTTGTGCTGGTTGTGTTTTCAGGAAAAGAACTCCAGACGACGCTGAAGAATTATTGGCTAAAATAGGCCGGAATCATGATGATTGGTCTACACCTGAACCAACCCCGACACCGATATTGAAGAAGAGGGGTATGATTAAATTAAATGATGAAGATATGAGGGAAGCCAAGAAGTCTCTTAAAGAGAAGGGTATTAAACCTGAAGATGTGAAGAATTTACCTCCTATAGAAGATTTATGTAAGATAACTCCCCCTTCATCCATGATTGAGGTACACTCTCTTCAACGCTTTACTAGGGAAGATATTCCGTATTCAAAACCTCCTGCTCAATGCTTAGATGAGTTTGATAATTATATTGTTAAGCAAGAAAACTTTAATATGAGAGTGGAGAATCATTTAATGGAAAATTCTCGAGCTATTAGTGAATTGCATGATATTGTGGAGAGAACCTCCAATGATGTTAAGATACTTGTTAAACATTTTCATATGGTTCAAACTCAAATTGATCAACTCACTAAAGTGCAAAATGACTTGTTGGGAAATAATTCTAAAGAAAAACATGCTTATGAAGTAACAACTAGAGGTGGTGTTTCTACCCAGGATCCTCTATATCCTGAAGGGCATCCCAAAAGAGTTGAACAAGATTCTCAATTAACTAAAACTAGTGCTCCATCTAAGAAAAAGAAAAAGAAACATAAGAATGTTGTAGAATCCTCTGAACCTGTTAATGATCCTAATAGTATTTCTATTTCTGATGCTGAAACTAAAAGTGGTAATGAACATGATAAAGATAATGATAAGGATGATACTCCTGATAAAGAAGAGGTTGAAGAAGAACCTAAAAAGCATGCTAAAAATAAAAAGTACACTAAAGAAGATTTTATTGCTGAGAAACATGGTAATGAAAGAGAACCTTGGGTTCAAAAGCAAATGCCTTTTCCTGCTAAGAAACTAAAATCAAAGGAGGAGGAACATTATAATAAATTTTGTGATTGGATGAAACCTTTATTTTTGCAAATCCCTTTGACTGATGCTATTAAATTGCCTCCTTATTCAAAGTATATGAAAGATATTGTCTCTAACAAAAGGAAAATTCCCAATGAGGAGATTTCCACTATGCTCGCTAATTACTCCTTCAGTGGTAAGATTCCAAAGAAGCTTGGAGACCCAGGTATACCGACTATTCCTTGTTCCATCAAGAATAATTATGTTAGAACTGCTCTATGTGATTTGGGAGCAGGTGTTAGTGTAATGCCTTTTTCTCTTTATAAGAGACTTGATTTAGATAAGTTAATACCAACTGATATATCTTTGCAAATGGCTGATAAATCTACTGCTATTCCTGTTGGTGTATGTGAAAATGTTCCTGTTCAAGTTACTCAACATTGCTTGATATTAACTGATTTTGTTGTGTTGGAAATGCCTGAAGATGATAATATGTCCATTATTCTTGGAAGACCCTTTCTTAATACTGCAGGGGCTGTTATTGATTGCAATAAAGGCATGGTTACTTTCAATGTTGATGATAAGGAACATACTGTCTATTTTCCCAAGAGGATTGATAAAGTATATGGAGTTAATACAATTTTTAATGTGAGAACTATCAAAGTGGGATCCATCGATTGTCCTATATATGAGCCTAAAGAAGAATATCAAACTCTTGTGATTGGATCCATATCAATTCAATATAAGGTAACATGATTGATTTGAGGTTTATTTCTTCTTATGTCATATAAAATTTATTTGGTAGCAAGACTTGATCAACCTTGTTAACAAGTATATTTTAATGCATAAGAGAGCTAAACAACATTTCTTTCTTTCTTTCTCCCTCCATTTATTTTACTTGCTGTAGCACATTTTGTTTTGCAATATGCTTTAGTTGTTTAAGATTTTGGAAATCATTTTCCTGCGCAGTAATAATTAATTTAACACCCAGAAATGTGCATTTTTCGAAGTTCTCTAAAAATTACAAAAATTATACTGGTAGTCCTATTTTTCGAAGAGGCACCTGGGAGCACCTGGGGCTGACCAGTGGGGCACCCCAGGGTGGCACCCCACAGGCCGGCGCGGCAGCAAGGGGGGCGCGCACCCTGGTGTGTATTTGCCCCACTTCAGCATCTCTTCCTCCCATGCTCTTCTCTCTCCCGAAAAAACTCGCACCAGGTTCCTCTCACTCGCGTTTCTGCTCAAGAACTCGCGATTTCTCGATCTCCTTGCTCAGCCCAGATTTCTGTTTGAAATTTGGCACATTTGCTCCTTGGTATGTGACTCCTTTGATTGTCCAATTAGAATTTTGTTTGGTTGAGTATATCTTGAATATTTTGTTGCTGTAGATAACATGCTTAGTGAGCTTGCATGCTTATTCTAAGTGGTAGAAGCTAGTTTTGATGCATGTTTAGTACTCTAGCAAGTTCCTATAGTAGTTCCCCTCAATTATATACCTTGAAATCAAATTTTATAATGGTTGTTGAAAATTTCAGAAGAGGAAGATGAAGAAATTCAAATTTGGAGAATTATTCAAGAAAGGAACAACCAGCACCGGTAGGCCCTCGAGGGCGTCCACTCAGATTAGGCGATCCTACAATGAGGATATCATCGCGCCTAGCTTCGCGCCCGAGGAGGACAATGGGGCTCCTAATGCTTCATCCTTCCCATGTTATGACTTTCTGACAAATGCAGGGATATTGGATGACTTCTTCACCCTTGTCAACAGGGCAGGCTTAGCCACCTACGTGGGAGATGAAAGGGAGCAATACTACATGCTCACCAAAATTTTCGTTGAGAGCTTCAAGTTCCACAACACGCAATATGAGCCGACAGTTGCATTCAAGATCTATGATAATCCTGTTACTATGGAATTGGAAGAATTTTGTCGTGCATTGGATATTGCCCCTGTAGGTACAGCAAGGAGGATTGATGACAACTCCCGGGACCTGTTGGAGCTCTATCGAGGGATCACCGAAGATGATTGCCGCACCATTTAGCGCGGCAAGATAAGAAACATTCAACTCCCCGCCATTAAATATCTTGCATATTACATTGCTACTAGCATTCTTGGTAGGGAAAATACTAGCAATATCTCTAGCTATCATCTTGCTTTCTTAAATGCTGCACTTACTGAGACACCTTATCATCTTGGTTCTCTTATTGCTCGCCGCCTGTCTAGCAGGGGGCCTATTTTTGGAGGAACTATTGCACTGCACATTTTAACACATTTAAGACTTCCTCTTGATTCTAATGATGTGCCATTAACCCCTAGGAGACTAGATATTGCTGCTATGAAGAGTCATCATTTTGTTACTACTGATTCCACTATAGATAATATGGTCTATAGAATGTTGTTTGCTGACGGGAATGAGAAGGAAATCCCTCTTCCCCAGCCAGGTTTGTTCAATATTGACAGGCAATCATGGTCACTCACTAAGGAGGAGGTGGAGGAACATATGAAGATACAAGACTTCCACCAGCAGCATGACTCCGAGGACGCCGAGCCCTCCTACGACTGCACCGTCACATACCCCGATGTTTCCTCCAGCACATACCTGGAACCGGGTCGTTCTTCGTCGTACTACGGAGACACCACTTCATGGGGACCGTGGGAATGAACTCCACTTAGGCCAAAAGCCTAAGCTTGGGGGGAGGTATTACCTGCCAAAACCCACCGGCGGGCAATGGTTAAGCAACACGAAGAGCCGGAGGCTCCCAAGGCCGCTTAGTGGACCCGGCACCTGCGCGTCGTCCCGCAAGTCTTCCAGCCACGTCCGGCGGTTGCTAGGGCGTGCCACCTGACCTAGACCCGATCGGGAAGGTGTTAGATTGCTTCGATTGTTCCTGCATGGTAGACACGTAAACATTAAATACGAGCCCTATCGGCTCTCAGGTTGCCCTGTGGATCGGCTCAAAGAGCCGATCGCCCCATGGTTCACGTTGGATTTGCAATGACATGGGGATCCTGCTTGATCAAAACAAAGCTAAACCGATCTACGACAGTTTAGGGTTTTCACCGCATAACCGGAACGTCCTACGCGTAGTCGGGCCTAGCAGATACGGAAGATGATGCAAACTACCCCTACAAGAGGCCTAAAAACCAACATTACGTTAATTCCCGGAACATCCCTTGTAGGAACGGTAAACAACACCTAACGCACTACCGGATCGTCCGACCCCGCATAAGGCCTAACTATGCAGATATTAAACTAATCCTTGCGGAACAAGGAGCAACTATAACAGATCGGATCTACTAAGTAACGAACAAGCAAGATGCTGCCCTTACACCTAGGGAGGTGCCACGCAATATGCACGAGAAAGCATCAATGCAAGCCCCTAAACACCTAATGATAAGTAGTGCTGCTCGCCATCAACAATGCTTCAGCACGAGCAGCACAAGGTAGACGAATAAACGTATCTGCCTAGATCGCGAGATGCGATCTAGGCAGCATGATGCTTACCCGGAAGAAACCCTCGAAGGAAGGGGTGGCGATGCGCCT
The DNA here is from genome assembly GCA_030979885.1 of Lolium multiflorum. NCBI lineage: Eukaryota > Viridiplantae > Streptophyta > Magnoliopsida > Poales > Poaceae > Lolium > Lolium multiflorum. Next base: position 132,993,628 of record CM061747.1, on the reverse strand, counting down.
GATTTGTGTTTGTTGTGAACGTGATTGTCCTCCTTTCTCGATAACCCTAGATACATATTTATAGTCCAAGGGACTTTCTAATTGAGGCGTGCACCTAACCGTGCACGGGCCGGACTCTATCTGTTAATTCTAAACACGATGCGATCTACTATATTACAGATACACGGGCAATCTAGCCCAAACTCTTAGCGCAAGGCCGCTTCAAAGATGCTCCACGTGTAATCTTCAAAGCCCATCTTCACCTACGGCCCATCTCCTGATTTGGCCAAAATCGGGTGATAACACATGCCCCCCTGGTTTTGGTAATGATAATTTCAAAACCATCTGTCTTTCCTTCGAGGGTCATGTCGTGGCAGAGCAGAACCGTCGCAGTATTTTCTCATCATGACGACTTGCCTTCCCAACTTCTCTGCACGATTTGACAGTTTTGGCACCATGTCTTCTTCTTCTTCCTCCTCATCGGGTCTTTCTACGCAGTCCTCCCCTTTCCGCGAGCCGACGCCGGAGTGGAACCCGGAGGAGGCCCATGCGGCCAACATCCGCCGCGCCATCGAGGCCGGGGACGAGCCGAGCCACAACTTCTCCATCTGGTCAGAGGACGACAAGTCCCTGACCGACGGGGAGAGCGACCTCCGCTTCCTCGCCAATGGGGAAGCGGAGGAGGAAAGCGACGACGACCACTTTCCCTGGGACGGGGTCACCTCCTCCGAGGAGGTGAAGGAGGAGGAGGAGGAGGAGGAGGAGGACGACAGCTCCTCCGACGAGCCGCCGGCCAAGCGCCACTGCCCCTGGCCCGGGAACCTCAGCGACTTCGACAGCGACGACGACGCTGACGAGGAGGACGAGGACAACGAGGGTCCTGCCGGCGGCCGCTACAGCAGCGATGACGAGCCGGCCGGGAGCAGCGCCGATGACGGCGATGACGACGACGACGACGAGGGCAGCAACGGCCCCTAGATAGGATCTTAGCCTAGGGCCAGCAGTAGTGGACGAGGCAATGTATCCCCTAGGACTTCCTTTTGAGAGCAATCAGCTCTTCATGTAAGAAATCTCGTTCATCAATGAAGAATTTCCCAATTTGATTTTGCCGATTTCCTTTATGATAATTTAGCCGATTGTCCTTCGTACTGAGTCTGCCGATTGTCAATTCGGTCAATGCTCAATGAGCCGATGGCAACGCATCGGTCTCTCATGATAAACTTCGAGATAGATCCACCCGGACCTCCAAACTCCCGGTCAAACAGGGCCAAGCCACAATCGTGCAAACCCCAGATCTTGTAAATGCAGATCCAACTGAATGGAATGTTAGACTTAGCGGCAAAACTCCTGAAATAATGTCCAGTCTCCTCATTAACTTTAAATTTCAGACATTCTTCTGCCGCATCCTTCTCTTCCAGATCCTCTTTGCCTTCAGGAGAGCCCTAGGACTGTTGCTGGATCAACTCGAATGCTGAAGCTAACAAAAACAGGCACCATTCGCCCATAACTGCCCTTGTGATGCTCCATCAAGGCGAGGATAAAAGTGTACCAGCCGAATGGGCCATCATCGGCTTCCCAACTGTAGTGCAGCGTCAGCCGATTCCAACAAAGTCGGCTCTCCAGATCATCGATGTTTCAGGGCGAGCTGCCCCCCGAGCCACTCCAGCTCTTCATCAAAACAGGGCAGGAAAGCTTACGCCCAAGGAGCCAATGCACTAGGACGGCTTTGGAAGGATCAGCAGCTCCCTTGAACTAAGAAGCCTCAAACGTAGTGGCCCTTGAACTCCTCCTAGCTCCATTCTTGCGTCTTGCTGCTCAGATTGGCTCATCACCTCGGGCAGACTGATGCAGCTTCTGGTGAGGATGTTTGATGAAGTTGTCACCTTGGTCAAGCCCCAGGAGAAAACGTCACAGCCAATTGGATGGTCATCGGCTGTTCTCATGATCCTAACCTGATCTGCATGCTTACGCAGGCGCTGCTGATCTTGAAGATTTGCTAACGGAGCCACCAACAATTCCACTGAGGAGCTCCTCCAGTAGAGCCTCGCTACGTAACTCGATGACTGCTCCATTAGGCTTCTGCTTGTAACAGTCGTATCCCTTGAGTCGATGGCCGTGCATCGGCTTTTAATTCTTAAGTCGATGTCTACGCATCGGCTGTGCCCAATTTTTTGGAGTTTTCCATTTTTTACGGCCGATTTGTTTACGCATCGGCCCCCATACTTGAGCTGCTCTGCTGGGCATTTGACATCCACTCCAAGCTTCGTATCCTCATGTCTCATCCATCTATGTGCCCCCCGAGCCGATTTTGTCAAGTATTTGATGGTATCGGCTCTTCAGGCATCTGTTGGATCAATGCTGAACACAGACAAAGCGCACGTCGAGGATAATTTTGGCCGTTTGCGGGAATCGGCCTCCCTTTTCATTGCAATGCTTCGTGAAGGTTTAGTACTTCTTGGTTTTCCAATGTAGCTACGTGACATGCTGGAGATAAGATCCTTTGCTTTTCATTTTTTGAGGCCGATCGCAGGGGATCGGCCTTGCCACGTCCGTCCAATGCCTTGGACCTGCTACTATGTCGGGATTACGGACACCATGTTTGTATCGCCGATGCCTCTGCATCGGCATCAGCCGATGCATCGGCTCGCTGTTTAGGCGCCATACTTTCTTTGGCGGGCGCGCCTTCGTCTCCAATGTTTGTTGAATTTTCACGGCCAGATCGGGCCGCGCCTTCCTCAACGTGTACAGGTACTGTGCCTCGGCTTCCTCTAGGTTTCGCAGCCGCTGCACCCTACGCTTCTGAGAATGGCTGAGTCCATCAGGGCACCACCTTGGCCGGTGATACCTATCTTCTTCTCCACCTGACTCCTCAAAGTCTCCTTCTTGAGATGACTCAGCTTGTTTATTATGAGGTGAGAGAGGCCCTAGACGCTCGAACACTGAAACTTCATTTGTCCTCCTCCTTTGCTGTTTGCATTCTGGGCAATTCTCGATTGTTGGCAATCGGCTCATTCCGGAGTCCCAACAATGTTTGAAGAAAGGACAGTCCCAGTGCTTATCCATGTTGTCTTGCTCCCTTGACCTCCCTCTAGCGTGACGTTCGTACCCGTCGTTGTTTCTATCATGCTGACGATACCTCCTGTCTTCTGCATCAGACCGACGATATCTTTCATCGTCTTCGTCGTAGCGCCGACGTCGGTCGTACTGCTGCTCATATTTGTTGAGGAGATGCACGGAGAGTGGGCGTTGATACCGTATGCTTCTCACCTCCTCCTCGGTTAGGTACCGTCTATCATCATCTTGGGGCCGGTCGCGTGGAACGGCCTCCTCTTTATCTTTGCCACGAGAGTGGCTGCTCTGCTTTGTCCGTGCCATGGCGGCTCACAAGCCCTGCCATATTGACATCAAAAGAGAACCCTGGCTCCCTTATGGAGTGGCTTAGGTCCACCATGTTGACGTCGGGAAACGGACGCATGTCTACCTTCATGGCAAACTGTCCGAAAGTTAATCGGCCTGATTCTATCGCCATCTGAATTTGTGCGCGCAATACTTTGCAGTCGTTGGTGGTGTGCGTGAACGTATGATGCCATTTGCAGTATGGCCTACCGTTCATCTCTTGTGTCGTAGGGATCTTGTGGCCTTCGGGTAGCTTCAACTGTTTCTCTTTCAGCAGCAGATCAAAAATCTGCTCAGCTTTGCTCACATCAAAGTCAAACCCTCTTGGAGGCCCTGGTGGATTCACCCATTTGCAGGACACAGTGCCGTCCGAGTCCATTCAGCTCTGCGACTTCCGATCTTCCGCAGGATCTTCATCCCCATCAGCCTTGACCAGGCTTATCGCGCGCTTGTACTTGTCTTGGTACGGTTCTGGATGGCGCTGTTCATATAAGGTCAGTCTCTGGACCATGTGCGCCGCGTTGTACTCCACTTGGAACGTCAGATCCTTGAATGGCGCTGCAAGGCCTGCCACGGCCAGCTCGACTTCTTTCTCGAGATAAATGAACCGAATAACATCGGTTCTTGACAGTTCTGAAACGCTGAATGTATTCGGACACTGTCTCTCCTCTTCTTTGCCGAACTGTGCTAGCTCGGCAATGCCAGCTTCGTAGCTTCGAATGATATTGTGTGTGAAACTGTTCCTCTAGCTGCTTCCATGATCGCGAATTTGGCTGCAACGAGGTGTACCATCCAAAAGCCGGACCGGTGAGGATTGCGAAAAGAACCTCACCCGTAGCTGATCCGATGCTGAAACCATGCCCAACTGGGCCAAGTATCGGCTCACGTGCTCAATTGAGCTAGAACCTTCTGATCCACTGAATTTTGTGAAGTCAGGTAGCCGATACTTAGGTGGTAGTGGGATCAGGTCAAACTCGTTGGGGTACGGCTTGGAATAGCCGATTATCTTCTTCTTCGGCAGGATGCCGAACTGGTCTCTCAAGACTGCACTGATCTGATCCGCGGTGGAGGCAGTAGCAGCTGAGCTTTCATGGATTGGTGCGGTGGCATATTTGGCTAGCCACGCTGTTTCTCAGTCTGCTCCCAAACTCCCCGGCTGCCGTCCCTCTGCTGAACAATTGCTCCTGCTCCGCAATTCCTCTGTTGGAGCCTGGATCGCCGCGTCCAGTTGTTGCAGTCCGGCACAAACGTGCACACGTATCCGTGCGGGATCTCCTTGGGCGGCTCATATAAGAACTGATAGTCGCCCGGATCACCTCCAACCTTGTAGACAACGTATGCCGGTGAAGCTTGTTGTTGTGGAGCTTCCATCGCGTACGGCAATGGTGGCCTGGTGTGGAGTTGCACCTCTCCCCGTGAGTCCCTAGAGCAGGTCTGAAGGGGAGTACCGATGCTTCATGATCTCTTGCACCACCTGGAGCGCAACGCGCTCCAAAGTATTTACCAGGCTCTCGGAATGCCGATGCAGCGAATGAGCCACCACGTAGTTGATTTCCTGTCGCAGGGCTCTGGTACGTTCCTCTGAAGGGAGAGAAAGATCCAACCCTTCGAGGATGCCTTGTGGTGTGAATCCTTTGAACCTGATGCCGTGCGAACGGGTCTTCTCAAAGGAGCCGATGAGTTCGGCATCAACGATGGCCTTCAGCTCATCGTACTTCTTCTTGTGTTCCGCAGGGAGATCCTCGTATGTGATCTGTTCCTCTGCCATCTCGGATGTCGGTGTTGACGTGGATGTTGCAGAAGATTGTCCCACCGGGCGTGCCAGAATGTGTTACCTGCCAAAACCCACCGGCGGGCAATGGTTAAGCAACACGAAGAGCCGGGAGGCTCCCAAGGCCGCTTAGTGGACCCTGGCACCTCGCGTCGTCCCGCAAGTCTTCCAGCCACGTCCTGCGGTTGCTAGGCGTGCCACCTGACCTAGACCCGATCAGGAAGGTGTTAGATTGCTTCGATTGTTCCTGCATGGTAGACATGTAAACATTAAATACGAGCCCTATCGGCTCTCAGGTTGCCCTGTGGATCGGCTCAAAGAGCCGATCGCCCCATGGTTCACGTTGGATTTGCAATGACATGGGGATCCTGCTTGATCAAAACAAAGCTAAACCGATCTACGACAGTTTAGGGTTTTCACCGCATAACCGGAACGTCCTACGCGTAGTCGGGCCTAGCAGATACGGAAGATGATGCAAACTACCCCTACAAGAGGCCTAAAAACCAACATTACGTTAATTCCCGGAACATCCCTTGTAGGAACGGTAAACAACACCTAACGCACTACCGGATCGTCCGACCCCAGCATAAGGCCTAACTATGCAGATATTAAACTAATCCTTGCGGAACAAGGAGCAACTATAACAGATCGGATCTACTAAGTAACGAACAAGCAAGATGCTGCCCTTACACCCAGATAGGTGTAAGGGCAGCTAGGTGTCGAGGGACGGCATTGCCAAGCAGATATGCACGAGAAAGCATCAATGCAAGCCCCTAAACACCTAATGATAAGTAGTGCTGCTCGCCATCAACAACGCTTCAGCACGAGCAGCACAAGGTAGACGAATAAACGTATCTGCCTAGATCGCGAGATGCGATCTAGGCAGCATGATGCTTACCCGGAAGAAACCCTCGAAGGAAGGGGTGGCGATGCCCTGATTTGTGTTTGTTGTGAACGTGATTGTCCTCTTTTCTCGATAACCCTAGATACATATTTATAGTCCAAGGGACTTTCTAATTGAGCGTGCACCTAACCGTGCACGGGCCAGACTCTATCTATTAATTCTAAACACGATACGATCTACTATATTACAGATACACGGGCAATCTAGCCCAAACTCTTAGCGCAAGGCCGCTTCAAAGATGCTCCACGTGTAATCTTCAAAGCCCATCTTCACCTACGGCCCATCTCCTGATTTGGCCAAAATCGGGTGATAACAGAGGTATACCGGCATCACTTATTTTTTGCATATTATGGTTGCTGGATACTTGTACATACTTGTTTAGTTTCTTAGAGTGGTTTTCTAATGAGAGGGAGATGATATTTGGGGAAGTGCTGTCCAAAAACAGATTCTGGGTTGTTACCAAAAAAATTCGTATGCACAGCCAGAACGTTATTTTGAGTTGCCAATTTTTGAGCACGTGCCCCAGGTTGTTATCTAACTTTCATTAGTTGAACACTTTTTGAGCTGAGCAATGGAAGATTTTTGTTAATTTCGATTTCTGTACTGCTGTCAGGATTTGGCAGATTTCTGTCATCCTGCTTTTCTGTGTTTCTGTTAGTTTGCATTCTCTTGTTTTCACTTTGTTTCTTTCCTAAAACACAAAAAGACCAAAAATATTTCTTTGTTTCTCTTCACCATTTGTTTATTTGGTTCTTTGATCTTAGTTTACTTTATTTGCTATCGTTGGTTTGCTATGAGAAAACCCAAAAAGATTTTGCTTTGTTTTCTTGTTTCTTTTGTTCTTGTTTCCAATTCGAAAACACCAAAAATATTTGCTGTTCTTCTTTGGTTTGTAAAGTTCATCATGATTTCAATGGTCTTCGGTGGCTGGAGCGTGGTTTTCATTTCATATTATCCAAGCTACACAAGTGAAAGGCAATAATGACGATCTACAACAATTGGATTGTGGTGAGAGGCTGGTATGAACTCTATTTGTTTTCATTTTTGTACATATACTCATCCATGTGAGCATGCTTAGTTGGTTCATGTGAGGTATATGTTATTTGAGAAAGTCTAGTAGTTCATGATCTCTCATGTTTAGCTCCAATTTATTAATATGAGTAGCATGTCATGGATGTTCGCATTGTTTTATTCATAAGTAAGTATGGCATTGTGGTATCCTCCTCTGAATAATTCATTTATATCGATTTGGCACATGCTCACGCATGCATATGACTGAACAAAAAGTCAATTAAGCCTCGATGATTTATATTGCTTCGGAGTTCTTGCATCACTTTTATGCCTCCGCTAATTTATTTTGCCGCAAGCATGATTATGACAGTTATTGCTCTCTTGATTTGTCGCTCCCTAGTCTTTTGCTAGCCTTCACTTGTACTGAGCGGGAACGCCGCTCGTGCTTCCAAACACCTGAAAACCAAGTTGTTCCAAAGTGTCCACCATATATACCTATGCATGGCATTTCAAACCATTCCAAGTAAATTCTCATGCGCTACCTTTACAACTTTCAAAATGCTTCTCAATTTGTGTTAATGTTTCATAGCTCATGAGGAAGTATGTGGTGTTTAGCTTTCAACCTTGTCATTTACTTTTGACGGACTCTCATATGGACTAGTGGCACATCCGCTTATCCAATAATTTTGCAAAAAGAGCTGGCAATGGGATTCCCAGTCCCAAATTAATTAACTTAAATAGACACTCCTCCATGGTTTGTGATTGTTGGATGGCACCCGAAGGATTCGGTTAGCCATGGCTTGTGTAAGCAAAGGTTGGGGGAGTGTCATCATCATAATAAAACTTAAATAAAAGGCACTCCTTCATGGTATGTGATTGTTGGCAGGCACCCGAGGATTCGGTTAGCCATGGTTTGTGTAAGAAAGGTTGGAAGGAGTGCCACATAAACGTACAAATAATTCATGGGAGCCGCTCTTGGGAGTCCGGTTGATGAGGTAGTTAGTGTACCCATTACCATTCGTTGACAACAACAAGCACCTCTCAAAATAATTTTACTCCTGTTTTAAAAATGAAAAGCTCTAGCGCATGTTAATCCCTGCTTCCCTCTGCGAAGGGTCAATCTTTTACTTTTATGTTGTGTCTCCATTCTTTCTTTGAGCACTATCTTGAGAGCACAACTGTCATTCTTAGTATAATATGCTTGTCTCAAAATATGATTGATTGTGGTATAACTTTGATGCTTTTATCTTTGAAAAATCACTACTTCTAGTCTTTCTATGAACTCCAGAGGTACCTGGGCATTTATGTTTTGTCGATCAAATACGGGCAAGCGAGATACCACTTTATCATACTCTCTTATGAACATTGCAATCCTGCTTATATACATGATTCATGATGCTTATTATTAATTGTTGGTACCTCTCCATGATTGACATAGCTGTTGGATGATCTTATTTGCATGTGTCTCATTATGAACTGCTTGAGTATTAGCCATAGCATGAGAATATATACACCATATGAGCAAATGTGTTCGTGAAAGTTCTTTTATCGCTCAGTTGTTAACTGAATTGCTTGAGGACAAGCAATAAGCTAAGCTTGGGGGAGTTGATACGTCCAAAATGTATCTACTTTCCGAACACTTTTGCTATTGTTTTGCCTCTAATTTGTGTATTTTGGATACAACTAACACGGACTAACGCTGTTTTCAGTTGCTCTGGTATCTCGTTTTTGTGCAGAAATCAAACTTTCAGGAAAAACCTCGGAATTTATACGAAGGCCCTATTTTCCCGAATATTGGCGGAGCCGAAGGGCAAGCTGTGGGGGCACGAGGGCCCTACACACTAGGCGGCGCGGCCCGGGGAGGCCCGCGCGGCCCTAGTGTGGCGGCCTCGGGCCCCCGACGCCTCCTTCGGACTACTTATCGCCCTCGACCTAAAAACGCACGGAGAGAAGTCGAAGTCGCCAGAAACCCTCCAGAGAGCCGCCACATCGCAAAACTCCGTCTCGGGAGCCAGAAGTCTCCGTTCTGGCACTCCGCCGGGACGGGGAATTGAAGGAGATCTTCACCGCCATCACCGCCAACGCCTCTCCATCGACCAACCATGTTTCCCCCATCCATGTGTGAGTAATTCCCCCGCTGTAGGCTGAAGGGGATGGTAGGGATTGGATGAGATTGGTCATGTAATGGTCATAAGATTGTTAGGCATAGTGCCTAGTATCCGTAGATGTCACTTTTATGATATTGTTGCAACTTGTTATGCTTAATGCTTGTCACTAGGGCCCGAGTGCCATGATCTCAGATCTGAACATGTTATTGATTCATGAAGATATTCGTTGTTTATGATCTTACCTCGCAAGTTGTATACACATGTCGCTGTCCGGAACCAATGGCCCCGAAGTGACAGAAATCGGACAACCGGAGGGGATGGTAGTGATGTGAGGATCACATGTGTTCACGGAGTGTTAATGCTTTGCTCCGGTACTCTATTAAAAGGAGTACCTTAATTTCCAGTAGTTTCCCTAGAGGCCCGGCTGCCACCGGCTGGTAGGACAAAAGATGTTGTGCAAGTTTCTCATTGCGAGCACGTACGACTATATATGGAACACATGCCTATTTATTGATTAGTACTTGGATACCGCTTTATTATTATCTGCAAATGCCCCTTTTGATTGTTATATGAGTTTCTCTCATCCATGCAACGCCCGTTAATCCGTCCCGTGCCTACATTTTTAATCCTGCTGTTTACTATGATCACTACTGTTGTCTTTATTTCACCACTGCCGTTATTTCACTATTCCTACTGCTATAAAACTGTTACTACGATAAACTCTTGCGAGCAAGTCTGTTTCCAGGTGCAGCTGAATTGACAACTCCGCTGTTAAGGCTTACAAGTATTCTTTGTCTCCCCTTGTGTCGAATCAATAAATTGGGTAATACTTCCCTCGAAGACTGTTGCGATCCCCTATACTTGTGGGTCATCAGTGGCATGTACAATCATGAAGAGGATGAAAACGGAGCTTGCCGACTCGAGAGGAACGCGCAAGGACAAGGTTTGTGCTCGATAGGATAGTGGGTCGCATCATCGGAGAGAGCTCAAACCTTGCATGCATTGCATCGTGTTTCTTGGTTCTTCTTGGTTCTTATGCATGAAACGGATTCCGGTTGCATCGCATGTTGCATGTGCGAGGGTGATGATTTTCCCGATATACCGTATTGAGAGGTTACACCTCTATGACCATGAGAAAATCATCACCCACTCTTTTCCATGATTTCATCACATGAGAAGGTAGCTCTTGTCGTCCTCTTTCCAACAAAATTGGTTTCACCGCATTCCGAGTTTCCTAGCTCGAGTTATGGATTTTACAGTTGCTGCATATTTAAAAAGAAAAAGAAAAATCTTATTGGGCCGGGCGGTAGTACCGTGGGCGGTACCGGCCAAGTATGCCGCGCATTTTGGCTTACTGGATCGCAAGCGGTACCGAGGAGGACACCGACCTGGTCGGCGCTGGGAGGGTGCCGCACACCCCGCGCTCCCGGGTAGCTAGCTGGGCCGCGGCCCATCAGGTAATGCGTTTTTCCTTTTCGTTTCTTTTTGTTTTCTGTTGTTTGTTTTTTTTTAAAATCTGAACATTTGTTAAAATTAAAAAAATCAAATTAAAAAGAAATAACTTTTTAAAAATCTGAACATTTTTCAGATTTGAACATTTTTAAATTTGAACAAAAATGTATTTTACTCTATGAACAATTTCCGAATTTGAACATTTTTGAATTTGAACAAATTTATATTTGAGCAATTTTCGAATCTGAACAATTTTCATATTAGAACAATTTTCGAATTTGAACAAATTTCAAATTTGAACGGTTTTCATATTTGAACGGTTTTCGAATTTGAACGGTTTTCGGATTTGAACGGTTTTCAATTTTGAACATTTTTTAATTTGAACATTTTTCAATTTGAACAATTTTTAAGAATTGAAATTTTCGAATCTGAAAAAATATAAACAAAACCGAAAATAGAAAAACGAAAAAGAAAACAGAAAAAGAAAACAGAAAAAGAAACCAGAAAAGAAAAAAAAGGAAAAACGAACTGCTACAGCCTAAATAGACGCTAATGGGCCTGGCCCATACCCGACCAGGGGGTGTGCGGTGGCCGGTAGCCACCGACCTGGTCGGTGTATAGGTTTTGCCCGGTACCAGGCCGGTATCGGCCCGGTAGTACCGTAGCCCACTTACGGTACCGGCCCAGCTATTTCTTCCCCAACCAGCCTCCACCAGATTCGTCTTGGGCCGCAGCTGATCTCCCAGGCCCGGCCGCCTCCCGCACCAGGCCGGCCCACCCCGCGCCTGCTCTGCCCCGCACTGGGCCGCCGTCCGGTCACAGCCCAGCTCCGCTCGCCCGCGTAGGCCACGCCAGCTGCCGCAGCCAACTCGCTCCCGCGCGAGAGCGCACGCACGCGCTCGATGCGGACGTTGACCCGCGTGCCGGCCTCGTTCCCCACGCGCTGCCCGCTCCATGCCACGCTGCTCCCTGCGCAAGCCCCCACATGCACTGTTGCCGCACACACACTCTGCTGCACTGCTCTCTCTCTCTTGCCTCTTCTCTGATTTGGTTTTGCTCAGATTTGCACAAGCGGTAGTACCGCTCTGCGGAGCGGTACTACCGGTTTGGGCCAGTTTTCTGTCTATCTTTTGTGCGCGAGCGGTGGTACCGCTTTGATAAGCGGTAGTACCGCTCGAGCGCGAATCTGATCGTTTTTCTGCCTCCAACAGCTATATTTTGGGCCCCCTATTTATATCTCTCTTCCACCTCCGACCCAACTACTTCTTCTTCTTCTCCATTCTCTCTCCTCCATTGTTGATCTTGAGTTGTTTCTTCCTCCTCTTGATCCTCCCACTATTTCTTGCATATTTTTTGGGGAAAGGAGAAAGGAGATCTAGATCTAGAGCTTCACCAATTGAATCCCTCTCCAAGTGAGGGGATCTTGCTAGATCTAGATCTTGGAATTGCTTGGTGTTTCTCCTCGTATTTGTTCTCCTCCCTTATTCCCCCAATAGCTTTTGTAGCTTTGTTGGAATTTGGGAGAGAAGAACTTGGGCATCTTAGTGGTGTTCTTAGCCATTGCATTAGGTGCATCGGTTTGGGTTCTCTCCGGGGTTTCGGTCTCGTAGAGGGCATGTTGACCTTGGTGGTGTTGTAGCCTTAGTGGCCTTGTTACCTTTGTGGTGTTGTAGCCTTTTGTGGCCTTGTAGCCTTTGTGGCCTTGTCGTCTTTGTGGCGTTGTTGCCTTTGTGGAGTGGTAGCCTTAGTGGCGTTGTTGCCTTAGTGGAGTGTGGTAGCCTTTGTGGTTTTGGTGCCAGTTGTGGCGCGTTGGTGTCTTGGTGGCCTTGTCGCCGGTGTGGCGTGTTGTAGCCTCTTGTGGCCTTGTACTTGAGAGCCTCCGTGTTGTGGAGTTGCCTCAAGCTTGATACTTGGGAGTTTGCCCAAGCTTGTACGGGTTCGGTGACCACCCTCAAGGGTCCCTTAGTGGATCGAGGCTTTCCTCCTTGGAGGAAGGGCTCGAGGAGAATACGGTGGCCCTAGTGGCTTATTGGAGTGCCCCGTGTCTCCACACCGCTCCAACGGAGACATAGCACCCTTGGGTGTGAACTTCGGGATACATCATCGTCTCCTCGTGCACCGGTTACTTCTCAACCCGAGCTCCTTTACCTATGCGCTTTACATTGTGATATCTATCTTGCTTGATGTGCTATACCTAGCTTTTTTATCACCTTGTTGCTCATCATGCTAGCATAAGTTGTTGGTGCACTTAGGCAAACCCCTAGTTGATAGGTTTTGAGCTAAACTAGTAAACACTTAGTAGTTTTATTTCGCCTAGTTTAGCTCTCAAGTAGAAGTTTTTATACACCACTTATTCATCCCCCCTCTAGGCGACGTCCTTGTACATTCAGAACCATCAAAGAGAGACGGCCTAGTAGCAGCGGCAACGCCACTTGAATTCATTTGCCTATTATCAGGTTTTTGGATTGTTGAATATATAAGAAAATTACCATATGATTTAATTTGAATAAGCACTGATAAATCATGACTACAGAAATAACAGATAAACTAAACATCCAAATCAACAAAGTAGATGAACATATATCATCTAGACAGGATAAACCTATCGCATTTAGTCCAAACAACAATACTAGAAACTCTAGCAAGATCTGCAACAAGAAGTACAAAAGCACATACGGTCCAGCGTTGGCCGCAGCAGCATCAGCGATGTTGGCGGCAGCAACAACATCATCGTTGTTGTCGCCCATGTTGAGGTTGCCGAAGTCGTCGATGTCCAGGAAGAAGTGTCATTCGGGAACTCGACATCGGACGATATCGTGTTGCTAGTAGTCGTGCGTAAGCGATCCCCAAAAACCTGGTTTTTCACATCACCCGTACATGTCTACGAGAGGTAGAGTTCCGGAGGTCTACTGTCCCGTCGGTCGGTGCACGCCGAAGGACGGGATGAGGAAGACGAAGGCGACGGTGAAATGTACTTCGCATATGGTGTCTCGTATAGGATAGGGTTCGCGTCCGCGCTTATATAGTGTGGTTCGTGAAGGTCGTGGGGCGCAACCGACGTCTGAGTCGGCACAGTCACGATCCAGAAAAAACGGAATGAAACGGTTGTGTTAACGCGTCCATTATTGACTTCTAATTAATCACATGATTAATTTCCAGAACAACAAAAAGATAAGCTCGGCTTGGCGAGATTCGCGCCGCGGCGGGCGACCGAGGAGGAGGAGTGCGCGAGGGCTCTCACTCACTTATAAGAACTAGAACAGCTCACCTTATATACGAATGTGATAAATGTAACATTGAGCTAACAACACAGAATATAAAAACAGTTCTTGATAAAGTTTAGGCACAGCTCGCCTGATACCGTTCTTGTCTTCTTGATAACAACCCAATTTTGCTTGCTGAAAATAAAAGACAACCCTGTTGCTTTTCTTTTTGAAACTACCCCGATGCTGATAAAGGATCTGAACTTGCCGAATCATCGCGGAGCTAGCTGGTGTCAGAACCATTTTTCACGCAACTTTTGAAATAAATGAAGTGCTTCAGCGCATAAACAGTAGCATCACATAGAATCTCAGTATCAGGGGCCCATAACAGAATATTTCTGATTCAACAACTGAAACAAATTGTCATCTGGTGTCTAAGACTACTAGGTTCAGAACAATCATGCTAAGTCCGTTCAAGAACTATCACTGTCGTCCTCATACATGAAAGGGAACACAGTATCGGTCAAACCCCGTTCATATCCACCCGTAGCTGGATGCTGCAGATCATCCATTTCCTGGTTATGGCAAGCATTGCACCGACCTGAACGAAACCAACACAACCAAAACTGTTATCAGAAAACAACAACGTTTGCGCAACTGAATTCCCTACTTTGATCGCGAAAGACAAGGATTATTGGTACCATTTTCATTTTGTTCAAGAGGACAGCAAAAGTAGTATGTTCTTCCGAATATCTCTTTCACTTCAGCAAAGAACAGCGCCACTCTCGAATCACTTGAACTAGGATCTGTAATCTTGACAAAGAAGTTGAAGTGGTGGAAGATTTTGCTATAATGTTCCACATGAAAACATTGGTGGCCTAGTTTCTCAAACTGGCAGTCAAGTCCCTAAAACGAGATAAAAACATCCTTGTTAGTCCAAAATCTTTGGTCGCTTTCTTGCAGGTTTGTAACAATCAAAATGTTCAGAGAACGCCGTATGCACACACCTTGAGATTAGAACTTCTTTCCTTGTATTCATCAAATGCCAGCATCACCTCCTTCTTCATCCAGTTTTCTCCATTTTTAATGATCTCTTCCTTAGAAACTCCACGCCTATATTTTGCACAGCCAATTCAAAATTGCATTTTTTCGATCAACATCTATATGTAGACGAATCCGACATGCATGCGTGAATGTTATCGATAGTTTCTGCTATTTTTATAAGAAATACAGATGATTAAAAAAATCTGAAAAGGCAATGGTAAGATACTACTCCCTCCGTTCTTTTTTAATTGACTCAGATTTAGTACAACTTTGTACTAAATTTGAGTCAATTAAAAAAGAACGGAGGGAGTATAACACAAACGAGGAGGCAATTGCTGGCAGTGGTCAACGGGCAATTTTAGCAGTCAGCCAGTTGGCAATCAGACCAAGCATCATGTGGTGATCTTCCAGTAACCCACTTATACAACTTTAGTGATATGAATCTGCAGCTCCAGGATTTAGGAACTTTACACTTTCATTCTATGTAAACTCAAACATTAAATTACTGAAAGGAAACCTTGTTGTTCCATCTTGAGTATGACCATACAAGATAAATTTCTCATGATGTACAAAGGAAATATATATACTACACCCATATTCATAAATTATCAGTGGTACAAAATTACAGTGCTTAGAGAAAAACTAAACCAATGCCGGATATCAGTAAGAGAAAGGACAGTTTACCTTGGTTGTCGACGTAGTAAATGCTGCGGTGATGGTTCAGCACTTGAAGCCTGTTCTGTTGCCTGAAGTGACTGGGCTTCTGAACCAGCTGGTGAAGATAGACGCCATGTGGGAGGTAACATATGAGCAAAGTAGGGAGCTCGAGCAGTTATATCCGCACGCTTAGCAGCTGAAATTTTTTCAAATTCAGCAGCTAGAGTGGCCTGCTCAGCAGCGAAAATTTTATCCATCCCTTCGCTTATAGTGTCGCTCGTATGCGCTTCCAAGTACTCCTCTAATTTTTGCAGCTCCTTCTCCCTAAAGAAAAAACATGCCCACATAGATCAAATAAATAAGAAAATAAATCAGAGGTCAACCTGATGCTAAGCTAGTGAATTTACACCTCCAAACCAAAGCAAAATAACTGTAAATGAACAAAAAAAATTGTTTGGCTGCTTGTTTGCTGGTGGTGTTCTGATCTAGAACACTACTCTGTGCTTTATGGGTTTATACCTAACTAGCTACATAATGATGGCACTTACCCAAAAATGTGAATGGGTAATGGCATGCAGCTTGCATTTTCTGGTGCTGCACCCCAGTAATGACATGCAGCTAGCCTACTTTCTTTTACCATTTGGTTCATGTATAAACAGATAAAAGTCTTAGTGCTTTGAGACTTCTTGCGACACTAATGCAACTAAGACTTAGCAGAGAATAATACAGCTCAATATTAAGCAGAACAAAAATTATACGTACAAATCGAAATCTGACTCTTCATCGGGGTTGTCCTCCACAGTTTCAGACTCGGAGTCACTGCTGTCAGTATAAGGCAAATTGCACCTACAACAACAAATATCCACACAAACAGTGGTTATTCTAATGCTTAGCTACCTAGCATTCAATTTTACATAATAATCTCCAACTACTTCTATGCAGTTGATGAATTGAACAAATCCAACGATGCGCAAAACATACTCAAAGAGTTATATAGGTTATAATAAGTATCGATTTCAACAAATCATATTCTTTTTTTTTTTTGAACGGGAAGAGGGGCCTGGAAGGACCCCGATTGCTGCATTCATATAAACAGCGGTGGATTACATTTGACATGAAGGACCTGAAGGAAAAAGAAAGTTACATTGTGGCCCTTAGAATTTTCACTGAAGGCCCTAGAACAAAATAGGAAAAAGCAATCCAGACCAAGCCTTCGTCGAGCTCCTTCTCCACCACAGTCTTGCCGAAGCATCCGAGAACGGCCAACCGTGACACCACCGGGGACTCCACCACTTGGGGTGCAACGGCGGGAGCGCACCGTCCCGGAGCCAAAGGGCCTCCAACAAGGCACGAGGACCTGGAGGTTGTGCATCTCCTTGCGCCAGCAGAACAAGCTGAGATTGTAGTTACCTGCTGCCAGCATCCAAGGTGGGAGAAGCTGCCTTTCAGCTAGAGCATTCGATGGCGAAACTGCCACCGAGATTTCCTCCCACGATTGAAGTGGAGCGGCCGCCTCACCGGCCCCAGATCACAGCAGCAGATCCCCGCTGCTGCGCTATAACTCCACCTCGCAGACAACCGAACTTCCCAAGAAGCTCTTGCTCCGTCAAGCCTGCTCCACCGCTCGCCACCATAGCGACCAGCAAGAGCATAGCCAGCCAGAGCCGGAGCTCCACGAACCACATACCAATAGGGTGACTGAAGTGGAAGCAGTTCACTCAGTGCTGGCTCCTTGTATTCAGGCAGATCTGTAACTATAGGCCCCTCACTGCTGCTAACCTCCGGAGCACACTCCTCGACCCTGATCGGAACATGTTAGTCACCCCATCACTAGTGGAAAAAGGGCTAACTGTGGCGCACGGAAATCACTTTCTGTGGCGCACGAGCCCATCGCCACAGTTGCCACGCGACTAGTATTGGAATTCTGTGGCGCAGCACTGGGTGCGCCACAGAAGTTTGGAATTCTGTGACGCATGTGCACCGATGCGCCACATATGTGCAGGTATCAGAAACTTATGATCTATAGCTCCTTACCGTTGGTTGTCGGATGCGCCCGAGGGAGATGATCTTTGATCCATAGTATAAGTACTGTCTCGCCAGTCAGGAAGCAGGACGGGTGCAATCGTCGGCAGTACAAGACTGACGACGAGACCTATCTCGGCTATCTTTTTTTTTTTTTTTTGCGACCGAAACCTTGGCTAATATATACTCCTACTAGCTATATGTGCTATCAAAAGAAAACCTCCTACTATACGAATCGGCGAGAGACCAGAATCCGATCTGGTGTCCATGGACGGAACACGAACAATATCGTAATGGAAACAGGTCTTCTTTCCGTTGACGAGTACGATCAGATTAGGTAGCTAGCCCATCTGACCCTTGCAGGGGCGGACGCACGTTGTCCTTTCCGGTAGCACAGGACACCGGGTACAATCTTTTTTTTTTGAAGCAGCTAGCTACCCAGCCCAGAAACGAGGAGTGGCGGCCCAAATACGTCCAGCCGGCAAGCGAGCGAACTAGGCCAGTTGCAGCTATCGATCCATCCATCCCCAAAACATACGACCGCACCTCTTTATCTACTAGCATAGAACCTGCGCCGCAATTCCGTCCGTCAGTTTGCCGCCGTCGTCGATCACCAGATCGCATCAAGTCATCGATTCAGCCGACAGAATCACAGAAAACAGGTACGCTGTAGCACTAGCAGTCCCTCAATACGCAGCCTCTATTGAATTCTAAAGTCGCTTCTTATATTGTGGCCTAGGGTTTGAAATTAAGTTGGGAACTGGACAATTTCGGAATAATTATTCATGCTATGAAAAGATCGCACCCTTTGTGAGAGATACACATTGATTTTCAAATTTCAATTGCTCATCTACGGCCGGACGCGCAAGCACCAATCAGTCAGATACAATGTCAAGTAAGCAAACCAAGTAGCCTGTTGTTTGATGTCTGCGATCTTTTTCTGAACTTGGACATCAGTTATGATTGCATATCTTTATTTGTACAAATTTAGATTATCCAAATTAATTCTCATATAAAAATTGACATGCTACAGAGAAGCTCAATTTATGGCAAAGTTTGTGAAGAAAAGGAAGACCTCAGTACAAGATGAAATGGCTGGCCCGTCACAGGAACAGAATGATGCCCCAGTTCCTTTGTCGCCACATGTACAAATCTCTTCTCGGGGTATAGGGAATTCATCTCAGGCTCGTGAAGAAATCAATTGGGAAGAAGAAGTTGAATTTGATCCAGGCAAAAGAAGATGCATAGATGAGTACCCTCCTAATATGAAGGATTTAGTAAGAAGAAAGTATTTAGCTAAACCTCGTACTTGTGATTTTTTGGCTACAGAAATTTGTGGTAAAGACAGGAGGTTTGTTTCAGAGTGGTTTGATGAGTTTGGGAGTTGGCTCGAGTACAGCGAGTCTAAACATAAAGCATATTGTTTTTGTTGCTTCTTATTTAGACTGCGGAAGAAAAAAGAAGCTGAGTATATTGCATTTGTTAAAGATGGTTGGTCAAGTAGGAACAAGAAATTTAGATTGAAGGAGCATGTAGGAGATATCAACAGTGTTCACAACCAAGCAGCAAGAGATTGTGAAGCTTTACTGAAACAAGAACAACATATTTATGTTGCTTTGAATAACCAAAGTAATGCTATGAAAAATGCTTATTATACACGACTAAATGCTTCCATTGATGTTGTTAGAGTGTTACTGAAGCAAGGATTG
Organism: Lolium multiflorum; assembly: GCA_030979885.1. Lineage (NCBI taxonomy): Eukaryota > Viridiplantae > Streptophyta > Magnoliopsida > Poales > Poaceae > Lolium > Lolium multiflorum. The sequence continues at coordinate 132,974,372 of CM061747.1, read as the reverse complement.
CCTTTCCAAGGCCACGATGAGTCGGAGGAGTCTTTCAATAAAGAAAATTTTAAGGAGTTTCATGGTTACATGGCTGAGCAAAATCCAGCAGTAGCCAAGGTTGTCGGCCCTAATGCTCCAGGTAATAATCAATTGACTTCTCCAAAGATTCAGAAGGCCATGGCTGAATGTTTTGCAAAGGAGATACTGCATTCTATTCTTGAAGAAATTGGACATGATGTATTTTGCTTGCTGGTTGATGAGTCCAGGGATGTGGCCGGTAAAGAACAAATGGCAGTGGTCTTACGGTATGTTGGTAAATGTGGAAAAATCAAAGAGAGATTAGTTGGCCCTGTACATGTGAAGGAGACAACTTCTAAATACCTTAAGTCTGCCATTGATGCTTTATTTGCGGAATATAAGTTAAGTTTCAAGCAAGTCAGAGGTCAAGGATAGGATGGTGCGAGCAATATGCGGGGTGAGTTCAATGGGCTGCAGTCTTTAATCATGAGAGAAAATAACACAGCGTATTACGTTCATTGTTTTGCGCACCAACTTCAGTTAGTTATTGTGGCTGTTGTATGGAACCACACATGGATTGGGCAATTTTTTGACATGATCTCTGTCTTGTTGAATGTGGTTTGTGGCTCTGCAAAGAGAAAGAACATACCCGTGATTGCTGTGGCTAGCTATTTGGTTGATTAACCTAGCCGACAGTTAGATACAATCATGACCCACTATCATGTCACGTGCAAGTTGTTCGATCAGATTAGGAGGTTTGTTCGTGCTACGAGGTGGACGGTTGATTTTTTTTTTTTTGCAGCTTTGCCGTTGGAGGCGACTCGGTTCCAACGGCGGATGAGAATAGCTTATTATTAATTGCGGACTTTTCGATGGAGGAGATCCGCAAGGCTATTTTTCAGATGGAGCATAATAAATCTCCGGGTTCAGATAGCTTTCCTGCTGAGTTCTATCAATAATTTTGGGAAGTCATCAAAATTGACTTGATGGCATTGTTTGAGTGCTTTCAGAAAGGTGACCTGTCTTTGTATAAATTGAATTTTGGAGTTATTACTCTACTCCAAAAAAGAAAAATGCAATTCAGATTGAGCAATATAGGCCAATTTGCTTACTTAATGTGAGTTCTAAAATATTTACTAAAGTTGTGACAAACCGTATTTCTGATGTAGCTCAGAAAGTGATTAGACCTACACAGACAACGTTTACCCTAGAACACATATTTTGGAAGGCGTGGTAGTCCTTCATGAGACGATACACGAAATGCATAGGAAAAAGCTTGATGGGGTGATTTTTTAAATAGATTTCGAAAAGGCGTATGATAAGGTGAAATGACCCTTTCTGCAACAAGTGCTATCGTATGAAGGGTTTTAAACCTATTTGATGTGATAACATAAAACAATTTGTGCAAGGCAGGAGTGTGGGAATAAGGGTAAATGATGTTACTGGTCATAATTTCCAAACCAGGAAAGGATTGCGCCAGGGTGATCCTCTGTCTCCGATTCTTTTTAATATTGCCGCTGATATGTTACTCATTCTTATTGCCCGTGGTAAGAAAAAAAGGTATGGAGCATCAATATAGAAATATTTTTTGGTGTGAATCTGGATCCTTACCTTTTAAGTACTTTGGTATTTCTATACATTATAGGAGACTTCGAAATGTAGAGTGGAACCCCATTGAGAATCGCTTTGCTTCTAAGTTAGAATGTTGGCGTAGCAAAATGCTTTCATATGGGGATAGGCTGGTCTTGATTAACTCGGTTCTTACAAGTCTTCCTATGTTTATGCTCTCATTTTTTGAAATCCCAATTGGGGTGCGGAAGAGGCTGGACTATTATAGATTAAAAAATTTATGGCAATCTGATGATAATAACAAGAAATATAGACTATCCAAATGGAACATTTTGTGTAGACCTAAGGATCAAGGTGGATTAGGAATTGAGGTACTAGAACTAAAAAAACAAATGTTTACTTAGTAAGTGGTTGTTTAAACTTCTTTTGGAGGAGGGTATGTGGCAGCAATTGCTATATAATAAATACCTCAAAAATAAAACTCTAGTATAAGTAGAAGTTAAACCTAATGATTCACCTTTTTGGAAAGGCCTTATGCATGTCAAGAGTGATTTTTTCAAGCGGGGTTTTTTCAAAATTGGTGATGGGACGAGCGTGAGGTTCTGGGAAGATGTCTGGATGGAGGATTTTCCTCTATCTCACCAATATCCAGCGCTATATAATATTGTCTAACATAAAAATGTGCTAGTATCGACAGTTCTTGCTACTGTGCCTTTAAATATTTCTTTTAGAAGAGGTTTTAATGATAATAAATGGTTACAATGGATACATCTCTGCTAGCATTTAATGACAATTAATCTATCGACTGGCCTGGATAAGTTTGTTTGTAAACTTACTGATTCGGGTTTATTTTCAGTGAAGTCTATGTATCTTGATTTGATGAATGGGCACACTATTTACCTTCGTAAGTATCTATGAAAATTAAAGATCTCATTGAAAATCAAAAAAGTTATGTGGTTCCTTAGTAACAAGGTGCTCATAACTAAGGATAACTTAGCTAAACGGAGGTGGAATGGATGTCAAAAATATTTTTTTGTGATTCTGCGGAAACCGTTAATAATTTGTTCATTGGATGCCCTTTTGCAAAAAATATTTGGTGTATGATGTATCTTACGTATAACATCCCTCCACCAGCTAATATTACTAATTTGTTTGGTAAATGACTTAATGGTGTGCGAAAGAATGATAAATAGAAGATCTGTATTGGCGTATCTTCTCTTTGTTGGGCCATTTGGAGGAGTATGAATGATATTATATTAAACAAACAAATTGGAACTAATTTTTTGCAGGTTATCTGGCGAGCTGCTCATTCGATTCAACAATGGGTTTACCTTCTCCCGTCGGAGCAGCGGGAGGATATGGTTACTCGATGCAACCGGATGCTAATGGTTGCTCACGACTTCTTTTTCCAGGCTACTGGATGGCGGCATCTTAATAGAATAGCAAATGCATAGCTTTTCTGTGTGCCACATTTTCTTATGGTTGATTCCTGTATCGACCTTAGCTTATCCGTGAATGTAATAGGTGTTTTTTTGGTGGACTGATACTATGGTTCAATAAAGCAAAGCGTGTGCATCTATTGATGCAGAGGCTGAGACTATGCTCTTTTATCTAAAAAACCAGAGTGGTGACATCATGTTGATGTCACCCATGTGTTGATCTAGTTTCTATAAGTGAAAAACTACTTACTGTTTAAAGTATGTTTCACAAACTTTCACATATGTTTCTCATGTGTTTCTGAAACATGTGAAATATTTTCTACCATTCAAATTTGTTTTAATTATGTTTCAGTTTTATCAAAAAGGGAACAAGTAGTCTCACCGATCTCAAAGCATAATATGTGGTGGATGGCACTCCGGCACATATTGTTGCCGGTAAAAAGAAGTTTCCGGACTCGGTTTGGCTTCCCTGCTTGCCAAGATTTTCCCCTAGCCTATGGAAGCAAGTTGGGCCCTAAAATCTAGTAGTCTAGAAAATTGGTAAGGTGCCAAATTGATAGGCCAGCCAATAAAGGCTTTGCCAAGGATCCAAAGGCTCCCCTAGTTCCCTAAAATGGGCAAAGGCTAGTACTTTCTTGGTCCATCTATATAAAACCACTCTATCCTTTTTCAAGTCCAATATGTTTAAGTTTGACTTAAGTTTATATAGAAAAATGTCAACACCCACAATATCCAGTTAATATATCCTGAAAGTTCAAACTATACTTATTTCATGATAGATTTTTAATTTGCTATTCTACATATTGATTTCTCTTCTAAAAACTTGATACTATGTTACCGTTTATACGTACATAAACGAGAGTAGAGCGAAAGTATCGACTGTTGCGCCCGTGATGCAGGGACAGGGTTCACGGCATGCAAGCATACAAGTGCAAATATTTTTTTTGAGGAATGCGTGCACAACTTCATTTTGCATGTTCTTCAAGCTAAGGGTTTTGGCTCCAAGTGGTACCTTTAGATCAAGCAAATTTTATCTTCTCCTTCTTCCACTGTTTTGTTAAATGGATACCTAATTCTTTGTTCCAATGCAAGAGAGGAGTTAGGTAGGTTGACCCTCTGTCTCCTCTCATGGTTGTCCTTTGCGGCTGATTTTCCACAATCTATTGTTAACCCGGTCATGATACGAGCACATCTAATTAGACCTCTCCCCTTAACCAGCTCCCATGATTTTTCTATAATTCAATATGCTGATAATACTTTAATCTTTCTTCCAACTTATGAGAGCTAGATTTTTTTTAAAAAAAGAGTTGCTCTTGCGATTTGGTGAGGCTAAAAGCTAATTATGGCATCAACAATGCTGAAAATAGAGTGCATATCTTCCTGGAAGTCCTTAATTGCCAAAGAGACGGCATGCCTTCCACCTATCTTGGCTTTCCCTTGAGCACCACAAAGCCAAGGAAGGAGTTTTTCATGCCTCTCCATAGTGCCCAGAGAAGATTGTCATCATGTTCCATGTATCTTAACTATGGTGATAAACTTAGGCTTGTTAATTCAATTTTGTCCTCTTTGCCCTCCTTCTACCAAAGTACCCTAGAAGTCTATCAGTGGATTTTGAAGGAGTTTGACAAATACATGATACATTGTATATGGAGGAAAATGGATCTGGATGAGAAGAGTTATCCTTTGGCTGCCTAGGCGAGCTTGTTTGTCGCCCTAAGGATCAAGGAGGTTTAGGAGTAATTAATCTCATAGCCCAAAATAATTTTCTCCTAATGAAACATCTCCATAAGTTTTACAACAGAGCTAATTTACCTTGGACAAACTTAGTATGGGAAGTTTATTATTCATCTTCCCTGCGTCTGCCAAGTCAAAGGATGTGTCTTTCTGGTGGAGGGACTATCCCACGTGTCTTCTTATTTACAAACAGATTGCCCTATGATACGCTTGTTCTGGCTCATCAGTTGGTCCCAGGAATTGCTCAAAAGGAAATTGCCACACTTATTTTCCTTCACCGGAACTGACAGTATCACCGTCTCATCTGCTATTGCCTGGAAAGCCTTCAGGATCACTTCCACTTTCCCTTATCCACTAAAGCACTAGCTGAATTTCATCAATTGCAACACATTGTGGAAGACATACCTAAGACTGATAACCATGATAAGTGGGTTGCCTTCTTCTTTAACTCCTTTTTAAGGTCTCTTTTGCCTATAAGCTTGCCATGCATCAGCACTTTGTATGCCCAGATTTACAATGGCTCTGGAAAACATGTAGTCCAGCTAAGCACAAGATGTTCTTTTGGCTCTTGATTCTTGACAGGCAGAACACTAGACATCAACTGTAGAGGAAGGATTTCTTTATGCCTGATTACTTTTTGTGAGATGTGCAACCAACTTTTAGTACAGGAGCCATTTGTTCTTCACCTATCCTTTTTTTGTCATGTATTGAAAATATAGTTGCATTTCTTGGAATCCTACAAATTATTACATACAACAAACTCCTATCGTTCATTACATTGACAATTTAGGGAGGAGTATTGGCCAGCCCTTTTATTTGGAAATCGTTATGTTTTTTTGATGGGTCATATGGGAAATTAATTTATTTTTTGAAGGTACAAGAGCCAGAACTTTACAAATCAAGAAGCATTTTCAAGAAGGAAATGGCTTTGATCATGTTTTAGCTACTAGGATGTCTTATGTTGGCATGAAGACTTGGGTGGAAATTTTCTCTTAAGTAGCACTGCTTGTGTATTTAGATTTTCCTTGTGTTGTTCTATTAGGGGCTGATCTCTCGCACCTATATGTACAAAACTTTTAACAAAAAAATAATAATAAAAATGTCATTGTAGTCAACATAAAACCAACTATTGCTATTCTTAACAGACCTCATGGACATAGTTATAAATAAACTAACTACAACTATTTCTCCCTCCACAACTATGCCCAGTCAATGTCGTCATTGTCAATGTCCTCGAAAATCTCCATCAGGTCCATTAGGTCCTTTCCCTTGCCATGCACTTTCATTGAAGCATTACCCTTGCCCTGAACCTTCTGATATGCCAACGACTCGATTTGAGCCCTACGCAGGTCCTCCTCAAACTTTCAGTGGTTTTGGATTGCACCGCTTCAGCCTTGGCCACAGAGAGTTTCCGCGAGCTGTTTCTACTTTGTGCCATGTATGGCCTGCTCTATGGTAGCAAAGTCAAACATGGACCAGGCCAAAGAGGCCAAAGCCTCGTCAATGTGTTATCACCAGATTTTGGCCAAGTCAGGAGATGGGCCGTAATTGAGATGGGCTTGAAGGATATACACGTGGAGCGTCTCTGAAGCGGCCTTGCACGAAGAGTTTGGGCTAGATGCCCGTGTATCTGTATTTTATAGTAGATTGCATCTTAGTTTAGAATTAAAAGATAGAGTTTAACCCGTGCACGGTTAGGTGCACGCCGAATTAGAAAGTCCCCTGGACTATAAATATGTACCTAGGGTTATTGAGAAAGGAGGACAATCACGTTCACAACAACACAAACCAGCGCATCGCCACCCCTTGTTTCGAGGGTTTCTTCCGGGTAAGCATCATGCTGCCTAGATCGCATCTTGCGATCTAGGCAGTATACGTTTATTCGTTATCATTGTGTTACTCGTGCTGAAGCGTTGTTGATGGCGAGTAGCACTACTTATCGTAGATGTTTTGGGGCTTGCATTGATGCTTTTCTTATACATATTTGCTTAGCTATGCCGTCCCTCGATATCTAGCTGCCCTTACATCTATCTAGGTGTAGGGACAGCACCTTGCTTGTTCGTTGTTTAGTAGATCCAATCCGTTATAGTTGCTCCTTGTTTCTCAAGGATTAGTTTAATATCCGTATGGTTAGGCCTTGCAAACGGGTTGAACGATCCGGTAGTGCGAGAGGTGCGGTTTGTTAGCCCCAAGAGGGATTGTTCCGGGAATTGACTTAATGTTGGTTTTTAGGCCTCTTTTTGGGTTAGTTTTCCATCATCTTCCGTATCTACTAGGCTCAACTACGCGTAGGATGTTCCGATCATACGGTGAAAACCCTAAACTGTCGTGGATTGGTTTAACTTTGTATTGATCAAGCAGGATCCCCATGTCATCGTAAACTCGACGTGAATCATGGGGCAATCGGCTCTTCGAGCCGATCCACAGGGCACGAGAGCCGATCGGGCTCGTATTTAATGTTTACGTGTCTACCATGCAGGAGACTAATCGAAGCAATCCAACACCTTCCTGACCAGGTATAGGTCAGGTGGCACGCCCTAACCGCCGTGTGCCGGAACATTGCGGGACAACGTCGAGGGACCAGGGCCCACCCAGCAGTCTTGGCAGCCTCCGGCTCTTCGTGTTGCTTAACCCTCTCGGTGGGTTTTGGCAGCAACACATTCTGCACGCCCGGTGGGACATCTTCTACAGCAACCACGCCAACACCTCCAGGATGGCGGACGAACAGATCAAGTATGAAGATCTGCCTGCAGCACACGAAGAAATACGATGAGCTCAAGGCCATCTTCGAAGCCGATCTCATCGGCTCTTTCAGAAGACCCGTTCGCACGGCATTAGATTCAAAGGATTCCAACCCGAAGGCGTGTTTGAGGGGATAGATCTGTCTCTCCCTTCGGAGGACCGTACCAGAGCCATGCGCCAAGAAATTAACTATGTTGTGGCTCACTCTCTACATCGACATTCTGAGAGCCTGGTGAACACTCTTGAACGTGTTGCGCTTCGCGTGGTTCAAGAAATCATGAAGCATCAGTATTCTCCGTCAGGACCTGCTTTAGGAACTCACCAGGGAGAAATACCGTTCTACACTAGGCCACCACTGCCATACACGTTGGCAGCTCCACAGCAACAAGGTTCACCGGCGTACGTCGTCTACAAGGTTGGAGGTGATCCTGGCGATTACCAATTCCTGTTTGAGCCGCCCAAAGAGATCCCACATGGATACGTGTGCACATACGTGCCGGACTGCAACAACTGGATGCATACGAGCCAGGTTACAGCAGGAGGGATTGCTGGAGCAGGAGGAATTGCCGGAGCAGGAGGGAGTTCTGGAGCAGATGCTGAGAAACAGGCGTGGCTAGCCAAATATGCCACTGGAACGAGTCATGAGAGCTCAACCGCTTCAGCTCCCACTGTGGATCAGATCAGTGCAATCTTGAGAGACCAGTTCGGCATCCTGCCGAAGAAGAGAACAATCGGCTATTCCAAGCCGTATCCCAACGAGTATGACCTGATCCCACTACCGCCTAAGTATCGGCTCCCTGACTTCACAAAATTCAGTGGATCAGAAGGGTCTAGCTCAATTGAGCACGTGAGCCGATATTTGGCACAGTTGGGCATGGTCTCAGCATCAGATCAGCTACGTGTGAGGTTCTTTGCGCAATCTCTCACGGGTCCAGCTTTTGGGTGGTACACCTCATTGCCACCAGATTCAGTTCGAACATGGAAGCAGCTGGAGGAGCAATTTCACATACAATATCATTCAGAAGCTACTGAAGCTGGCATTGCCGATCTGACGCAGGTACGGCAGAGGCGGGGAGAGACAGTGTCTGAATACATTCAGCGTTTCAAGACTGTCAAGAACCGATGTTATTCGGTTCGTTTATCCGAGAAGGAAGCAGTCGATCTGGCAATAGCAGGCCTCTCAGTGTCGCTCAAGGATCCGACGTTCCAAGCAGACTACAATTCACTGGCGCATGGTTCAGAAATTGACATCGTATGAACAGCGCCACCCAGAATTGTACCAGGACAAGTTCAAGCGCCCGGTCGCCCTGGTCGAGACAGAAGAAGATGAAGACGCTGCAGAAGATCAGGAAGTCGCCGTGGCTGAATGGGCTCGGGGGGCAGTACCCGTGTCCTGCAAATGGGTAAAACAACCAGGGCCTGCAAAAGGGTTTGACTTTGATTTAAGCAAAACGGAGCAGATTTTTGATTTGCTGCTGAAGGAAAAACAGCTGAAGTTACCCGAAGGCCACAAAATCCCTACGTTACAAGAGGTGAACGGGAGACCATACTGCAAATGGCATCACACGTTCACCCACGCCACCAACGACTGCAAAGTATTGCGCGGACAGATTCAAATGGCGATAGAACAAGGCCGATTACTCTTCGGTCAGTTTGCCATGAAAGTTGACACACATCCGTTTCCTGCGTCAACATGGTGGATCTCAGTCACTGCTTAAGAAGCGAGCCAGGCTTCTCTTTTGATATTAACATGGCAGGGCTTGTAGACCGCCATGGCAAGGATAAGCCAGAAAGCAGTCACTCCCGTGGCAAAGATAAAGCGGAGGCCGATCCACGCGACCGGCCCCAGCATGATGACAGACGGGACCTGACTGAGGAAGAAGTGAGAAGCGTGCGGTATCAACGACCACTCTCCGCACTGTTGGAGATATGCCCAAGAGGCAATAATAAAAGTGGTTATTATATATCTTTATGTTTATGATAAATGTTTATATACCATGCTATAATTGTATTAATCGAAACATTGATACATGTGTGTTATGTAAACAAACAAAGAGTCCCTAGTAAGCCTCTTAACTAGCTTGTTGATTAATAGATGATTAGTTTCATAATCATGAACATTGGATGTTATTAATAACAAGGTTATATCATTGTATGAATGATGTAATGGACACACCCAATTAAGCGTAGCATAAGATCACGTCATTAAGTTATTTGCTATAAGCTTTCGATACATAGTTACCTAGTCCTTATGACCATGAGATCATGTAAATCACTTATACCGGAAAGGTACTTTGATTACACCAAACGCCAGTGCGTAAATGGGTGGTTATAAAGGTGGGATTAAGTATCCGGAAAGTATGAGTTGAGGCATATGGATCAACAGTGGGATTTGTCCATCCCGATGACGGATAGATATACTCTGGGCCCTCTCGGTGGGATGTCGTCTAATGTCTTGCAAGCATATGAATAAGTTCATAAGAGACCACATACCACGGTACGAGTAAAGAGTACTTGTCAGGAGACGAGGTTGAACAAGGTATAGAGTGATACCGAAGATCAAACCTCGGACAAGTAAAATATCGCGTGACAAAGGGAATTGGTATCATATGTGAATGGTTCATTCGATCACTAAAGTCATCGTTGAATATGTGGGAGCCATTATGGATCTCCAGATCACGCTATTGGTTATTGGTCGGAGTGAGTACTCAACCATGTCCACATAGTTCACGAACCGTAGGGTGACACACTTAAAGTTGGATGTTGAAATGGTAGAACTTGAATATGGAATGGAGTTCGAATATTTGTTCGGAGTCCCGGATGAGATCCCGGACATCACGAGGAGTTCCGGAATGGTCCGGAGAATAAGATTCATATATAGGAAGTCATATTCCAAGTTTGGAAATGATCCGGTGCATTTATGGCAGGTTCTAGAAGGTTCTAGAAAAGTCCGGAAGAAACGCACTATGGAAGGTGGAGTCCCGGAAGGACTCCACAAGCTTGGCCAGCCAAACCCTAAAGGAGGAGTCCCAGGTGGGCTCCACCTAGAGGTGGCCGGCCACCCCACCTCAAGGAAAGGTGGGAGTCCCACCTTGAGTGGGACTCCCTCCTTGAGTAGGTTTCCCACATATGGGAGGTTTTAGTGTTGGGGTCTTATTCGAAGACTTGGACTACAACTCTTGGGGCTTCCACCTATATAATGAGGGGCATAGGAGAGGGGGCTGACCACTTGAAGCCTCAGCCTTGGCCGCACCCCTTAGAGGGCCGGCGCCCAACCCCCCTCTCTCCCCAAACCCTAGCGGTCTCTCTCCTCCACCACATCCCGCACGCTTAAGCGAAGCTCCGCCGGATTTCTCCACCACCACCGACACCACGCCGTCGTGCTGTCGGATTCAAGAGGAGCTACTACTTCCGCTGCCCGCTGGAACGGGAGGTGGACGTCGTCTTCATCAACAACCGAACGTGTGACCGAGTACGGAGGTGCTGCCCGTTCGTGGCGCCGGAAGCGATCATGATCAAGATCTTCTACGCGCTTTTGCAAGCGGCAAGTGAACGTCTACCGCAGCAACAAGAGCCTCATCTTGTAGGCTTTGGAATCTCTTCAAGGGTGAGACTCGATATCCCCTCGTTGCTACCGTCTTCTAGATTGCATCTTGGCTTGGATTGCGTGTTCGCGGTAGGAAATTTTTTGTTTTCTATGCAACGTTATCCTACAGTGGTATCAGAGCCGTGTCTATGCATAGATGGTTGCACGAGTAGAACACAATGGTTTTGTGGGCGTTGATGCTCTTGTTATCTTTAGTTTGAGTACTTTGCATCTTTGTGGCATAGTGGGATGAAGCGGCTCGGACTAACTTTACATGACCGCGTTCATGAGACTTGTTCCTCGTTCGACATGCAACTTGTATTGCATAAGAGGCTTTGCGGGTGTCTGTCTCTCCTACTATAGTGAAGATTCAATTTACTCTTCTATTGACAACACTAGTATCACCGTTGTGGTTCATGTTCGTAGGTGGATTAGATCTTACTCGAAAACCCTAAACCACGTAAAATATGCAAACCAAATTAGAGACGTCTAACTTGTTTTTGCAGGGTTTGGTGATGTGATATGGCCATAATATGATGATGAATATGTATGAGATGATCATTATTGTATTGTGGCAACCGGCAGGAGCCTTATGGTTGTCTTTATATTTCATGTTGAGTAGTATTTCAAAGTAGTTGTAATAGTTGCTACATGAGGTGAACAACCATGAAGACGGCGCCATGGACCTTGACGCTACGCCGATGATGATGGAGATCATGCCCGTTGATGATGGAGATCATGTCCGTGCTTTGGAGATAAAGATCGAAGGCGCAAAGACAAAAGGGCCATATCATATCACATATGAACTGCATGTGATGTTAATCCTTTATGCATCTTATTTTGCTTAGATCGCGACGGTAGCATTATAAGATGATCCCTCACATTAATATCAAGATAATAAAGTGTTCTCCCCTCGTATGCACCGTTGTACAGTTCGTCGTTTCGAAGCATCTCGTGATGATCGGATGTGATAGATTCAACGTTCACATACAACGGGTGTAAGCCATGTTGCACACGCGGAATACTTGGGTTTGCTTGACGAGCCTAGCATGTACAGACATGGCCTCGGGACAACGGAAACCGAAAGGTTGAACACGAGTCATATGGATGATATGATCAACATGTTGATGTTCACCATTGAAGCTACATCATCTCACGTGATGATCGGTTTTGGTGTAGTGGATTTGGATCGTGTACCACTTAACAACTATGAGGGATGTTGTATTAAGTGGGAGTTCATTAGTAATTAGATTAAAACATGAACTAATTATCATAAACATAGTCTGAGTAGTATTTTGAATTAATTTTGTAGTATTGGCATCCGTTTTTCTACCATGCGCTAGTCTTATTATTGAGATAGAAATACTGTTAAAATCTGACAAGAAACTTTACGGATTGGTACCGTATTGTTAAAGAATCAAGAATTGATTAAGTCCTATTGCAAACTTTTAGTAAACCTCATATTGTTGAGTCAAAGAGCTATGGTTTCAATTAGTACCTAAAGTTATCTTGTCTCCGTCAAACTTGAAGTTCAAATTTGTTTGAAAAGTAAGGAGCTGAAAATTTAGTTTTCAGAAATAATCAAGGTATGAGATATATGTGATATCTAAGACCTTATTGCAAGATGATAGAATATAATTTGGTGAGACTACATAAACTCATAAGTTTTATGGGAATGTATGAAGGTTGAAGACGCCAGGCGTCACAATCCTCCAACTATTGGGGCACTAATAATATTCGCATATCCATGAAGTTATCATCCTTAGTATGCACCGTTGCTAAGACTCATCGTTTCGAAGCATCACGTGATGATCGGGTGTGATAGATTCTACGTGTGCATACAACGGGTGCAAGCCAGATTTGCACATGCGAATACTAAGGTTAAACTTTATGAGCCTAGCATGTATAGACATGGTCTCAAAAAGTTGTCATGAATTGATGGATAAAATTATGAGTGAAATTGTTCATCGTATTACAAAGTTACTAATAAGTGAAATCTAGAACACTTGTCATATGATGATCAACTTCAAAGTAAGAACCTCAAGGTTATTAGTATTAGACCAACAAACCTAGAAGTTATTGATGTTGAAGTGTTTTTCTGAATAATGAGGAAAGCTAAAAGAGAAACTGCAAAAGATATTTTGGCAAAAAGAAAAGAAAAGACTAGAAAGTCTAGCTCAGGTGTATATAAATGATATACATGTTATGGTTGTATTCCTAGTTAAGTCACATAATGAAATTCTTGGGTATTAGTACCATATTGGTTGGTATGAAGTGTCATACAAAACAACGCAATACAAGAATACAATGGCCTAAGTGACTGACAAGGAATATGATAGGAATGCACGTCTGGAACAAAAATAAAGAGTTATTATGTTCATCGTTGGCATTCTATCTAGCCCTTAGAATTTATAATAAAGAACTTAATAATTTTTATTTTGCTCTGGTCAAATGAAAACAATGAGTTGTTCAAATTATGACATTACTCCATGTATGATGGATAAGTTATTATAAATCTTAATGGTGAAACACACATACATAACACTGACGCTAAAATGCCATAAGGCAAATGATTTGAATTCCACTTATTTGTGGAACCGCCATTTAGGTCATGTTAGAAAGGAACGCATGAAGGAACTCCATGCAAATGGATTTTTGGAGTCACTTGATTTTTGAATCATTTGACGCTTGCAAATCTTTTCTAAAGAGAATGATTAAAATACCGTTCATAGGCCAAAAGTTGAACGGGCAACTAACTTAGTGGAAAAATACATGATGATGTATGTGGTTCACTGGGCATAGTTGTGTGCGGGAGATTCTTCTACTTCATGAAAACTTTCAACAATGAATTGAGTATATATATGTGGATATATTCAATAAGGAAGAAGTTTGAAACATTTGAATGGATTCAAATAAATTTCAGCATGAAGTGGAAATCATCGTAATAGAAAAGTCAAATATCTATGATTGGATCATGGTAGAAATATTTGAATTACGAGTTTTAGCGAACATCTAAGAGAGTTATGAAATTGTTCTACAACTCACATTTCTTGGAGTATCATAATGATGATATAGTATCCGAGATATGTATCCAAACCTTGTTGGATTAATGATGAGATAAAATATTATGACGCCATTATATTTTTGTGGATTATGCTTTAGTGACTACCGCTTTTACACTGAATAGAGCATCATCATGATCCGTTGAAATGACACCATACGAGTTATGGTATGGGTATAAACCCTAATAGTCTTTCTTTAAATTTTGGTCTAAGAGTTTACAACCAAAATCGGATGAATGTCTTTGTTGGTTATCCCAGAGATTTAATTGGGAATTCTTCCCACGAGACAAAGACAAAAGTGTTTGTCAATGTTTCTTATTTCCGAGAAATTGTTTCTAGTGAAGTATTTGAGTGGGAGGACAATATAATTTGATAAGGTTTATGAACCTGAGCATAATGATCAGAGTAGCGCAGCATCGGAATTTGTTTCGGAAGCGGCCACGACGATCATGGCTCCCATGACTACAAAGTGTTTTAGCCATGGAGATCGAAGTACATATTGAACCTTGTAGGTATGGTTTACTTTGTGATCAAATAAATGATTTGTGAACAAAGGATTGATTTTGAATAATGATAAACCAACTACAAACAAAGAAGTTATGATGGGCCCTGACTCCGTTAAAATGGCCATGCGCCATGAAATCCATAATAGATGAATACTTTTTGAAAGTAAATGGATCTATAGACTTGGATGAAATATCCTTAAAGAAGCTCGACTTGTCGAAAAATTGTTTACGACAAAGTTCAAAGAGTTGACTACGATAAGATTAGATCTTCCGTAGCAATGCTTATAGTCTATATGGTTTATTCTAGTAATCACTACATATTTCTTTTATGAGATATGCTAGTAGGATGGCAAAATACATTACTTATCAGAAGTATGTATTAAAGGTGTATACAAAATACAACCAAGAGTTTTGCCTGTCCGTAGAATACTAGATAGGTATACAAACTTCAATTGGATGAAGTGAGTATCGCGGAGTTGGAATCTTCACTAGATGAAATAGTCAAAGAGTTTTTGATTTCATCAAGAGACGATGAAGAGGCTTGTATTTGCAAGAAATTAAGTGGGAGCGCTGAGACATATTTATAATACTTTATGTAGGTGACATATAGTTGGTTATAAATGATGTAATTATATACTTGATTAAAAGGTTTCATTGAGAAATTAATTTCAATGAAAGGATATGGACTGAAACATATTTAGTGTCAAGATCTATGAAGATAGATTGAAACACATAATAAGTTTAAGTCAAAGTACATAGAATGGATATTGAAGTAGTTCAATATATAAATATTAAGAAAATGTTCTTGTCATGTTAAGTTTTAACAAGACTTGAATGTATCTGACACTCAATGAGTAAAAACACATGAGTGATTATAGATCACGAATAATATGTACACAATCAGATGTCATGTGCTATAAAGTGTTATGAGCATATACCAGAATGATTCATATGATGATCATTGGACGACAGTAAGAATATCCTTGAGTACTTTAGAAGAACTAAGGATATATATATATAGTTTTGTATGAGGAAATGACAAACAAATCGCTGTAAGGTGTTACACCGATATTGGTTTTGTCACATATAAAATATAATTTCAATCTCAAATTAGACTAAGTGTTGTTTAAAAGGTAGCACAATGAGCTAGAAGTTGTCTATGCTAGATTTAGAAGAGTTCTAAATATTGTGACGGATTCTACAAAAGAAGGCAGAGTATGTCATTGTTTTGACAATGACAAAGGATGTTAAGTCAAGAGGTTCTTTGAGAACTTGGTGTAGTTCCGACAGAGTCAGAACTTTGAAGCTATATTGTGTGTGACAATATTAGTGACATATTTCAGACCGCGGAATTAAGGTTCCACCAGAAGACCAAACATATTTAATACCGACTCATTTGGAAATGAGTGATGCATTGAGACGCAAATGAATTACAAAATACATACGTTTCTGAGCGTGTCAGATCCGTTGACTAAAACCTCTCCCGTGAGCAATACATGATAAAGCACCAGAAGGCCAAGGTGTTATATCTTTACAAATGTAAACTAGATTATTGACTCTAGTGCAAGTGGGAGACTGTTGGAGATATGCCCAAGAGGCAATAATAAAAGTGGTTATTATATATCTTTATGTTTATGATAAATGTTTATATACCATGCTATAATTGTATTAATCGAAACATTGATACATGTGTGTTATGTAAACAAACAAAGAGTCCCTAGTAAGCCTCTTAACTAGCTTGTTGATTAATAGATGATTAGTTTCATAATCATGAACATTGGATGTTATTAATAACAAGGTTATATCATTGTATGAATGATGTAATGGACACACCCAATTAAGCGTAGCATAAGATCACGTCATTAAGTTATTTGCTATAAGCTTTCGATACATAGTTACCTAGTCCTTATGACCATGAGATCATGTAAATCACTTATACCGGAAAGGTACTTTGATTACACCAAATGCCACTGCGTAAATGGGTGGTTATAAAGGTGGGATTAAGTATCCGGAAAGTATGAGTTGAGGCATATGGATCAACAGTGGGATTTGTCCATCCCGATGACGGATAGATATACTCTGGGCCCTCTCGGTGGGATGTCGTCTAATGTCTTGCAAGCATATGAATAAGTTCATAAGAGACCACATACCACGGTACGAGTAAAGAGTACTTGTCAGGAGACGAGGTTGAACAAGGTATAGAGTGATACCGAAGATCAAACCTCGGACAAGTAAAATATCGCGTGACAAAGGGAATTGGTATCGTATGTGAATGGTTCATTCGATCACTAAAGTCATCGTTGAATATGTGGGAGCCATTATGGATCTCCAGATCACGCTATTGGTTATTGGTCGGAGTGAGTACTCAACCATGTCCACATAGTTCACGAACCGTAGGGTGACACATGATACGTCTCCAACGTATCGATAATTTCTTATGTTCCATGCTACTTTATTGATGATACCTACATGTTTTATGCACATTATATGTCATATTTATGCATTTTCTGGAACTAACCTATTAACAAGATGCCGAAGAGCCGATTTTTGTTTTTTTTTTTTGGTTTCAGAAATCCTAGTAAAGAAATATTCTCGGAATTGGACGAAACTTTCGCCCAGGGTCCTATTTTGCACGAAGCTTCCGAAGACCGAAGAGATAAGGGGTGGAGCCCGCGGCGCGGGGGAGATAGGCGGCGCGGACCCGCCCCTGGGCCCCTCGTGTGGCCCCTCGCGTTGACCCTCCGCCTACTTAAAGCCTCCGTCGCGAAACCCCCAGTACCGAGAGCCACGATACGGAAAACCTTACAGAGACGCCGCCGCCGCGAATCCCATCTCGGGGGATTCAGGAGATCGCCTCCGGCACCCTGCCGGAGAGGGGATTCATCTCCCGGAGGACTCTACACCGCCATGGTCGCCTCCGGAGTGATGAGTGAGTAGTTCACCCTGGACCATGGGTCCATAGCAGTAGCTAGATGGTCGTCTTCTCCTTGTTGTGCTTCATTGTTGGATCTTGTGAGCTGCCTAACATGATCAAGATCATCTATCTGTAATACTATATGTTGTGTTTGTCGGGATCCGATGGATAGAGAGTACTATGATTATGGTGATTATCAATCTATTGTTTATGTGTTGTTTATGATCTTGCATGCTCTCCGTTATTAGTAGAGGCTCTGGCCAAGTTTTTACTCTTAACTCCAAGAGGGAGTATTTATGCTCGATAGTGGGTTCATGCCTCCATTAAATCTGGGACAGTGACAGAAAGTTCTAAGGTTGTGGATGTGCTGTTGCTACTAGGGATAAAACATTGATGCTATGTCTAAGGATGTAGTTGTTGATTACATTACGCACCATACTTAATGCAATTGTATGTTGCTTAGCAACTTAATACTGAATGGGGTTCGGATGATAACCTGAAGGTGGACTTTTTAGGCATAGATGCAGTTGGATGGCGGTCTATGTACTTTGTCGTAATGCCCAATTAAATCTCACTATATTTATCATATCATGTATATGCATTGTTATGCCTTTCTCTATTTGTCAATTGCCCGACTGTAATTTGTTCACCCAACATGCTTTATCTTATGGGAGAGACACCTCTAGTGAACTGTGGACCCCGGTCCTATTCTTTACATAGCATACAATCTACTTGTTTTACTGTTTTCTTTGCAAACATTTTCCACTCGATACGTTTAATCCTTTGTTACAGCAAGCCGGTGAGATTGACGACCTCACTGTTTCGTTGGGACAAAGTACTTGGGTTGTGTTGTGCAGGTTCCGCGTTGGCGCCGGAATCCCTGGTGTTGCGCCGCATCACATTTCGCGACCATCAACCTTCAACGTGCTTCTTGGCTCCTACTGGTTCGATTAAACCTTGGTTTCTTTCTGAGGGAAAACTTGCTACTGTGCGCATCATACCTTCCTCTTGGGGTTCCCAACGAACGTGTGAGTTACACGCCATCAAGCTCTTTTTCTGGCGCCGTTGCCGGGGAACTGAAGAAAGTTACACCACAAAGATTTCTATCTCCCACGTCAACTGAACGCCAGCAGCTCCTTTTCTGGCGCCGTTGCCGGGGAGATCAAGACACGCTGCAAGGGGAGTCTCCACTTCTCAATCTCTTTACTTTGTTTTTGTCTTGCTTTATTTTATTTACTACTTTGTTTGCTGCACCTAAACAAAACACAAAAAAATTAGTTGCTAGTTTTACTTTATTTACTGTCTTGCTCTCTATATCAAAAACACAAAAAAATTAGTTACTTGCATTTAATTTATTTTGTTATCATGTCTAGTCCTGTACTTGTTTTTATTTTCACTAGTTAGGCATAATGGAAAACAACAAAAATATGAGAGATCTTTATGAACTTTATCTTGAATTAGGACATGATGTGTTTGAAGAAAGAATTAAGAAACCCATGGAACTTTATATGCATGCTAATGAGAATGTTATTACTATGAATGCTTTGAACACCATTGTTGCTAATGCTATGGAAAATTCTAAGCTTGGGGAAGCTGGTTTTGATGGGCATGATATTTTTAGTCCCCCAAGCATTGAGGAGAAAATTTACTTTGATGATACTTTGCCTCCTATATTTGATGATGAGAATAATAATGATAGCTACTTTGTTGAATTTACTCCCACTACAACTAATAAAATTGATTATGCCTATGTGGAGAGTAATAATTTTATGCATGAGACTCATGATGAGAATGCTTTATGTGATAGTTATATTGTTGAGTTTGCTCATGTTGCTAATGAAAGTTATTATGAGAGAGGAAAATATGGTTGTAAAAATTTTCATGTTACTAAAACACCTCTCTATGTGCTGAAATTTTTGAAGCTACACTTGTTTTATCTTCCTATGCTTGTTACTTTGCTCTTCATGAACTTGTTTATTTACAAGATTCCTATGCATAGGAAGCATGTTAGACTTAAATGTGTTTTGAATTTGCCTCTTGATGCTCTCTTTTGCTTCAAATACTATTTCTTGCGAGTGCATCATTAAAACTGCTGAGCCCATCTTAATGGCTATAAAGAAAGAACTTCTTGGGAGATAACCCATGTGTTTTTTTACTACAGTACTTTGTTTTATATTTGTGTCTTGGAAGTTGTTTACTACTGTAGCAACCTCTCCTTATCATGTTTTTGTGCCAAGTAAAGTTTCTATGTCAAAGTTGATGTTATATTTGGGATTGCTGCGCAGAAACAGCATTGCTGTCTGTCACGAATCTGGGCACAGTTCTCTGTAAAAAATCGAAAAATCTGCCAATTTACGAGCGTGATCCTCAGATATGTACGCAACTTTCATTAGTTTTGAGTTTTTCCATTTGAGCAAGTCTGGTGCCATCTTTAAATTCGTCTTTACGGACTGTTCTGTTTTTGACAGATTCTGCCTTTTATTTCGCATTGCCTCTTTTGCTATGTTGGATTTATTTCTTTGATCCATTAATGTCCAGTAGCATTATGCAATGTCCAGAAGTGAAAATAATGATTGTGTCACCTCTGAATGTGTGAATTATTAATTGTGCACTAACCCTCTAATGAGTTTGCTTGAAGTTTGGTGTGAAGGAAGTTTTCAAGGGTCAAGAGAGGAGAATGATATACTATGATCAAGAGGAGTGAAAGCTCTAAGCTTGGGGATGCCCCCGTGGTTCACCCCTGCATATTTTAAGAAGACTCAAGCGTCTAAGCTTGGGGATGCCCAAGGCATCCCCTTCTTCATCGACAACATCATCAGGTTCCTCCCCTGAAACTATATTTTTATTCAGTCACATCTTGTGTTCTTTACTTGGAGCGTCGGTTTGTTTTTGTTTTTTGTTTTTGTTTGAATAAAATGGATCCTAGCATTCACTTTGTGGGAGAGAGACACGCTCCGCTGTTGCATATGGACACATGTGTCCTTAGGCTTTACTCATAATGTTCAAGGCGAAGTTTCTTCTTCGTTAAATTGTTATATGGTTGGAATTGGAAAATGCTACATGTAGTAATTCTAAAATGTCTTGGATAATGTGATACTTGGCAATCGTTGTGCTCATGTTTAAGCTCTTGCATCATATGCTTTGCACCTATTAATGAAGAAATACATAGAGCTTGCTAAAATTTGATTTGCATATTTGGTCTCTCTAAGGTCTAGATAATATCTAGTATTGAGTTTTGAACAACAAGGAAGACGGTGAGTCTTATAATGTTTACAATATGTCTTTTATGTGAGTTTTTGCTGCACCTGTTCATCCTTGAGTTTGCTTCAAATAACCTTGCTAGCCTAAACCTTGTATCGAGAGGGAATACTTCTCATGCATCCAAAATCCTTGAGCCAACTACTATGCCATTCGTGTCCACCATACCTACCTACTACATGGTATTTCTCCGCCATTCCAAAGTAAATTGCTTGAGTGCTACCTTTAAAATTCCATCATTCACCTTTGCAATATATAGCTCATGGGACAAAATAGCCTTAAAAACTATCGTAGTATCGAATATGTACTTATGCACTTTATCTTTTATTAAGTTGCTTGTTGTGCGATAACCATGCTTCTGGGAACGCCATCAACTATTGTTGAATATCATGTGAGTTGCTATGCATGTCCGTCTTGTCTGAAGGATCTATCATTTTAGTGGTTGGAGCATGCAAAATTGTTAGAGAAGAACATTGGGCCGCTAACTAAAGCCATGAATCATGGTTGAAGTTTCAGTTTTGGACATATATCCTCAATCTCATATGAGAATAATAATTGTTGCTACATGCTTAAGCATTTAAGAGGAGTCCATTATCTGTTGTCCATGTTGTCCCGGTATGGATGTCTAAGTTGAGAATAATCAAAAGCGAGAAATCCAAAATGCGAGCTTTCTCCTTAGACCTTTGTACAGGCGGCATGGAGGTACCCCTTTGTGACACTTGGTTGAAACATGGCATGCAAAGATCCGGTAGTCCAAGCTAAGTAGGACGAGGTGCGGGCACTATTAGTATACTATGCATGAGGCTTGCAACTTGTAAGATATAATTTACATAACTCATATGCTTTATTACTACCGTTGACAAAATTGTTTCATGTTTTCAAAATAAAAGCTCTAGCACAAATACAGCAATCGATGCTTTCCTCTTTGAAGGACCATTCTTTTACTTTTATTGTTGAGTCAGTTTACCTATCTCCTTCCACCTTAAGAAGCAAACACTTGTGTGAACTGTGCATTGATTCCTACATACTTGCATATTGCACTTGTTATATTACTTTATGTTGACAATATCCATGAGATATACATGTTATAAGTTGAGAGCAACCGCTGAAACTTAATCTTCCATTGTGTTGCTTCAACACCTTTACTTTGATTTATTGCTTTATGAGTTAACTCTTATGCAAGACTTATTGATGCTTGTCTTGAAGTACTATTCATGAAAAGTCTTTGTCATATGATTCACTTGTTTACTCATGTCATTACCTTTGTTTTGATCGCTGCATTCATTACATATGTTTACAAATAGTATGATCAAGATTATGATGGCATGTCACTTCAGAAATTATCTTTGTTATCGTTTTACCTGCTCGGGACGAGCAGAACTAAGCTTGGGGATGCTGATACGTCTCCAACGTATCGATAATTTCTTATGTTCCATGCTACTTTATTGATGATACCTACATGTTTTATGCACATTATATGTCATATTTATGCATTTTGGAACTAACCTATTAACAAGATGCCGAAGAGCCAGTTCTTGTTTTCTGCTGTTTTTGGTTTCAGAAATCCTAGTAAAGAAATATTCTCGGAATTGGACGAAACTTTCGCCCGGGTCCTATTTTTGCACGAAGCTTCCAGAAGACCGAAGAGATAACGAAGTGGGGCCACGAGGCGGCCAGGAGATAGGGCGGCGCGGCCCAGGCCCTGGCCGCGCCGACCTAGCCCCTGGGCCCCTCGTGTGGCCCCTCGCGTTGACCCTCCGCCTACTTAAAGCCTCCGTCGCGAAACCCCCAGTGCCGAGAGCCACGATACGGAAAACCTTACAGACGCCGCCGCCGCGAATCCCATCTCGGGGGATTCGGAGATCGCCTCCGGCACCCTGCCGGAGAGGGGATTCATCTCCCGGAGGACTCTACACCGCCATGGTCGCCTCGGAGTGATGAGTGAGTAGTTCACCCCTGGACCATGGGTCCATAGCAGTAGCTAGATGGTCGTCTTCTCCTTGTTGTGCTTCATTGTTGGATCTTGTGAGCTGCCTAACATGATCAAGATCATCTATCGTAATACTATATGTTGTGTTTGTCGGGATCCGATGGATAGAGAGTACTATGATTATGGTGATTATCAATCTATTGTTTATGTGTTGTTTATGATCTTGCATGCTCTCCGTTATTAGTAGAGGCTCTGGCCAAGTTTTTACTCTTAACTCCAAGAGGGAGTATTTATGCTCGATAGTGGGTTCATGCCTCCATTAAATCTGGGACAGTGACAGAAAGTTCTAAGGTTGTGGATGTGCTGTTGCTACTAGGGATAAAACATTGATGCTATGTCTAAGGATGTAGTTGTTGATTACATTACGCACCATACTTAATGCAATTGTCTGTTGCTTAGCAACTTAATACTGAATGGGGTTCGGATGATAACCTGAAGGTGGACTTTTTAGGCATAGATGCAGTTGGATGGCGGTCTATGTACTTTGTCGTAATGCCCAATTAAATCTCACTATATTTATCATATCATGTATATGCATTGTTATGCCTTTCTCTATTTGTCAATTGCCCGACTGTAATTTGTTCACCCAACATGCTTTATCTTATGGGAGAGACACCTCTAGTGAACTGTGGACCCCGGTCCTATTCTTTACATAGCATACAATCTACTTGTTTTACTGTTTTCTTTGCAAACATTTTCCACTCGATACGTTTAATCCTTTGTTACAGCAAGCCGATGAGATTGACAACCTCACTGTTTCGTTGGGACAAAGTACTTGGGTTGTGTTGTGCAGGTTCCGTTGGCGCAGAATCCCTGGTGTTGCGCCGCATCACATTTCGCGACCATCAACCTTCAACGTGCTTCTTGGCTCCTACTGGTTCGATTAAACCTTGGTTTCTTTCTGAGGGAAAACTTGCTACTGTGCGCATCATACCTTCCTCTTGGGGTTCCCAACGAACGTGTGAGTTACACGCCATCAACACACTTAAAGTTGGATGTTGAAATGGTAGAACTTGAATATGGAATGGAGTTCGAATATTTGTTCGGAGTCCCGGATGAGATCCCGGACATCACGAGGAGTTCCGGAATGGTCCGGAGAATAAGATTCATATATAGGAAGTCATATTCCAAGTTTGGAAATGATCCGGTGCATTTATGGCAGGTTCTAGAAGGTTCTAGAAAAGTCCGGAAGAAACGCACTATGGAAGGTGGAGTCCCGGAAGGACTCCACAAGCTTGGCCAGCCAAACCCTAAAGGAGGAGTCCCAGGTGGGCTCCACCTAGAGGTGGCCGGCCACCCCACCTCAAGGAAAGGTGGGAGTCCCACCTTGAGTGGGACTCCCTCCTTGAGTAGGTTTCCCACATATGGGAGGTTTTAGTGTTGGGGTCTTATTCGAAGACTTGGACTACAACTCTTGGGGCTTCCACCTATATAATGAGGGGCATAGGAGAGGGGGCTGACCACTTCAAGCCTCAGCCTTGGCCGCACCCCTTAGAGGGCCGGCGCCCAACCCCCCTCTCTCCCCAAACCCTAGCGGTCTCTCTCCTCCACCACATCCCGCACGCTTAAGCGAAGCTCCGCCGGATTTCTCCACCACCACCGACACCACGCCGTCGTGCTGTCGGATTCAAGAGGAGCTACTACTTCCGCTGCCCGCTGGAACGGGAGGTGGACGTCGTCTTCATCAACAACGAACGTGTGACCGACGGAGGTGCTGCCCGTTCGTGGCGCCGGAAGCGATCGTGATCAAGATCTTCTACGCGCTTTTGCAAGCGGCAAGTGAACGTCTACCGCAGCAACAAGAGCCTCATCTTGTAGGCTTTGGAATCTCTTCAAGGGTGAGACTCGATATCCCCTCGTTGCTACCGTCTTCTAGATTGCATCTTGGCTTGGATTGCGTGTTCGCGGTAGGAATTTTTTTGTTTTCTATGCAACGTTATCCTACACGCACATCTCCTTAACAAATATGAGCAGCAGTATGACCGACGTCGGCGCTACGACGTAGATGATGAAAGATATCGTCGGTCTGATGCAGATGACAGAAAGTATCGTCGATATGATAGAGACCACGAAGGGTATGAGCGTCACGCTAGAAGGAGGTCGAGAGAGCAAGAGGACATGGATAAGCATTGGAACTGTCCTTTCTTTAAACACTGCTGGGACTCAGGAATGAGCCGATTGCCTACAATCGAGAACTGCCCGGAATGTAAACAGCAGAGGAAGGGAACAAATGAAGTTTCAGTGTTCAAGCGTCTAGGGCCTCTCCCACCTCAGAACAGACGAGCTGAGTCGTCTCGAGATGAAGACTTCGAGGAGTAGATGAAGAAGAAGATAGATATCACCGGCCAAGGTGGTGTCCTGATGAACTCAGCCACTCCCAGAAGCGTAGGGTGCAGCGGCTACGAAACCTAGAGGAAGCCGAGGCACAGTACCTGTACACGTTGAGGAAAGCACGGCCCGATCTGGCCGTGAAAATTCAGCAAACGTTGGAGACAGAGGCACGGCCACAGAAGAAAGTGTGGCGCCCCAAACAGACAAAAGCCGATGCAGAGGAATCGGCTGATACAAACATGGTGTTCATACTCCCGTCAGAATTTTGTGCTCCAAAAGACGAGGAAGTGTCAATGGCACAGTTTGACTGCGGTCCACGGCCAGTCATCTTTGAGAAGCCGCGAGACAGAAGCTACAGGCATTTGAAAGCCCTATACCTGAGAGGTTACATCAATGGGCAGCCTATCGGCAAGATGTTGGTGGACACGGGAGCGGCAGTCAATATAATGCCGTATTCCATGCTACGACGTTTGGGACGTTCCAATGAAGATCTGATCAAGACCAACGTCACATTAAGCGATTTCAACGGCCAAGCGTCAGAAGCAAAGGGTGTTCTGAACGTAGATCTAACCGTGGGCCGAAAGACCATCCCTACGTCATTCTTCATCGTCGACAGCAAAAGCACTTACGCTGTCCTGCTAGGGAGGGATTGGATCCACGCTAACTGTTGCATTCCATCCACAATGCATCAGTGCATCATACAATGGGATGGAGATGAAGTGGAGGTCGTTCATGCAGATGACTCGATCGAGATCTCGCTAGCTGCCATGAATATTTGGGATGCAAACGACCAAGAGCCGCTCTCTGGAATCAGTTTGGACGGCTGTGAGCGCATCGAAGCTTCAAAAAACGGGGTGAGGCTGGTCTTATCCACCGGCCTGACAGAGTAGCAAGATCCAAGTCTATGGACGTACGTGACAAGGCCGATCCCTGCGATCGGCCCCAAAAAATAAAAAGCAGAGATCTTACCTCCAGTATGTCACGTAGCCATAATGGAGAACCAATAAGTTGTAAACCCTCATTGAACATTGCAATGAAAAAGGAGGCCGATTCTAGCAATCGGCCAAAATTATCCTCACACATTAGCATTGTTTGTGGCAGGCTTATAGATGGCTGGAAAGCCGATATCTTCAATTACTTGAAAGATTCGGCTCGGGGGGCATACACACGGAGAAGGTACGACCACGAAGTATGTACCCAGGAGGAGCCGATTCATGAAATCGATCGGCCAGTAAAAAATCGAAAATAGAAAATTTTAAGTTCAGCCGATGCTCGGACATCGACTTTAGAATAAAAAGCCGATGCACAGCCATCGACTCAAGAGGTACAAGCTGTTACAGACAGAGGTACAAGCTCAGTGGAGCAGTTATCGTTACATGGAGGAGCTCTACTGAAGGAATGCCTCAAGGGCACGGAGTGCGGTAGCACGAACACGATCTACCTCGGCGATCTCAGCCTCGTCATCTTCATCCTGGCCCGTCACCAGCTGCTTGTTCAAGGCGCGGATTTCGGCCAGATCAGTCTTCAGTTCAGCTTTGAGGCCTTCTGCTTCCTCGTGGGAGCGGGCAATGAGAGCTTCCTTATCTTGGATGAGCTGTTTGGTTACCCGGACCCTCTCTTCAAGGTCCTCCAACTCCTTTCGCAAGATCTCCAGTTCAGCGGTGCTGGTAGAGGTGTCAGTTTTTGCGTCCAAAGCTGCCTTTTTCTCATTAAGCCGCTGACACTTGTCTGCAATATCGGCTTTCAATGGGAGCTGGGCGTGGCGTAAGCCGATTCTCTGACGAGCCAATGTCACCCTTGACCTGTAAGCAGACAAAGTCACAACTGGCCAGAGCTTCACCTGCAATGGGAGATGAGGCTGGAGGTCTTCAAGAATGCTCTTTATTCCCTCGGTATCTTCAACCAATGTTTCAATTGAGGAGGAGAGCAAGGCCTTGAGCTGCTGGAGTTGACCATGGGTAGCGCTGGGTCCTGACTCTTCACTTGCTTTAGAGGCAGCTGGTTCGATGAATTCAGGGTCGAACGTTAGCAAGCTTGAGAGGTCATAACCCTGACAAACAACAAGAACAATGTCAGTACACAGCAAAAAAGCAAGGAAGAGCTAAGGGAAGGAAGTATACCTCTCTTAAGACCATAGGGGCAGCTGATGAAGAGGCGATCGGCTCTTGTGTTTCTGCTGAGGGTTTGACCAAGGTAGCAGCGTTGTCGCTCCGCTTTTGGAGGTTGCTAGGTCCAGGGTGGTGGATGGCATCACTACCTCCTCGACTTCCCCACTAGAAGTGTCATCAGTCTGTAAAGGGAGTGGTTAGCCGATGGGAACAGCAATAGGTTAGCATGAAATATGAGCCAAGGAGAGCAGGGAGAGCCATTACATTCGAAATCTCTTGGTCTGATGAAGAGGTTTGCGGAGCCTTGCGAGCTCTCTTGATGCATCGGCTCTTGGTGCGCAGACCACCCTGCCCTGAAGTAGCAGGTTCGGGAGCTGACCTTTTCTTGGAAGCCGACGGTGGCAAGTCTGGCTGGCTCGGCATGGTATTCTGCCCAGAGGTGCCTGAACTTGAGTCTCCTCGACTGGACTGTGTATCCTCGCTGGAGATTTCTTCAGTAGAGGTCTGTGAAAGAAATACGAATATGTTACAGAAGCCTAGAAGAATGGATGAAACCAGCCAAGGCATGGATTAGCTTACGTGCAAAATTTCTTGGGCTGGAGAGGAGGTTTGGCGCTTCAAGGTCTTCCTGGCAGCTACTTTCCTCACTGCTGTTCTCGCCTTAGCTGAGGCTCGGGGGGCAGCTGGCCTAGAAGATACTCCGCTCTTGGGAGCCGATTTTGGTGAAATCGGCTGGCTCTGCATCACGACCTTCTTCAAGGATGGTGAGTTTTTGCAGAAGAGGACCACCGGAGCTGGTGGGAGGAATCTGAAAGGGGAGCCGTCATCATGTACAGGCTCTGGACCGTCTTGTTGCTGCAAGAGACAGAGCAGGGTTATAAAAGGAAGATCAAGGAAATTTCAGCAATGGTCCTGGTAGCTGTCCGGAAGGCATGAGTCTTCCACATTGCCCACCAGGCCTCGAAATCATCCGTTGATGAGGTGAAAGAGAGGTTGTGAGGAATTGGGATGGCTAGAGCATCAAAGAAAGAGTAACACCTCTGACTAGTGAGGACATCGGGCAAGTCAGCTCTACTCTCTGTCAAGTGATGGAGGAAGAAATGGGGAGGCACCTGCCCAAGACCAAACTGCCGGGCTGCTACGACCGGCTGATAGGACTCATAACCAGGTTTGATGATCCTGTTGGAGGTGCTCATGCCCACCGGAAGAAAACAGGGACGAATCATGATGGAGTATAATTGCCGGGTGCTGGTGTCATCGGCAAAGCTGTCTAGCCTGAAGGAGACTGGATTCTCAAAATGCTCAGACTCCGTGTAAGGAAAGAAGAGGGGATTGTCCAGGCCTTGGAAGAAGATGCTGAACCATTTTGAGGCTTCTTGGGGGATCAGCTTACTGCCTGGGAGGCTGTACAAAGCTTGGCCGTAGCTAGTGCATCGGATTTGCTTCCCAGTGGCATCTGGAAAGGTGCGAGTGGCCAGACGAGGGAAGTTTGGGATGTGGTTCTGGAAGTATAGTTGGGCCCATAGTTGAATAAACCACCAAGGACCTCCTGTTTTGACTGTCTTTTGGGAAAACAGTTTGACAGACATCAGTTGGAGATATCGATAGACCTCTCCAAGGAACAGTTTGCCAATGCCAAGTTGGGTGCCCCTGGCAAGTTCATAGGCCAAGGAAAGGTAATTCTTGGTGGGAGCAAGGGAAGGGCCACAAAATATGAAGTGTTCCAACCAGAAATTTAGGAAGGCCGTGTGTTCTTTCTCTGTTACAGGGCCTTTGTTTTTCATGTGGCGTCGAAGATAAGCACCCCAGTTTGTGCAGTCCTTTTTGGAGGAAAGCTGGAAAGGAACCTTTGGCAGCATAAAGGCAGAGGGGCTTGGGGATGCAATATCTAGACCAGTGATCATGGCCACGTCTAGTAGGGTTGGGGTCATGGGACCATGACCAAACATGAAACAATTCAAAGCATCAGACCAAAAGTAGCCGATGGTTTTCAAAAGGTTTTCATGTTTTTCAAGTGGAGACAGTGATAAGGCTAAGGCATCGGCTATTCCCGTAGTTTCCCAGGTGGATTGGTGAGTCTTGGCTATCCTATTATACCATGAAACCCAATCCTCAGGAGGATTAGGCCAGGCTCGTAAGCAATCGGCCCAAGAAGATAGATCTAAGTTCTGGTTCACGAAGGGAATCCTATTGGCCTCGCATGAAATCAGATGAGCAGGACTCTCGGTGGAACGAGGGCCAAGACAAAGAGAATTCGGAAGGGAAGGATGCGACAGCAGAATATCTGATACCTAAAAATTAATGATGGAATGGGACATTAATTCAGGTGTTTGCTGATAATTCCAACAATATACTCGGATGGTGAGGAACGGTTGGGGATTACCTTCAAGCCAGAGACCTAGTGTTGGCGTTGAATGATTCCGCCATTGGATTCGCCGCGGAGGAGTCTGCGCGATTGGGATCTGAGAGTTGTGTGGCTGGAAGTTGGATCTGTGCGAGCGGCGATTTGGGGATCTGAGTTTGCTCTTGTAGGCGAGGGTTGCAGGTTACCGTTTGAATAGGCAACTGGGTTGGCCTTGCTCGCGTTTTGTGATAAAGGCCGACGTTTTGCCATCGGCTCTCTGCGCGTTGACTCGCATTGACAATCGGCAAACATTCTGTGGTAAAGGCCGATGTGCTGCCATCGGCTCTTTGCGCGATTAACTCGTGTTGATAATCGGAAGAATCGATAAGGAAGCAAATTTGGCTTAAAAAAACTTTCTTCATTGATAAGAGGATTTTTACAGAAAGAGCCGATTGCTCGAAAGAGGAAAACAAAAGAGCCGATTGCTACTACTAGTCTTATACTACTAGTCCTAGCCTAAGGGCCGTCGCTGCCCTCATCGGTACCGTCGGCGCTGCTGCCGGCGGGCTCCTCGTCGCTGCTGCCGTAGCTTCCGGCAGGGGCCCCGTACTCCTCTTCATCGTCGTCGTCATCGTCATCGTCATCCGAGCCGGCGCGGAAGCGTTTTGCCGGCGGCTCGTCGGAGAATGAGGAGGTGTCCTCTTCTTCTTCCTCTTCTTCGTCGGAGGTGGTGAAGTCATCCCAGGAGAAGCGGTCGTCTTCGCTCTCCGCCTCGTCCTCCCCATTGACGAGGAATTGAAGGTCGTCTTCCCCATCGGTCAAGGATTTGTCATCCTCGGACCAGACAGAGGAATCATGGTCCTCCTTGTCCCACGTCGTTGGGGCGAGGATGTCGTGCGCCGCCAGCGAGCCCCACTCTGGTGTCGGCTCGCGAGAGGAAGAAGAAAGGGAGGAAAGACCCGATGTCCCAGAGGAGGAGGAGGAAGAAGACATGGCTGTGGAATGGGGTTTTTCGATGGCTAGCACAGAGCGGGGATGAAGAAGCGAACTGCTCGATGCGGTTAAATAAAGGGGATATAGTGGGGATTAAATGTTGCGGTGGTTTCCGAGGACGTGGTGCCAAAACTGTCAAATCGTGCAGAGAAGTTGAGAAGGCAAGGTGTCATGATGAAGGATACTGCGACGGTTCTGCTCTGCCATGACATGACCCTTCGAAGGAAAAACAGAGTGGTTTTGAAATTATCATTACCAAAACCAGGGGGCATGTGTTATCACCAGATTTTGGCCAAATCAGGAGATGGGCCGTAATTGAGATGGGCTTGAAGGATATACACGTGGAGCGTCTCTGAAGCGGCCTTGCACGAAGAGTTTGGGCTAGATGCCCGTGTATCTGTATTTTATAGTAGATTGCATCTTAGTTTAGGATTAAAAGATAGAGTTTAACCCGTGCACGGTTAGGTGCACGCCCGAATTAGAAAGTCCCCTGGACTATAAATATGTACCTAGGGTTATTGAGAAAGGAGGACAATCACGTTCACAACAACACAAACCAGGCGCATCGCCACCCCTTGTTTCGAGGGTTTCTTCCGGGTAAGCATCATGCTGCCTAGATCGCATCTTGCAATCTAGGCAGTATACGTTTATTCGTTATCATTGTGTTACTCGTGCTGAAGCGTTGTTGATGGCGAGTAGCACTACTTATCGTAGATGTTTTGGGGCTTGCATTGATGCTTTTCTTATACATATTTGCTTAGCTATGCCGTCCCTCGATATCTAGCTGCCCTTACATCTATCTAGGTGTAGGGGCAGCACCTTGCTTGTTCGTTGTTTAGTAGATCCAATCTGTTATAGTTGCTCCTTGTTCCTCAAGGATTAGTTTAATATCCGTATGGTTAGGCCTTGCAAACGGGTTGAACGATCCGGTAGTGCGAGAGGTGCGGTTTGTTAGCCCTAAGAGGGATTGTTCCGGGAATTGACTTAATGTTGGTTTTTAGGCCTCTTTTAGGGTTAGTTTTCCATCATCTTCCGTATCTACTAGGCTCAACTACGCGTAGGATGTTCCGATCATACGGTGAAAACCCTAAACTGTCGTGGATTGGTTTAACTTTGTATTGATCAAGCAGGATCCCCATGTCATCGTAAACCCAACGTGAATCATGGGGCAATCGGCTCTTTGAGCCGATCCACAGGGCAACCTGAGAGCCGATCGGGCTCGTATTTAATGTTTACGTGTCTACCATGCAGGAGACTAATCGAAGCAATCCAACACCTTCCTGACCAGGTATAGGTCAGGTGGCACGCCTGCAACCGCCAGGACGTGTGCCGGAACATTGCGGGACGACGTCGAGGGACCAGGGCCCACCCAGCAGCCTTGGCAGCCTCCCGGCTCTTCGTGTTGCTTAACCACTGCTCGCCGGTGGGTTTTGGCAGGCAACACAATGACGCACTTATCATTGCCCTCCTTGTCGGATTCAATATTGATGCAGGGAAAAGGGTCGGCATTGAACATGAACTAGCGAACGGCATTGCGGCGTTTGCACGAGCTCGAAGGAGTCCTGCTCGAGCCCGAGTTGGAGTTCTTGGAGCTCGACTCAAGAAACCATGGATATTTCATCTAACGGTGGCATTTGCAGTTGCCGTTGCAGCGGGAGTGGATCCACCGCGAGCCATGGAAAGGTTAGAGGACTGAGCGTGGGTGGCAAGGAGAGGAAGAGGAAGTCAGCGGGTGGCATGGGAGCAAGGAGGAGGGATGAGGGAATGGTCCGCTTAGTATGCGCGTCCGACCGAACCAAAATTAATGGCGAAGTGGAGCGTTGGCGCAACGAGTTGCATATTGATTGGGCTCTCCATTGGAGGTGAATGCATGTCATTCTAGTCAAGAGAAGGAAAACAGCAACGTGGACGTGTAGGTGGCGGGCAAGATTTTTTCCTGTCAAGGCAGCGGCATTGAACGCGAGCGGTGTGAGCGCGCACAAGAGCGTTGTGGATCCAGGCATGAAATTTTGCCACATTCGCACGATGCATGTAATTATTCAGTCCCACTTGTAAGCTTTAAGTGGGTCCTACCTTAGGCTAAGAACGTTCAAAGGGCGTGGACTGTCAGAAACACACTATTTAGTCACTTGCAA
The DNA here is from genome assembly GCA_030979885.1 of Lolium multiflorum. Classification (NCBI taxonomy): domain Eukaryota; kingdom Viridiplantae; phylum Streptophyta; class Magnoliopsida; order Poales; family Poaceae; genus Lolium; species Lolium multiflorum. The sequence continues at coordinate 132,941,661 of CM061747.1, read as the reverse complement.
TGTTGGTTTCTAAGGAAGACGGAAAAAACGAAAAGTGTTTCAAGTTCTAAGCAGTTTTTCGTTTACCAATGGGTCCTCTTTTATTGGCAGCAATCATTTTAGGAACCCCATGTTATTTTTTACCCTATTTCAAACCTATTGGTCAACAGATTTTTTTCGATATGGGAGTGTAGCCCCGGACTCTGCATCAATAGATGCATGATGTCTACGTTCCCCCTCCTTTCCTGTATACAGTGTTGGGCCTCCAAGTGCAGAGGTTTGTAGAACAGCAGCAAGTTTTCCCTTAAGTGGATCACCCAAGGTTTATCGAACTCGGGGAGGAAGAGGTCAAAGATATCCCTCTCATGCAACCCTGCAACCACAAAGCAAGAAGTCTCTTGTGTCCCCAACACACCAAATAGGTGCACTAGTTCGGCGAAGAGATAGTGAAATACAGGTGGTATGAATATATATGAGCAAGAGCAACGGTGCCGTAAAAGTGCTTGGCTGGCGTGGGCATTGATGGTAGCGACACAGCAGTAGTAACACAGAAACAGAAACAAGCGTAGTAACTCAGCGTATTTAGGAACAAGGCCTAGGGATTAGACTTTCACTAGTGGACACTCTCAACATTGATCACATAACAGAATAGATAAATGCATACTCTACACTTTTGTTGGATGATGAACACATTGCGTAGGATTACACGAACCCTCAATGCCGGAGTTAACAAGCTCCACAATAATGCTCATGTTTAAGTAACCTTAAGTGTAAGATAGATCAAAAGACTAAACCAAGTACTAGCATAGCATGCACACTGTCACCTTCATGCATATGTAGGAGGAATAGATCACATCAATATTATCATAGCAATAGTTAACTTCGCAATCTACAAGAGATCATGATCATAGCATAAACCAAGTACTAACACGGTGCACGCACTGTCACCTTTGCACACATGCAGGAGGAATAAAACTACTTTAATAACACATCACTAGAGTAGCACATAGATAAATTGTGATACGATGCACATTGCAATCATAAAGAGATATAAATAAGCACTTCACTACGCTCTTCAACAATGAATAAGTACTTCGTGAAATATAGCCTAAGAGACCCACACGGTGCACACACTGTCACCTTTACACACGTGGGACAAGGAGTCTCCGGAGATCACATAAGTAAAACCCACTTGACTAGCATAATGACATCTAGATTACAAGCATCATCATATGAATCTCAATCATGTAAGGCAGCTCATGAGATTATTGTATTGAACTACATAGGAGAGAGATGAACCACATAGCTACCGGTACAGCCCCGAGCCTCGATGGAGAACTACTCCTCCTCATGGGAGCAGCAGCGGTGATGAAGATGGCGGTGGAGATGGCAGCGGTGTCGATGGAGAAGCCTTCCGGGCACTTCCCCGTCCGGCAGGGTGCCGGAACAGAGACTCCTGTCCCCCAGATCTTGGCTTCGCGATGACGGCGGCTCTTGAAGGTTTCTGTGGGTTTCGTCGTATCGTGGCTCTCTCTGTAAGGGTTTTCGATGCAGGGGCTTTATATAGGCGAAGAGGCGGCGCAGGAGGGTCAACGAGGCGACGAGACCATAGGGTGGCGCGGCCAGGCCCGGGCCGCGCCACCATGTCATCTGGGCCCACCAGGCCCCCCGGCGGCTCTCGTGTTCTGGATGCTTCCGGGCAAAATAGGAACCCGGGAGGTGATTTCGTCCAATTCCGAGAATATTTCGTTACTAGGATTTCTGAAACCAAAAACAGCAGAAAACAGGAACTGGCACTTCGGCATCTTGTTAATAGGTTAGTTCCAGAAAATGCATAAATATGACATATAATGTGTATAAAACATGTAGGTATCATCAATAAAGTAGCATGGAACATAAGAAATTATCGATACGTTGGAGACGTATCAGCATCCCCAAGCTTAGTTCTGCTCGTCCCGAGCAGGTAAAACGATAACAAAGATAATTTCTTAAGTGACATGCCATCATAACCTTGATCATACTATTGTAAGCATATGAGATGAATGCAGCGATCAAAACAATGGTAAATGACATGAGTAAACAAATGAATCATATGACAAAGACTTTTCATGAATAGTACTTTCAAGACAAGCATCAATAAGTCTTGCATAAGAGTTAACTCATAAAGCAATAAATCAAAGTAAAGGTATTGAAGCAACACAAAGGAAGATTAAGTTTCAGCGGTTGCTTTCAACTTATAACATGTATATCTCATGGATATTGTCAACATAAAGTAATATAACAAGTGCAATATGCAAGTATGTAGGAATCAATGCATAGTTCACACAAGTGTTTGCTTCTTAAGGTGGAGGGAGATAGGTAAACTGACTCAACAATAAAAGTAAAAGAATGGTCCTTCAAAGAGGAAAGCATCGATTGCTGTATTTGTGCTAGAGCTTTGGTTTTGAAAACATAAAGAGAGCATAAAAGTAAAATTTTGAGAGGTGTTTGTTGTTGTCAACGAATGGTAGTGGGCACTCTAACTACCTCATCAACCAGACTTTCAAGAGCGGCTCCCATGAAGGACGTTATCTCTACCAGCAAGGTAGATCATCCCTCTTCTCTTTTGTTTACACATGTACTTTAGTTTAGTTTTTCTTTATTTATGGATGACACTCCTCCCAACCTTTTGCTTACACAAGCCATGGCTAACCGAATCCTCGGTGCCTTCCAACATTCACATACCATGGAGGAGTGTCTATTTGCAAAATTAAGTTGCTTACTGATGAATCAGAGCAAAACATGTGAAGAGAATTATTAATGAAAGTTAATTAATTGGGGCTGGGAACCCCATTGCCAGCTCTTTTTGCAAAATTATTGGATAAGCGGATGTGCCACTAGTCCATTGTGAAAGTCTGTCAAAAGTAAATGACAAGATCGAAAGATAAAACACCACATACTTCCTCATGAGCTATAAAACATTGACACAAATAAGAGGTGATAAATTTTGAATTATTTAAAGGTAGCACTCAAGCAATTTACTTTGGAATGGCGGAGAAATACCATGTAGTAGGTAGGTATGGTGGACACAAATGGCATAGTGGTTGGCTCAAGGATTTTGGATGCATGAGAAGTATTCCTCTCGATACAAGGTTTAGGCTAGCAAGGCTATTTGAAGCAAACTCAAGGATGAACCGGTGCAGCAAAACTCACATAAAAGACATATTGTAAACATTATAAGACTCTACACCGTCTTCCTTGTTGTTCAAACTCAATACTAGAAATTATCTAGACTTTAGAGAGACCAAATATGCAAACCAAATTTTAGCAAGCTCTATGTATTTCTTCATTAATGGGTGCAAAGTATATGATGCAAGAGCTTAAACATGAGCACAACAATTGCCAAGTATCACATTATCCAAGACATTTTAGAATTACTACATGTAGCATTTTCCAATTCCAACCATATAACAATTTAACGAAGAAGAAACTTCGCCATGAATATTATGAGCTAAGAACACATGTGTTCATACGAACCAGCGGAGCGTGTCTCTCTCCCACACAAGGATGAACTTATTCAGAGAACTAAGATAACAAAACAAAACAAAAATAAAAGCACACAGACGCTCCAAGTAAAGTACATAAGATGTGACCGAATAAAAATATAGTTTCACTAGAAGAAACCCGATAAGTTGTCGATGAAGAAGGGGATGCCTTGGGCATCCCCAAGCTTAGATGCTTGAGTCTTCTTAAAATATGTAGGGATGAACCACCGGGGCATCCCCAAGCTTACCTTTCACTCTTCTCGATCACATTATATCACCCTCTTCTATTGACCCTTGAAAACTTCCTTCACACCAAACTTCAAGCAAACTCATTAGAGGGTTAGTGCATAATCAAAAATTCACATGTTCAGAGGTGACACAATCATTCTTAACACTTCTGGACATTGCACAAAACTTCTGAAAGTTAATGGAACAAAGAAACTCATTCAACTTAACAAAAGCGGCAATGCGAAATAAAAGGCAGAATCTGTCAAAAACAGAACAGTCCGTAAAGACGAATTTTAAGATGGCACCAGACTTGCTCAAATGGAAAAACTCAAAACTAATGAAAGTTGCGTACATATCTGAGGATCACGCTCGTAAATTGGCAGATTTTTTCGAATTTTCTACAGAGAAATAGGCCCAGATTCGTGACAGACAGCAATGCTGTTTCTGCGCAGCAATCCCAAATATAACATCAACTTTGACATAGAAACTTTACTTGGCACAACAAAACACAAAACTAAGATAAGGAGAGGTTGCTACAGTAGTAAACAACTTCCAAAACTCAAATATAAAACAAAGTACTGTAGCAAAATAACACATGGGTTATCTCCCAAGAAGTTCTTTCTTTATAGCCGTTAAGATGGGCTCAGCAGTTTTAATGATGCACTTGCAAGAAACAAAAGTTGAAGCAAAAGAGAGCATCAAAAGGAAAATTCAAAACATATTTAAGTCTAACATGCTTCCTATGCATAGGAATCTTGTAAATAAACAAGTTCATGAAGAGTAAAGTAACAAGCATAGGAAGATAAAACAAGTGTAGCTTCAAAAATTTCAGCACATAGAGAGGTGTTTTAGTAACATGAAAATTTCTACAACCATATTTTCCTCTCTCATAATAACTTTCAGTAGCATCATGAGCAAACTCAACAATATAACTATCACATAAAGCATTCTTATCATGAGTCTCATGCATAAAATAATTACTACTCCCAACATAAGCATAGTCATTCTTATTAATTGTAGTGGGAGCAAATTCAACAAAGTAGCTATCAAATATAGGAGGTATATTGTAATCATAATCAAATTTATCCTCCATAACAGGTGGTAACAAAAGACTACTATCATTATAATCATCATAAATGGGAGGCAAAGTATCATCAAAGTAAATTTTCTCCTCAATGCTTGGGGGACTAAAAATATCATGCTCATCAAAGCCAGCTTCCCCAAGCTTAGAATTTTCCATAGCATTAGCAACAATAGTGTTCAAAGCATTCATATTAATATGTTCCATGGGTTTTTTAATTTTCGCATCAAACCATCCATGTCTTAAATCAGGAAATAGAATAAAAAGGTCATTGTTGTCCATTATGCCTAACTAGTGTAAACAAGAAACCAAATGTCGCAATTGCAGAGTCTAAAGGAAATAGCTTCGAGTACTTACACAATGGCGCCAGAAAAGTACTGTTACCTGGAACCGGAGTATGAGTGCCTTTTACCTTTCCTCCCCGGCAACGGCGCCAGAAATTTGCTTGATGTCTACGTTCCCCCTCCTTTCCTGTAGACAGTGTTGGGCCTCCAAGTGCAGAGGTTTGTAGAACAGCAGCAAGTTTTCCCTTAAGTGGATCACCCAAGGTTTATCGAACTCAGGGAGGAAGAGGTCAAAGATATCCCTCTCATGCAACCCTGCAACCACAAAGCAAGAAGTCTCTTGTGTCCCCAACACACCAAATAGGTGCACTAGTTCGGCGAAGAGATAGTGAAATACAGTGGTATGAATATATATGAGCAGTAGCAACGGTGCCAGAAAAGTGCTTGCTGGCGTGTATGATGGTAGGCAGCAGTAGTAACACAGTAAAACAGTAACAAGCAGCGTAACTCAGCAGTATTTAGGAACAAGGCCTAGGGATTAGACTTTCACTAGTGGACACTCTCAACATTGATCACATAACAGAATAGATAAATGCATACTCTACACTTTTGTTGGATGATGAACACATTGCGTAGGATTACACGAACCCTCAATGCCGGAGTTAACAAGCTCCACAATAATGCTCATGTTTAAGTAACCTTAAGTGTAAGATAGATCAAAAGACTAAACCAAGTACTAGCATAGCATGCACACTGTCACCTTCATGCATATGTAGGAGGAATAGATCACATCAATATTATCATAGCAATAGTTAACTTCGCAATCTACAAGAGATCATGATCATAGCATAAACCAAGTACTAACACGGTGCACGCACTGTCACCTTTGCACACATGCAGGAGGAATAAAACTACTTTAATAACACATCACTAGAGTAGCACATAGATAAATTGTGATACGATGCACATTGCAATCATAAAGAGATATAAATAAGCACTTCACTACGCTCTTCAACAGTGAATAAGTACTTCGTGAAATATAGCCTAAGAGACCCACACGGTGCACACACTGTCACCTTTACACACGTGGGACAAGGAGTCTCCGGAGATCACATAAGTAAAACCCACTTGACTAGCATAATGACATCTAGATTACAAGCATCATCATATGAATCTCAATCATGTAAGGCAGCTCATGAGATTATTGTATTGAACTACATAGGAGAGAGATGAACCACATAGCTACCGGTACAGCCCCGAGCCTCGATGGAGAACTACTCCCTCCTCATGGGAGCAGCAGCGGTGATGAAGATGGCGGTGGAGATGGCAGCGGTGTCGATGGAGAAGCCTTCCGGGGGCACTTCCCCGTCCGGCAGGGTGCCGGAACAGAGACTCCTGTCCCCCAGATCTTGGCTTCGCGATGACGGCGGCTCTGGAAGGTTTCTCGTATCGTGGCTCTCTCCGTAAGGGTTTTCGATGCAGGGGCTTTATATAGGCGAAGAGGCGGCGCAGAGGGTCAACGAGGCGACGAGACCATAGGGTGGCGGGGCCTGGGCCGCGCCACCATGTCATCTGGGCCCACCAGGCCCCCCCTCTGGCGGCTCTCGGGTGTTCTGGATGCTTCCGGGCAAAATAGGAACCTGGGAGGTGATTTCGTCCAATTCCGAGAATATTTCGTTACTAGGATTTCTGAAACCAAAAACAGCAGAAACAGGAACTGGCACTTCGGCATCTTGTTAATAGGTTAGTTCCAGAAAATGCATAAATATGACATATAATGTGTATAAAACATGTAGGTATCATCAATAAAGTAGCATGGAACATAAGAAATTATCGATACGTTGGAGACGTATCAATGCACACAGCCAATTGGTCAACAGATGGATGAAAGTGGCAATACAAAACGAAGCTGTTGGAGTCGTTGATGTCGCTGAGGGCACAAGATCCACCAGAAGTTGCCGTGGTTGCAGACGGAGTGGGCGTGGCAGTGGCCGCTCCAGGAGCTGTAAATACGGGCGGGGTCGGCATGGCCGTGCTATCTTGGTAGAGCCGCCATGGGTGTGCTGAATCCACATAAACTCCGAGGGTGAGCCATCTCATTGCTCGACCCGGGGGGGGGGGTCGCCACCGCCTTAACTGCACCAAGGGGCTAGCATGATGGTGAATCTCGTCGGCACGGAAGAATCCGGCGACAATGGCCATCGATCCATTGCAGAGCCCCCCCCCGCGGCAATGGCTGCTGCCCTCATTGTACCAAGGGTCAGCACGGGGCCGAATCTCATCAGCACGGGGACGAATCCAACATCGATACCCATCGATTCCATCGCAGGCACCTCTGTTGCCCAAATCGACGTGCACCGATAGTGCGAAATCGACGAGCGTCACCTCAATGAGGGCACCACGGTCGGGTCAATGACAGCGGTCGCATTACTTACTGATACGTCTCCAACGTATCTATAATTTCTGATGTTCCATGCTTGTTTTATGACAATACCTACATGTTTTGTTCACACTTTATATCGTTTTGATGCGTTTTCCGGAACTAACCTATTGACGAGATGCCGAAGTGCCAGTTCCCTGCTGTTTTTGGTTTCAGAAATCCTAGCAAGGAAATATTCTCAGAATTGGACGAAATCAACGCCCATCATCTTAGAAAACCACGAGGCTTCCAGAACACCCGAGAGGGACCAGAGGGGGGCCACAGGGCCCCACACACTAAGGCGGCACGGCCAGAGGGGGGGGGTTGTGTGGGCCCCCGTAGCCCTTCCGACTCCGCCTCGCGCCTATAAGAAGCCCCCTGACCTAAATCTTCGATACGAATAAGACACGGTACGAGAAAAGTTCCAGAGCCGCCGCCATCGCGGCCAAGATCTGGGGGACAGGAGTCTCTGTTCCGCACGCCGGGACAGGAAGTGCCCCTAAGGCTTCTCCATCGACATCGCTGCCATCTCCACCGCCATCTTCATCATCGCTGCTGCTCCCATGAGGAGGGAGTAGTTCTCCATCGAGGCTCGGGGCTGTACCGGTAGCTATGTGGTTCATCTCTCTCCTATGTACTTCAATACAATGATCTCATGAGCTGCCTTACAAGATTGAGATTCATATGATGATGTTTGTAATCTAGATGTCATTATGCTAGTCAAGTGGGTTTTACTTATGTGATCTCCGGAGACTCCTTGTCCCACGTGTGTAAAGGTGACAGTGTGTGCACCGTGTGGGTCTCTTAGGCTATATTTCACAGAATACTTATTCACTGTTATGAATAGCATAGTGAAGTGCTTATTTATATCCCTTTATGATTGCAATGTGCTTTGTATCGCTACTAGTCTATGTGCTACTCATGTGATGTTATTAAAGTAGTATATTCCTCCTGCATGGTGTAATGGTGACAGTGTGTGCATCATGTGGTTCTTGTCGTAGATTATGATCATAATCTCTTGTAGGTTATGGAGTTGATTATCGCTATGATAGTATTGATGTGATCTATTCCCCCTTCATAGTGTAAAGGTGACAGTGTGTATGCTATGTTAGTACTCGGTCTATTTTGCAAAGATCTATTATGCTCTAAGGTTACTTAAACATGAATATCGAATGTTGTGGAGCTTGTTAACTCCGGCATTGAGGGTTCGTGTAATCCTACGCAACGAATGGTGTTCATTATCAAAAAAGAGTGTATGTAGCACAAATGAGAGAAGTTATTATTTATTATGCGATCAATGTTGAGAGTGTCCACTAGTGAAAGTATGATCCCTAGGCCTTGTTTCCAATACTGCAAACACCGTTTATTTACTGTTTTGTTGCATGTTTACTCGCTGCCATATTTTATTCAGATTACTATTACCACTCATATACATCCATACTACTTGTATTTCACTATCTCTTCGCCGAACTAGTGCACCTATACATCTGACAAGTGTATTAGGTGTGTTGGGGACACAAGAGACTTCTTGTATCGTGATTGCAGGGTTGCTTGAGAGGGATATCTTTGACCTCTTCCTCCCTGAGTTCGATAAACCTTGGGTGATCCACTTAAGGGAAAACTTGCTGCTGTTCTACAAACCTCTGCTCTTGGAGGCCCAACACTGTCTACAAGAATAGAAGCACCCGTAGACATCAAGCTATTTTCTGGCGCCGTTGCCGGGGAGGAAAGGTAAAAGGTACTCACACTCCGGATCTCGGCTACTAAGCTATTTTCCGGCGCCGTTGTAAGTACTCGAAGCTATTTCCTTTAGATCCTGCAATTGCATCTTTTGGTTTCTTGTTTACACTAGTTAGGCATAATGGAAAGTAACAATGAGCTTCTTATTCTATTTCCTGAGTTAAGACATTGATGCGAAAATTAAAAAACCTATGGAATCTTATTTGCATGCTAGTAGCAATGATATTAGTATGAACTCTTTGAACACCATTGTTGCTAATGATATGGAAAATTCTAAGCTTGGGGAAGCTGGTTTTGATGAGCATGATATTTTTAGTCCCCCAAGCATTGAGGAGAAAATTTTCTTTGATGATACTTTGCCTCCTATTTATGATGATTATAATGATAGTGGTCTTTTGGTGCCGCCTACTATGGAGAGTAAATTTTATTATGATTATACTATGCCTCCTACACTTGATGAGAATAATAATGATAGCTACTTTGTTGAATTTGCTCCCACTACAACTAATAAAATTGATTATGCTTATGTGGAGAGTAATAATTTTATGCATGTGGCTCATGACAAGAATGTTTTATGTGATAGTTATATTGTTGAGTTTGTTCATGATGCTACTGAAAGTTATTATGAGAGAGGGAAACATGGTTATATGCATCTTAATAATATTAAGTTTCCCCTCTTTATGTTGAGAATCTTGAAATTGCGCTTGTGTTGCTTTTCTATGCTTACCACTTTGTTCTTCATGAATTTATTTGTGTACAAGATTCCTTTTCATAGGAAGTGGGTTAGGCTTAAATGTGTTTTAAATTTGCTTCTTGATGCTCTCTTTTGCTTCAACGCTTATTTCTCACGAGAACATCATTAAAATTACTGAGCCCATCTTAATGGCTATAAAGAAAGAACTTCTTGGGAGATAACCCATGTGTTTATTTTACTACAACAATTTTTGTTTTGTTGAGTCTTGGAAGTTGTTTACTACTGTAGCAACCTCTCCTTATCATGTTTTTTTGTGCCAAGTAAAGTCTCTATGTTAAAGTTGATGCTAGATTTGGATTACTGCGCAGAAACAGATTTGCTGTCTGTCACGAATTTGCGCAGAAGTTTCTGTAGGCAACTCAGAAAAATCTGCAAATTTACATGTCTGATACTAAGATATGTACGCAACTTTCATTAGTTTTGAGTTTTTCCATTTGAGCAAGTTAAGTGCCCCTGCCAAATTCGTCTTTACGGACTGTTCTGTTTTTGACAGATTCTGCCTTTTATTTCGCATTGCCGCTTTTGCTATGTTGAATGGGTTTCTTTGTTCCATTAACTTTCAGAAGTTTTGTGCAATGTCCAGAAGTGTTAAGAATGATTGTGTCACCTCTGAACATGTGAATTTTGATTATGCACTAACCCTCTAATGAGTTGGCTTGAAGTTTGGTGTGGCAGAAGTTTTCAAGGGTCAAGAGAGGAGGATGATATATGATCAAGAAGAGTGAAAAGCCTAAGCTTGGGGATGCCCCCGTGGTTCATCCCTGCATATTTCAAGAAGACTCAAGCGTCTAAGCTTGGGGATGCCCAAGGCATCCCCTTCTTCATCAACTTATCAGGTTTCTTCTAGTGAAACTATATTTTTATTCCGTCACATCTTATGTACTTTACTTGGAGCGTCTGTGTGCTTTTATTTTTGTTTTATTATTTTCATTCTCTGAATAAGTTCATCCTTGTGTGGGAGAGAGACACGCTCCGCTTTTTCATATGAACACTAGTGTTCTTCATTTATGCTTTTAATGTTCAAGGGCGAAAGTTGATCGCTTCACTTGTTGCTGTTTGGTTGGAATCAGAAAATGCTTCATACACTACACGAAAAGTTCTGATAGACAACGTCTCAAAATCGTCCGCTAAGGGGTATTTTTCGTCGCCTATGGGCCTAACCCGACGATATGGGTTCTGTTGTGGAAACTGCGTCAGGCAAAGTCCAACGACGTTTTTTTCGGTCCGTCGCGCTTGGGCGCCCTTCCGCCACGGAAAATCGGACCGTTGCGCAAGTGTTTCCGGGAGCCCGTTGACTGCTGACGTCATGCAAACTGACACGTGGCAGACGCCGTTAACTGCCAGTTAACGGCGTTAACCGGCTGAAACCCCGTGGTAGATGGTAGGCCCACACGAGGCCTGCCACGTCTTAAGCGGGCCGGGCCAGATGACATAGTTTGACCGGTCAACTATATAGCTGGGCTGGTCCATTAGTTACGTGGGCCGGGCCTAACCTCTAAGGTTGACTGGTCAAAACTTAAATGGGCTCGCCCATTTAACATGTGGGGTCCACCTTACAAGAATCGGGCCGGCCCAAGAACAAGTGGGCCGGGCCAAAACACAGTGGGTCCCACTTTCCCGTTAAAGGGCCGGCCATTTAGTGTGGGTCCACCATATAGCAAGTGGGCCGGCCAAACAAGATAGTGGGTCCCACTTTCCAGTTAAAGGGTCGGCCCATTTAGTATGTGGGGTCCACCATATAGCAAGTGGGCCGGCCAACAAGATAGTGGGCCGGCCAAAACACAGGTGGGTCCCACTTTCCTGTTAAAGGGCCGGCCCATTTGGTGTGTGGGGTCCACCATCTAGCAAGTGGGCCGGCCAACAAGATAGTGGGCCGGCCAAAAGCACAGGTGGTCCCACCTTCCGTTAAAAGGCCGGCCCATTTAGTATGTGGGTCCACCATATCAAGTGGGCCGGCCCAACAAGATAGCGGGCCAAAAACACAGTGGGTCCCACTTTCCGCTTAAAAGGCCGCCCATTTAGTATGTGGGGTCCACCATATAGCAAGTGGGCCGGCCCAAGATAGTGGGCCGGGCCAAAAACACAGGTGGGTCCCACCTTCCTGTTAAAGGGCCGGCCCATTTACCATGTGGGACCACCATATAGCAAATGGGCTAACAAGATAGTGGGCCGGCCCATTTACATGTGGATCCCACTATCGTGTAACCGGGCCGGCCTACTAAAGAAGTGGGCCGGCCCAAAATGAAAGTGGGTCCCACACTACTGTAAGTGGGCCGGCCCAATCTGTTGTAGTGCCCTACTTGTTTGACTAGTCAACTTGCATTAAATTTCATGAGCCTAAAATCTGATATCAATGATACACACAATTACATACACAAATAAAACAAGTAGGAAAATTACAAGGCAATTAATGTGCCCAAATAAAAAAATTACATAGAATCATTGAGGACTTCTATTAGCATCATCAATAACACGTTGACATTTGGCAATCGCCTTGATTGAATCTTGTGTACTCTTTGTCAACATATCAGCTACAGATCTTAAAGCAGCAATACCATGTCTTTTATAAAGTACAGCCTTGAGATATTTACTGTTTGATGAAAGCAATGGTCTAGGTTGACGGCTATGAGAAGATGCATCAGAAGAAATATCAGAACTTTTTGTGGGCCTCACTTCTAATGAAGATTGCTTCATCACAACTGCATTCTGATAATAATGCAAAAAGAGTTAAACGATGAACTATGCAAACATTTATTATGCAATGTAGATATAAGATAATAACAAGTTGCATAAATAAGACAATGTATGGAACTTGTACTAAGCACAAACTTACATCATAATGTTGCACAGGGTCGCTACAGATCCTTTTTTGGCGACTATCTTCTAATGATGACTGCTTCATTAAAACTGCATTCTGGTAACATTGCAAACATAGTTACAACAATTAACTATTCAAACATGTATTACGCAATGTAGAGATCAGATAACAGCATGTAGCAGAAATAAGCACAAGATAAGATAAGATGCATGTACTAAGCACATACTGGCTCACTGCAGGTCCTTCTCTTGCGTGCACTAGTCGTGGTCAACATGCCTGTCATTTTAGGTTCAGCCATCAAGTGAAATGCTAATCCTCCTGCTCCATTGTCCTTAATCTGTGTTTAGATATCACATTTAAGACCAAGTCAGCTGGTTTCAAATAACAAAAAACTTGAGCTGCCAAATGAATAAGCCAATATTTACCAGATATCAGATTAAAACCAACTAGATGTTGCTTTGCATGAGATACGAATTTCAGACATTCAGATTTAGAGTAGGGTAATGCCAAGGTTTTCCACATAAAGTAAACTGGCATTAAGAATGACCAAATGTCAGGTTCAAATCACCTTCGCAGTTTCTCCAAGACAAGCATATCAAATAGGCAGAAACATAGTAAAGCATGAATGGCATTGCTATGGCAGGGTTCCAAGTGTTAATCTCTTGCATAAGGAACAATGCATATAGGTTATAGATAATAACGGAAGTAAACTGCCAAAATTACCAACCAAGAACTCAGATTCCAACCTTCCCTAGCGTCCCCGCTGTTAATGTTGGATGTTCTAATAAGTGGTTCGCATGATCAATCCCTAGGAAAAATAACATTGACAAGTCAGTCTACGATAATACAAAGACCAGACATGCACGCAGCAATAACTATATAAGCTAAAGACGAGGTATAAGAGCAAGCAGATTGGAAATGCACATAGCATGATTATAAAAGCAGTGTGAGAATAGCAGACACGAGAAAACAGCTAGCAGCTAGCGGTGAGCTAATGACGTGGTATAAGAACAAGCAGATTGGAAATGCCCATAGCATGACTATAAAAGCAGTGCGACAATAGCATGCAGTACAAAAACAGTTGGCAGCAAATGAATGGGTATAAGGCTATAAATATGTGGATGCACACAGGTGTCAGTAGAATGAACAGGATGGTAGCGACCGGATAATGCTTTTGTACTGTACAATATTTAAACAAACTTCATGCGAAGCAACACATCAAGAAAGTTAACGGCATATGAGATCTGCAAATAACTACACAAAACGGTGAAGTTGATACAGCCGCTGCGGCGAGGTAGTCGGTGGCGAGGTCGGCGGTGAAGCAGATCCGTCGGTGGCGAGGTCGGCGGTGAAGCAGATCCGTCGGTGGCGAGGTCGGCGGTGAAGCAGATCCGTCGGTGACGAGGGCGGCGGGGGAGCGGATCAGGTGGGTGGACAGCCAACACGATCAAGGCTACGCTGTGGAGGAGTATGCCGGCGGCGAAGCAGATCTAGTACTGTAGAGAGTCAGAGCTTTGGCGTGTGAGAGTATTTTTGAGCTAATGGGGCGAATGGTTGGTGGGTGGGTGTGGGCCTGTGGGGAGGGTTCGGGATCTAGGCAAGATATTTCATTGTTACCGAATGAGCCCTCCATGGTCGGTGGGTTGTAGCTTCCGGACCAGGGTTAAAAGGGTAAAACTGGTCACGGGATTTTCGAATGGATGCGGCGGGATGATTTGGCGCGCGGCCGAAATTTTCAGTTTCAAGCTACGAGCAGAACGACAAAAATAATGTTCTTCCCCAGGGAGCTCTCATTTCTTCCTCTTCTCTTTCTCTCTCGAGTCTCTCCCACTCCCCCGGCTCCTCTCCCCCTTCTCTCCGGCGGCCTCGCCGGCCGGAGACGAGGCCGACTTCTCTCTGTATATTGTACACCCTCCGAACTAAATTAATTGATTCAACTTTCCTTAGACGTGTATGTATCTAGAGTAAAAACATGTGTGGATACATCCATATTTAGATAAGCAAAGTTGAGTCAGCTAATTTGGATCCGAGGGAGTTAGTGTTGTTGTAAGCTTAGATCCAGTGTTTCCCATGAGCAGAATGGCGCAATGGAGTCGGGGATCTCGTCATCGGCTTCAGATCTGGCCTATGGTGAATCTGGCGGATCTTGCCGGCCAAACCCCGATCTGGTGCCATCAATGTGATGGCGCTAACGGTGAGGCTTGCTTTGGTCAGTGCTTCAGATCTGGCCAATGGGGAAGTCAAGCTGCTAAAGTTCACAAGCTCGGGGCATACGACGGCGTCATCCGTCTTGCCCGTGCACATCTTGGCCTTTCAGCGGCCCTTCTCAGAGCCAATATGCCGTTGCTGAGGCCCTTCTTCTCCTTCGTCCTGGCGACTACCGGCGACACCGTCCCAAGTGGTGCGTCCCCGGCGACGGAGTTGCTGGAAAGGATGCGGAGCAGAGATCTGATGTGCGGTCGAGAAGGACTCGATTGATTTTCTTCTATATGTTTTGGGGTCCTTTTTGTAAAGTTGCAGGTTCTATTAGTTATTGTCTAGTACTTTTGGTCCTCTATGTAATTTTTTGGACTAGTTTCCATTGGCACTGATAAACTTGAATTTTGACAAGTTCACAGGAAAAAAATTCCTTTGCACATATGGCCTATCATGTATAAACATTCTTGAGATTTAAACTATATGTAATGTGCCATGCATTAACCCTAAACCATATATATGTAACTAACCCTAGCTGATCAAACCCTACTTAATTAAAACAAATAACCCTAAACTATACGCATGCACTTTATGCGCAAAGGCGCGGGTGCCTCTAATAATGTGTGTGCGCACTCGATCGATGATCCCTAAACCTTATACAACCCTGAAACCCTAATCCCTAATCCCTAAACCCTAAACACCCTAAACACTAAACCCTATACCCTAAACCCTAACCCTAACCCTAAACCCTAATTAAACCCTATATATAGGCCAACGACACTTAATTGTGCATCAAGCAGGCCAGGGGTGCCTCGCGGTCCTCTAATTAAATTAAATGTGCCATGCATTAACCCTAAACCATATATATGTAACTAACCATAGCTAATCAACCCTACTTAATGAAAACACATAACCCTAAAGTATACTAGCTATAACCCGATCTAATAAAAACATGCTCTATATATAGCAGCTAGCTAGCAAACCTTAGATTAACACCAATTAATATATACATGGCCTATATCGATCATGTTGTATAACATATCCCTCAGATTCATTAATTAATTATATAATTATCGTGATAAATTAATTAACTCTAATTTTGACAAGTTCTCTCGAATGAAAACACATTTGATTAAGTTGCCTCATAATATATATATAATTAGTGTGCATGCATGGCCTACCATGCATTCGTGCATATATTTTAATGTATATTTGAACATATTCTTGGGGATTTCAATCTCTCTCTCTCGATCATCTATATATCGTTGGTGGCCAAAAAACACACATATATATGCATGCAATTTATGCGTAAAGGCGCGGGTGCCTCTAATAATGTGTGTGCGCACTCGATCGATGATCCCTAAACCTTAAACAACCCTAAAACCTTAAATCTCTAATCCCTAATCCCTAAACCTAAACACCCTAAACACTAAACCCTAAACCCTAGACCCTAAACCCTAACCCTAACCCTAACCCTAAACCCTAGCTAACCCTAAACCCTAATTAAACCCTATGTATAGGCCAACGACACTTAATTGTGCATCGAGCAGGCCAGGGGTGCCTCGCGGTCCTCTAATTAAATTAAATGTGCCATGCATTAACCCTAAACCATATATATGTAACTAACCCTAGCTAATCAACCCTACTTAATTAAAACACATAACCCTAAACTATACTAGCTAGCTATAACCCGATCTAATAAAAACATGCTCTATATATAGCAGCTAGCTAGCAAACCGTAGATTAACACCAATTAAAATATACATGGCCTATATCGATCATGTTGTATAACATATCCCTGAGATTCATTAATTAATTATATAATTATCGTGATAAATTAATTAACTTGAATTTTGACAAGTTCTCTCGAATGAAAACACATTTGATTAAGTTGCCTCATAATATATATATAATTAGTGTGCATGCATGGCCTACAATGCATTCGTGCATATATTTTAATGTATATTTGAACATATTCTTGGGGATTTCAATCTCTCTCTCGATCATCTATATATCGTTGGTGGCCCAAAAAACACACATATATACGCATGCACTTTATGCGTAAAGGCGCGGGTGCCTCGATCTAATAATGTGTGTGCGCACTCGATCGATGATCCCTAAACCTTAAACAACCCTAAAACCCTAAATCCCTAATCCCTAAACCCTAAACCCTAAACACCCTAAACACTAAACCCTAGACCCTAGACCCTAAACCCTAACCCTAACCCTCTGCCCTAGCTAACCCTAAACCCTAATTAAACCCTATGTATAGGCCAACGACACTTAATTGTGCATCGAGCAGCCCAGGGGTGCCTCGCGGTCCTCTAATTAAATTAATTAAATGCGCCATGCATTAACCCTAAACCATATATATGTAACTAACCCTAGCTAGCTAATCAACCCTACTTAATTAAAACACATAACCCTAAACTATACTAGCTAGCTATAACCCGATCTAATAAAAACATGCTCTATATATAGCAGCTAGCTAGCAAACCGTAGATTAACACCAATTAAAATATACATGGCCTATATCGATCATGTTGTATAACATATCCCTGAGATTCATTAATTAATTATATAATTATCGTGATAAATTATTTAACTTGAATTTTGACAAGTTCTCTCGAATGAAAACACATTTGATTAAGTTGCCTCATAATATATATATATATATAATTAGTGTGCATGCATGGCCTACAATGCATTCGTGCATATATTTTAATGTATATTTGAACATATATATTCTTGGGGATTTCAATCTCGATCTCTCTCTCTCGATCATCTATATATCGTTGGTGGCCCAAAAAACACACATATATACGCATGCACTTTATGCGTAAAGGCGCGGGTGCCTCTAATAATGTGTGTGCGCACTCGATCGATGATCCCTAAACCTTAAACAACCCCTAAAACCTTAAATCCCTAATCCCTAATAATCCCTAATCCCTAAACCCTAAACACCCTAAACACTAAACCCTAAACCCTAGACCCTAAACCCTAACCCTAACCCTAACCCTAACCCTAACCCTAACCCTAACCCTAACCCTAAACCCTAGCTAACCCTAAACCCTAAACCCTAGACCCTAAACCCTAGACCCTAAACCCTAACCCTAACCCTAACCCTAACCCTAAACCCTAGCTAACCCTAAAACCCTAATTAAACCCTATGTATAGGCCAACGACACTTAATTGTGCATCGAGCAGGCCAGGGGTGCCTCGCGGTCCTCTAATTAAATTAAATGTGCCATGCATTAACCCTAAACCATATATATGTAACTAACCCTAGCTAGCTAATCAACCCTACTTAATTAAAACACATAACCCTAAACTATACTAGCTAGCTATAACCCGATCTAATAAAAACATGCTCTATATGTAGCAGCTAGCTAGCAAACCGTAGATTAACACCAATTAAAATATACATGGCCTATATCGATCATGTTGTATAACATATCCCTGAGATTCATTAATTAATTATATAATTATCGTGATAAATTAATTAACTTGAATTTTGACAAGTTCTCTCGAATGAAAACACATTTGATTAAGTTGCCTCATAATATATATATAATTAGTGTGCATGCATGGCCTACAATGCATTCGTGCATATATTTTAATGTATATTTGAACATATATATTCTTGGGGATTTCAATCTCGATCTCTCTCTCTCGATCATCTATATATCGTTGGTGGCCCAAAAAACACACATATATACGCATGCACTTTATGCGTAAAGGCGCGGGTGCCTCTAATAATGTGTGTGCGCACTCGATCGATGATCCCTAAACCTTAAACAACCCCTAAAACCTTAAATCCCTAATCCCTAATAATCCCTAATCCCTAAACCCTAAACACCCTAAACACTAAACCCTAAACCCTAGACCCTAAACCCTAACCCTAACCCTAACCCTAACCCTAAACCCTAGCTAACCCTAAACCCTAAACCCTAGACCCTAAACCACCCTAGACCCTAAACCCTAACCCTAACCCTAACCCTAACCCTAACCCTAACCCTAAACCCTAGCTAACCCTAAACCCTAATTAAACCCTATGTATAGGCCAACGACACTTAATTGTGCATCGAGCAGGCCAGGGGTGCCTCGCGGTCCTCTAATTAAATTAAATGTGCCATGCATTAACCCTAAACCATATATATGTAACTAACCCTAGCTAATCAACCCTACTTAATTAAAACACATAACCCTAAACTGTACTAGCTAGCTATAACCCGATCTAATAAAAACATGCTCTATATATAGCAGCTAGCTAGCAAACCGTAGATTAACACCAATTAAAATATACATGGCCTATATCAATTTTAATATATATTTGAACATATTCTAGGGGATTTCAATCTCTCTCTCTCGATCATCTATATATCGTTGTTGGTGGCAAAAAAACACACGTACATATATACGCATGCACTTTATGCGCAAAGGCGCGGGTGCCTCTAATAATGTGTGTGCGCACTCGATCGATGATCCCTAAACCTTAAACAACCCTAAAACTCCCCTAAACCCTAAACACCCTAAACACTAAACCCTAGACCCTAAACACCCTAAACACTAAACCCTAAACCCTAGACCCTAAACACCGTAAACACTAAACCCTAAACCCTAAACACCCTAAACACTAATTAAACCCTAAACCCTAGACCCTAAACACCCTAAACTAAACCCTAGACCCTAGCTAAACACCCTAAACACTAAACCCTAAACCCTAAACCCTAGCTAACCCTAAACCCTAATTAAACCCTATATATAGGCCAACGACACTTAATTGTGCATCAAGCAGGCCAGGGGTGCCTAGCTCGCGGTCCTCTAGTTAAATTAAATGTGCCATGCATTAACCCTAAACCATATATATAACTAACCCCTAGCTAATCAAACCCTAGTTCATTAAAACACATAACCCTAAACTATACTAGCTAGCTATAACCCGATCTAATAAAAACATGCTCGATATATATATAGCAGCTAGCTAGCAAATTAAACGGTAGATTAACACCAATTAATATATACGACATGGCCTATATCGATCATATGTTGTATAACATCTCCCTGAGATTCATTAATTAATTATATAATTATCGATGATAAATTAATTAACTTGAATTTTGACAAGTTCTCTCGAATGAAAACACATTTGATTAAGTTTCCTCATAATATATATATAATTAGTGTGCATGCATGGCCTACCATGCATGCATTCGTGCATATATTTTAATATATATTTGAACATATTCTTGGGAATTTCAATCTCTCTCTCTCTCGATCATCTATATATCGTTGTTGGCCAAAAAAACACACACATATACACATGCACTTTATGCGCAAAGGCGCGTGTGCCTCTAATAATGTGTGTGTGCGCACTCGATCGATGATCCATAAACCTTAAACCCTAAATAAACCCTAATCCCTAATCCCTAAACCCCTAAACACCATAAACATTAAACCCTAGACCCTAGACCCTAAACCCTAACCTCCTAACCCTAAACCCTAAACCCTAATTAAACCCTATATATAGGCCAATGACACTTAATTGTGCATCAAGCAGGCCAGGGGTGCCTTAGCTCGCGGTCCTCTAATTAAATTAAATGTGCCATGCATATATATATGTGTTTAATTTGGGGATTTCAATCGCTCTCTCGTATGTAGATCTCTCTCTACCTCTCTCTCTCTCTCTCTCTCTCGTTGGTGGCCAACAACACACACATGCACTTTGTGCGCAAAGGCATGCGCCTCTAATAATGTGTGCGCAGTCGATCAATCTAGTTTTGATTAATCATAGCACACAAATAAAGAAGTTGTATTTGAATCCACACAACCTAATCTAAAACACATAACCCCTAACATGGCCTAATTAATTAACCCCTTCTCTCTACCTAATTAGTGGAAATTGCACAAAATCAAAAGGGGTCCCTCACTAATTGTGCATATCTGCTAGATTGTGATAAACTTTTGCCCCATATATATTTGGTGGATGGGTGCATCTTGGCATGTAAAACAATTAGTGTTTGCAAATGGCGTTGTCAAAATTTATGTACAAATGATTTCTTTCCATCCAAAGTGCATAAAATGGGAGTTTTAATGAAGAAAGTACAAATAAAACAGCTCAACATGCTTCCACACCCCGATTTCCACACGAAGTAGAGCATATTTAAAGGATAATTCCAGAGTTTTACTATTTTTCAAGCAACTTTGCTAATTTTCCCCCACTCACATGACTTTATGTCGATTTAACGAAAATATGGCGAATTTAAACTACATGGGCGGGATAGTTTGAATTGTGCGCGCGGCAAAGGGAACCGCCTATTCCTCAACCTTGTGCACGGCAAATTACACACGCAACTCCATTAAACGCCACCTACCGACCTTAATTATCACCCCGGCGGCCCGGCCGCATGACCCCCCACCCACCCCTACACAACTTATCCCCGTCCGTGCGAAGAGCTTCCCCTCCCCGTCCCGTCCGTGCGAAGAAGAAGCTTCCCCTCCCCGTCGTTCTTCTCGAGACGCACCGGCGGTCAAGTTGATCCACGGTAGGGCTGCTATCTCTAGCTCAATCATGTATCGGGCAAGACGGCCTAACGATTTATATTTTCTTGATGCTGCTAAAAAAATTCGTCAGTATGCTCGAACTAATTGGCACTTTATAGTTTTCCGCTCGATTTGTCATCGATCAATTTGTTCATTTGCGTGGGCATATAGAGTCAGTTCTGCACTCGATCCGTTAATTTGCTGAAATGCCATGGCAGAGTTTTGTACACGATCTGTTTGCTAAAATGTCGATGGGCATTTTTTGTTTTGTACTCGACATGATTGCTGAAATGCATAATCATGTAGTATAGTTTTGTACTCGATGGATATACATTTCCTACTTCGCCTTAAATTAATCACCAACCACTGTATCTCATAATTAAACAGATGGACAGAACTTGGATACTGCATGGACACTTATGTTCCCCTTCATATATAAATGGTGTTCAACCCTTTATGGGGTTTATTAGAGCTCATGAAGGTCACAACCTGGACGTGTATTGCCCGCGCTGCACATGTATGAATGGTGAGAAGAGGCCTCACCCTGTAGTGGCAGATCATTTACACATTTTTGGGATGGACCGCACATATGTTAGGCGGGTTTAGCATGGTGAACCATATAATGATCCTTTAGCAGGAGAAGCAGATCTTGCTCACACTGTATGTGTGCTGGCATATGTAGTTAATTATTTATATTGATGCTGCCGCTGTTTCAATCAATAGTTTGCATTGCTGTGCAAGGTTCTGTACTCAAATTTAACTTGTTGCAGATGGATGGACGGGAAGGAGAGAAAAAGCGCTTGCTTCAGGAAACGGGTTTCAGCTCTGGGACATGTGCTGTGCCAGATGAGAAGGTAAATATGTAAAACGGCATTTGTTCAGGTTGCATCCCTTAGATGTTTGTCTAATCGGTTGATGTACTAATTGCAGAAGCATAGAGTTGAAGAGGTCTCTCAGTTTGATGGGAGATTTGAAGATGAATCTCAGTTTGATGCACCTGTGGATGGTACTGATGACGAGCCTTTCATAGACGAAGGTCCTGCACCTGAGATTATCCAGCCTACAGAAGGAGGCCGTGGACCGAGTACACAGCTTTGCGTTGAAGTGGATGCACGCCCGGAGATCATCAGGGGCGTCCGGGTAGTCTCAAGACCACCCAGCCCTGATGCACCTGTGGATGGTACTGATGACGAGCCTCTCATAGACGAAGGTCCTGCACCTGAGATTATCCAGCCTACAGAAGGAGGCCGTGGACCGAGTACACAGCTTTGCGTTGAAGAGGATGCACACCCGGAGATCATCAGGGGCGTCCCGGTAGTCTCAGGACCACCCAGCCCTGATGCAAAATGTTGAGCTACTTTATGATTCGTACTCTTATGTTCTGGTGCTGTAGTATGTTATGATTTGTACGCCTTTGGCGCTAGATTAAGCATTCAGTGGATGATCGCGTTGCAAAATTCGACACCCACACAATCAGTTCATCGTATGAGTAGTAGCACAATTACTTCTACAGCGATTCCTGCCAGCGCATTAGTTGGTAGCATGAAACACTTTCAGGTACTCCCCTCTGATTCATATTAATTGACTCAATTCTGTCTAGATATGGATGTATCTAGATGCATTTGTTAACTAGACTAACAAACTTGAGTCAGTTAATATGAATCCGTGTAAACCGCCCAGTCCTCGAGCAGCTAGTTTATTGACTCTGGACTCCAAGCCTCTCGCGGCAAGCCATCGACGAAGCTTTGACCAGATCTTGGCCCGCAATTTTTTTTGTGTGGCGAATAGCAAAGCTTTGACCAGTTCCTCTCGGGATACAGCACGCCGGTGAGCTTGCACGGTTGCCATGAGCACTTTCCGGCGGGGGGTCCGCATCGTCCGGGAACGATCTCCAGCGGGTTAACGAGGACATGCATGGCGGCCAGGGGATTTTTTTTTTTTGTTTGAGCTTGGGATTTGGGGTTTTTTCGGATAGGGGAGGAGGAACCGAGGAAGAGGAAGGAACAGCCGCGTGCTTGGCGCGTGGCGGTGTGCTTGAATTTCGAATTTTTGTGAAATGTTTCATTTCCCCGCTACAATTCGGGGGTTTCTTGACGCGCCAATGCGTCCCGCCGGGCAGCTTCAAGTGAATTTGGGGTGCCACACTATGGGCCCTAGTTTCAGTGAGACATGTAATGACTAGTCACATCAGTAAGTTCACTGTGTAATAAAATATGTTACCCCTCCCCTTTATGTAGCACCCCTTCTCTCCCGATCGAGTGCCGATTGCCGACGGATGCAAGCCGCTAGCTCGATCCCCTCCTTTCGCCTCCACCGTCCAGGCATCCAGCTTGGAGGGGCAAGCTGCATCTAGACCAAGCGGATTAGGTAGGACTAGTAATGTTCTCTCCTTT
Organism: Lolium multiflorum; assembly: GCA_030979885.1. Taxonomy (NCBI): domain Eukaryota; kingdom Viridiplantae; phylum Streptophyta; class Magnoliopsida; order Poales; family Poaceae; genus Lolium; species Lolium multiflorum. Next base: position 132,917,702 of record CM061747.1, on the reverse strand, counting down.
CTCGAGATCGGTTCTTTTTTCCTCTCCTCGATATCTTGCGCATCTCTTTCCTATTCTGGGCGAAGGGGTGTCTTTCTGGTCACCCTCGAGCTGGGAGTGATTGATGGGGGTGGGGGGGGGGCTACCTTTGCTTGGATTGGGGTGTTCTTCCTTTATTTGTCGACATTTGCAACCTTTGTAGTTTCTGCTGATCCTCACTGTATCTTTTGTCAGCTTGTACAGGAAAGGTAAGACCTCGGCGGTGGGGGCAATGGAGCGTAAGGCCACCACGCATGTGGGCAGTTGGCTGAGCCTGAGCTGCGTCCCCAGCCCCGCGAAGCAGGTACTCCGTTTGCTTATCCACTCTTTACCTTTTAAGTGTCTCTCTGCATCCTCAATCTGTTCCTGTTCTGGAATATGCTTAAAGTAGCACATGTCTTCAGCTGTTTGTGCGTAAAGCCTCTGTGACACCATGCTCTATATTCTCTGTATCAGGTTGGTACCTCCAGGTTCCGTGCTGAGGCTATGGGGAACGAGAATAGCGCCCCACCTGCTGCAGGAGCATGGCCCGATCTGCAGCACAAGAAGCGAAATGCCACTGCCGAGCTGGGCAGGGACCGCCCAGGGGTAATTTTTTTAACCAACTTACCATGATGTAGTCTGAATCTGATACTCCCTCAGATCCAAATTAATTGACTCAACTATCTGTAGATACGGATGTATCTAGATGTGTTTTAGCTCTAGATACTACTGCCTCCATCCCAAAGCTTTGGGCTTATATTATTTTTAGAAAGTCAAACTATACCATGTTTGACTAAGCTTTTACCAAAAATCAGTAACATGCAAAATACAAAATTAATATCATTAAATAGATAATAAAATATATTTTCCTACGGTATCTACACAGTATTATATTTGTTGATAGAATGTTCTAAAATTTTGGTCAAACTTTGCTTGTTTTGATTTCTCAAAAATAAATAAGGCTTAAGCTTTTGGATGGTGGTAGTACATTCATATCTAGACAAAGCTGAGTTAACTAGTTTTTTTGTCTGTCCATAGCTAGTGTTCACGCTGCAAAAGGCTAAGAGCATCCACTATATGCATTAGTCTATCTCATACAGTAATTCAATATCACTGCTGAGGTCTGCCTTTTGTTTTGCTATTCATATGCAGACTGAAACTTTAGGGCCTTTACTCAAAAGGAAGATCAAAACTGCGGCTGATCAGGCTGCCAGTATGTTGATGCCGCCCCCATCTTCTAAATGCCTCTACAAGCACAAGGCCACGCGCCAGCTGGGTGGTGATCTTTTAATGAATATGGTATATTTTCTTAATCCACAAAACATGCCTTGATTTTTCTCTGTTTATTGTCGGTTTTTTCTATGCTTGCCAAAAGTTTACAACAACAACAACAACCAAGCCTTTCAGTCCCAAACAAGTTGGGGTAGGCTAGAGTTGAAACCCATAAGATCTCGAAGCCAAAAGTTTAGAAACACCAAATTCGTTTGCTTACAATCATCATACAGTAATGTTCATCTACTCCAGTTCCCCTAACCCAACAAAAAATGATGTTAATTACGATTTTTAGATTAAAAGAGCACCATTAGGCGCTGTTAATTACGACTTTGAGATTAAAATGTCATTTGCAATTGTTAATTACAATTTTGAGACAAATGGTTAGTTTAACCTCGATCTCTTCTGCTCTCCATTTATCCCAACCGAACAAAAATTTAACCATTCCATTCCTCTGAAATGGAACCATTCCATTCCATTCCACGCTGTTTCAGAACCGAACACACCCTTGCATTGTTGTGAACTGTTGTCCATACACGGCCATACCCTTCCACTTACATCCAGCACTATATGCATCAGTCTGTCTCAGAGTCATTCAATATCACTGCTGAGATCTGTTCCCATTCTTATGCAGGCTGAAACTGCTGCGCCTTTACTCAAGTGGATGCAAAATGAGGCTAATGAGGCTGCTGTGAGGACGATGGTGCCGGCACCATCTTCCGAAAACCTCTACAAGCACGAGGCCATGGGCCAGCTGGGTGGTGACCTTTTAATGAATCTGGTATATTTTCTTAATCCACATACATGATTTCATTATTATCTGTTTAATTACTGTTGGCTTTGTCTAATGCTTACCAAAAGTTCAGAAACACTGCGTTTGCTTACAATCATCATACACTAATTTTTCACTTTTCAGTCTGTCTCATCCAGTATATAAACTGTTGATTTCCATTGGCTTCTTTTGTAATCATTTGCATTGTTGTCAACTGTTCTCTATGCACAACCCTATTCTTCCACTTACACCCGCACTATTTGCATCAGTCTATCTCATAGATTTATTAAATATCAATGATGAGTTCTGTTGCTATTCATATGCAGGATGAAACTTCTGTGCCTCTACTCAAATGGATAAAAAATGATCCTGATGAGGCTGCTGTGAAGACGATGGTGCCGCCACCATCTTCTGAAAACCTCCTCAAGCACAAGGCCACGGGCCAGCTGGGTGGTACCCTTTTCAGTAAGCAGGTATATTTTCTTAATCCTCATACATGATTTGATTTTTGTCTGTTTATTGCCGGCTTTGTCTAATGCTTACCAATAGTTCAGAAACACACACACCTATTCTTACACTTACATCCAGCACTATATGCATCAGTGTCTCATAGATTCATTTTATATATCACTGCTGATGTCTGTTGCTCTTCAATTTTCATATGCAGACTGAAACTGCTAACCCTTCATTGGTCAAAAGGATTGCAACTGCTGCTGATGAGGCATCTGCAGAGGCTGCCACCAAGTTACTGTCAGCCCCACCTTCTGGATGCTTATATAAGCTCAAGTCCAAGGACCAGCCGGGCCGTAACCATCCAAGGGTTCGGGTATATTTTCTTAAGCCACATATACATGCCATGATTTATGTCTGATATTATCACCGGCTCTGTCTAATGCTTTTTGGAATTCGGAAACACCAAATTAGCATGCTTATATTCATCATACACTAATTTTTCACTGTTCAGTTTGTAACATAGTGTTATGCACTCGCTTGTCAACATTTGCATTGCTCTGAACTATGCACTTTACACAACCTAATTCTTCCACTTACATTCAGCGCTACGCACCAGTAGTACCTCCCATGTTTCCTTCACCATCCCGATGCCGAGCTTGCGGGAATATGGCGGGCCCATGTACATACCCCGCATATAACACCTCCTATGGCTCTATCTACCTTTCTAGTAGCTCCTTCACAGAGTTACAGGTATGTATTCTCAGTGGTTTAGCATGAATTGGCATATAGTAAAGTCTTGTTTTTAGTCTTCCTGCTTCTTACATTTGTATCAATTTTCACATGCAGACTGTACCTTGTGAACTTCGTCCAATGATTAACCAGATGTGTCCGCATGAAGGGTCTTTCACTATGCATGGCAATGGCAAATTGATGAACACCTACACGGTCTATGAGGTGTATGTCTACAAGACGCAGGCCATCACATATTTGTATGGACATGATTGGAGAAAGTTTGCTTTTGACTACGGTCTGAAGAAGGGCGACGAGCTGAGGATCAGAAACTCAAACGGGCAGATATACGTAACTGCTTACAGAGTTGGAGACACTTCCAAATATATAATATGTAACTTTTTTCTACTCATATCTTTTGATAACTGTTCTGAGCAGTTGTTCTAAACCATTCCCTCTGTTCTAGCTTGCTGGGTTTAACATGATCAAAGCTGCAGATCCCCTGATGGAACATGAGCGGATGTCACAAAGGGCAACCACACCAGCACCGGCACCGGCTTCCCACTCTCCTGCATCAGCACCGGTTCCTGTACCAGCTCCGTTTACTGCATCTACCCAGCAGTCCCCTACATCAGCATTGGTTCCTGTAGAGGCCCCATATACTACACCTGCCCAGCAGGCTCCTGCATCAGCACTGGTTCCTCTAGCTGCACCGTTTACTGCACCTGCCCAACAGTCTCCTGCATCAGCACCGGTTCCTCTAGAGGCACCGTTTACTGCACCTGCCCAGCAGTCTCCTGCATCAGCACCAGCTCGTGTACCAGCCCAGGCTCCTGCACCTGCCCCAGCCAGATCACCGAGGTCTCAGCTCATTGCTGTGGCCACCCGTGTGGTGACCAGGACGCATCTGAAGGCTATGTTCGTGAGTATATGACAGCATAACTGCTCTTATCTTGATGTCTTCTCTGCTCAAAGTCTCACATGGTTCAGTGCATTGGTGCCATTGACTAATTTTTGGTGGTATCTCTTGCTTTGAATCAGAAATTGCCTAAAAGTATCTCCAAGGATCTCAATGCTGGCCGAAGGGGCAAGATATCCCTCGTCATGGAGAGTGAAGGTCTCACCGTGGAGGGACGGTACTCCGTCAGTCCCACAGATGGCCGCTTGGCTGTTACTTCCAGGTGGAAAAAGTTCATTGACGGTGCCAAACTTCGCATTGGATCAAAGTTGAAGGTCAAGATCTTTCGATGCCGCTGTGACATGCTGGTCATAAAGTTCGCGGTTGTCTAGTTCTGTTGCCCCATGAGCCCTTAGCAAATGCATTTGTAGTTATACTTATATAAGGTTATCTTATCTGAACTGCTAATTAATTGTATGGGTGGTAAAACTCTGGCAAGCTTTTGCTCTTAGCAAGTATGTATGTATGATCAGCTATTATGATAACTAATGTTTGTGTTCATCTTAATTTGCATTTCCCTTTTAGAAAAAAACTTAATTTCTATTTTGGCTGACCTGTTAGAGAACTATCAGATTGAACCCACAACATGATTCAAATAGATTCATTACACCGAGCCACATGTCTTGACCTTGCTATACACTACTTCCATTAATCAGTGCAAGAAGGCTTACCTGAGCTGCCTGAACCATGGCAGATTCGAATCCACCTTATCTATCTAGAAATACAACCTTTGCAGAAAGAGGATTTGCAGTATGGGGAGGCTGACATTGGGGACCCATGAGCCAGCAGCGTCGTCAACGTTTTAAAGGTGGCAGGAGATCGAAAGAAAAAATAAGCCAAAAATCAGTTGGTAAACAAATTCAAGAAAAGAAACATTTACCTTTCTGAGAGGATGACATGCGGGACCCATGAGGCAGCAGCATCCTCAACTATTTCAAGGCGGCAGGGGATCAAAAGAAAAAAGGAAATAGCCAGAAATTAATTAGGGTCAAAAATAAATCCATCAAAGGAAACTTTTATTGTTCATAGAGGATGACATGTGGGACCGACTTGCCAGCTGCGTCGTCATCGTTTCAAAGGGGGCAGGGGATCAAAAGAAAAAGGCAAATAGCCAGAAATTAGGGGTAAAAAATAAATCCAACAAAGGAAACTTTTATTGTTCATAGAGGATGACATGCGGGACCCATGAGCCAGCAGCTTCCTCAACGTTTCAAAGTCGGCATGAGATTGAAAGAAAAAGGCAAGTGACATAATATCAGGAGCCAAAAATAATCCAAGAAAAGAAACTTTATTGTACATAGAGGATGACATGCGGGTCCCATTTTGTAGCAGCGGTCTCAACGCTTCCAAGGCGGCACAGGACCGAAAGAAAAATGAAGTAGCCAGAAATCAGGGTGTGAAAAAAATCCAAGAAAAGAAAGATTTCAATTGGGCTGTATCTGGACATCTGGGCCTTCGAACTATCCTGCTGGGCCTTTTGACTCGTACAATTTCAGCCCACTCCAAAACAGGAAAGGTCGGATTTTTCTCAAAAAAAAAACAGGAAAGTCCTATGCTTCGCAAAAACAAAAAACAAGGAGATTCAACATATAAGTTTGTTTATGTAGATATAAAGATTTAATTTATCCGTTTGCAATAGCTCAGAGCGAAATACAACGTTTATTGTCTGCAAAATAAAATATCACATGTTTCTTGTACGGGGAGGCTGACATCGGGGACCCATGAGCCAGCAGCGTCGTCAACGTTTCAAAGGCGGCAGGGGATCGAAAATAAAAAAAGCCAAAAATCAGTTGGTAAAAAAATACAAGAAAAGAAAACATTTATCGTTCTGAGAGGATGACATGCGGGACCCATGAGGCAGCAGCATCCTCAACGTTTCAAAGTCGGCATGAGATCGAAAGAAAAAGCCAAGTGACATAATATCAGGAGCCAAAAATAATCCAAGAAAAGAAACTTTATTGTACATAGAGGATGACATGCGGGTCCCATTTTGTAGCAGCGGTCTCAACGTTTCCAAGGCGGCACAGGACCAAAAGAAAAATGAGGCAGCAGCATTCTCAACAATTCCAAGGCGGCAGGGGATCAAAAGAAAAAAAGGAAATAGCCAGAAATTAATTAGGGGTCAAAAATAAATCCACCAAAGGAAACTTTTATTGTTCATAGAGGATGACATGTGGGACCGACCTGCCAACAGCGTCCTCATCGTTTCAAAGGGGGCAGGGGATCAAAAGAAAAAGGCAAATAGCCAGAAATTAGGGGTCAAAAATAACTCCAAGAAAGGAAACTTTTATTGTTCGTAGAGGATGACATGCGGGACCCATGAGCCAGCAGCTTACTCAACGTTTCAAAGGTGGCATGAGATCGAAAGAAAAAGGCAAGTGACCAAATATCAGGAGCCAAAAATAATCCAAGATTTATTGTACATAGAGGATGACATGTGGGTCCCATTTTGCAGCAGCGGTCTCAATGTTTGTAATGCGGCTTGAGATCAAAAGAAAAAGAAAGTAGCTAGTAATTAGGGGGTGAAAAAAATCCAAGAAAAGAAAGTTGATGGACATAGAGGATGACATGCGGGTCCCTTGAGCCAACAGCTTACTCAACGTTTCAAAGGGGGCAGGGGATCAAAAGAAAAAGGCAAGCCAAAAATCAGAGGGTGAAAAAAATCCAACAAAGGAAACTTTTATAGCACATAGAGGATGACATGCGGGTCCCATGAGCCAGCAGGTTCCTCAACGTTTCAAACGTGGCATGAGATCGAAATAAAAAGGCAAGTGACCAAATATGAGGTGCCAAAAAAACTCCAAGAAAAGAAAGTTGATTGCTCATAGAGGATGACATGCGGTTCCCATTTAGCTGCAGCGGTCTCACTGTTTGAGAGGTGATACGTCTCCAACGTATCGATAATTTCTTATGTTCCATGCTACTTTATTGATGATATCTACATGTTTTATGCACATTATATGTCGTATTTACGCATTTTCTGGAACTAACCTATTAACAAGATGCCGAAGAGCCAGTTGCTGTTTTCTGCTGTTTTTGGTTTCAGAAATCCTAGTAAGGAAATATTCTCGGAATTGGACGAAATCACCGCCCAGGGTCCTATTTTTGCACGAAGCTTCCAGAAGACCGAAAGGGATAAGAAGTGGGGCGACGAGGCGCCGCCACCATAGGGCCGCGCGGCCAGAGGGGGGCCCGCGCCGCCCTATGGTGTGGGCCCCTCGTCAGCCCCCCACGTTGCCCTTTCGCCTACTTAAAGCCTCCGTCGCGAAACCCCAGTACCGAGAGCCACGATACGGAAAACCTTCCAGAGACGCCGCCGCCGCGAATCCCATCTCGGGGATTCAGGAGATCGCCTCCGGCACCCTGCCGGAGAGGGGATTCATCTCCCGGAGGACTCTACACCGCCATGGTCGCCTCCGGAGTGATGAGTGAGTAGTTCACCCCTGGACTATGGGTCCATAGCAGTAACTAGATGGTCGTCTTCTCCTAATTGTGCTTCATTGTTGGATCTTGTGAGCTGCCTAACATGATCAAGATCATCTATCTGTAATACTATATGTTGTGTTTGTCGGGATCCGATGGATAGAGAATACTATGTTATGGTGATTATCAATCTATTGTTTATGTGTTGTTTATGATCTTGCATGCTCTCCGTTACTAGTAGAGGCTCTGGCCAAGTTTTTGCTCTTAACTCCAAGAGGGAGTATTTATGCTCGATAGTGGGTTCATGCCTTCATTGACACCTGGGACAGTGACAGAAAGTTCTAAGGTTGTGATGTGTTGTTGCCACTAGGGATAAAACATTGATTCTATGTCTAAGGATGTAGTTGTCGATTACATTACGCACCATACTTAATGCAATTGTCTGTTGCTTTGCAACTTAATACTGAATGGGGTTCGGATGATAACCTGAAGGTGGACTTTTTAGGCATAGATGCAGTTGGATGGCGGTCTATGTACTTTGTCGTAATGCCCGGATTAAATCTCACTATATTTATCATATCATGTATATGCATTGTTATGCCCTTCTCTATTTGTCAATTGCCCGACTGTAATTTGTTCACCCAACATGCTTTTATCTTATGGGAGAGACACCTCTAGTGAACTGTGGACCCCGGTCCTATTCTTTACATAGCATACAATCTACTGCAATACTTGTTTTACTGTTTTCTTGCAAACAATCATCTTCCACACAATACGGTTAATCCTTTGTTACAGCAAGCCGGTGAGATTGACAACCTCACTGTTTTGTTGGGACAAAGTACTTGGGTTGTGTTGTGCAGGTTCCACGTTGGCGCCGGAATCCCTGTTGTTGCGCCGCATCACATTTCGCCACCATCAACCTTCAACATGCTTCTTGGCTCCTCCTGGTTCGATTAAACCTTGGTTTCTTTCTGAGGGAAAACTTGCTACTGTGCGCATCATACCTTCCTCTTGGGGTTCCCAACGAACGTGTGAGTTACACGCCATCAAGCTCTTTTTCTGGCGCCGTTGCCGGGGAGATCAAGACACGCTGCAAGGGGAGTCTCCACTTCTCAATCTCTTTACTTTGTTTTTGTCTTGCTTTATTTTATTTACTACTTTGTTTGCTGCACCTAAACAAAACACAAAAAAATTAGTTGCTAGCTTTACTTTATTTACTGTCTTGCTCACTATATCAAAAACACAAAAAATTAGTTACTTGCATTTACTTTATCTAGTTTGTTTTATTTACCATTGCTAAAATGAATACCCCTGAAAATACTAAGTTGTGTGACTTCACAAATGCAAATAATAATGATTTCCTATGCACACCTATTGCTCCACCTGCTACTACAGCAGAATTCTTTGAAATTAAACCTGCTTTACTGAACCTGGTTATGAGAGATCAATTTTCTGGTGTTAGTTCTGATGATGCTGCTGCCCATCTCAATAATTTTGTTGAACTATGTGAAATGCAAAAGTATAAGGATGTAGATGGTGATATTATTAAATTGAAAGTGTTTCCTTTCTCATTAAGAGGAAGAGCTAAAGATTGGTTGCTATCTTTGCCTAAGAATAGTATTGATTCATGGACTAAATGTAAGGATGCTTTTATTGGTAGATATTATCCTCCCGCTAAAATTATATCTTTGAGAAGTAGCATAATGAATTTTAAGCAATTAGATACTGAACATGTTGCTCAAGCATGGGAGAGAATGAAAACTTTGGTAAAGAATTGCCCAACCCATGGACTGACTACTTGGATGATCATCCAAACCTTCTATGCAGGACTAAATTTTTCTTCACGGAATTTATTGGATTCAGCTGCTGGAGGTACCTTTATGTCCATCACTTTGGGGGCGGCTACAAAACTTCTTGATGATATGATGATAAATTACTCTGAATGGCACACGGAAAGAGCTCCACAAGGTAAGAAGGTAAATTCTGTTGAAGAAACCTCTTCCTTGAGTGATAAGATTGATGTGATTATGTCTATGCTTGTGAATGGTAGATCTAATGTTGATCCAAATAATGTTCCTTTAGCCTCATTGGTTGCTCAAGAAGAAAATGTTGATGTGAATTTCATTAAAAATAATAATTTCAACAACAATGCTTATAGGAACAACTCTGGTAATAACTATAGGCCATATCCTTCTGCTAATGGTAATGGTTATGGTAATTCTTATGGGAATTCTTACAACAATAATAGGAGTGTACCCTCTGGTCTTGAAGCTATGCTTAAAGAATTTATTAGTACACAAACTGCTTTTAACAAATCTGTTGAGGAAAAGCTTGATAAAATTGATATTATTGCTTCTAGAGTTGATAGACTTGCCTCTGATGTTAATCTTTTAAAATTGAAAGTTATGCCTAATAATGATATTGATAATAAGATTACTACTACAGCAAATGCCATCCAAGTTAGAATTAATGAGAATATAAGATTAATGGCTGAACTGCGTGCTAGGTGGGATAGAGAAGAAAATGAAAAACTAGCTAAAGAGAATAATGTAGCTAAAGTTTGGACTATTACCACCATTAGTAATGATAATGATTCACATGTTGCTGCACCTCCTACTATCAATGGTAAAATAATTGGTGTTGGCAATGTTTCTACTTCTAGTGCAAAGCGTACAAAACTGCCTGAAATTGCTAAAACTGCTGAAACTGCTTGTGATAAAACTGCTGAAATTTTTTCCAACCTTGGGAACAATGATCCCATTGCTGTAGCTCATAATGATTTAGATTTTGATGATTGCCACATCTCTGAAGTTATAAAGTTCTTACAAAAACTTGCTAAAAGTCCTAATGCTAGTGCTATAAATTTAGCCTTTACAAAACATATTACAAATGCTCTCATAAAAGCTAGAGAAGAGAAACTAAAACTTGAAACTTCTATTCCTAGAAAGTTAGAAGATGGTTGGGAGCCCATCATTAAAATGAAATTCAATGACTTTGAATGTAATGCTTTATGTGATCTTGGTGCAAGTATTTCTGTTATGCCTAAAAAGATTTATGATATGCTTGACTTGCCACCATTGAAGAATTGTTATTTGGATGTTAATCTTGCCGATAATGTTAAAAAGAAACCTTTGGGGAGGATTGATAATGTGCGCATTACGGTTAACAATAACCTTGTCCCCGTTGATTTTGTTGTCTTGGATATCGAATGCAATGCATCTTGTCCTATTGTGTTGGGAAGACCTTTTCTTCGAACCGTTGGTGCTGTTATTGATATGAGGGAAGGTAATATTAAATATCAATTTCCTCTCAAGAAAGGTATGGAACACTTCCCTAGAAAGAGAATGAAGTTGCCTTTTGATTCTATTATTAGAACAAGTTATGATGTTGATGCTTCTACTCTCGATGTTACTTGATTTGCACTTTCTGCGCCTAGCTGAAAGGCGTTAAAGAAAAGCGCTTATGGGAGACAACCCATGTTTTTACTACAGTACTTTGTTTTATATTTGAGTCTTGGAAGTTGTTTACTACTGTAGCAACCTCTCCTTATCATGTTTTTGTGCCAAGTAAAGTTTCTATGTTATAGTTGATGTTATATTTGGGATCGCTGCGCAGAAACAGCATTGCTGTCTGTCACGAATCTGGGCACAAGTCTCTGTAGAAAATTCGAAAAAATCTGCCAATTTACGAGCGTGATCCTCAGATATGTACGCAACTTTCATTAGTTTTGAGTTTTTCCATTTGAGCAAGTCTGGTGCCATTTTAAAATTCGTCTTTACGGACTGTTCTGTTTTTGACAGATTCTGCCTTTTATTTCGCATTGCCTCTTTTGCTATGTTGGATTTATTTCTTTGATCCATTAATGTCCAGTAGCTTTGTGCAATGTCCAGAAGTGTAAAGAATGTTTGTGTCACCTCTGAATGTGTGAATTATTAATTGTGCACTAACCCTCTAATGAGTTTGCTTGAAGTTTGGTGTGAAGGAAGTTTTCAAGGGTCAAGAGAGGAGTATGATATACTATGATCAAGAGGAGTGAAAGATCTAAGCTTGGGGATGCCCCCGTGGTTCACCCCTGCATATTCTAAGAAGACTCAAGCGTCTAAGCTTGGGGATGCCCAAGGCATCCCCTTCTTCATCGACAACATCATCAGGTTCCTCCCCTGAAACTATATTTTTATTCAGTCACATCTTGTGTTCTTTACTTGGAGCGTCGGTTTGTTTTTGTTTTTGTTTTTGTTTGAATAAAATGGATCCTAGCATTCACTTTGTGGGAGAGAGACACGCTCCGCTGTTGCATATGGACAAATATGTCCTTAGGCTTTACTCATAATGTTCAAGGCGAAGTTTCTTCTTCGTTAAATTGTTATATGGTTGGAATTGGAAAATGCTACATGTAGTAATTCTAAAATGTCTTGGATAATGTGATACTTGGCAATTGTTGTGCTCATGTTTAAGCTCTTGCATCATATACTTTGCACCCATTAATGAAGAAATACATAGAGCTTGCTAAAATTTGATTTGCATATTTGGTCTCTCTAAGGTCTAGATAATATCTAGTATTGAGTTTTGAACAACAAGGAAGATGGTGTAGAGTCTTATAATGTTTACAATATGTCTTTTATGTGAGTTTTGCTGCACCGGTTCATCCTTGAGTTTGCTTCAAATAACCTTGCTAGCCTAAACCTTGTATCGAGAGGGAATACTTCTCATGCATCCAAAATCCTTGAGCCAACCACTATGCCATTTGTGTCCACCATACCTACCTACTACATGGTATTTCTCCGCCATTCCAAAGTAAATTGCTTGAGTGCTACCTTTAAAATTCCATCATTCACCTTTGCAATATATAGCTCATGGGACAAAATAGCCTTAAAAACTATCGTAGTATTGAATATGTACTTATGCACTTTATCTCTTATTAAGTTGCTTGTTGTGCGATAACCATGCTTCTGGGGAACGCCATCAACTATTGTTGAATATCATGTGAGTTGCTATGCATGTCCGTCTTGTCTGAAGGATCTATCACCTTAATGATTGGAGCATGCAAATTGTTAGAGAAGAACATTGGGCCGCTAACTAAAGCCATGAATCATGGTTGAAGTTTCAGTTTTGGACATATATCCTCAATCTCATATGAGAATAATAATTGTTGCTACATGCTTATGCATTTAAGAGGAGTCCATTATCTGTTGTCCATGTTGTCCCGGTATGGATGTCTAAGTTGAGAATAATCAAAAGCGAGAAATCCAAAATGCGAGCTTTCTCCTTAGACCTTTGTACAGGCGGCATGGAGGTACCCCTTTGTGACACTTGGTTGAAACATGGCATGCAAAGATCCGGTAGTCCAAGCTAAGTAGGACGAGGTGCGGGCACTATTAGTATACTATGCATGAGGCTTGCAACTTGTAAGATATAATTTACATAACTCATATGCTTTATTACTACCGTTGACAAAATTGTTTCATGTTTTCAAAATAAAAGCTCTAGCACAAATACAGCAATCGATGCTTTCCTCTTTGAAGGACCATTCTTTTACTTTTATTGTTGAGTCAGTTTACCTATCTCCCTCCACCTCAAGAAGCAAACACTTGTGTGAACTGTGCATTGATTCCTACATACTTGCATATTGCACTTGTTATATTACTTTATGTTGACAATATCCATGAGATATACATGTTATAAGTTGAAAGCAACCGCTGAAACTTAATCTTCCTTTGTGTTGCTTCAATACCTTTACTTTGATTTATTGCTTTATGAGTTAACTCTTATGCAAGACTTATTGATGCTTGTCTTGAAGTACTATTCATGAAAAGTCTTTGCTTTATGATTCACTTGTTTACTCATGTCATTACCATTGTTTTGATCGCTGCATTCATTACATATGTTTACAAATAGTATGATCAAGATTATGATGGCATGTCACTTCAGAAATTATCTTTGTTATCGTTTTACCTGCTCGGGACGAGCAGAACTAAGCTTGGGGATGCTGATACGTCTCCAACGTATCGATAATTTCTTATGTTCCATGCTACTTTATTGATGATACCTACATGTTTTATGCATATTATATGTCGTATTTACGCATTTTCTGAACTAACCTATTAACAAGATGCCGAAGAGCCAGTTGCTGTTTTCTGCTGTTTTTGGTTTCGAAATCCTAGTAAGGAAATATTCTCAATTGGACGAAATCACCGCCCAGGGTCCTATTTTTGCACGAAGCTTCCGAAGACCGAAAGGGATAAGAAGTCGGGCGACGAGGCGCCGCCACCATAGGGCGCGTGGCAGGGGGCCCGCGCCGCCCTATGGTGTGGGCCCCTCGTCGCCCCCCCACGTTGCTTTCGCCTACTTAAAGCCTCCGTCGCGAAAACCCCAGTACCGAGACGATACGGAAAACCTTCCGAGACGCGCCGCCGCGAATCCCATCTTGGGGGATTCAGGAGATCGCCTCCGGCACCCTGCCGGAGAGGGGATTCATCTCCCGGAGGACTCTACACCGCCATGGTCGCCTCCGGAGTGATGAGTGAGTAGTTCACCCCTGGACTATGGGTCCATAGCAGTAGCTAGATGGTCGTCTTCTCCTAATTGTGCTTCATTGTTGGATCTTGTGAGCTGCCTAACATGATCAAGATCATCTATCTGTAATACTATATGTTGTGTTTGTCGGGATCCGATGGATAGAGAATACTATGTTATGGTGATTATCAATCTATTGTTTATGTGTTGTTTATGATCTTGCATGCTCTCCGTTATTAGTAGAGGCTCTGGCCAAGTTTTTGCTCTTAACTCCAAGAGGGAGTATTTATGCTCGATAGTGGGTTCATGCCTTCATTGACACCTGGGACAGTGACAGAAAGTTCTAAGGTTGTGATGTGCTGTTGCCACTAGGGATAAAACATTGATTCTATGTCTAAGGATGTAGTTGTCGATTACATTACGCACCATACTTAATGCAATTGTCTGTTGCTTTGCAACTTAATACTGAATGGGGTTCGGATGATAACCTGAAGGTGGACTTTTTAGGCATAGATGCAGTTGGATGGCGGTCTATGTACTTTGTCGTAATGCCCGGATTAAATCTCACTATATTTATCATATCATGTATATGCATTGTTATGCCCTTCTCTATTTGTCAATTGCCCGACTGTAATTTGTTCACCCAACATGCTTTTATCTTATGGGAGAGACACCTCTAGTGAACTGTGGACCCCGGTCCTATTCTTTACATAGCATACAATCTACTGCAATACTTGTTTTACTGTTTTCTTGCAAACAATCATCTTCCACACAATACGGTTAATCCTTTGTTACAGCAAGCCGGTGAGATTGACAACCTCACTGTTTCGTTGGGACAAAGTACTTGGGTTGTGTTGTGCAGGTTCCACGTTGGCGCCGGAATCCCTGTTGTTGCGCCGCATCACATTTCGCCACCATCAACCTTCAACGTGCTTCTTGGCTCCTCCTGGTTCGATTAAACCTTGGTTTCTTTCTGAGGGAAAACTTGCTACTGTGCGCATCATACCTTCCTCTTGGGGTTCCCAACGAACGTGTGAGTTACACGCCATCAAGGCGGCAGGGAATCAAAAGAAAAAGGCAAGTGACCAAATATCAGGAGCCAAAAATAATTCAAGAAAAGAAAGTTTTATAGTCCATAGAGGATGACATGCGGGTCCCATTTAGCAGCAGCGGTATCACCGTTTGAGAGGCGGCAGGGGATCGAAAGAAAAAGGCAAGTGACCAAATATGAGGTGCCAAAAAAATCCAAGAAAAGAAAGTTTTATAGTACATAGAGGATGACATGCGGGTCCCATTTAGCAGCAGCGGTATCACCGTTTGAGAGGCGGCAGGGGATCGAAAGAAAAAGGCAAGTGACCAAATATGAGGTGCCAAAAAAATCCAAGAAAAGAAAGTTTTATAGTACATAGAGGATGACATGCGGGTCCCATTTAGCAGCAGCGGTATCACCGTTTGAGAGGCGGCAGGGGATCGAAAAAAAGGCAAGTGACCAAATATGAGGTGCCAAAAAAACTCCAAGAAAAGAAAGTTGATTGCTCATAGAGGATGACATGCGGGTCCCATTTAGCTGCAGCGGTCTCAACGTTTCCAAGGCGGCAAGGGATCAAAAGAAAAAGGAAGTAGCCAGAAATCAGGGGGTCAAAAAAATCCAAGAAAAGAAAGAAATTTGGTTCATAGAGGATGACAAGCGGGACCCATGATCCTGCATCGTAAACGGCTCGATCGGAGAGCGTTGAACGAGATGGCGCGATCGAGAAAAAAAACAATGCTAGAGAGGCTGCCATCTGGGCCCTACATCCCTGGGCGGTGCGGATTTGCGTTGACTCGGCCGGCGAACCCGAGAATTCGCGATGCACCACGTCCCGGGCCACCATACGCGACGTTTTGGCCGCTTTCGTCGGGCTAGGTGGCCTCAAAAACGAGAAAAAAAAGTTTTGACATGCACCACGGAGGGACCAAAAATCGTCGGCCATGGTACACCAGCAACCACGGCGCGACTTCAACTTCGTCGGCCATGGCAACTTTTCTTGTAGTGATATGGTCTTGAATAATTTGATACTTGGAAATTGTTTTGAGCTCTCATAGATCATGTTTACTCATGCACCATGTAGTTTAAACCTACTAATGGAGAACTACCGTAGAGCTTGTTGAAAATTGGTTTGCATGATTGGTCTCTCTAAGGTCTAGATATTTTCTGGTAAAAGTGTTTGAGCAACAAGGAAGACAGTGTAGAGTCTTATAATGCTTGCAATATGTTCTTATGTAAGTTTTGCTGTACCGGTTTATACTTGTGTTTGCTTCAAACAACCTTGCTAGCCCAAGCCTTGTACTGAGAGGAAATGCTTCTCGTGCATCCAAACACCTTGAGCCAAAATCCATGCCATTTGTGTCCACCATATCTACCTACTATGTGGTATTTTTCTGCCATTCCAAGTAAATACTTCATGTGCTACCTTTAAACAATTCAAAAGTTATTATCTCTTATTTGTGTCAATGTTTTATAGCTCATGAGGAAGTATGTGGTGTTTTATCTTTCGATCTTGTCATTTACTTCTGACAGACTTTCACAATGGACTAGTGGCTTCATCCGCTTATCCAATAATTTTGCAAAAAGAGCTGGCAATGGGGTTCCCAGCCCCAATTAATTAACTTGCATTAATAATTCTCTTCACATGTTTTGCTCTGATCTATCAGTAAGCAACTTAAATTTGCAAATAGACACTCCTCCATGGTATGTGAATGTTGGAAGGCACCCGAGGATTCGGTTAGCCATGGCTTGTGTAAGCAAAAGGTTGGGGGAGTGTCATCTAATAAATAAAACTAAAGTACATGTGTAAACAAAAGAGAAGAGGGATGATCTACCTTGCTGGTAGAGATAACGTCCTTCATGGGAGCCGCTCTTGAAAGTCTGGTTGATAAGGTAGTTAGAGTACCCATTACCATTCGTTGACAACAACAAACACCTCTCAAAATTTTACTTTTATGCTCTCTATATGATTTCAAAACTTGAAAAGCTCTAGCACATGATTTAATCCCTGCTTCCCTCTGCGAAGGGCCTATCTTTTACTTTATGTTGAGTCAGTTTACCTATTTCCTTCCATCTTAGAAGCAAACACTTGTGTCAACTGTGCATTGATTCTTACATACTTGCTTATTTGCATTCATCATATTACTCTATGTTGACCATTATCCATGAGATATGCATGTTGAAAGTTGAAAGCAACCGCTGAAACTTATATCTTCCTTTGTGTTGCTTCGATGCCTTTACTTTGAATTTATTGCTTTATGAGTTAACTCTTATGCAAGACTTTTTGATGCTTGTCTTGAAAGTACTATTCATGAAAAGTTTTGCTATATGTTATCTATTTGTTAGCAAACTATAGATCATTGCTTTGAATCACTTCATTCATGTCATATGCTTTACAATAATGTTGATCAAGATTATGATGGTAGCATGTCACTTCAGAAATTATTTGTGTTATCGTTTACCTACTCGAGGGCGAGTAGGAACTAAGCTTGGGGATGCTGATACGTCTCCAACGTATCTATAATTTCTGATGTTCCATGCTTGTTTTATGACAATACCTACATGTTTTGTTCACACTTCATATCATTTTGATGCGTTCCGGAACTAACCTATTGACAAGATGCCGAAGTGCCAGTCTGTTCTGTTTTTGGTTTCAGAAATCCTAGTAAGGAAATATTCTCGGAATTGGACGAAATCAACGCCCAGCATCTTAGAAATCCACGAGGCTTCCAGAACACCCGAGAGGGACCAGGGGCCACAGGGGCCCCACACACTAAGGCGGCGCGGCCAGAGGGGGGGCGCGCCGGCCTGTTGTGTGGGCCCCCCGTAGCCCTTCCGACTCCGCATCTTCGCCTATAAGAAGCCCCCTGACCTAAATCTTCGATACGAATAAGCCACGGTACGAGAAAGTTCCAGAGCCGCCGCCATCGCGAAGCCAAGATCTGGGGGACAGGAGTCCCTGTTCCGGCACGCCGCCGGGACGGGGAAGTGCCCCCGGAAGGCTTCTCCATCGACACCGCTGCCACCTCCACCGCCATCTTCATCATCGCTGCTGCTCCCATGAGGAGGGAGTAGTTCTCCATCGAGGCTCGGGGCTGTACCGGTAGCTATGTGGTTCATCTCTCTCCTATGTACTTCAATACAATAATCTCATGAGCTGCCTTACATGATTGAGATTCATATGATGATGCTTGTAATCTAGATGTCATTATGCTAGTCAAGTGAGTTTTACTTATGTGATCTCCGGAGGCTATATTTCACAGAATACTTATTCACTGTTATGAATAGCATAGTGAAGTGCTTATTTATATCCCTTTATGATTGCAATGTGCTTTGTATCGCTACTAGTCTATGTGCTACTCATGTGATGTTATTAAAGTAGTATATTCCTCCTGCATGGTGTAATGGTGACAGTGTGTGCATCATGTGGTTCTTGTCGTAGATTATGATCATAATCTCTTGTAGGTTATGGAGTTGATTATCGCTATGATAGTATTGATGTGATCTATTCCCCCTTCATAGTGTAAAGGTGACAGTGTGTATGCTATGTTAGTACTCGGTCTATTTTGCAAAGATCTATTATGCTCTAAGGTTACTTAAACATGAATATCGAATGTTGTGGAGCTTGTTAACTCCGGCATTGAGGGTTCGTGTAATCCTACGCAACGAATGGTGTTCATTATCAAACAAGAGTGTATGTAGCACAAATGAGAGAAGTTATTATTTATTATGCGATCAATGTTGAGAGTGTCCACTAGTGAAAGTATGATCCCTAGGCCTTGTTTCCAATACTGCAAACACCGTTTATTTACTGTTTTGTTGCATGTTTACTCGCTGCCATATTTTATTCAGATTACTATTACCACTCATATACATCCATACTACTTGTATTTCACTATCTCTTCGCCGAACTAGTGCACCTATACATCTGACAAGTGTATTAGGTGTGTTGGGGACACAAGAGACTTCTTGTATCGTGATTGCAGGGTTGCTTGAGAGGGATATCTTTGACCTCTTCCTCCCTGAGTTCGATAAACCTTGGGTGATCCACTTAAGGGAAAACTTGCTGTTGTTCTACAAACCTCTGCTCTTGGAGGCCCAACACTGTCTACAAGAATAGAAGCACCCGTAGACATCACTTACCAACGCCACCTCTAACTCCGGGACGACACATGCGGTAGATGGGGCACGACGGTGCCAGAGCTTTGGGGTGGATCTGTGGATGGAGGCGGCGGCGGAGGAGGCGAGGAGGCCATCTCACTCTCTGATGGGACATGGGGAGGGAGAGAGAGAGAGATACGCGGTGATAGTAGAGTAAGAGAGTGGGGAAAGAGTTATTGACGCGGCTTTATGGTTCAAGGCCATTCTACGCTCACCCGGAACATGCTCCACGAAAACAGCTGATTCAAGCATTGTCCATGGGACTGGTTGTGGGCTGCTTTATCGATCGGGCTGCCACAATGCATGAATCATGCAGGCACCCAAACAGCTCGTTTTGGTCGCCTACGGCCTTCCCTACCAAACGCGTCATAACTGTTTCGATCAGTGGCTATGGGAAATGGGTTCCAATGGATCCTCGATGTCTGGTTGTCAGTTCACGCGGCTATGGTTCAGTGTGTTCATCTTTTACTCGGCTGTTATGGGTTGTTGTAATAGGTCAGATAAGCTTGATTGGATACGAGGTTTTTATTCATCCTGAGTGCATATGTTTTCCTTATTTAAAATGCACTTAAAGCATATTAAAATAATGTTCGTGAAGTCATTTTAAGAAAAACAAAAATGGTATGTGCAAAAAGATCAAATTCAGTGCCAAAATAAGGTTTTTTACAAGGCATTTTTTGTCCTTTTTTGCATTGGCCATGAAGTATGTCAGATTTATACAGAACTTTAAACTAGGACATAGAACGTGGAGATATGCGGGTCAAAAAGAATTCCGAAATTTTTATCATTTTGAAAATTGATGTTTAGGTGAAGGGTTCCAATTGCTTTTGAACACTGTAATGCGCTGCTTTCAAACGTAAACATGGCTGCAAGCCTTTTCTCAAGGAAAATAGAAACAAAATGTTGCTTGCTGAATAACTCCGAAGTTTTTCATTTTCCTGACAGATTTCAATCTTCTCTTCACATGTCTTGACGACTTCATATTATTCTTAGAATTGTTTACTTTAATGATCACAGTTTGATTATCATAGTTCTCGCGGTAGCGGGTATTGGTTACTCAACCACAGGTAAGTCTATCTAGAGCTCACGAAGTCACTCTGCTTTAACGGTGGTTGTGTCTAATGATGTGAGTTCTGCTTTCATTGTTGACCTTCTTAAAATGGTCTCCTAGCAAGACTTTCATGAAACAGTGCCACCACCAAGTGTAAACAAATAACCACTTGTGACCTTATTCTCATCAGCATCAGATATCCAATTTGCATCACTATAACCCTCAAGTACCCTTGGATACCCAGTATAGTGAATGCCATAACTCGCAGTGCCTTTCAAATAGCGCAAAACTCTCTCAAGAGCATGCCAATGAACATCTCCAGGTCTAGACACAAAACGGCTGAGTTTTTACAGCAAAGGAGATATCAGGCCTCGTAGCGCAAGCTAAATACATGAGTGAACCAATGATTTGAGAGTATCTCAATTAATCTCTAGTTGCTCTTTTGTTCTTTCGAACTAGCACACTAGGATCATAAGGTGTTGGAGAAGTAGTCGCTATACCCGAAGCGACTCAATATCTTTTCCACATAGTGGGATTGAAGCAATGTAATCCCACCATCGTCATCCTTGAGAAGCTTGATGTTTAAGATTACATCAGCTACTCCTAAGTCCTTCATCTCAAATTAACGAGATAGGAACTCCTTGACCTCCTTAATCACAGTAAGGCTGGTCCCAAATATCAATATGTCATCGACATAGAGACAAAGAATAACTCCCTCGCCCCCACCATGGCGATAGTATACACACTTGTCAGCTTCGTTTACAACAAAGCCTTCAGCGGTTAAAGTTCTTTCAAACTTCTCATGCCACTGCTTAGGTGCTTGCTTAAGCCCATACAAAGACTTCAGTAACTTACACACCTTTCCTTCTTGATCACCTATTTTGGCCAAATCAGAGATGGGCCGTAAAGATGGGCTTGAAGGATATACACGTGGAGCGTCTCTGAAGCGGCCTTGCACGAAGAGTTTGGGCTAGATGCCCGTGTATCTGTATTTTATAGTAGATTGCATCTTAGTTTAGAATTAAAAGATAGAGTTTAACCCGTGCACGGTTAGGTGCACGCCCGAATTAGAAAGTCCCTTGGACTATAAATATGTACCTAGGGTTATTGAGAAAGGAGGACAATCACGTTCACAACAAACACAAACCAGGCGCATCGCCACCCCTTGTTTCGAGGGTTTCTTCCGGGTAAGCATCATGCTGCCTAGATCGCATCTTGCGATCTAGGCAGTATACGTTTATTCGTTATCATTGTGTTACTCGTGCTGAAGCGTTGTTGATGGCGAGTAGCACTACTTATCGTAGATGTTTTGGGGCTTGCATTGATGCTTTTCTTATACATATTTGCTTAGCTATGCCGTCCCTCGATATCTAGCTGCCCTTACACCTATCTAGGTGTAAGGGCAGCACCTTGCTTGTTCGTTGTTTAGTAGATCCAATCTGTTATAGTTGCTCCTTGTTTCTCAAGGATTAGTTTAATATCCGTATGGTTAGGCCTTGCAAACGGGTTGAACGATCCGGTAGTGCGAGAGGTGCGGTTTGTTAGCCCTAAGAGGGATTGTTCCGGGAATTGACTTAATGTTGGTTTTTAGGCCTCTTTTAGGGTTAGTTTTCCATCATCTTTCGTATCTGCTAGGCTCAACTACGCGTAGGATGTTCCGATCATACGGTGAAAACCCTAAACTGTCGTGGATTGGTTTAACTTTGTATTGATCAAGCAGGATCCCCATGTCATCGTAAACCCAACGTGAATCATGGGGCAATCGGCTCTTTGAGCCGATCCACAGGGCAACCTGAGAGCCGATCGGGCTCGTATTTAATGTTTACGTGTCTACCATGCAGGAGACTAATCGAAGCAATCCAACACCTTCCTGACCAGGTATAGGTCAGGTGGCACGCCCTTGCAACCGCCAGGACGTGTGCCGGAACATTGCGGGACGACGTCGAGGGACCAGGGCCCACCCAGCAGTCTTGGCAGCCTCCCGGCTCTTCGTGTTGCTTAACCACTGCCGTCGGTGGGTTTTGGCAGGCAACACATTCTGGCACGCCCGGTGGGACACCTTCTACAACAACCACGTCAACACCTGCATCCGAGATGGCGGACGAACAGATCAAGTATGAAGATCTGCCTGCAGAGCACAAGAAGAAATACGATGAGCTCAAGGCCATCTTCGAAGCCGATCTCATCGGCTCTTTAGAGAAGACCCGTTCGCACGGCATCAGGTTCAAAGGATTCCAACCCGAAGGCGTGTTTGAGGGGATAGATCTGTCTCTCCCTTCGGAGGACCGTACCAGAGCCCTGCGCCAGGAAATTAACTATGCTGTGGCTCACTCTCTACATCGATATTCTGAGAGCCTGGTGAACACTCTTGAACGTGTTGCACTTCGCGTGGTTCAAGAAATCATGAAGCATCAGTATTCTCCGTCAGGACCTGCTCTAGGAACTCACCAGGGAGAAATACCGTTCTACACTAGGCCACCACTGCCATACACGTTGGCAGCTCCACAGCAACAAGGTTCACCGGCGTACGTCGTCTACAAGGTTGGAGGTGATCCTGGCGATTACCAATTCCTGTATGAGCCGCCCAAAGAGATCCCACATGGATACGTGTGCACATACGTGCCGGACTGCAACAACTGGATGCACCCAGGTCACAGCAGGAGGGATTGCTGGAGCCGGAGGGATTGCTGGAGCAGGAGGGAGTTCTGGAGCAGATGCTGAGAAACAGGCGTGGCTAGCTAAATATGCCACCGGAACGAGTCATGAAAGCTCAACCGCTGCAGCTCCTACTGTGGATCAGATCAGTGCAATCTTGAGAGACCAGTTCGGTATCCTGCCGAAGAAGAGAACAATCGGCTATTCCAAGCCGTATCCCAACGAGTATGACCTGATCCCACTACCGCCTAAGTATCGGCTCCCTGACTTCACAAAATTCAGTGGATCAGAAGGGTCTAGCTCAATTGAGCACGTGAGCCGATATTTGGCACAGTTGGGCATGGTCTCAGCATCAGATCAGCTACGTGTGAGGTTCTTTGCGCAATCTCTCACGGGTCCAGCTTTTGGGTGGTACACCTCGTTGCCACCAGATTCAGTTCGAACATGGAAGCAGCTGGAGGAGCAGTTTCACATACAATATCATTCAGAAGCTACTGAAGCTGGCATTGCCGATCTGACGCAGGTGCGAGGCGAGGAGAGACGGTGTCTGAATACATTCAGCGTTTCAGGACTGTCAAGAACCGATGTTATTCGGTTCGATTATCTGAGAAGGAAGCATCGATCCGGAACTAGCAGCCTCGGTCGCTCAAGGATCTGACGTTCCAGACATAATTCACGGGCGCACATGGTTCGAAATTGACATCGTATGAACAGCGCCACCCAGAATTGTACCAGGACAAGTTCAAGCGCCGCCGCCCCGGTCGAGACAAGAAGATGAAGACGCTGTAGAAGATCAGGAAGTCGCCGTGGCTGAATGGGCTCGGGGGCAGTACCCGTGTCCTGCAAATGGGTGAAACAACCAGGGCCTGCAAAAGGGTTTGACTTTGATTTAAGCAAAACGGAGCAGATTTTTGATTTGCTGCTGAAGGAAAAACAGCTGAAGTTACCCGAAGGCCACAAAATCCCTACGTTACAAGAGGTGAACGGGAGACCATACTGCAAATGGCATCACACGTTCACCCACGCCACCAACGACTGCAAAGTGTTGCGCGGACAGATTCAAATGGCGATAGAACAAGGCCGATTACTCTTCGGTCAGTTTGCCATGAAAGTTGACACGCATCCGTTTCCTGGCGTCAACATGGTGGATCTCAGTCACTGCATAAGACGCGAGCCAGGTTTCTCTTTTGATATCAACATGGCAGGGTTTGTAGACCGCCATAGCAAGGATAAGCAGAGAGCAGTCACTCCCGTGGCAAAGATAAAGCGGACGATCCACGCGACCGGCCCCAGCATGATGACAGACGGTACCTGACTGAGGAAGAAGTGAGAAGCGTGCGGTATCAACGACCACTCTCCGCACATCTCCTTAACAAATATGAGCAGCAGTATGACCGACGTCGGCGCTACGACGTAGATGATGAAAGATATCGTCGGTCTGATGCAGATGACAGAAAGTATCGTCGATATGATAGAGACCACGAAGGGTATGAGCGTCACGCTAGAAGGAGGTCGAGAGAGCAAGAGGACATGGATAAGCATTGGAACTGTCCTTTCTTTAAACACTGCTGGGACTCAGGAATGAGCCGATTGCCTACAATCGAGAACTGCCCAGAATGTAAACAGAAGAGGAAGGGAACAAATGAAGTTTCAGTGTTCAAGCGTCTAGGGCCTCTCCCACCTCAGAACAAACGAGCTGAGTCATCTCGAGATGAAGACTTCGAGGAGTCGGATGAAGAAGAAGATAGATATCACCGGCCAAGGTGGTGTCCTGATGGACTCAGCCACTCCCAAAAGCGTAGAGTGCAGCGGCTACGAAACCTAGAGGAAGCCGAGGCACAGTACCTGTACACGTTGAGGAAAGCACGGCCCGATCTGGCCGTGAAAATTCAGCAAACGTTGGAGACAGAGGCACGGCCACAGAAGAAAGTGTGGCGCCCCAAACAGACAAAAGCCGATGCAGAGGAATCGGCTGATACAAACATGGTGTTCATACTCCCGTCAGAATTTTGTGCTCCAAAAGACGAGGAAGTGTCAATGGCACAGTTTGACTGCGGTCCACGGCCAGTCATCTTTGAGAAGCCGCGAGATAGAAGCTACAGGCATTTGAAAGCCCTATACCTGAGAGGTTACATCAATGGGCAGCCTATCGGCAAGATGTTGGTTGACACGGGAGCGGCAGTCAATATAATGCCGTATTCCATGCTACGACGTTTGGGACGTTCCAATGAAGATCTGATCAAGACCAACATCACATTAAGCGATTTCAACGGCCAAGCGTCAGAAGCAAAGGGTGTTCTGAACGTAGATCTAACCGTAGGCCGAAAGACCATCCCTACGTCATTCTTCATCGTCGACAGCAAAAGCACTTACGCTGTCCTGCTAGGGAGGGATTGGATCCACGCTAACTGCTGCATTCCATCCACAATGCATCAGTGCATCATACAATGGGATGGAGATGAAGTGGAGGTCGTTCATGCAGATGACTCGATCGAGATCTCGCTAGCTGCCATGAATATTTGGGATGCAAACGACCAAGAGCCGCTCTCTGGAATCAGTTTGGACGGCTGTGAGCGCATCGAAGCTTCAAAAAATGGGGTGAGGCTGGTCTTATCCACTGGCCTGACAGAGTAGCAAGATCCAAGTCTATGGACGTACGTGGCAAGGCCGATCCCTGCGATCGGCCCCAAAAAATAAAAAGCAAGATCTTACCTCCAGCATGTCACGTAGCCATAATGGAGAACCAATAAGTTGTAAACCCTCATTGAACATTGCAATGAAAAAGGAGGCCGATTCTAGCAATCGGCCAAAATTATCCTCAACATGCCTTTTGCCTGTGTTCAGCATTGATCTAGCAAGCGATGGAAAGCTGGGGTATGGGTTCACATCAGCTGATGAGCTGGAAGAGATTGACATTGGTCCTGGGGATAAGCCACGACCAACATTTATCAGCAAAAAGTTAGATCCGCATCTGAGGGCCGGTTGATAGCCTTGTTGAAAGAGTACCCAGATTGTTTTGCATGGGATTATACAGAGATGCCTGGGTTAGACAGGAGCATCATTGAGCATCGGCTCCCTCTGAAGAAAGGATTTCGGCCGTTCCAGCAGCGAGCACGACAGATGAAGGCCGAAATCTTGGTGGAAGTCAAGAAGGAGATCCAGAAGATGTTGGACGCCGGGTTTATCAGGCCATGCAGGTACGCTGAATGGATTTCCAATGTCGTACCTGTGGAGAAAAAGGATGGCCGATGGCGCGTCGCCATAGATTTTCGGAATCTCAATAGTGCCACTCCAAAAGATGAATATCCGATGCCAGTAGCAGAGACATTGATCAATGCAGCTGCTGGTCATAAAGTTTTAAGTTTCATGGATGGCAACGCCGGCTACAACCAAATCTTTATGGCTCCAGAAGATATACACAAGACTGCATTCAGAGTTCCAGGCTCGGTGGGCTTGTTTGAATATGTAGTCATGACATTTGGACTGAAGAATGCCGGCGCAACATACCAAAGAGCCATGAATTACATCTTTCATGATTTAATCGGCAAATTGGTGGAGATTTACATCGATGACGTGGTGGTCAAGTCTGTTTCGGTGGACGGACACTTGGAAGATTTGCGACACGTCCTGGACCGAACTAGGAAGTTCGGACTAAGAATGAATCCAAAGAAGTGTGCCTTTGGTGTGACGGCCGGTCAGTTCCTGGGTTTCTTGGTTCATGAACGAGGAATTGATGTGCACAGTGGCAAGTTTCCCTCAGTAAGAAACCAAGGTTTAATCGGACCAGTAGGAGTCAAGAAGCACGTTGAAGGTTGATGGTGGCGAAATGTGATGCGGCGCAACACCAGGGATTCCGGCGCCAACGTGGAACCTGCACAACACAACCAAAGTACTTTGCCCCAACGAAACAGTGAGGTTGTCAATCTCACCGCTTGCTGTAACAAAGGATTAACCGTATTGTGTGGAAGATGATTGTTTGCGAAGAAAACAAGAAACAAGTATTGCAGTAGATTGTATTTCAGATGTAAAGAATAGGACCGGGGTCCACAGTTCACTAGAGGTGTCTCTCCCATAAGATAAAAGCATGTTGGGTGAACAAATTACAGTCGGGCAATTGACAAATAGAAAAGGGCATAACAATGCACATACATGATATGATAAATATAGTGAGATTTAATTGGGCATTACGACAAAGTACATAGACCGCTATCCAGCATGCATCTATGCCTAAAAAGTCCACCTTCAGGTTATCATCCGAACCCCTTCCAGTATTAAGTTGCAAGCAACAGACAATTGCATTAAGTATGGTGCGTAATGTAATCAACAACTACATCCTTAGACATAGCATCAATGTTTTATCCCTAGTGGCAACAGCACATCCACAACCTTAGAACTTTCTGTCACTGTCCCAGATTTAATGGAGGCATGAACCCACTATCGAGCATAAATACTCCCTCTTGGAGTTAAGAGCAAAAACTTGGCCAGAGCCTCTACTAATAACGGAGAGCATGCAAGATCATAAACAACACATAGGTAATAGATTGATAATCACCATAACATAGTATTCTCTATCCATCGGATCCCGACAAACACAACATATAGTATTACAGATAGATGATCTTGATCATGTTAGGCAACTCACAAGATCCAACAATGAAGCACATAAGGAGAAGACGACCATCTAGCTACTGCTATGGACCCATAGTCCAGGGTGAACTACTCACTCATCACTCCGAGGCGATCATGGCGATGAAGAGTCCTCCGGGAGATGATTCCCCTCCGGCAGGGTGCCGGAGGCGATCTCCTGAATCCCCCGAGATGGGATTCGCGGTGGCGGCGTCTCTGGAAGGTTTTCCGTATCGTGGCTCTCGGTACAGAGGGTTTCGCGACGAAGACTTTAAGTAGGCGGAAGGGCAACGCGGGGGGCCACACGAGGGCCCCACACACCAGGGCCGCGCGGGCCAAGGCCAGGCCGCGCCGCCCTAGTGTGGCGGCACCTCGTGGCCCCACTTCCTTTCCCCGGTCTTCTGGAAGCTTCGTGCAAAAATAGGACCCTGGGCGTTGATTTCGTCCAATTCCGAGAATATTTCCTTACTAGGATTTCTGAAACCAAAAACAGCAGAAAACAGCAACTGGCTCTTCGGCATCTTGTTAATAGGTTAGTGCCGGAAAATGCGTAAATACGACATATAATGTGTATAAAACATGTAGATATCATCAATAATGTAGCATGGAACATAAGAAATTATCGATACGTCGGAGACGTATCAGCATCCCCAAGCTTAGTTCTGCTCGTCCCGAGCAGGTAAACGATAACAAGGATAATTTCTGGAGTGACATGCCATCATAATCTTGATCATACTATTGTAAACATATGTAATGAATGCAGCGATCAAAACAATGGTAATGACATGAGTAAACAAATGAATCATAAAGCAAAGACTTTTCATGAATAGTACTTCAAGACAAGCATCAATAAGTCTTGCATAAGAGTTAACTCATAAAGCAATAAATCAAAGTAAAGGTATTGAAGCAACACAAAGGAAGATTAAGTTTCAGCGGTTGCTTTCAACTTATAACATGTATATCTCATGGATATTGTCAATGTAAAGTAATATAACAAGTGCAATATGCAAGTATGTAGGAATCAATGCACAGTTCACACAAGTGTTTGCTTCTTAAGGTGGAGAGAGATAGGTAAACTGACTCAACATAAAAGTAAAATAAAGGTCCTTCAAAGAGGAAAGCATCGATTGCTATATTTGTGCTAGAGCTTTTATTTTGAAAACATGAAACAATTTTGTCAATGGTAGTAATAAAGCATATGAGTTATGTAAATTATATCTTACAAGTTGCAAGCCTCATGCATAGTATACTAATAGTGCCCGCACCTTGTCCTAATCAGCTTGGACTACCGGATCATCGCAATACACATGTTTTAACCAAGTGTCACAAAGGGGTACCTCCATGCCGCCTGTACAAAGGTCTAAGGAGAAAGCTCGCATTTTGGATTTCTCGCTTTTGATTATTCTCAACTTAGACATCCATACCGGGACAACATGGACAACAGATAATGGACTCCTCTTTAATGCATAAGCATGTGGCAACAATTAGTGTTCTCATATGAGATTGAGGATATATGTCCAAAACTGAAACTTCCACCATGATTCATGGCTTTAGTTAGCGGCCCAATGTTCTTCTCTAACAATATGCATGCTCCAAACATTAAGGTGGTAGATCTCTCTTACTTCAGACAAGACGGACATGCATAGCAACTCACATGATATTCAACAAAGAGTAGTTGATGGCGTCCCCAGAAGCATGGTTATCGCACAACAAGCAACTTAATAAGAGATAAAGTGCATAAGTACATATTCAATACCACAATAGTTTTTTAAGGCTATTTTGTCCCATGAGCTATATATTGCAAAGGCGAATGATGGAATTTTAAAGGTAGCACTCAAGCAATTTACTTTGGAATGGCGGAGAAATACCATGTAGTAGGTAGGTATGGTGGACACAAATGGCATAGTGGTTGGCTCAAGGATTTTGGATGCATGAGAAGTATTCCCTCTCGATACAAGGTTTAGGCTAGCAAGGTTATTTGAAGCAAACTCAAGGATGAACCGGTGCAGCAAAACTCACATAAAAGACATATTGTAAACATTATAAGACTCTACACCGTCTTCCTTGTTGTTCAAAACTCAATACTAGAAATTATCTAGACCTTAGAGAGACCAAATATGCAAACCAAATTTTAGCAAGCTCTATGTATTTCTTCATTAATGGGTGCAAAGTATATGATGCAAGAGCTTAAACATGAGCACAACAATTGCTAAGTATCACATTATCCAAGACATTTTAGAATTATACATGTAGCATTTCCCGATTCCAACCATATAACAATTTAACGAAGAAGTTTCAACCTTCGCCTTGAACATTATGAGTAAAGCCTAAGGACATATTTGTCCATATGCAACAGCGGAGCGTGTATCTCTCCCACACAAGGAATGCTAGGATGCATTTTATTCAAACAAAAACAAAAACAAAACAAACCGACGCTCCAAGTAAAGCACATAAGATGTGACTGAATAAAAATATAGTTTCAGGGGAGGAACCTGATGATGTTGTCGATGAAGAAGGGGATGCCTTGGGCATCCCCAAGCTTAGACGCTTGAGTCTTATTAAAATATGCAGGGATGAACCACGGGGCATCCCCAAGCTTAGAGCTTTCACTCCCCTTGATCATAGTATATCATACTCCTCTCTTGACCCTTGAAAACTTCCTTCACACCAAACTTCAAGCAAACTCATTAGAGGGTTAGTGCACAATTAAAATTCACATATTAAGAGGTGACACAATCATTCTTAACACTTCTGGACATTGCACAAAGCTACTGGACATTAATGGATCAAAGGAATTCATCCAACATAGCAAATACGGCAATGCGAAATAAAAGGCAGAATCTGTCAAAAACAGAATAGTCCGTAAAGACGAACCTGAAAGGGGCACTAGACTTGCTCAAATGGAAAACTCAAAACTAATGAAAGTTGCGTACATATCTGAGGATCACGCTCGTAATTTTTCAGATTTTTTAGAATTTTCTACAGAGACTTATGCCAGAATTCGTGACAGACAGCAATGCTGTTTCTGCGCAGCGATCCCAAATATAACATCAACTTTAACATAGAAAGTTTACTTGGCACAAAAACATGATAAGGAGAGGTTGCTACAGTAGTAAACAACTTCCAAGACTCAAATATAAAACAAAGTACTGTAGTAAAAACATGGGTTGTCTCCCATAAGCGCTTTTCTTTAACGCCTTTCAGCTAGGCGCAGAAAGTGTAAATCAAGTAACATCAAGAGTAGAAGCATCAACATTATTTTTCTTGCAAACACAACTTGTTGCAGAGGGTACTTTAGGTGCTCCATTATCTAAATTTTCTATGGTGGTGCTAGGGGTTTTAGCAATTTTAGGCCTATAATAATTCTTTTGTTTAGGCACTTTAGAGGCATACATGAATTTTTGCTCTCTACCCACATAAGCTTTCTCCTTATACTTGAGAGAAGAAAAGGTTGAACCCAAGGTTCCCATAGCTTTTTCAAGTTCATCAATCCTATTGGTTTGATTATCATGGATAACACAAGTTCCTAGGACACTAATTCTTTCATCAATTCCTCCTAAGGATTTATCAAGTTCATCAGTTTTATCAAATAACATTTCCAATTTAGTTTCAACACTTGGAAAATTTTTCTCTATGGTTTCCAATTTTTTCATAACATCTTCAAGAGAGATTTCAATTTTAACTTCATTAACAGGTGGTATTCCAACTAGACTCTCAATGATGCAACTAGCTTCTAAAGCAGGAGTACCTAGGAAATTACCTCCGAAAGAGTATCAAGAACATACCTATTCCAACTAGATAAACCAACATAAAAGTTCCTAAGAAGGATAGTGGTGGAGTGTTTCTTAATGCACCTATGATGAGCATTACTAATTCTGTACCAAACATCTTTAAAACTTTCTCCCCCTTGTTGCTTAAAAGAACGAACTTCAACTTCAGGATTACTCATTATAACAGTAGTAAAGGTAAACTAGGCAAATAAAGACAAGTAACTAATTTTTTGTGTTTTTGATATAGAGAGCAAGACAGTAAATAAAGTAAAACTAGCGACTAATTTTTTTGTGTTTTGTTTAGGTGCAGCAAACAAAGTAGTAAATAAAATAAAGCAAGACAAAAACAAAGTAAAGAGATTGGGAAGTGGAGACTCCCCTTGCGCGTGTCTTGATCTTCCCGGCAACGGCGCCAGAAATGCTTGATACGCGTAGATGTACACGTCCGTTGGGAACCCCAAGAGGAAGGTATGATGCGCACAGTGGCAAGTTTCCTCAGAAAGAAACCAAGGTTTAATCGGACCAGTAGGAGTCAAGAAGCACGTTGAAGGTTGATGGTGGCGAAATGTGATGCGGCGCAACACCAGGGATTCCGGCGCCAACGTGGAACTTGCACAACACAACCAAAGTACTTTGCCCCAACGAAACAGTGAGGTTGTCAATCTCACCGGCTTGCTGTAACAAAGGATTAACCGTATTGTGTGGAAGATGATTGTTTGCGAAGAAAACAGTAAAACAAGTATTGCAGTAGATTGTATTTCAGATGTAAAGAATAGGACCGGGGTCCACAGTTCACTAGAGGTGTCTCTCCCATAAGATAAAAGCATGTTGGGTGAACAAATTACAGTGGGCAATTGACAAATAGAAAAGGGCATAACAATGCACATACATGATATGATAAATATAGTGAGATTTAATTGGGCATTACGACAAAGTACATAGACCGCTATCCAGCATGCATCTATGCCTAAAAAGTCCACCTTCGGGTTATCATCCGAACCCCTTCCAGTATTAAGTTGCAAGCACTGACAATTGCATTAAGTATGGTGCGTAATGTAATCAACAACTACATCCTTAGACATAGCATCAATGTTTTATCCCTAGTGGCAACAGCACATCCACAACCTTAGAACTTTCTGTCACTGTCCCAGATTTAATGGAGGCATGAACCCACTATCGAGCATAAATACTCCCTCTTGGAGTTAAGAGCAAAAACTTGGCCAGAGCCTCTACTAATAACGGAGAGCATGCAAGATCATAAACAACACATAGGTAATAGATTGATAATCACCATAACATAGTATTCTCTATCCATCGGATCCCGACAAACACAACATATAGTATTACAGATAGATGATCTTGATCATGTTAGGCAGCTCACAAGATCCAACAATGAAGCACATAAGGAGAAGACGACCATCTAGCTACTGCTATGGACCCATAGTCCAGGGGTGAACTACTCACTCATCACTCCGGAGGCGATCATGGCGATGAAGAGTCCTCCGGGAGATGATTCCCCTCTCCGGCAGGGCCGGAGGCGATCTCCTGAATCCCCCGATGGGATTCGCGGCGGCGGCGTCTCTGGAAGGTTTTCCGTATCGTGGCTCTCGGTACATAGGGTTTCGCGACGAAGACTTTAAGTAGGCGGAAGGGCAACGCTGGGGGCCACACGAGGGCCCACACACCAGGGCCGCGCCATAGCGCCGGCCGCGCCGCCTCTAGTGTGTGGCGCCTAGTGGCCCCACTTCCTTTCCCCTCGGTCTTCGGAAGCTTCGTGGTAAAAATAGGACCCCGGGCGTTGATTTCGTCCAATTCGAGAATATTTCCTTACTAGGATTTCTGAAACCAAAAACAGAAACAAGCAACGGCTCTTCGGCATCTTGTTAATAGGTTAGTGCTGAAATGCGTAAATACGACATATAATGTGTATAAAACATGTTGATATCATCAATAATGTAGCATGGAACATAAGAAATTATCGATACGTCGGAGACGTATCAGTCAGTTTCTGGGTTTCTTGGTTCATGAACGCGGAATTGAGATCGGCCTGAAAAGTCAAGAGGCAGTGCGAACGATGAAGCCACCCACCACGAAGAAGGAGCTCCAGTGTCTCATCGGCAAAATCAATTTCGTCAGAAGGTTTATCTCCAACCTGTCAGGACGAATCGAGCCGTTCATGGGATTGGTCAAAATCAAGTCTGATGAGGAGTTTCGCTGGGGGGCAGAGCAACAGCGAGCATTTGACGATATCAAGGAGTACTTAACGAAGCCACCTGTATTGGTTCCACCGCAGCAAGACAGGCCATTCTACATTTACTTGTCAGTAGCTGACGCCTCTATCGCGTCAGTGGTAGTGCAGGTTTATGATGGTCTGGAAAAAGTGGTTTTCTACCTCAGCAGAAGAATGTTGGATGCAGAAACGAGGTACCTTGAGATCGAGAAGTTGTGCCTCTGTTTGTTCTTCACCTGCACCAAGATTCAGCACATCTTGCTGAAAGCAGAAATCATCGTCATATGCAAATCGGATGTCATCAAGCATATGCTGTCGGCTCCTGTGTTGAAAGGCCGACTCGGCAAATGGATGTTTGCTTTATCGGAATTTGATATCCGGTATCAGCCTACGAAAGCAGTCAAAGGACAAGCGTTGGCCGATCTTATTGCTGAACGAATCAACACGGACGTAGCAGCACTATCCGTGCGTGCATGGACCATGTTCTTCGATGGATCGGTCTGTGAGGATGGTTGCGGCATCGGCGTGCTACTCGTGTCGCCTCGGGGGGCAACGTATTCCTTCTCCATCAGGATATCTACCCCTTGCACCAACAACGTTGCCGAGTATGAGGCGATGTGCAAGGGAATGAAGTTGCTATTGGACGCTGGGGCAGAGGCAGTTGAGATCTTTGGGGATTCCAAATTGGTGATTTCTCAACTCACGGAGGAGTACAAGTGTGAGAGCGAGTTGCTCTTCCCATTATGGATACAATGCCGTGAGTTGATGGCATAGTTCAGGTATATAAACTTCAATTGGATCCCAAGATCGCAAAATACCGAGGCAAACGACCTCGCACAGACGGCGTCAGGGTACAAGGACGTAGCAGATGGAGCCGATTTTCAGGTGCAGTTCATGGAACCCGATGACTGGAGAGCCGATATCTTCCATTACTTGAAAGATCCGGCTCGGGGGGCACCTAAACGGATAAGATACAGGGCCATGAAGTACGTCCTGATTGGCGATGACATGTTCTACAGGACTTTGGAAGGGTTACTTCTCAAATGTTTGGGACCAGCCGAGTCCAATCGGCTCTTGCATGAGGTGCATGAGGGTGCCTGTGGAACTCACCAATCGGCTCATAAGATGAAGTGGCTGATCAGACGATCGGGATTTTATTGGCCCACCATGCTTGAAGATTGTTTTAAGTACTATAAAGGGTGTCAAGCATGTCAGAAGTTTGGGAGCATTCAGATGGTACCTGCATCAGCGATGAATCCCATCATCAAGCCGTGGCCGTTCCGAGGATGGGGCATGGATATGATCGGCAAGATACATCCTCCTTCAAGCAAAGGCCATGTGTGGGTTCTGGCCATTACAGATTATTTTACTAAATGGGTGGAGGCCGTCCCTATGAAGGCAGTGGCATCATCAGATGTTGTCGATTTCGTGAGGGAGCATGTCATTCACAGATTCGGGATTCCCCAGACTATCATGACCGATGGAGGTTCGGTCTTCGTTTCTAAGGAGTTTAGAAAGTCGCGAGGACATGGGAATTAAGCTTGATCCATCGCCTCCATACTATGCTCAAGCAAATGGACAAGCTGAAGCATCCAACAAGAGCTTGATCAAGCTGATTAAGAGGAAGATCGACGAGCATCCTAGACGTTGGCACGAGGTATTGTCAGAAGCTTTGTGGGCTTATCGCATGTCGTGCCATGGAGCAATAAAAACCTCGCCATACCATCTGGTCATGGGCAAGAAGCTGTGTTACCCTGGGAAATCAAGGCTGGGTCGAGACGGGTTACATTTCAGAATGATTTAACTACTGAAGAATATGCAGCCCTGATGAGTGACAGCATTGAGGATGCAACGGAACTCAGACTTTGGTCGCTTGAGAAAATCAAGGAGAATAAAGCCAAGGTGGCTCGCGCATATAATAAGAAGGTAAAGCCAAAGGAGTTCCAGGTTGGTGATCTGGTATGGGAAGCTGTATTGCCGTTGGGGACTAAGGACAAAGTATATGGTAAATGGTCTCCAAATTGGCATGGCCCGTATAAAGTCGACCAAGTTTTAAAAGTTAATGGCTACATGCTCTTTGGTGTTGCTGGATGGTGTGAAATTCCTGGCTGTCACGCAGATCTCAAGAAGTATCCCTGGGCATGGGATGATGAGCAAGAAGATACGCAGGCCGACACACCCAAATCGCCGTGAATTTTTGGGATACAGCCGATGCACAAGATATCGACTTTAGACAAAAATGGCTAAGCAAGAATATCGACTATAGAGGAATAACCGTCATAAGCAAGTATCGGACCCATTTGATTTTATTGACGACGTGGCAAAGACCGATGCATTGCCATCGGCTTTTTGAGGAATCCTTCTTCATTGATTAAAAGGGGATTTTTCAAAGAGGAGCCGATTGCTCAACAAAGGGGAGAACAGATTACCGTTAATCCTATGCTAGCAGTCCTTATTCTAAGGATGTCGCCGTCCTCGTCGGGTCGCCGTGGTAGCCGCTCGTCACCGTCGCGATGGGAGTTCTTCGTCGCTGCTGCCATAGCCTTCAAGGGGCTTCTTCTTCCTCATCATCGCTGCCTTCGTCGGCCATCCACCAAGCCCGGCCCGCGGAGGCGTTTTGCCGGCGGCTCGCCGGGGAGAGGGGAGGTGTGTCGCTCCTCCTTTCCTCTTTCTGTCGGAGGAGGTGCTGCCATCCTCTTTCTTCCTCTTCGCGGAGGAGGTGGGTTGCCCAGAAGGAGAGCCATCATCACTCGCCTGGCTTCTCCGTCAATGAGGAACCGAGGTCGTCCTCCCGCGCTAGGGGCAGGTCACCATCTCACCTGGCCAGGAGCTCGGTGGGCTATCCGCACGAAATCGGTTCCACTCCCCGCTCATCCCAATGTTTGGAGCGTTTATTGTACGCCCTCCATCCGGTCGTACTGAATCAGCTCACCAGGAAGAGGACCGGAAGGAGCTAAGAGTGAGGAGGAGGAGGGAAGACATGGCTGCGTAGGAGGGTTTTTTTGCTACTACAGCGGGAGCAGAGGATGAAGAAGTGCACATTTGGACACGATTAAATATAAAGGGATATAATGAAAACGATTTAATGTTTGGAGTGCTTTTGAGGACGTGGTGCCAAACCGTCAACCGTGCGTAGAAGTTGAGAAGGCAAGGCATCATGATGAGGGATTCTGCGGTCTCCGTCTCTCGCCACGACATGACCCTTCGAAGGAAAAAACAGAGTGGTTTTGAAATTATCATTACCAAAACTGTGGGGGTATGTAAGTTATCACCGGGATTTCACAAATTAGAGATGGGCCGGGAATTGAGATGGGCTTGACATATACACGTGGAGTGCCTCTAAGCGGCCTTGCACGAAGAGTTTGGGCTAGATGCCCGTGTATCTGTATTTTAGTAGATCGCATCTTAGCTTAGAATTAAAAGATAGAGTTTAGGCCCGTGCACAGTTAGGTGCACGCCCGAATTAGAAAGTCCCTTGGACTATAAATATGTACCTAGGGTTATTAAGAAAGGAGGACAATCACTGTTCACAACCAACACAAACCAGGCGCATCGCCACCCCTTGTTTCGAGGGTTTCTTCGGGGAAGCATCATGCTGCCTAGATCGTATCTTGCGATCTAGCAAGATACGCTATTCACATTTGGCTGTGTTACTCACAAAGCGTTGTTGATGGCAAAAGCACTACTTATCGAGATGTTTTGGGGCTTGCATTGATGCTTTTCTTATACATATTTGCTTAGCTATGCCGTCCCTCGATATCTAGCTGTCCTAGGTGTAAGGGCAGCACCTTGCTTGTTCGTTATCTAGTAGATCCAATCCTGTTATAGTTGCTCCTTGTTTCTCAAGGATTAGTTTAATATCCGTATGGTTAGGCCTTGCAAACGGGTTGAACGATCCGGTAGTGCGAGAGGTGCGGTTTGTTAGCCCTAAGAGGGATTGTTCCGGGAATTGACTTAATGTTGGTTTTTAGGCCTCGCGTAGGGTTAGTTTTCCATCATCTTCCGTATCTGCTAGGCTCAACTACGCGTAAGATGTTCCGATCATACGGTGAAAACCCCAAACGTCGTGGATTGGTTTAACTTTGTATTGATCACAGATCCCATGTCATCGTAACCGAGGAATCATGTGTTGGTCGGCTCCTTTCTGTTTCATCCAATGTGGCAACCGAGAGCCGATCGGGTCGCATTTAATGTTTACGTGTCTACCAGGAGACTAATCGAAGCAATCCAACACCTTCCTGACCAGTATAGGTCAGGTGGCACGCCGTTGGGTAACCGCCAGGACGTGTGCCGGAACATTGCGGGACGACGTCGAGGGACCAGGGCCCACCCAACAGTCTTGGCAGCCTCCCGGCTCTTCGTGTTGCTTAACCACTGCCTTCGGTAATTTACACACCTTTCCTTCTTGACCATCTACTACAAATCCATCAGGCTGCTCCATATAAATTTCCTCATCGAGCTCTCCAT